>OX940954.1:1397082-2079374 GCA_954870475.1 Euphrasia confusa | reverse complement strand
AAACCAAAATACAATATATTCAACCTAAAATGGATAAATCTAACAAAATATCAAAAATCCGAAATAAGTAAAAGAGTGTTGTCAGACAATTGTCGCTAAGGATATATATAATATGTAGTATATATAATATATTTTGGTTATTCGGTTTTTAACAATCGGTCATCGGGTTAACCGATAATCGAATATATATATTTTTTCTTACCGATAACCGAACCCAACACCAAAATTCTTATATTTGGTTAACCGAAAACCGAAATTTTCAGTTCGGTTTCGGTTTTAACCGATAACCAAAATCGGAATTCTCACCCCCTAATGGTTTTAAAGTAAGATTAGTTTCATCTAATTAATTTTATTTTGCTAAATAAAAAAAACATATATTTGATTAAGAAAACGAATTATTAAAAAAATACAATTTCAACGTGCGTTCTCATCTCCCGCCTTTATTTCATTTGTTCGCGAAAATTCGAAAAAAAATCCGCCGTTCTCAAAAATCAAATCTTTGATATTTTTTTCATTTTCAATTCGAACAATTTGCAGAGCCCTTAATCCGCCGCCACCGCCACCATTTTTCAATCTTTCCCGCCCACCTACGATTTCTCTATTTCTAAGAACTCCGTTTTTTTTCATTTTGACTAACCCTTCACCTCCTTCATCTTCTTCCACACCTGCTTTTTTTCTTTCTTCCCCTGCTCATTACAGATGGAGAGCAAGAGAATCAATGGCTTGCCGCCTCTCAAAAGATTCAGGCTCCTACAGCAACAAGAGCAACAACAATCCGATCTGAATCGGAAACCTAACCCAGAAGAATCATGCCTTCCGGCCAAAAAGCGCAAAGACAACCGTGACTCGCCGCCGCCCATCCCCGCCGTCGCCGCCCCCACTTTCTGCCTTCCGGCCAAGAAACGGATCTGGGCACCTCACCCCTTCGACCTCAACCTCGAATACGAAACTCAACCGGAGATCAAATCGCCGGAAACCAACGACGACGACGACGGGATCGTGTGCGCCGTTTGCGGGAGCACGGACGGAAATCCGACGGACCCCATCGTGCTGTGCGACGGCTGCGATCTGATGGTGCACGCCGCCTGCTACGGCCGCCCCTTAACCGCCGGCATCCCGGAGGGCGACTGGTTCTGCGCCCAGTGCCTGGAGTCGAAAAAATCGGCGGCGGCCTCCACGAATCTCCTCTCCTGCTGCCTCTGCCCCCTCCCCGGAGGAGCGCTGAAGGCCACGACCGACGGCAGGTGGGCCCACCTGATCTGCGCGATCTACGTGCCGGAAGTGTTCTTCGTCGACCCGGAGGGTCGAGAAAGGATCGATTGCGGCAAGGTTCTGAAGAGGAGGTGGGAGGGCGAGTGCTATATCTGCAAATCGATAAATGGATGCGCGATCGATTGCTCGGAGGAGAACTGTGGATTGAAGTTTCATGTGAGCTGCGGGTTGAAGGAGGGGCTCTGTATGGAGTACAAACAGGGGAAGAATATTGTGGTTGCTTTTTGCAGATCTCATACTGATTTGTGGAAGAAGGTAATGTGTGTGTTTTTGTGTGTGTTTGAGTGTGTGTTTGATGTGGTTTATGATTTGGGTTTTTGGTTTTTTGTTGTGTAGCAAGAGCAAACTGGGAAGTTCAAGATTGTAGCTAGAGATGATGAGAAGAGAAAATAAAAAAAGATTTGATTTTTAGGACGAGTTTTTGTTAATCGAGTGCGGGTACTCATTCGTATCGAATATTCATGCCTACTTTGTTAGGGTTTATGGTTTTGAATTTGTAAGAATGTTTATTGAAAAGGGGATTGTAGTTTTCTGAGTTTCATTGTTTTTTGTTTCTTCTTTTTTTCTGTAGTTAAGTGTAGCTGGTGAATCACTGATTCTGTTCATGGAATAGTAGTAGCATAAAATGTTAACTTCCATTTCATCACACTTTTAATGTTCTTTGTTTTTTAGTCGATTGTCCTTGAAAGAAATTTATTTTTCAAGCTCCAGCATTCAACTCGTTCATCTATAAATTACGACGTTTTTGAAAACTGCAAATTCAAAAGCTTGATTTGTAAGCCTGAGTAATGTCTCAACTCTTGATGCCCAAAACTAATTGTCTCTTTACCGAAAATAGGTTGCAAAAGTTAATTGACAACACAAACATTTGCATGAATTCTGCAACATAAGCATGCTCCTCGTGTATACCTTTTCAACCTCAACAAACTTGCAGCACAAATTCGTGGGAACTAGAGCATGGATAATGCTGCTCCCTATTTTAGCTTAATTATGAATTTGCCCCATTTAAGCTTTCGATTTTCTGTTTATATACTTGTTCTGTTCTTAGCTCCTTTTATATGAATAGTTGAGTTTCATCCAATTTAAAAATAATTACACGTCTGCCTCAGAGGGGTCACTTTGCAAATTTTCAGGAATATAGCCCGCGGCTGGTTTCTCAGCACCGAGCTTCTCAGATCTTCCTCGTGGTATAGTACCTACTACTCGCAAACGCGGCCTTATCTCTATTGTTTAATTTGGGGGTTAATATCAATCACACACGTGGCAAATTAAATCTGAGATTAAACGTGTGATCATTGAATTCATTTCTTGGTTCTAATAAAACCTCACAAAAATCAGTTTATTACAAGCACACACAGGCTTTGACTCGTAAGGTAGAACTGTAATTATTTCTCAAAATATAAAAATAAAAATCCTATCTTTTTTCCATTTTTTTGCCACTTGACGTATTTTCTTTTTTCCTTCTTAAAGAAACACTTGCTATTTTTTCTGCTGTGTTTTTTGCTCCACTCAATTTTTTCTTCATTTGGGTTGAAATCCGACCTCCACGTCTCTGTGTCTCAGTTGATTAGGGTTTACCATTCAAAGACTCAATTTTTATTTCTGCTTTTTATTTATTTATCAGGTGGGTGTTTCTGAAACGAGAGATTGACCTAGTATCTCGAACTGGGTTCTTGATTTAAGTGGAAAAGATTCCACCTTTTTTAGTTTTTTGAATTTGGGGATGATGTCAGTTACTTGCCATAATCTTGATTTGATTAGAACGAGGTTGGACTTCGTGTCTTGCGGCTGCTCTGCGAGGAATGCCAACAGGGCCGTCAAACCTCGGAGCTTGCTCTGCTACCGGCGTGACGTGGCCCGGTGCCGCGTGTTCTCCACGCAGACTCCGGAGGCTTTTCTCAGTGGTAATTGGTTTTTGATTCAGTTATTTCTTAGTAGAGTTTTGTGATGGTTTCTTGAAATTGATGTGGGGATGTTTCAGCTGGTCCTCCTCCAATGCTGGACTTGACGAAAGAGGCGAACGGGGTCTCTTCTTCCTCGATGTCTGAGATGTTCGATTTGGTTGCTGAAGACCTGCTCACGCTGAACAAGAATCTGCAGTCGGTGAGCTTTTTTCGATTTATCATCGGTCGAAATCGTTTAGTTTTTCTTTGAGAGTGGGAATCAATATGACAGAAAAAAAAGCTAGTCTTGCTGCTCTGGTTTTGGATGAATGAAAAGTCATTATCATGAATACCGTCTTAGGGGTATTTAGTGTAAGAAGTAAGAACCGCGCTTAGTTGATTATTCGAATTAGAATCGAGATAGACCAACCAGGCTTACTGCAGAACATGAGTGTATCCTCGGTTTTTAAGTGGTTAATCCTAGGTTGGGATATTTTTCTCTCTGAGAGGATGAATTGATTTTGAAATACGGGCGATCTTTTTGGCAGGTTCATATGGCCTTACTAGTCGAGGCCCCATTTTAAATTCTTTCATCCCTGTAAAACACGTTCGATTTAGATAATTGAATTATTGGAAAAGCTGAGCATGAATAATCTTACTGAGATGAAATTATCATCGATCCATATTTATCTGCGAAACCAGCCTTATTTAATGATTACAAATCATCCTTCAGATTGTTGGCTCGGAAAATCCTGTTTTGATGTCTGCTGCCGAGCAAATATTTGGAGCCGGTGGGAAAAGGATGAGACCGGCTTTAGTTTTTCTAGCTTCAAGAGCCACTGCAGAAATGGCTGGTTTGAAGTGAGTGTCATCATCATCATCATCATCTCTTTCTCTCTCTTTTGGTGTCGAGTCATAATTATATTTATTTAACAGAGATGTTCATGGTTAACTAATTAGGGAACTTACCAAAGAACACAGAAGGTTGGCCGAAATCATCGAGATGATCCACACCGCAAGTTTGATACACGACGACGTACTAGATGAAAGCGACATGCGCAGGGGTTAGTCATTCTTTTTCGCCTCTCAGTTTTCTCTGCGTTTCATCAGTCAAACATGTATTCATACTTACTGCATTTCAGGAAAGGAAACCGTTCACCAATTATACGGCACACGAGTCGCTGTTCTTGCTGGGGATTTCATGTTCGCCCAATCATCATGGTACCTCGCAAACCTCGAGAATCTCGAAGTCATAAAGCTCATCAGTCAGGTATCTATCTTGAAATTAACCTCGTTTTCCGCAAAAAAGAACAAAAAAAAAAAACCTATACTTTACACAGTGTTTATATTTATTTTCTCAGGTCATAAAAGATTTCGCTAGCGGCGAGATAAAGCAGGCGTCTGGTTTGTTCGACTGTGATGTCCAGCTGGACGAGTACCTGATCAAGAGCTATTACAAAACAGCCTCATTGATCGCTGCCAGCACCAAGGGGGCGGCCATTTTCAGCGGGGTCCACAGTGACATAAGCGAGCAGATGTATCAGTACGGTAAGAATCTGGGCCTGTCGTTTCAGGTCGTAGACGACATATTGGATTTCACCCAATCGGCCGAGCAGCTCGGAAAGCCCGCCGGAAGTGACCTGGCGAAAGGGATTCTAACTGCCCCTGTTATATTCGCTTTGGAAAAGGAAAGCAAACTGAGGGAAATCATAGAGTCTGAGTTCAGCGAGACGGGCTCTCTCGAGGAGGCAATCGGTATAGTCGAGGGCTGTGGAGGTATCGACAGGGCACGGGAGTTGGCGAGGGAGATTGCGGATCGAGCTGTGTGTAACCTCGACTGCCTGCCGCAGAGTTCTTTCAGGCGATCGCTCGAACAGATGGTGAACTATAACTTGGAACGAATAAAGTGATTGATTCGTTTTGTTTTGTTTTTCGGCCCCTTGCTCGTTCGATGGGTAGTCGTCTGAATGGTTGTACTAGTCGGGCGAAAATAGCTTCGTGTATATTGTATATTTTACAGAACATTCTGTGTATTGTTTTATACAATATGGCCTATAGTTATACATTCATCTACTAATTCTGTTGATGCATAAATGATATGATTATATCATAATATCACCAAATTTTATGTAATCCTAGTATTTAACGAAATGATTTTTAGATGAATTTTTTACATTGTTGTTTTTTCTGTCTTATGTGAATTCTTTTTGTCTTATGTTAATGTCTTAGGTTTGTCACTAATATAACATGCGTAAAATGTATTTAAAATTATGTTTCATGCTATGGTGATTATGTATGTTTTACAATGATTTGAGAGATGAGTAGTTTTTATTAAGCACATTAATAGCTCATTCCAAATTAACAAATTGTTTAATTAGAATTTTAATACAGTATTTTTTTACTTATTAGTATTATATTTCGTTGGGACTTTGAATTTAAAAGCGTTTTGAAAGTACTTTTATTTTTTTAACTAATAACTTTGAAATGACACTTTATTATTATTATTATTATTATTATTATTATTATTATTATTATTAGAGCATCTCCAATGGTGTATCTCGATCTTATTCACATCATACATTATTTGTACTTATCAATTTTTACCTCAATTTCCCATTGATTTTGAGGTACAAATTTTATTTTTTTATGCATGTGAGTCCCATTATACAAGACACACACCAAATTGTACCTAATATCTAAACTTTAATAGTCATTTTTATCTCTCCTCAATTTTACTTAATTTCTCAATGATATATCTGGGTACAATTCCAACTTTAATACTCATTTTTATCTCTCCTCAATTTTACTTAATTTCTCAATGATATATCTGGGTACAATTCCATGCCACGCCACGTATACTTACCATTGAAAATGCTCTTATTATCATCATTATTATTATTATTATTATTATTATTATTATTATTATTATTATTATTATTATTTGAAACGTAAAACCCACAATATTTGATTTTTCAACTATATAAGAGTAGGTTTCTATATACTAAGTTATTTTCTAATAAAATATATTTATATTGAATTACGAAAATTGGGGCGTACGCTATATCAACTTCTTCGGCTCGTCCATCTAAAATTAAATAAATTCTGGAGATTAAACATTAATGCAATAACTTAAAATAACAACCAAGCACACACTTTTTATTGATTGATTAATTATTTATTCTTAATAAAGTAGTGTATTATTGTGATACATGTGATTAAGACGACGTACAGTATGATATGATTTGGACAATGTCCAATATAATCTGTTTTCTCTAGTTAATTGGCAGGGTCATGCGCAACATGCGCGGGAGGAGGAGGAGGAGGATGATGATCGAGGAGGAGGAGGTGGAGGAGGAGGAGGAGGAGGAGGAGGAGGAGGAGGAGGATCAACGATGCAGACTTTTACACAACATAATTTCTTTTTCTTTTTGTGGCAAGGAGGTGGATCACATATTTTTGAACATTTGGAGGAATGTTGTTTGTTGAAAAGATAATGTTCTTCTGTTTTCATTCCTGCAGATCGAGTTATATATTATGTAGCAACAAATATAATACCACGACATCTATCTTAATCGGAAATAAATAATGATACATATATATATATATAATACATTCATATATACAATATGAGAGAAAAAATTTGTTGGTGTTAAAAAAAACTTAGGTTTTCAAGGAGGTACGAACCTATATATATGTAACACTTCTTTGTCAAACCTAAAAGGTACTTTTGGGCTACTAGTCAATTATTATTTTTTAATTTGATTTAATTAGGAATACATTTAAATATAATTTTAATTTTTTTTGATATAAAACTAATATCAATAATTCGTATACTTTTTATTATCATTAATAATTAGATAATATTAGTTTTATTTTTTTTATTATCATTAATAAAAAAATATTATTATTAATAACTAATAATTTTATGAATTACTACAAATTAAATTTTAATTTATTAATTAAGAATAGTAATAAATTTTAATAAAATAAAATAAAATAAAATTAATTGATTGATAATTAATTAATTAAAAGTCATTTTATTTTTAAATATATGTATAAACTATTGTTAAATTTTTATTCAAGTAAAATTATATATTGGCAATATTGTTAATCGAATTTGGTAGTTTAGTTGGTAAGGCCTGGAAGAAGATAAAGGTTCAAAGTTCAAACCTCTTTAAAAAACTAAGTTAAAATTGACTCTTTTAAGTGGACTAAATTTTGAGTCTTGGCCTCTTTTAAGAGAAACAAAATTTTTTTTCTCCTACAATATTGTTGACATTAAGGAAAAGTCTATTACCCGTTGTGTTATTGTTGGTTTTGGCGACTGAGAGTTTCCTTGCTGTTATTTCGGAGGACATGAGGAGGAGAACCGTAAGTATGAAAATGCCGACAAAAACAATTACTTTTGAACCCATATATGTATGTATGTATATGTATATGTGTTGATAAATGATATTGAACGTTTTGGCGAATGGCGAGGATGTAGTTAAAACGCTTCTCTATTTAATTATACAATGGATCCATGGGCCGGTTTGATGCATATGTTGACGATGAGTCTTTTTCAAAGGTTTTGATTATATTGTTTTTTGACCTTTGTAAAAGTATACCTAACTAGTGTCATTAGCGTCATCAATACATTTTCGTGTAGCGTCATCAATACATTTTCGTGAAGTTTGGACCATCTTATTTAAAAGATTTTATAAGATTTTACTTCTTATAAGTTATTTTAAGAGCTTATAAAATGTTATGTTTTATTTAATAAATAATTTAGTAAACATTTTGAATAAAATAGATAAATATGTTAATTTGCTTGGCAATTTAAGATTTTATATAAATAAAATTATCAAAAATAAATTATTATATTTGAAAAAAATAATTATATTAACTAAATAATAAATTTGGAGTTTTTGTATTTATACAAAGGTAATAATTTTAAGAATATTTTGATTTTTTATTGTTTAATAAGTTATAACTTATAAGAGCTTATAAGCTGTTTAAAAAATTATATATAAATATATATAATTTTTTTTATAATTTTATTTTTCAATACTAATCTATTTACATTAATATCATTATTTTTTTACCTAAATTATTCGTTACTTACACAATAATAAATATTACACTTTTATTTTTTATTATTTAATACATCATTTTTTTTTTAATTTAAGTGAAATTTTTTCTATACAAAATTTTAAAATGCGAAAAAAAGCAGTAGTTATAATTTTGGGTTGTTTTGCTTAAGTAGATAAGTTTTTTTGTTTTTTTTTTTTATTTATGTGTCCATCGTTACTATATACAACCATGATTAATATACCCACATTAAATTAAGAAGTATTTATGAAAAAGAGTATATTGATTTATTAATTTACATATTAAACTTTTCAAAATATAGTTTTTTTTTTTTAATTTTTTTTATTATTTAAGATATTATTAATTTTATAATTACAAAAAAAAGTAAAATAATTACTATTTTACTCTTGACTGTTAATATTTTTCCAAAAATTACACGTTAAATTAACTATTTGATGAATACACCCCTATTAATTGTCCATATTACCCCTGTCAAAAACAAATTGATTTTTTCCAATTCCCAGAAAAACGCAATCTTGAAACTGAGGAGGGAGAGGGAACGTGAGTGAAAGTGGCCGGCGTGTGGGCGAAAGTCATCGAAGGAAGGCAGTAGGTGAATCACGTTCCCAAGATCCGTGTTGAGTGGTGGCGGCGTAGCTAAAGCGATCGAGCGGCAGAGCACAATTTCCGACTAAAAGACGCGCAGAGGGTCGGAGAAGGCAGTAAAATCGAGGGATCCGGCAAATCGGGCGGCTGGTTTGAGTTTCAGGCGACAATGGCTTCGAGTGTAGATTGACGTTGTTGGGGTTTACGGCTTTACGCGCAGAGACCAATTAAACGACAATGAAATTCAATTTGTCAAAACCAAACAAGCACAAATTCGGAAAACAAATAATGAAAAAAAAAGAAAGTGAATTTATAATTAAATAATCCGTAATGAATTCCATAATACTTGTAAAATTCCAAGTTTGTTGTTGGGATTGGAGATGGTGAAGGAGTTTTGGAGGAGCTGTGCTACAGTGAGATCGTTTTTGGTTCGTTTTCTTCTTCATCCAATTTCAGATTGGCTATTTAAATTATTAATAATAAAAGCGTAATTTGAGTAGTGTAAAATAATTTATAAAGAAAAATTAATTATAGGGGTGAACTTAGTAAAATTAGAAATATAAATAAACTCTACCGTAAAATATTCATTAGACCAAAAGCCAACCCACTATTGCCCAATAAAACAACCCACCAAAGAATGGATATCTTTCAAGCTCGATCTCATTGAATCAAAGAAGCCAGTTACAAGTTTTACTACACAAGTATAGATCGATCAAATATCGTGCTACTCGAATCCAAGTAGCACGATGGAACTTTAACTAGCTAGATTTCACCGCGTGTTCTCTATTTCGGTAATTATGTGTAGCACAATTGCACTCGAACGTAACTTGTTTGAAAACGAAAAACTTAGCCAAAAAAATTGGTAAACGATGACTTAATTTCACAATATGAAAACCAAAACAAGTAACTTAGTTTCCCTCTTAGGGTTGTTAATTGTCTAGATTGTACACATCTTATTACACCATTAGTTAAGCAAGTTTTTTTTTTTTTCAGTAGCCACAAAAATATAATTGATCAGTAGCCAAAAGTACCTTAATATGTTTTTAAAACGATTCTCTATTTATACAATGATCGATGGGTTAATTAATTACATTTTTTCCGTAATTAATGTTAACCCATAATTATACATAGTATTTGGTATTTGTACACTTTTACATCATATGTTTGTTTATTAGAGCAAATTGCAGTTTAAATTATTTGGACGTAACAAATTATAGTAACAATTATCGTGTAGTAAACATTTTCAAATGAATATTCGAAGAAGCCAACAAGCTAAGGTACTAGCTAAAGTTGCTAAGTTCATTACGCAAGTATTTTTCGATCAAAATCGAGCTGTTCGAATTATGTGGATTCGAGCAGCACAATTGAACTAGATATCACCGCGTTCCCAATTCAAGTAATTTGGTGTAGCACGATTGCACACTCGAACGTAACTTGTTTCAATAAAACGAAAAACTTAGCCAAAAAATTGCTCAAAAAATGAATTAATTTCACAAGATGAAAACTACAAGCAACTTATTTTCCCTCCTATAGGGTAGTTAATTGCCTAGATTGTATACATCTTATTAGATTTAAAAATAAACAATTTTTTTTTCATTAACAACAATCACTATCAAAACACACGTAAGTATTTTAATTTGAAAATGCATTTTCTTAAATAAAATACAATTTTTTTTAATCTTCGTGCTCAAAGACCGTTTCACTTTCAGAAATATATTCACCAACAAGTCTATATAAATCCATATATCACAAACCTATATGTTCTCAAGCAAAAAAGAGATTAACAAATTACAAAAATGGATGTGATGAAACTCATCATGAGTACTCCAATTATCCTACCCTCTATCCTTGCTCTTCTATCGATTGCGATCGCGGTTAAACTACTCAACGCGGTTTGGCTTCGACCTCGGAAGCTAGAGAGGTTACTTAGAAAGCAAGGTATCCACGGCAACAAATACCGATTCCTCGTTGGAGACCTCAAGGACTTAGCCTATGCAACGCAAGCAGAACAACTCAAACCCATCGACCTCTCCGACGATTTGCCTTCTCACATACTCCCGTATTTCAAGAAAATTACGAATACGTATGGTAAGTAGAGACGACGCATTCATGCATTAAAAAACATACATATTTATATATATATATATATATATATATATATATATATATATATATATATATATATATATATATATATATATATATATATATATATATATATATATAACATCTATCTATATGATCGAGCAGGTAAACGCTCTTTCGTGTGGTTTGGGCCGACGCCTAGATTGAACATCTACGAGCCGGAGCTCATCAAGGAGATTTTGGCGAAACCGAACGTGTATCAAAAGCCATCTTTGATACCTATCCTCGACGTGATCGTGGGAGGGCTTTTCTTTCTTGAAGGCGAAAAGTGGGCTAAGCATAGGAAGCTCGTAAGCCCGGCTTTCCACGTCGAGAAACTGAAGGTGCGTAAAGCCCGTTTTTTCATATAAATATAGTGTCGAGAAAATGTGTGTACTTAATTTTGTTTTTCGTAGAATATGCAAGCGGCGATGCTTTTGAGCTGCTCGAACATGGTGAGCAAATGGGAGGCCTTGATCTCGAGTAGCAGAAGTGGAGTGTCGGAGGAAATCGACGTGTGGCCGTATCTTCAAGATCTAACCGTCGAGACGATTTCAAGGACAGCGTTCGGGTCTAGCCACGAGGAAGGGAGACGAATACACGAGCTCCAAAAGGAAGAGGTTAACGACGCTGTCAAGAACTTGACGAATCACACGTTTATCCCCGGTTGGAGGTACATTAATAGTTTGTCTCGTAAAAAAGCTCGTTGTTCTTTTGAACTGAACTGAACTCAACTGAATTTCTTCGATGATCGACAGATATGTTCCGACGAAGGCGAATAGAAAGCTAAGATCTAGCATGAACGAGATACATTCCTTGGTGAGGGGTATAATCGAGCGACGAGAGAAGGAAAAGGGAAAAAGCGCAGCGCACGACGACTTGTTGAGCACGTTGCTCGTATCCGACAAGTTGAGCATCGACGACGTAATCGACGAGTGCAAGATGTTCTACTTCGGCGGCTCGGAAACCGCCTCGAATTGGCTCGTGTGGACGATGGTCATGCTGAGCAAACACCCCGAGTGGCAAGAGCGAGCGAGGGACGAGGTCTTCCGAGTCTTCGGAAGAGCCGAACAAGAAGAACCGAGCTTCGACGGTTTCGGAAAGCTCAAGATTTTATCGATGATCCTCAACGAGGTTTTGAGGTTGTATCCGCCTGTGCCTATGACGGTTCGAGCCCCGACGAGGGCGGTCGAGCTCGGGGGCATGATTTTGCCGGAGGGGGTGGAGGTGACGCTGCTTATAGGGATGCTCCACCACGACGTCGAGACTTGGGGGGACGATGCGGCCGAGTTTCGACCGGAGAGGTTTGAGAAGGGAATCTTGGGGGCTACGAAGAATATTCGAGATTCCTTTGTGCCGTTTAGCGCGGGGCCTAGGGTTTGCTTGGGGCAGAACTTTGCGACGATGGAGGTGAAGATGGCGATGGCGATGGTGCTGCAGCGGTTCTCGTTCGAGCTGTCGCCGGAATACGTGCATGCTCCGTTTCCGGCGCTGACTCTTGGGCCGCAGCACGGTGCTGCTCTTGTGTTGCATAAGCTGCAGTGATCAACACGTACGTAAAGATATATAGCTCATGCATGCATGAATCAAAAGACAATAAATTACTAGTATTATATGACCAGAATAAATATACCCGGTGTATTTTGTATGAAATGGAAACGTTTAGTCCAAAGCCCAGCCCATTGCGGCCCAATAATACAACCCACCAAACATTAATGCCATAGGCCCACACCCCGAGTTACTTAATATATCGTCCACGTGAATTAACAAAGTCGAACATTTATAGACTGTCACATGATTATTCAATTTGTTGCACATTTAAATTTTAAACAATGCCACCTCCCAACAGGCAACAACTCAAACCTAATCAAGACTGTTTTTATTTTCGAGCCATTCGATTTCATATTTGGATTGAATTTTGTTACATCAGATTGTGACACGATGATCCATTATTCGACATTTATCATCCGAGTCAAACATTTAATTCATCATTTTCATTATAGATCTAACAACAAGAATAACAACAAATGAAAACATAGATATTAAGAAACACTCAAAAATAGACATGAAGTTAAATAGTAGAATTACACAAAGAAAAAGTCGGATTAAATTTCTAATTATCAAAGTACGAAACATTGAATGAAATCAAAGTTGAATAACATTCTGGAATTCTTACTTGAGTTCAAAAAAAATCACACAAATCAGCATTCTAATAAGTTCAAAGTTGAAATGAAATAGCAATTATGATAATAAAAATGACTCTTGATTTTGGACGTGAATCTCGAAGTTGTCATCTTCGAGTGAATCTTCTCCTTTTTCTCGATTTATTCCCAGGCGAAAGTTGTGTTTTTCTTCTCGTTTCCTCGCCCAAGTACTAAAAAAGAATGACTGGAAACCGCCATGGAACTGCCTCAAATTAGCGCCCGCTGGGCTTCAATCAGCGGTCGCTGACAGTGAGTAGCGACAGCTGGTTTTGTTGTTTTTCATGCAAGATGGTCTGATAGGTTTTCCGGCCTTTCAGCGCTCGCAGTTGAAGCTCTGGAGCCCGCTGGGCTGTCATCAGCGGCCGCTGATTCCAGCAGCGATCGCGAAATTCACCTTCTACCTTGCTCGACTTTTTGCTCATTTGCTCGATTCTTCGACTTTTCTCGACAAATGACCTGCAAATTGAACAAAACAATACTCTCACACACCCATGAGATCCGACACACACACCTAAACACAAAATCGACTAAAAGATATAAACACGACTCAAACAACTCACACACGACACAAAAAACATAACGAAAAATGACACAAATACGACACAAATCATGGGCATGGAGATTAAGGAAAATATTAATTTTGAATTTTTGATTAAAAAGTAAAGGGTAAAAATGTATTTTTAAGTTGAAAAATAAAGTAGTTGTGAGCGAAATTTAAAAAGTAAGTGGATAAAATATGGATAAAAAAATATTTTAAATTGAAAAATTTAGAATATTTTTTTCTTTTTTGAAGTGTATCAACCACCGTCTGACACTTAAAAAATAATTACAATTTTTGTGAGAGAGTAGTTAAGTTATTACATATAAAAATTATAACACGTCATACAATAAAATTATTATTTTTATATAAAAATTATAACACGTTAATAAAATATATCTTAAAAGAGAAATCGGTAGAAAGTTAAATTATACAGATATAAGATTATATAAAAATTATTTCATTAAAGTTATTTTTGTATAGCCTAATATAAAAATATTTTTGTTATGTGTATTTAAGTTCTTTTTTTTTTTTTAATTTTTTACTTGCTTTCGAGTATAAAACATTAATATATATATATATATATATATATATATATATATATATATATATATATATAAATGTTATGATTTTTATATTTGAAAAATAATTTTATTTTCAATTGAAAATTATTTATAATCATTATTTTTATTTTAAATAAGATTAAGACAAATCTAAGAATATACTAGGAAGTTAACAAATAAATGTTTCTGAGACATTACACTTTTTTTTTTTTTGTCTAGGTCAATGTAATGTCTTGTATTCGAAACTTAGACTTTACGTCTTCAATTCAAGTGCTCAACTAAATGAGTTAACAAAGGCGGACCTATTTTGGGGCTGGCCCCGTGATATAGATCTTTATTGTAATTTTTCAATATATATTACGTAGTTCAAGTGGCTAGCCCTCCTTTGAAAAACTTCCAATTCCTAGGGTTCGACCTTCTAGTGTTAAAATATGACTCGAATCCGTAGGAATTTGGTTTCCTTATTTAGGAAAATTAGAATTATATTTAATATAATATAATTCTATTCCTTATAGATTTAGGAGTCATATATTAAGAAAAAGGGTTTATTCTAATTTATGGGTTTTCTACACCTATAAATAAGATCTCCATAGACAGAATTATTTGTGTGTTGAACACCAAGAGAGACACCATGTGATAATATTGTGTGAGATTAAAGGGTTTTAGAGTGGATATCAATTCTTATAATCGTGAGCAATATTATAGTGAAGTTCTCGTCGTTTCTCCCGTGGTTTTTCCCGATTTGAGTTTCCACGTAAATTCCTTGTCTTCTCTTTTATTGTTGAGTTATTTTCGGGGTTCCGCATTATTATTCGTACTATACAGTACAAAAAAACTGCGGATTCCCTACGGGATTCCCTACGGCCTTTTTTTCGTAGGGGTTTCCCTACGGCATCCCCTACGGGTAGCATATTTTGAGATCCCCTACGGCATTCCCTACGGCTGGAGCCGTAGGGGTGACTCCCGTAGGGAATTCCCGTAGGGGACTGCGCGCAAATTCGCGCGCATACCTTCCCTCCAAGAGGCCCTACGGGGTCCCCTACGGCTAGCCGTAGGGCACTTGTCCCTACGGAAAAACCCCCGTAGGGAATAATAAATCCCCTACGGGAATTATTCCCGTAGGTATTTGCCGTAGGGGAGTATTTTTTTTTTTTTGTTAATTATACGCAATTATTTTTTTTTTAAATTATACGCAATTAATTTTTTTTAAAAAAATTATACGCAATTAAAGAAATACCTACGGGTATTTTTTCCCGTAGGGGTCCCCTACGGCATTTGCCAGTTGGAGTTTTTTTTTTTAATAATACAATTAATTTATATAATAATAAATTCATTAAATGTTATTATAAAATTACGTTAAATTATTTTAAATGTTTTTTTTAAAACCAATATTTTACTAGATAATAAAATTACAATTAAAGTTTTTTTTAACCGCACTACGCAATTACAATTATGCAACTATGCATACACAATTACAATTTTATAAAAATAATTAATTACAAAAATTATGCAATTACGCAAAAAATTACACAATTTTATAAAAATAATTAATCATAAAAAATCATGCAATTACGCAAAAATTATAGAAAAATAATAAAAAGGTATTATAGTCTAAACATTTTTCAAAAACTACTACTAAATAATATTTAAATCTACGTAAAACTTGTAAACGCAAAAAAGTTAAAAATAAATTACAGAAAAATAATAAAAAAGTATTATAGTCTAAACATTTTTCAAAAACTACTACTAAATAATATTTAAATCTACGTAAAACTTGTAAACGCAAAAAAAGTTAAAAAATAAAAGACCTTAAATATTAATAAAAAAATATTGAGAGTTCTATTTAATTTAATATATTTAAATTTACCTTTTTTTTAAACCAATATATTTATATATATATATATATATATATATTATTTTATATTATACTTACATAATAAATATAAGTTAATGATACATATATATTATCTTTTAAGATTTGGACATATAACTCAGATAGCCTAGTGGTTATCATCCTCTTCTTCATTCATAAGGTCAAGGGTTCAAACCCTGGACTATGCAATTTACATGAATAATTATTACAAAGCCCTCAATTGAGGGTTGGGCTTGTGTCGGGCCTTGGATCGTGGGTCGGGCGAGATGCAATTTACATCTCAATTGTTACAAAGCCCTCAATTGAGGGTTGGGCTTGTGTCGGGCCTTGGATCGTGGGTCGGGCGAGATGCAATTTACATGAATAATTATTACAAAGCCCTCAATTGAGGGTTGGGATGTTGTCGGGCCTTGGATCGTGGGTCGGGCTGGTGGCTCGAGCCGCTCGGGGCTCCCGTTTTTAATTTAAAACTTATTCCCTACGGGGATAAGCCGTAGGGATCCCCTACGGGCGAACCTACGAGAGCCCAAAAAGACTGGCGCGGAAAGCAGTTCCCCTACAGCTCCCCTACGGCTCCAAAAATCCCGTAGGGAATTTGTTCCCTACGAGGCAAACCCCTACGGCGTGATTCCCGTAGGGGATGCCGTAGGGAACCCTGTTCCCTACGGATTTTTGCAGATTTCCCTACGGAAATGGCCGTAGGGAATCCGCGATTTTTTTGTAGTGATACATCGTCGATCTGCAACAAGTAGTATCGAGTGGCACCGGTCTTGATCGTGTGGCGTTCAGAGCTTTGTCCTGTAACAAGTGGTATCAGAGCCAAGTTACGGTCAGGGAATCCGCGATTTTTTTGTAGTGATACATCGTATTCCCGTAGGGGATGCCGTAGGGAACCCTGTTCCCTACGGATTTTGCAGATTTCCCTACGGAAATGGCCGTAGGGAATCCGCGATTTTTTTGTAGTGATACATCGTCGATCTGCAACAAGTAGTATCGAGTGGCACCGGTCTTGATCGTGTGGCGTTCAGAGCTTTGTCCTGTAACAAGTGGTATCAGAGCCAAGTTACGGTCAGGGAATCCGCGATTTTTTTGTAGTGATACATCGTCGATCTGCAACAAGTAGTATCGAGTGGCACCGGTCTTGATCGTGTGGCGTTCAGAGCTTTGTCCTGTAACAAGTGGTATCAGAGCCAAGTTACGGTCCTAAAAGCTAACATCTAGTAATCTTTTTTAAAAGGTGTTCTTCTCATTTTGTTTGCTTTATTTTCAAATTTTTTCATTTTCATTTCTAGTTTTTCTAGTATATATTATTCATTTTACTTGTTTTAGTGTCATGTGTGCTTAAAAAAATAAAAAATATATGTCATCACCGTAATATATTTAGTAAACAACTCAAAATTTTAGTATTTTCAGTAAACAACTCAAAAAATTTATTTATTTTAGCCTTCTTTCGATTTTTTTTCTAGATCCGCCTTTGTAAAAACCCTTGACCATTACACTTGCTACTGTGAATTTTAGTATTTTTAGTAAACAACTCAAAAAAATTATTTATTTTAAGTCCTCCCTCGATTTTTATTCTAGATCCGCCCTTACTAAAAACCCTTGACCATTACACTTTATCAAAGTTGAGTCAGTAACACCTTAAAAGGCCTTATTAAAGTATTAAGGTTGTCCAACTTATATGTGAGATCAATGTTTTTTATCCAACCGATGTTGGATACTCTAACAATCCCCCTCACGAGTAAACCGGAAATTCCATCGTAATTACTCGTGACCGGAAATTCCATCGGCAGGGGTGCCCACAGTCGGAAATTCCATCGATCGGGGCCCCACATCGTGTTGGGCCTGCTCTGATACCATGTCAAAGTTGGGCCAGTAACACTTTAAAAGGCCTTGTTAAAGTATTAAGGTTGTCCAATTTATATGTGAGTCCAAGGTTTTTTTATCCAACCAATGTGGGATACTCTAACACACTTGCTACTGTGCTGAGCAAAAGTGCACTATAAATGTCATGTAGGGAAAAATAAAAAAATGTGGATAAAGAGTTAAAAGTGAAGTAGTAATAAATATGGTAAATATATTAAAATAAATACTAGTTACGTAAAAAATGTATACAGATTGATAATTATTTATTCTATAATTAAACTAGTAAATCAAGGATAATTTATTTTAGAATAAATACAAAATACAAAATGTGACGTGAATGTAAAATATTTAAAAAATGTTGAAAATGTAGTAACTGATAATTATTTGTTCTATAATTAAACTCGTAATTAAATCAATGATAATTTATTTTAAAATAAAAACAAAATGTGACGTGAACGTAAAATATTTAGAAAGTGTTGACAATGAGTTCGTATCCGTGTACGTTTTTTTTTTCCACCCCTAGATATAAGTATCATTTGACATTGCATGGGAGGGCGTGGCATACTTAATTAATGAGCATTGAATTCATCTTCACCAAACCCTACCATTAGTAATAACAGTCGCTAGTTGTGAAGTTCATTAGGCAAGTATTTTTCAATGTCAAGGTTCTTAGTTCAATTAATTGAATCTTTAAATTGAAGATCCTGAGCTTGAAAGTTCAAACTCGAAATATGCCTGTGTATTTAAAAAAATTCAATTGACTTGATTCAAGTAATTTCGTGTAGCACGATTGCACTCGTAAATTGTTTCTAAACAAAAACTTTCGCCAAAAGAATTTGTAAACAAAGAATTAATTTCACAAGAGGAAAACCACAAGCAACTTAATTTCTCTCTTAGGGTTGTTAAGTGGATAGATTGTAGTATTAAACAAGTATTTTTTTTTTCATAGACCACAATAAGTAATATTAAAACACACTGTTCTTTTCTCATTTTTTTTTTAATTTCAATTGAAGAAATTTAAATATTCACACATACATGTTTTGGGTTCGAATTTAGATTTTACAGTTTTCAATTCAAGTGATCATTAAACTGATCAGCTAACAACCCTTCTTTTTTTATCTCCCTTCTTTTTTTATCTCGTCTCATTCAATTGCAAGTGATTTATGTCCTTCAATAATACTCTCTGATTGTCTTAGTTTCTTTATAATTTACAAATGAAATGCGAAAACTAAGTACGAAACAAAATAAAAAACATATTATTAATTTTTTCACTTTAATTTTTAATTTTACTTTATTTATAAAATAACAATTAAATATTTAGTATAACAACTCGTAACGTACTCTGCAAATATAAAATACAATTTTAACATGGAAGGAACTAGGAAGTATTTTTTTTTAGTTGCTATGATCATATTAATATTCACCGCAAGTCTATATAAATCCATATAACAAACCTATATGTTCTCATGCAAAGAAACAAATTAGAAAAATGGTTGTAGTGATGAAACTCATCGTGAGTACTCCAAGTATCCTACCCTCTATCCTTGCTCTTCTATCGATTGCGGCCGCGGTTAAAATACTGAACGCAGTCTGGCTTCGACCTCGGAAGCTAGAGAGGTTACTTAGAAAGCAAGGTATCCACGGCAACAAATACCGATTCCTCGTTGGGGACCTCAAGGACCTTGCCTATGAAACCGAAGCAGAACAACTCAAATCCATAGACCTTTCCGACGATTTACCTTCTCACATATTTCCGTATTTCAAGAAAATTACGAATACGTATGGTAAGTAGAGACAACGTATATATATACATTCATGAAACATTTATATATACGTACATATATATTTAATGCATGTGTTGGATTAATAATTTGATCGAGCAGGTAAACGTTCTTTCGTGTGGTATGGGGCGACGCCTAGATTGAACATCTACGAGCCGGAGCTGATCAAGGAGATTTTGGCGAAACCGGATGTGTATCAAAAGCCATATGTGATCCCTATTGCCGACAAGATTGTCGGAGGGATTTTCTTTCATGGCGAGAAATGGGCTAAACATAGGAGGATCGTAAACCCCGCTTTCCAAGTCGAGAAACTGAAGGTGGGTACGCATACATGTTTTAAAACACTAGAATCTGCCAAATAGACATCACATCTTTAACGTCATTCAGTTATGCAACAGATGTGCTTGTTATTACTAACATCAGTCAAAGAAATATGGGACATATAGTCATGTCATCATATATATAGTCATGTCATCGTGTAATTTTGTTTCGTACAGAATATGCAAGCGGCGATGCTTTTGAGCTCCTCGAACATGGTGAAGAAATGGGAGGCCTTGATCTCGAGTAGCCCGAGTGGAGTGTCAGAGGAAATCGACGTGTGGCCGTATCTTCAAGACCTAACCGTCGAGACGATTTCCCGGACGGCGTTCGGGTCTAGCCACGAAGAAGGGAGACGAATACACGAGCTCCAAAACAAAGAGATCAACGATGTTTTGAAAAACTTCATGTATCACATGTTTATCCCCGGTTGGAGGTATGTTCCGACCAAGGCGAATAGAAGGCTAAGATCGAGCTTGAATGAGATCAATTCGTTGGTGAGGGGTATAATCGACCGACGAGAGAAGGAAAATGGAACCCTAGCGCACGACGAAGACTTGTTGGGCACGTTGCTCCGATCCAACACAATGAGCATCGACGATGTAATCGACGAGTGCAAGATGTTCTACTTCGGAGGTTCGGAAACCACTTCGAATTGGCTCGTGTGGACTATGGTGATGCTGAGTAAGCACCTCGACTGGCAAGAGCGGGCGAGGGAAGAGGTCTTCCGAGTCTTCGGAAGAGCCGAACAAGAAGAACCGAGCTTCGACGCCCTCGGAAAGCTCAAAATTGTAACGATGATCCTCAACGAGGTTTTGAGGTTGTATCCGCCTGTGCCTATGACGATTCGAGCCCCGACGAGGGCGGTCGAGCTCGGGGGCATGGTGTTGCCGGAGGGGGTGGAGCTGACGCTGCTTATAGGGCTGCTCCACCACGACGTCGAGACTTGGGGGGAGGACGCCGCCGAGTTCCGGCCGGAGAGGTTCGCCGGAGGAGTCAAGAACCATTCCTCCTACGTGCCGTTTAGCGCGGGGCCTAGGGTTTGCGTGGGGCACAACTTTGCGACGATCGAGGCGAAGATGGCGATGGCGATGGTGCTGCAGCGATTCTCGTTCGAGCTGTCGCCGGAATACGTGCATGCTCCGTTTCCGGCGCTGACTCTTGGGCCCCAGCACGGTGCTCCTCTTGTGTTGCATAAGCTATAGTGTATTGTACGTAATAAGCCCATGCATGCATGAATCAAAAGTCAATAAATTATTATATGACCAAAATAAAATACTTTTTTTATACTTTTTTTTCGATATAATAAAAATAATTGATTAAAACTTTCCTTTCTTTTAGATATGCTTCAACATAATACACATTCTTTATTTTATTTTTTTCATTTAAAAATATAATTTTAATTTTACTTTTTAATTAAAAAATTAACAACTAATATCTTTAAATTTGCGTGTTTATTAATTAATTAATGCATAAATAGTTGAATTGAAACGTTTAGTCCAAAGCCCAACCTACTACGGCCCAATAAAACAACCCACCAAACATTAATGCAGTACAGCCATAGGCCCACACCCCTAAGTTAACTTAATATCACCCACGTGAATTAACTTGCATTTCCAAAGTGGAACATTATATTACTCTATACTGTCACATGATTATTCAATTTGTTGCACATTTAAATTTTAAACAATGCCACCTCCCAACAACTCAAACCTAATCAAGACTGTTTTTTATTTTCGAGCCATTCGATTTCATATTTGGATTGAATTTTGTTACATCAGATTGTGACACGTACGATAGATGTTTCGTCTCAATTGATGGGATAAGTCTGCCATTGCATGGGAGAGTGTGGCGATCGATCAAACTAAATTAATTAATTAATTAATGAGCATTGAATTCATCTTCACCAAACCCTACCAAAGTCCGATCCATTATTAATAGTCACCGGTCTTCATCTGTCCGAATTCATCAACATATATTCCCACAACCAAAATTATCAAAGAAAATAAACACATACACAAACAACAATTAATGGGATCTCCGGCGGTGGACGGAAGCGGAAGTGCCGCCATGCGCACGGTGGAGACGCTGCTTCGCGTGCTCCCGATGGCCCTCTGTGTGGCGGCGCTAGTTATCATGCTCAAGGATTCCCAGACTAACGACTACGGATCGTTGTCGTATTCAGACATCGGAGCCTTTAGGTAGTCAGTCAATATATATATATATATATATCTCATAAATATCTCATAATTAAATCATTATTTATATGATTTGAGTTTTATCGATCTTTGTTAATTTGTAGGTATCTAGTTCATGCAAGCGGCGTTTGCGCCGCCTACTCGCTTCTGTCGGCGGTTGTGGCGGCGGTGCCACGGCCGTCCACCATCTCCCGGGCTTGGGGATTTTTTCTCCTTGATCAGGTTTCTTAATTTAAATATATTTATTTAGAAATATTTATTTTTGAGGTTTGAAAATGAGGAAATTTCGGGTGATAAATAAGAGTTTTTTTTTTAATTATAAATTAATTAGGATAAATTGACACGTAGGATCGATTTTTTTTTTGGACAGAAATTAAATTGAACTGAATTTAATAGGTTTAGGTTTAAACTGAAATTAAGTTTAATTAAATTTAATTTTAAAATATTAAAATAATAATAATAAAAACAAATTTAATAGGTTTGAATAGAAATTAAGTTTAATTTTAAATTTAATTTTAAAATATTGAAATAATAAAAAAAAATTAAAACTGAACTTAATAAGTTTTAACTAAGTTAAATTCAATTTAATAAATCTAAACTGAATTAAAATGAATTGAGAATACATCCAAAATAAAATGTTCTTATCATTTCACTCTACTTATTTGTTAGTGTATTTCTTTTATCTAACAATATTTCTTTTTCTTAATTACATGATAAAATTGTTTATTCAAAATCAAGATCTTGTTCTTACGGTGCAGCTGCTGACTTACATAATACTCGCGGCCGGAGCAGTATCGAGCGAGGTAGTCTACCTCGCGTACAAAGGGGACAAATCCATCACGTGGAGCGAAACTTGCGGCTCGTTCGGTGGGTTCTGCAGGAAAGCAACGGCCTCGGTGGCAATTACGTTTGTGGCGACATTTTGCTACGCGGGGCTTTCGCTCATATCGTCGTACAGGCTTTTCAGCAAGTACGATGCCCCGACGACTAGCGGAGAAGGAGGAGGGATCGAGGTTGCGACTTTCCACGGATGATTTCGACATCTATGTATGGATATGCCGTTCGAGTTAAGTTACCCTCCTCGCACGTACATTAACAATAAATGAATGTGTGGGGGTTAGTTTGTGTGTGAATTTTGATAGTCTTGATAAATGATACTATAGCTAGATCTCTGTCTTTGATTTATACTCTACAAAGTATGGATTATATATTTTTTTTAATTTTTTTAAATAAACTAAATTGAAATGAACAGGGAACTTTAGTTTTAAATCATTTGTCGAAAATAAATGTTCAAACATCATTTCTAAATTATAAAAGAATTGAGATACAAAAAGTATACGTTTATATAATTTGTTTACCAAATATTTTATTCTATAGATTTAAAATTTATCTTTGTTTAATTTAAACAATCTCAACCAAAAAAAATTACATTTTCTTTTAAATAAATTTGATGACCCAACACTTCAAATTTATGTTTATAATTTTACAAAGAAAAAATGATTATTCCTAACAATTTTATTACTTTTTTATATTGATTGATTTTGTAAATCATTTATTCATAATTATATATATTGGTGATGTAATTAATTAAGATGATATGTATGATAGGATTCAGACAACAAATTATGATAGGATTTTAACAATTTTATTAAACCGACAATGAAACTCCACTAAAAATAATTTTAAATTAAATTGTTAAAATTGATTTAATAACATTTTAAAATGCATTATTAAAGTAATAAAATTGTCTTATATTTGAGATTAATTTATGATCTATTTTCAACATAAATAGAATGTTTAAACATTCGTACGATGTTAAAAAAAATCACAAAAAAATGAATATTACCTCATTCTACCCAAAACAACATAAAAAATTTATTTATTGATTTGAACGTCACATAATAACATATACGCTTTTAAAAATAAAATTATTATTTTTTACTTTCGTTTTAAAAAAATTAAAAAAAATTATAAGTTTTAATTTAAATTTTCAATTTTATTCACAACAGTTTTACTATTAAACTTAAAATTAATTTTTTTAAAATATTTATTTTGGTAAAAATTAAAAAAATAACTACTTCGTACATTTTAAAAAGCGTTGAGACGTGTTAAGCGTCCAAGAGCTTAGCACTTAGACGAGTTAATTGAGTACTAGTCGTTGTCTAGTAGACAAAAATTAGTTGTTTTACAATTTTAGGGTGAAATTATATATATAATATTATTTTCCTAAACAATTACTATTTCATTTTTTTTTTTGTTAGACTAGAGTAAATTAATATAAAATTTAAATACTAAGACGCGTACATCCACCTCCGAATGAATGACACTTCATATAATATAAATAGAGAAGAGTGACAAGGAAGGATTATATTTGAAAAACGATTATAATTGATAACCCTAATTAAACACCTTTGGGGAACAAACATTTATCTAAAAGTCTAATCTTGATTTCTTAGAAAAGAAAGCCTTATCATTTTGATTCTTGACTGAAAGCCTTATCATGCAAATGCCAACATTTTTCACAGGCAAAGGAATAGCCACACAAGCATAATCCAACCCAACCCAAAACCACAAACTCTTTTCTCATTTCCATTTCCATTTTTCAATTTCATTTTCATTTTCTACTCTCTCATCTCCACACCCGCTTTGCCCCTCTCCTTTGGTCGTCTTCTTCCCCCTCTCGCATCAGGGACACTTCAAGATACTCGGCCGTTTCCCAGGTAATAATTTATGATCATCTTTGCCGGTATAACTGCAATTTACTGTGAAACCGAACTGGGTTTTCCCCTTCCCATCTCCACCTCAATTTACTCTGGATAAAGATTAGATTTTTAATTTCTTTTGGTTCGTAGGAAATTGGAAAAATATTTTCTGGGTTTCTGCTCTGGGTATGGTGAAGGGCAATTGAAGTGTTTCCGAGCATGGCTTCTATAGTTTCCCTCGCGAATTTGGGAAGCCTGAACATGATTTCCCTGAGTAATCTCGATGGGTCCGTTTGTTTAGTTCGGAGCATCTCCTTTAATCGAAACGGTACTAGTTTTAGAAGTAGTTGCAAAAGGTGGAGATACGTAGGTGTTTGTAGATATTCCGTTGCTACCGATTTCATATCCGAACAGGGGACTTCAGTCTCTCTTGATTCCACGCACCAAGGCAGTTCAGAAATCGGAACAGACGCATTTCTCAAGGCATCCCCCAAGCCGATTTTGAAATCGGGCCCTAAGCCCGTTCTCAGTAGCCCGCCTTCCGAGAAGACGAGGGATAGTTCAGATGCTAATAATAAGGTCATCGAGTCTCTTGGGGAGGTGTTGGAGAAGGCCGAGAAGCTGGAGACGAGCAAGAAGGCAAATGTGCCCGTGAGTAGCGAAGTTTCAGCAGGGCAAAGGAATGGGAAACCAGTTAATTCCGTACACAGCTCGAATATTAGTAAGCCCAACACTTCTAAGAGCGTGTGGCGTAAGGGTAATCCGGTCACTGCCGTGCAAAAAATAGCAACGGAACCTGTTAGACGAGAACCGAGAACAGATGAAAGAGGGGTGGTCCCGTCTCAGAAATTTCAACCGAAATTACAAGCAAGACCCTCCGTAGCTCCGCCTCCGTCTCCTGTGAGAAAGCCCGTCATCTTGAAGGATGTGAATGCAGCTGCAAGGCCAGCTGTTGCCGCCGATGGAGCTGACTCAGCACCAAGGTCTAAAGAACGGAAGCCGATTCTAATCGATAAGTTTGCTTCTAAAAAACCGGCGGTCGATCCTTTGATGGCTCAAGCAGTTTTAGCCCCTCCTAAACCCGGGAAGAGCACTTCGCTCGGAAAATTCAAGGACGATTTTCGGAAAAGGGGTGGTACGTCGGGATCCCCCCGAAGACGTATGGCTAACGATATTCAAGATGAAGATGCGGCCCCAGGGAATTTTAGAAAAGGACGAAAATGGTCAAAAGCGAGCCGGAAGGCAGTTAGGCTTCAGGCGGAAAAAGATGCGGCTCCTGTTAAGGTGGAGATCATGGAAGTTGATGAGGAAGGTATGTTGACAGAGGAGTTGGCTTACAACTTGGCCATTAGTGAAGGTGAGATTCTTGGGTATTTTTATTCCAAGGGAGTCAAGCCTGATGGTGTCCAGAAGCTGAGCAAGGATATGGTGAAGATGATTTGCAGAGAGTACGATGTGGAAGTTGTTGATGCTGCCTCTGTAAGGGTTGAAGATATGGCGAAGAAGAAGGAGATTTTCGACGAGGAGGACTTGGACAAGTTGGAAGATAGACCCCCTGTGCTAACAATAATGGGCCATGTTGATCATGGAAAGGTCAGGAACAAAATATTACTCGATTTATTTTTCTGTTGTATTAATAGACCTACTCTCTATCTGTATAAGCTCCCACTGAAACGGATTGTTTCCCATGTGCAGACAACGCTGTTGGATTTCATACGAAAAAGCAAGGTGCATATATACGTGACTTCATTTGATGATATGACAAGCTATGGCATAATTCTTAATTTCAACCCTTTTGTTTATTAGGTTGCAGCATCTGAAGCCGGTGGTATTACACAAGGAATCGGAGCTTATAAGGTTGAAGTACCTGTAGATGGAAAGCCACAAACTTGTGTCTTTCTTGATACTCCAGGACATGAGGTATACCTTTTCTAGCTTATGTTGGTACTTTCATGTTTTTCTTTCTTCAATTCTCGTCGCGTTCATTGACAATCAATACTCTGTAAGTAAAGTTTTTTTATTTGAAAATTTTCTGTAGGCATTTGGAGCAATGAGAGCCCGTGGAGCAAGAGTGACAGACATTGCTGTCATTGTAGTTGCAGCTGATGACGGAATTCGACCTCAAACAAGTGAAGCTATTGCTCATGCTAAAGCAGCAGGGGTGCCAATTATCGTAGCTATAAATAAGGTGACCTTGATTGTAGTGGTGTATTATGTATTGCTCAATGTTTGAATTCCCTGGTGGTTTTTTGAGGGGGCTTACTTAAATATATGTTCATCTATGTCGTCATTATAGATAGATAAGGATGGAGCTAATCCAGATAGAGTCATACAAGAGCTTTCTTCGATTGGTTTGATGCCTGAAGACTGGGGTGGCGATGTCCCTATGGTTAAGGTGACGAACACTGATACCTGGGAATTGTATATGCTCATTTAAAAAAAAAAAAGAAGGAATAAGTTGCTTTATGTGATGCTAAAGTTATTTGGTGAACATGTGTAACAGATAAGTGCTCTTAAAGGGGAGAACGTTGATGAGTTGCTGGAAACCATCATGCTCGTCGCTGAGGTAATTTGCTGTATGTGCGTGTATATTATATACGTATTTATATTTATGAGTATGTGTATATACTTGGTGTTTTTGTTTTTGGATAGAGCGGAAAATATATAGATTTGTGTTCAAATACGGGCTTTCTTCTGAATATTGGTTCGTTTTCCTATTCAAGTTGCAAGAACTGAAGGCTAATCCGAATAGGAATGCTAAAGGAACAGTCATCGAAGCTGGTCTTGATAAATCCAGGGGACCTGTAGCGACGTTCATAGTTCAAAATGGAACTCTTAAAAGAGGAGATGTAGTCGTTTGTGGTGAAGCTTTCGGAAAGGTTTGTATATTGAACTGAACACCTTAAGAAAATCCTTTTAGGCCTTTTCCTGATGTTATGATTTCCTCATTCCGGCATCAGGTGAGGGCTTTGTTCGACTATAGTGGGAAGCAAGTACAAGAAGCGGGGCCCTCTATCCCAGTGCAGGTGTGTTGCTAATTTTTTTGTTACGAGTTAATGATATTACAGCACATTATGTCCACAGTATTTCCAATTCTCGACAACTAATTTTACTTGTGCTTTGGCAGGTCATTGGATTAGATAATGTTCCTTTAGCTGGCGATGAATTTGAAATCGTTGATTCACTTGATGTAGCTCGGAAAAAGGCCGAGTCCCGAGCAGAGTATATGAGAGATGAACGTATTACCGAAAAAGCAGGGGATGGAAAGGTTACACTTTCGTCTTTAGCTTCCGCTTTCTCAGCAGGAAAAACTGCTGGAATAGATCTGCACCAGCTTAATATTATATTGAAGGTCGATGTTCAGGTACGCCTATAACTATAAATGTGCTTCTCAAGACATCGGTTTGACCTGCAAATAATTAAATCAAAAATTATTTTGTCGTATAATGGCTAGGGAACTGTTGAGGCCATCAGGCAAGCTCTGCAAGTGCTTCCACAAGCTAACATCACTCTGAAGTTCCTAATGCAAGCAACTGGAGACGTGAGCTCCAGTGACGTCGACCTTGCTATGGCAACCAAGGCAATCATCTTCGGGTTTAATGTCAGAACACCTGGTTCGGTGAAGACCTATGCAGACAACAAAAGTGTCGAAATCCGGTTGTATAAAGTGATTTATGACCTTATTGATGACGTGCGAAAAGCAATGGAGGGACTCCTGGATTCAGTTGAGGTAGTAAAGCATACTATTAAAAGTGATAGATAATCCCGAGTTAAACACACTGTCTATATTCATAATCGTTTATTCTGTAGGATCAAATTCCGATCGGTGCGGCAGAAGTGAGGGCTGTATTTAGTAGCGGCAGTGGCCGTGTTGCTGGATGTATGGTAACGGAAGGTAAAATAGTGAAAGATTGTGGAATCCGTGTGTTGAGAAAAGGCAAAGAAGTTCATGTTGGTGTGGTTGGTTCCTTGAGACGAGTGAAGGAGATGGTGAAAGAGGTAATTTTGAAAGTCCTTTATATTCTTTCATGTAGTATCCTAACTAAAGTGCGAGTATAAATCGACCTCGTCTCTTGCGAAATAATGCCATATCTCAATAGTCTCTCTATGTTTTAGCTCGTTTTAAGACAACTAGTATATGATATAAATACGACTGCTTGTTTGTTTTTGTTTCCTCTGCTCGTTTTTTGTCAAGATCATCCCTTTACAATCAGTGTTTTACAACTGTGCAGGTAAATGCCGGACTAGAATGTGGAATAGGAATCGATGAGTTCAATGAATGGGAGGAAGGGGACAGTATCGAGGCCTTTAAGTCGGTTCAAAAGAGAAGAACACTCGAAGAGGCATCGGCATCAATATCAGCTGCACTCGAAGAAGTGGGGATGCAACGGTGAAAAAAAAAAGGTACCATTCTGAAGTGGGGTCCGCCGATGCTGTTTTGACCGAATTACATGATTTGACTTGTGCATGTTGCAGAGAGACGAGTACTCATACGAGGACGCTTGGTACAACTGCGGATTAGCTTCCTTTTTGCTGTATTATTATGCTATTTCATTGTAAATAGTAAATCCAATTTGTTAAGAGCGACGAGTCGAGCATTCATTGAGTTCAGAAAAAAAAAATCATCGATTATGACGATATGTAACAGTTATAGTGAGATGGGAAAACATATCTCCCAATGAAAAAAAAAAATAGAAAAGGGAAGGAAAAGAAATGTATAAGATGTTCTAACAAATATGTATTGTATCATCTTGGGGTTTGTCTTATAATTTGGATGTTATGTAAATTTTCAGAAGTTATGAATGATGATGGTAAGATACATCTGTTCATTGGGAGTGTTTCAAACTCTAATCACTTTTTTTTGGAGTGTGCAAACACTTCCTGACTGAGAGCCTAATTACAATTTCAAACAAGGAATAGGGTTACATAAGCAAAATTTACTCACAAACAAACAACATTAAATGACAATCCAACGAGACCCCTCTTCACTATTCAGTCTTATAAACTCTATGCTCCCACGATGTTTCTCTGTAGAAACAAGGTCAGTATGTATAACGCTCTATACGAACTTCAAAACTTCATACAACGACGGTCAGCTATAACGGGAAGGCTGACCTGGCAGAATTTATTAAAATAAAATAAAATAATTAGAAGCCACATTATAATAATAACAATCAGAGTATTTGTAATTGGAGTTACGTACCGGAACTTATCAAGTGCTTTCCATGCTCTTTGTGATAGATTAATGTCCTGCGTCGGAATTTCTGAAGCGAACTTCTCCATATTCTGCTCAATCGAAGGACCGATTTCATTGACAAGTTTGACAGATTCAGAGAGTCGATTAAGCAGGTTGACCAAAGCAATCACTTCATTTCTTTGCAGTTGCAGCTGGACAGGAGGAGGGAGAGTGAGGGAGAGATTTGGGATAAACTGGTCTTTAACAACATCCAACTTATCATCGCGCAAGGTCTAAAAAACTTACAGGTTCATTTGAATGGGTTTTACCATCAACGGAGAAAAGAGTCTTCAGTGCAGTTCCAAGACCAAGGACCTGAAGCTTTCCCCAAAGTCGGCATTTCTCACATCCAACACAATCCATTAGGGCACTGCGAATGTGCGGAACAAGTATATAGTTCATTTTCTGAAAAATCTTATGAACATAAAAATATTTCTCAAGTGGAATGCAAATGAATTTCTTTCAACATTTAAAACTAGTTTCATATACCAGATGGAATTTGAAGATCAGAGACAACAAACCTGATGTTTCTGAACTGTCTTTGGATCTCCTGCTTCAACTCGGGCCCACCTTTTCCCTGCCATAATTTAGCTTCGTCAAATGGAAGTGGACATGCAGACTGCAGTTTTGGGTCGTAAAGCAGCTGCCGCATTAAAGACTGTGCTTTCAGGTCCTCCACCAGATTACCGGTGTCGTATTCTGCCTGCTCCAAGTAACTTGCAGCCTGAATGACATTTGAAAAACAATGAACATGTCACTTGGAATCAATACATATATTAACAGTACAATCAAAGATAACACGAAAATGCTTACTTTTGTAACAGCTCGTAGAACAAACATGAAAGTGAAGTATAAGTTTCTCACTCGATCGGGATACCTTAAAACACGATCATACATTAACTCCAGATTTCTACCCCACTGGAATTACAAAAACCAAATGGATTCAGGAAAAATATTACAACTTCAATTTCGGATGAGGATTGAGAAGACAAATGGCTGACCTTATTTGTAGCTTCATCAAGCAGGTAGTCAGAGGCAATGTGAATTGAGATCGAGGAATGAAGACCTGAAATTAACTTGTATAAAATTCTTTTTTCCTGACAAATCTCTCCCGAAGAATCTGGAAAACAGGGAGGAAAACGGTTGAGATCACTTTCAAATTTCAAACCACAAATAATAAAACAGCAAATGCAGCGACTAAGTCACAACGAATAGTAAACACCATGGAAGTTAGGAATGTGAAACTTACACTTTAGGCAATTTTCAGAATACACAGCATCCCATATCCTCCGGGCCGATGGCCCAGTATAGCCCGTGTATCTTTCAGGATTCAGTTGCAGATTCACATACGTCATTTCACCTATAGATAGAAAAATGATCCGTTCAGACACAACATTCTTAAAACTATTTACATTTTAGAATAATCTGACAAAACGAGAAAAAAGATACAAGTAGTTACTATTATCAGTCTCGTCATCTTGTGTCCATGGATTATCCACTTCGATCCATCCTCTAAAGGCCTTTGAATCCAGAGTGCGATCAACTGTGGCCTGTGGCTTTCCTTCTTGGCATATTAAATCATCAGGCCGAAGACCGGCGTACTGTATAGGCTTTTTGAAAAGCTCGGGAAACTCACTTTCCGGGCATTCACATACACTGCAGTCTCTCAACTTGCACATACCATCATCCGGCCAAAAAGGGCAATCACACCACAACTTAACCTGGCATATTCAATAGGTCTAGTTGAATTATAATGTTTTAAATATTCATTCATCGTTAGGATTCGAAAACCAATACGGTTGTGTATCCAGTTACGTAATGAATTTTGAACCATCTGCAGTCTTTCTAATATTTAAATCATAACTATCATATTTCTACACAATATAGATGAAGTAATCGAAAAACTTTAGCTTCCTAACAACAGAATTAGATATACATCAACCTCAAAACATCCGAGATTTGATCATTAGATACATTAACTTAGCAAAGTAGGTTCATCACCAACCTTGAAGTATCGAAAAAATGGAGTTGTAACGAGATCTTGTAGTAAAGGATGAAGCACTGCACCATTAAGACTGTCAACCGTCTCATAATCGCAGCAGCAACCCTCGACAATGCCTGTATATTTTCGAGAATCCTGCATACGGAAGCAAGAACAAAAGAATCAGAAAAATCTCCCTACACCGATTTCACTTGGCACATCGAAAGATCCTCTCGGCTCATTACCCTTTTCAAAAATGTCCATCTCAGAAATCGCACGAAAACAAGAAATATCTCGAATCAATTCAAGAACCAAACTTTTTTGCATCCCACATACAGAATCCGCAAAATCAACATAAAAAAAAATAAAAAAAAAATGAATAAATAATTAAATAAATTGGACCTGGGAACATGGACATGATTTTTTATCCTGGGCGTGCTTAGAAGTTATGGCGATGGCTACCAACAGCACGACGACTCCCCCAAACTTTGCCCATTTCCAATAGCCCTTTTTTCCATCTTTCGATTTCTTTGAACCATCTTCAACAGCCTTAGCTTCCACCATTAGATGAAACCCCCAATTTTATGTACGTATATGTGTATCTATACAAAACCCTCAAAAATCCACAAAACCCACCGGAGAAAAAATACCGGAGAATCAACTTTGTTCCTGTTCTTCGGGGTGTATGTGGATTGTACGATTATTTTCTAAAAATGAAAAAAAAAATCTATAATTTGTTGGGATGGATTTTATAGCGTGTAGCGTGAATTTATGAAATGGAATTACTACGAAAATAAGCGGGGATTGTGTGAGAAAGATGGGGGAGAAAAAGGTATCGGGCTCGGGTCAAAGGTCAAAACATAAAACAGGTGGTAATACGTGTGGCGGCAGAAGGGAGCTCACGGCGGCGCGTGTCGATCAAACGCGAGCGATTGGAAACGTGTCGGGAAATTTGACTACGTGACGAGTTGTGACCAATAGGAGCTCTTTATTCTGCCATGTAGACTTTCATTTTGAATTAGTTTATCCTATTAGGAAAAATATTTATTTGTTAATATACAGAAATATTTATCTAATTAAGAAAAGTACAGTATTTATTATTTCCCTTTTTAATATTCATTTTTTAATATACAGAAATATTTGTCTAATTTAGAAAAGTACAGTATATATTATTTTCCTTTCTAAAAAATGAAACCATATAAAGAAAAATAAATGATAAAATTATAGTCTCTATCTTCCATTAATAAAATAAATGTTGACTTTACAAAAGACGTTCGGTTCACCTAATTTGTCCCTAGTCAACGATGTGTGTTGAGAATATTATTAATATTTTGAATGAAAATATAGGGAAAAAAATATAAAGAAGAAATTTTATTTTTATTAATATATTATTTGTGTGCGAAACGTGTAATAGAAATAAAAACATTTTGAATCAAATATTTTGTTTACTTCGCTTTTCATTTTTGTCAAACTAATACAATAATTATTACTCCAATAATATATTACTATCAACTCTAATTAATTAGTACCATGGATACTTAATTGGTACGATTGTAATCAATTTATACAAACATATTTATAACAAAAAATTAAAATATACACAAATTCAATAAGTAACACTTATAGTTTTATACAATTTCAATCGAAAATAAAATGTTAAAAGTCAAATGTTTTTTACTTTGTTTTTTGACATTCTTTATTAAAAAAATGTTTTTTTGTACTCTTTTCTTTTAATTGATTACTGTTTTGCACTCGTTTCTGTCTAAATGTATGGGTTGGCAATCGTTTCGCTAAGCTCTAACGATGAAAAAAGATTAAAAAGGTCAGCACCAAATTTCGCGAGGCTAAGAGCACTCCTAATGGTGGGGAGGCAAAAATGCCACTTTCTTAAATTTTGCCACTAAATTTGCCGCAAACAGTAAAATTATCTCCAATAAAACTCAAAATTTAACTCAAAAAGAATATTCTTTGGAAATATTCCTAATTTTATCAAACAATAAATCAACAAAAAAGAGATGATAAAATTATGGATAAAATTATAGACGTGAATGGTATCGAATTGAGCAGCATAAAATTATGCAAAAATCTAATATGTCTCAATTTGAAAATCAAACAGGCTCTTTCCAACAATATTTTGGTGACCTTGGAGGAACGGGAAGAAGTGATCTTGGACCTTATTAATATTCGTAAAATTAATGTTGAATTTTTTCTATTGTATTTTATGTTTTAGTATTTTGTATTAAAATTTTTAGTATTAAAGTTTAATTTGTATTTGTATTTTTTAAATTTATATTTGTCTTAATTAAATTTTAATTTTATTTTCTTTAAAATAATAATAAATATAAAATTGTGGCCTAAAAAAATAAAATGTCACATTACTTTTAAATTAACAACATAAAAATTAAATAAAAATACATTAAATATATAATATATATAATAACTAAAAAAAAATGATTTGCCACCGATGAACAGTGGGTAGGCAAATTTGCCGCTCACTGTTCACTATCTCTATTCTGCCACCGGTTTGAAGACCCCCATTGGAGCTGTTACAGTGGTGGTGGGGAAGCAAATTTTGCCATTGACTCCCCCATTGGGAGTGCTCTAAATTTAAGAGTATAAATATGTGTTGAAGGGTGTGTATTTTGTCCTACGTACAAGCAAATTAACCTCGAATTTTATTAGGTAATGTCGACATACATATATTACATATATTATCATTTCCAATTAATAATAATCATGGCTTTGTCTATTAATGAAAATTATTTGGTAAATGTAGTGTCTAATTATGTGGGGTACCAGACAAATTGGAGCCATTCCCAACTGCTGAACTGCATATGTATTGTTCTAAAGAAGCATATTTTATGGTTGGGGCCTATGATTCTAGTATAAACTAAATAATTTCATGATCATTTTTGTTTGTGTTTTTGTTGGGATCTCATTAATGATTAGTAAGGATGACAAAGATTAATACAATTAATTAGTATATATATGTGTGGGGTTTATAAGATGCATCTAACATGTGACAATGTGATGAATTTGTGAGACACAATTAATTAAATTGAGTAATTATATATTTTAATTGATTTACATAACTATTTATGATTATCGTGTGATGTCCAAATAAAAGAACCTTATAATTAGCATCATACATTTGGTTTGATCGCAAGACAAGTTTTTTAAGCAAATGCAAGTGATCACGTCCAATATCGATGACAAATTATATAGTATATATTACTTCTGTTCCAAAGTAATGATCACGCTTTTTTCACATATAACATATTAAGTTTGACCATAAAAAAAAAATTCATAAAAAAAATGCGGGAGAGAGAGAGTATAACTTTGGAAACATCATTTGACAATGGAACCAACCAACAATTTGCTAATTATATATACTCTCATGGTTTTATTTTTCTATGCAAAAAACAAGTACATGATGATGCATGAAAACACAAACAAAAAACCGATCACGCACGATGTTTAGTTTGATAGTACTGTATTTAATTAGTGGAAACTGACATTTTGATTTGATTTGATTTCAATTGTTACATCATTAAGTGATCTGTGCATGGCATACGATACATGTTGTTGAGCTCAAGTGAAACATCGCATGTTAATTTAATGTTGTAATTAATACAGATCTTAGCTTAGTTACTAAACCATGTTATAATTAATCATAGAGCATGATATATAATCCTTCTTAATTAATTTTATGTTAAAAAAGATCCCAATTCGACAATGTTAAATATTTGTTTTCTCCTGGTATATAGTATTGCTGGGTTTTCGTAGACACTTCACACTTGATATCTTTGCACGTGAGAACCGTGAATTAAAATAATAATTAAAACTAAAATAAAAAATAACTGATATTTATAAGAAGGAAACACTGGACTCCCAACTAGTTAGGAGATTTTTTTGCTATATTATGAGAAAATAAAAATAAATTTGTTTTTAAAGTGAAAAAAATAAAATAATTATTTTATTTTAGATTATTTCATATTATTGTTAAGAATTAAGATGTCTTACAAAGAAAAAAATTGAACTATTTTTTAAAGAGAGATTTTAGAATAAGTGTTAATTTAAGAAATTATTTATAATTAAATGTATCACTTTGATTATATTTATAAAGAGGTCGAAACAGATTTAACGACAAAATTAAAATTAGAAAGTTAAGTAATAAGTTTTACCAGTGTTCAAATAGCAGGTCCCACCTGGCAAAGAAAAAAATTGAACTATTTTTTAAAGAGAGATTTTAGAATAAGTGTTAATTTAAGAAATTATTTATAATTAAATGTATCACTTTTTCTTAATTATAAATTAGATTAGCTTGTTAAAAATATATTTTTTTTATTATAAATGGGAGGGTGGTTATTTAATAACCGCTAAAGGTATTTTTATAATTTTTACTCTTTTTTATAATTATAAAATTAATAATACTTTAATTGAGAAAAAAGAAAAAAATAAAATTATTCTTAATTTGAAAGTGAATTTTATGAATTTTGAAATATAAATTAATAAGCTAATTTATCTCTTTTCATAAATACTTTTTTTTTTTAAACAAAAAAATATACTGAATAAATGTTTATAAATTAAATCATTTCAATATTCATTTATATTTTTTAATTAATTAAGATATTATATCAATGATAATTCTTGTGTGTGTGAGAAATAAATTTTACTTTCTTACTAAAATGATAATTGTTAGCTCAGTAAACTATTTGAGCACTCAGTGAATTCCGCAAATGAGTCCAGCAGTTTACGAGCACTCAGTAAACTATTGAAGTCATGGGTCGAACTGAGGTTGAGCTACTCGTGTAGGTCGTTATCATAAAAACGAAAATCATTTATGGATATAATAAACAAACGAAATTGATTTATTATTTAAAACAAAAAAATGTTAATAATGAGGTAATAAATAGAATAAATGCCACCTGCTTCTCTTGCTGCAGCACAATCAATTTTAGAATTCAGACTGCGAAGTGGGCCCGTGCTACTACACTCATTGATGACGAATAACTTAACCTTAAACAACTCAATTCCAGTGAATTAACAGCTTAATTACATATGTGGCGCTTGCTAATTGTGTAATAAAATATTACTACAGCTGGCCCACCACATTACATGTATTTACATTTGGAACCACAATTAATTACGCGTCACACCTCCCAATGTAAATGACGCGTCTTATTCACCGACCCAGCTTACTAATTAATTACTCTTACCGTTAAATAACTTAAAAAATATTTGACCCTGTAGTTTTCATTAATTACAGTCAACCTACCCCATATTATTATTAATTACATACAGGCCCCCTGATTCTCCTTTTATAAATACACACTTCCACCCAACACTATTTCATTATTTCAAAAAATGGATCACTTCGACTCCGTATACTACAATTCAACTTACTCCGACTTTGACCACAGCTCCGCCACCTCCGCCACCACCGCCTCCGCCCGGAGCAGCCTCGCGCTCAGCTTCCACGACTCATCGTGCCGGCTCTCCACCAGCCACCGCTCCCACCGCCGCCACGACAACCCCAATTGGGCCGCGGTCGACGCCGCCGCCGCCGACGGCGGCCTCCGCCTCAGCCACCTGAAGCTCCTCCGCCTCGTCGGGTCCGGGAACCTAGGCCGCGTCTTCCTCTGCCGGATCCGGGGCGACGAGCGCGCGGAGTTCGCGCTGAAGGTGGTCGACCGAGACTCCCTGACGCCGAAGAAGCTCTGCCACGTGGAGACGGAGGCGAGGGTCCTCGCCGGCGTGGACCACCCGTTCCTCCCCACGCTCTACGCGCGGATCGAGGCGTCGCACTACACGTGCCTCCTCATGGACTACTGCCCCGGCGGCGACCTGCACGCGCTGCTCCAAAAGCAGCCCCTCCACCGGCTACCGGCCGACTCGGTCAGGTTCTTCGCGGCCGAGGTCCTACTCGCCCTCGAGTACCTCCACGCGCGGGGGGTCGTCTACCGAGATCTGAAGCCGGAGAACATCCTGATCCGGGCCGACGGCCACGTCATGCTCTCGGACTTCGACCTCTGCTTCGAGGCCGACGTGGCGCCGAGGCTGGAGAATCGGGTCAGCCGGCGGCGGCGGCGGCGGGAGGAGCGGGTGACGGAGTTCGTGGCGGAGCCGACGTCGGCGTTTTCGAGGTCGTGCGTCGGGACGCACGAGTACCTGGCGCCGGAGGTGGTCGGCGGCGACGGCCACGGCGGCGGCGTGGACTGGTGGGCGTTCGGGGTTTTGGTTTACGAGCTGCTTTACGGGACGACGCCGTTTAAGGGGGGGAGCAAGGAGTCCACCCTGCGGAATATAGCGTCGGCGAGGGGGGTGAGATTTCCGGCGGCGGCGGTGGTGGGAGAGGGGGAGGAGGAGGCGAGGGATTTGATGGAGAAGCTGCTGGTGAAGGACCCGAGGAAGAGGCTAGGGTGCGCCGGGGGTGCGACGGATATCAAACGGCACCCGTTTTTTAACGGAATAAAGTGGGCGTTGATCCGGACTTACCGGCCTCCGGATGTAACGGTGAAACGGAGCAAGGGGCACGTGAGCCACGTGACCTCCCCCAGGAGGCGGCGATGCTTCTGGAAGAAGCTGGGTCGTTGGATGAGGATTAAGAAGTGCAGTTTAAATTCCAATTCCAACTATTACTCGTACGTTAATTACACGAGCTAGTTAGGGATTAATTAATTAACTAATTACAGTAGTATTTGGATTTTATTTAGATTGAGTAATTAGTGGATGTTCAAACTGCAAAGTTAAACAGTATAGGCCAGAATACTTATACAAATCATTTTTTTTTTATCTTATTTATAGTAGTAGTAGTAAAATAAGTTACAAGAAATTAATCATTAATCTTTTACCCATAAAAAAAATGATCTGCAAGAATATTAATGCTGGTAACATGTGGGGGAGTCACAATGAATCCTTCCCCCTTGTTTGTTTAATTGGTAAGCAACTACATAATTAAAAATCAAAATCAATTAATTAGTACCTCTACTAATCTGCAATCACTAAAAGTTATTAATACTATTGTACTAATTTGGAATTTATTTGCTACTTAAAACAAATAAGATGTTTAAGAACTTATAAGTTTTTAACATTTATTTGTTAAATTTTTCCAAAAAGATTTTATAAAATTTTAAAATAAACCGATTATCAACTTATAAGCTAAATTTGTTTGTTAAATTTTTTGAAAAAGATTTTATAAGATTTAAAAATAAACTGATAAAACGTATAAGCTCTTTGAAAAAGTATGGAAAAAATACTTTTTTTAAAAAAATAATTTATAAGCTTTTGTAAATTAAAAAATAAAAGATCAAAATATTCCATTTTTTTTATATATAAAAAAATTTCAAATTTATTATTTTATATAAAATGTTTTTTTTTTGATAATTTTATTTATATAAGATATTAAATTGTCAAACAAAAAATAACTATACTAATATTTTAAATTTTAAAAATACAAATTTATATCAACTTTATTAATTTATTTTTAAAATTTTATTCAGAATTACTTTAGTGTTCCACTAAATTACAACCCATATTGCTGTAAAAGGAAAACCAAATTATGTAGCATAAATTTGGAATGGTTGAATGAATATTTTAAAATATTTTAAGAGATATTCAGGGAAAATGGTATATTGGTTTTACATATTATCATCAACTCTTCATGTTTTTTTCTTTAAAAAAAAGTGTTCTGTATTTTTAACTTTATTAAAAAATAGGGTGTTAAAATATTTTTAATTATAGTGAAGGGTAATTTTTCAATTATAGAAAGACAATAATACCCTTATGATAAAAATTTAACAATTATAATTAATAAATTAATTTATATTAACAATTATAAATTAGTTTTGACCATTTAAATTAAAATTTATAAAATTAATATTTATTTTGAAAATTAAAATTACGAATAATTAAATTAAATATCTTAATGATAAGGGTAATAATGATATTTATTACCTAACTTGTAATTAGAATAAAGCATGTTATTTAATTCTAAAAAATCATAAAAAACTTCCCCTTAACCAAATTCAGAATTTGGTTGGCGGAAGATGGAATATGAGGCCTTAACCGTAAATGCTCAATAATGATTTAAGGTATTCAAGAATATTTGGGTATTATTTAAATAAAATTTTAATGGGTATTATTTAAATAAAATTTTAATTAAATCTTGATTAATTGGTTGTGTAAATATACGTTTTCAAAAATATTATGGAACTAGAAAGAGGAGATACTGATCCATATATATTTTAGATTTTATTGATTTTAAGAATTTATGGAAAATTAGAAGATTGAAAACTAAATTTCAGCCCAATAAAAACGGAAAAGATATGTAATGAAGAATTTCTAGGGATTCTATTTCCAAACATTTCATTTCATTTCATTTCCCGCTCATCCCTTAGCTGTTTAAAAAAAAATCCATTCGATCATTATTTTTAAAAAACAAATCTCTCTATAAAAAAAATCGCCATCCCATATTTTGTTTTATCACAGTGTAGAAGAAGAGTATTTTCAATGGGTAGAGGTAAAAAACGAGCTGAGACATCGCCGTCGAAACGCTCTTCGTCGTACAAGAAGCCCAAACAATCGACGATCGAAGATGGCGAGCCCTGCTTCACCGGACATCCGGTTCCCTCCGGCGAAGCCGAATCACGATGGCCAAATCGATACAAGTCTCAGGTTTGATGAATCAATAATCTATCTCCTGAATTTCAGTCCTATAATATATTTGAGTTTCGGAGAACGACTGAGAATTTTCTATTGATTGATTACCTTTTTAATATGTGTATGTGTGATTATCTGTTTTTGCAGAACACGATCGAGAAAGTAGTCGTGACTCTGCCCGATTTCAGTTCAAATGTCATCTCTGATTTTGTTGGTCTTCGTTTTTATGTTTCGAATCATGTCTTTGTAATCCGATTATAGGGAGAAGGTGTTTATGCAAGCTTCGATTTCAGTTCAAATATCGTCTCTGATTTTGTTGGTCTTCGTTTTTATGTTTTCGAATCATGTTAATTTGATTATAGGGACAAGAAGTTTATGCAAGCTTTCTGTCACTACAAGAAAGCTATTGTCGACGATATCGTGTTTAATCTCTTCGACGATGCTTACGTTCAGGTTATATCTCTTCGTATTGCGATTTCAATTCATACATTGTCTCTAATTTTTGCTAATTTTTATTTATAGGGATTGAATATGATTTATGTGTCTTATATAGTTCATTTCTCAGGTTTTCTATTTTTTTTCATACATTTGCAGGCTTCCAAAGGTGAACCCTTCATTGCAAAAATTGTCGAAATGTTTGAGACTGTGAGCAAAGAGACTTATATTTGCACACAGTGGTTTTATCGAGCTAAAGATACGGTAAATTAATATTCTCTTATTTATAATTTATGTCAAATTCTTCTTCATCATTTTGTTTGATTTCAGGTTATAAAAGATCAAGATAATCTTATTGATCCAAGGCGAGTCTTTTATTCTTTAATCAGAGATGATAATCCACTGAGCTCCATCACTCCAAAGTGAAGATTATTCAACTCACTCCAAATGTAAGGAAAATATAGAGTTCTAAGAATTTATTTGTATTATTTAATAAACCTACATTTTGATTTTGAGACAGATGGACGTTGATGCGAAAGAAAAGGCTAAGGACAATTGTGAACTATACGTCGATATGATGTATACGTTTCCATTCGCCTTTTCAAATTTTTGTACTGGTAAATTTTCTTATAGTGTCTCTATTTTCTTAATAAACAATTGTAATTTTACTATTTACTTATTTTTTCTTTTAATAATAATACAGATTCTGAAGATCCATCAGTATCTGATGGTTTAGCATGGTCAAAATTTAATGATGCCCCAAAACCTCAACAAGGCACTGATCAATCAAAAACGATCACCTTACTGGACTTATATTCTGGTTGCGGTGCAATGTCTTCTGGACTGAGTATAGGCGCTTCATTGGGTGGAGAAACTATTGTCAAGGTAAAGAAAATATACTAATGTTGATCCTTTCTAAGTGTAAAGGAAATTTACTAATATAATCCAGCTTATCACCTTATTAAATATTGGTCAAGGTAAATAAAATTGAATATTGTTCTGATAATCAGGTGGTCTGAGAAGAGTATGCCTGATCAAGTTAATATTGCTTTAGTTTAATTTCTTACATTATACAACAGAAACGGCTAATTAGATTCCATCTTTTCTCGGTATAAACAGAAGTGGGCTGTTGATTTCAATGCTCATGCATGCGAAAACCTTAAGTTTAACCATCCCAACACAAAGGTAATTGATCTTCACATGATTGTAAAGTTTGACTTTCTTTTCATTGTGGCTATGAAAATAAACATTTAGATTTATTCAACCTTCAGGTAAGGAATGAAGATGCTGAGGATTTCCTTGTTTTGTTAAAAGAATGGGATAAACTCTGCAACGAGTTCAACTTAGTTGGATCCAAAGAAGTGGAAAGTGATGAAAGTGAAATTGAAGATGGTCGGACAGTTCCATCAGGAAAGCTTGAGGGGGAGAAATTAGTTGGAATCTGTTATGGAAGTCCAAATGGTGTTAAAAGTGGCACACATGGAATACATTATAAGGTACCTTAATTGTATAAATGTGATTGCTTTATACTCCCTTCTTTCTTATAAATATTTCCACATTTTTTTAGGGTTCCACATGTATCTTGTTATTACACAAAATGAAATTGGCTATAACCCAGACTTTATTACACTTTTGTTTTGATTATTAGGTACGTTTGAATGGCCGAGCTAAAGAAACTTGGAAACATGTTAACAATCTAGGGTATATATCCTCATTCTTTTGCCATAACCTCTATAACTTTTTTTGTAGTTGTTTCTTATTGTTTCTTGTTATTATATCCAAAATCAATTGCAAGGAAAAAATAAAAGAGTTCGTGTCACGTGGGCACAGAGAAAAAATATTACCTCGTCCGGTAAGTTTTCTTCAATTTTTATTATATGAATTTCTCTTGTCTGATATATTTTTCTTTTATAGGTGCTTTAACTTTCATTGTATTTTTTTCCCTACTCAGGGCGATGTCGTCTTCTTGTGCGACATACAAGTCGGTTTATCAAGCACGAATAGGGATAATGGCTGCGGGTGCATACGGGGTCCCGCAATGTCGGATGCGCTTTTTTCTCTGGGGTGCAGGACCAATGGAGGTATTGTTTTCATTTTTCCTGTTCATTAGTATTGAGTTGATAGATTGAGTTTTGTATGTTGTTATTAATAAATAGTTTGCTTGTATCAGAGGCTACCTCAATTTCCGCTACCTACGCATGAAGTTATGAAGAAAGGAGTCGTTATAAATGAATTCAAGGTTTGAATTTATTTTTGTTTTCCCAATAAAACAAAATAAATTTCTATACTTTTTTTCTGTTTCTAATAAATCGATTTGAATGTAGGAAACCATACCTGGACATGGAAATGAACATATGAAACTGCATAAATCTGTATTACTCAAGGAAGCGATATTCGATTTACCAGAGGTATGCAGACATTGGCGATGAATTATTAATTTTGAATTCATGGTTTGGTTTTTCTCGATCTTGAGTTTCTTTTGTTCCTGTTAGGTGACGAATTATGCGGATCTGGACGAGATGCCTTATGGTGGACCTCATCGTACTGAATTTCAGAAATATCTCAGAATGAAAAGGAACGGTGAGTTCTCATGGTTTGGATTTTTTGTGTGTGTTTCATCGAATGCTTTAAAATTTCTGTGTGAGAGCTACTATAGTATACAACTGTTTACGATAATAATGTCTTGAAATTATAGTCTTGGTTCTTAGTCCATGCGTGCCTCGATTCTCAGCACATGTTTAAATAATCTATTTATATTTCTTTTGTTATGGGTGTTCACAGATATTTTTCCAGATAGTGAAAAGAGTGATTCACATAAATCCACACTGTATGACCATCGTCCTCTTAAGCTAAATCCAGATGATTTTGAAAGAGTTGGACATATTCCCAAAAAAAAGGTAAATATTTTCAACATGAATTTTTAAAATTTTTGTTTCTTTGTGAAATTGCAACCTGACCTATATTCATTATTCCCGACATATTAAGAAGCAATTTTTTCTTTTCCTTTTCTCGTCTTTTTTTCAACAATGCAACTTTTGATATGTGGTTGCATTCTACATGCCAGGTGTAATCGTTGGTGATGACAATGTTGTAAAGTTGAAACCATCCGTGGAAAGGTCATGAAGCACGGATGGTTCCACCTTCAGGAACCATCCGTGCTTTGAGATATGAAGGTGGAAAGTCTAACAAGTAAGCCCCTCTATTTTCTGAAATTAACACCTCGAGTCAAGTTTTTAACCTTTTGAATTTATTTAATTTCATGTAGGCCTTTTGGTCGATTATGGGAGGATGAAATTGTTGCCACCGTAGTTACAAGAGCTGAACCTCATATTCAGGTTTGTTTCAAGCATTATAATTCCTTCAACTCAAAATTTTATTCACATTTTACTTTTCACTTTAGTTTTTAACATATTTTATAAAATTTTATTCATAACTACATTATTTTTAGCTTAAAAATATATATTTATATCCTAATGGACTATTCAAAAAGTTCAAAAAGACTAACATTTTTTGTTAATTTCCGTGCCGAACAAAATGTGAATTAATTAATAACCGGAACAAAAGTAGTATTAATCCGATGAGAGTTTTGACATTTAACATAATATGTATATCCTTTCATTCCTTTGGTTAATAGGCTCTCTTGCATCCAAATCAAGACAGAGTGCTTTCTGCGCGTGAATGCGCAAGGTTGCAAGGTTTTCCAGACTGCTATAAGCTTTACGGGCCTATGAAGGAACGGTATGATATAATAAAAATTACTATAAGTTATTGAAAAATTACTCAGTAATTAGACATTCCATCGAAAAAACTCTACGTGCTTCCTTGTAGGTACAAACAAGTTGGAAATGCTGTTTCATTCTCGGTTTCAATACCATTAGGTTATTGTTTAGCAAAAACAATGCAAGGTTACAGCAACGCCACACCATTGTGCCTTCCTTTCAAGTTCCCTGATTGTCTGCAATTGTTGAAGGCTGGTGCTGAAGATGAATCAGAAGAGTTATTGTAATTTCAATTATTTTTAGGGTTTTTGTTTTTTATTATTACAGTATTAGACTACAAGACTCTTTCTAAATTAGACTCTTTTTTATCAGAAGAGTACAGTACTATTTTTTTCTAAATTGGGGTAAAACATCATTTTTTTAATGGATCAAGATTTAAGCGATACAACTTTGTTGGTTAAAAAAATATACTTACTCCATATTCAATTTGTCTCATACTAGATAAGAGTAATACTTTTAGTAAAATCTAAAAGTAGGTTAAATTTGTTTTATTACATAAGGGACGCCGTTTTGATCGACACACCATTTTGATCCTTTGCGCAATTGAATTTCAATTATCGAGTGATCGTGTGTTTCTCACTAAAATTCTTTTTGTAATTTCACTTTAAATACCAATACCAAATTTTACCTTTACCAAAGTACGAAAAAATATTCATGTGATAATGAAATTGGGACGGGGCAATGCAATGCCGAAATCTACTGTTTAATAATCCATGGCTCCCTGTTTAATAAAATTAGGAAGAACTGGCCAACAGTTCAAGTAAAATATATGTATGATAAATACGAACAAGTTTTAAAGTGCATGAATTTATTTTTGAAAGACTATATAAACCAAAAAAATATACCACGTGAGCGATACTTCTGGAAGAAACTGGGTCGTTGGATGAGGATTAAGAAATGCAGTTTAAATTCCAATTCCAACTATTACTCGTACGTTAGTTACACGCGCTAATTAGGGATTAATGAACTAATTACAGTAGCATTTGGATTTTATTTAGAAACTGCAAAGTTAAGTAGAGGCCAGAATGTATATAACAAATCATTTTAATTTTAATTTTACATTTTTTTTTAAATAATACTTCTTTTGTTTTATACTATACTTTTTCTGTGTCTGGTATAGTTATATATATATATATATATATATATATATATATATTACAATTTATAAAAGAAATATGATCAACTATATTAAAACCGATAAAATAAATTTAAATTTAAATTAAATACGTGTTTTATAAGCAGTGATATTATTTGATTGTGTATTGCTTAAATAAAAAACTCTTTATATTCTATTAAATTTATTTGACACGTTGATTTCAACAAATTAATCTTTTACCCATAAAACATGATCATTTGGGGGCGCGGCACCATTCCATGAGGTGCATTTGTTTAATTTATAGGCAATTACTTAATAATCAAAAAATAAATTAATTGCCTACTAATAATCTTCAATCACTAAGTTAATACTTGTAGAGCAAATTTGGAATTAATCACACTTCCCAATCGCATCTCATATGGAGGTGGGCCGTACCTACCGACCATATATATATATATATATATATAGTAATACGGGGGTAATTAATTCTGGTATTATAAAGTTTGAGAAAAAAGAAAGTGTAATTTTTAAATAAATTTAATAAAAATTAAAAAATGTACTTTTTAGTTTTTAAACATTGTTTATTAATTTTTTTTAATCAAATTATACTCTTATATTTTAATTAATAAAAAAATAATTATAATTTTTTTAAAGTAGAACTATAAATACGAGACAATTATAAATACTACCATAGAAAATATCAAAACATAATTGCAAGAAAACCTTGCTAGCATTAGCAGTTTACAAAACACAAACCACACATGATTCAAACTACATTACATATTGCAACCAAAGCAATAGCAATTTATTTAGAACAAACGAACCAGAAGCACATCGCCTACTCAATCCCATACCTCTTCTTGAGAACGAAAAGGAACTCGCACGTCTTCTTAGGATCAGCCAAAGACTTGGAGACAGCCTCTCTCTTCATGCACCTTTTAGCCCATCCGATCAACTTTGGGCAGTGCTCTTCGATACTGAACTTGGCACAAGTCTCGTAGGCTTCGAACCAACTGTAGAAAGGAATCAAGGCAACATCTACAAACCCAAACCCTTCACCCCCAAAGTATGTCTTCTCTCCCAGCTCTGCTTCCAAAAGCTTCAGCGCATCTATGAAGTTTTTCTTGGCTGTTTCCAGTTCTTCCCCTTTCGTTGTCCATAATCCCCTTGCAGCATCAGCTACCTATATACATATTTTACACCTTCGTTCAAGTCATTCATAAATAAGGATTTGGCTCATCATACAAGTAAACAATTCTAAATCTTAAGCTAGTTATTGTAGGTATATATGGTTTCTCCCCAAACAAATCTATTGAATACGGTTTTCATTCAATTGATCACCATCGAGGAAACAGAACGACCTATTGAACAACTTATAGGTTGTATCCATCATGAGCTTATAATAACTTGTAGCCAATCACCCTTTGAATACGGTTTCAATCAGTTCTGATCACCAGTAATCAAACAACTTATAAGATCAGCAACAACATACAGTACACAACCCTGAATTTCACACAATAAATTATCGCACATTAAAAAAAAATTAAAGGGTTTAATTTGTACCTTTTTGTCGATGAAATCAGCCCAGAACCTAGCTTGAGCTCGAGCGTAAGGGTCCGAGGGCAAAAACGGAAACTCGCCCTTCCACACTTCATCAATGTACTGGACGATAATCAGAGACTCGCAGATGGGTTTTCCGTTGTGGACGAGGACCGGGATTTTCTTGTGGACCGGGTTCATCTGGATCAGATCGGAGCTCTTGTCGGCGAGGTTCTGCTCTCTGTACTCGTACTCGACGCCCTTTTCGGCGAGCGCGAGCCTGGCCCTCATCCCGAACATGCTGAAATGCGCATCGAGCAGAACCACTTTCTCAGTAGCCATTTTTTTTTCTTGATTCGGAAGATGAAATGTGTGTTGGCTTGATCAACCAGATCTAGGGATTTTATAACACCCCAACTTGCTGAAATGTGTGACGTCATCACTTACGTAAGCGTTAATATTAATAATATGGATGGGCAGAGGTCGCAGGGCGATGGAGGTGGAGTAAGCAAATTTTGACTTGAGATTCTCCATCGATCGGATCGGATATCATAGTATAAATAGACTCTGTACAACCGTCGTCCCGATAAATTTGACTTTTTTTTAAGAAAAAAATAATTATTTTAATCAATTGTCGGTATATTTTCCACCCAAAAATTAATTACTCTCTATTTCAACTAATGAGTTCAGTAGTGTAAGGTCACAATTTCTTTTTTTATTGTTCAATCGCACTTCATTTAAATAAATAATTATTTTTATTTTTCTTATTATATATTCTTTAATTTTTAATTTATTTTTTTATAAATATTATTTTTCAATTATTTATTTTATTAATTTAAAAATACATTTTATTTCTAACTTTTTTTATCAATAAACTAAAAAAACAATATTTTCTTATTTTCCGTGCGCTTGGTCACATTTGATCATTTTTTTAGAATAAAAATTTTAAATTAAAAATAAATAATGCATATATAACTGAGCTGTAGAGTATTTATTTTATTAATTTTTTTTTAAAGTTAAAAATAAATATATATATTTAAATTAATAGAATAAGTAGTAATGAGTAAAATTTAAAATAAAAAATAAATAATGAATTAAAATGAAATGAAATTATTTAAAATAAAATAAAAATGAAAGTAATTAGTTTTTTAAACGAATGTACAATTGTATTGAGCTGTTAAACAAATACTAGTATTGTACTTGTCATTTTGGTGATATAATATTCATATTCTTTTGACACATCTCACAATTCACACACCTTTTCTTTTTTCAATCATTTACTTTCCAATTCATAAGTAAATATTTATTTATTTTTTATCTAATTTAAAAGTAATAATTTTTTTTAACTCGTGTTCAATTACTTCTTCTTTCAGATTAAATTCGAGCTTATCCATTTGTGTTTTTATGACCAATATTTTGTTCATGACCAATTTTTTTTCATGATTTTCATTTCACTTTTTTTGTTTTAACGTCCTTTCAAAAATGTAATATTTACATTTCACATTTGGTTACCTTAAAAATAAATAAATACACCGTACCATAAAGATATAAATTCAAATCAGAAAAATACAAAGCTTTCCAACATAGTAAAAAATGACAACATGAAATATAGAAGTAGCACAAGAGTTTACAAATAAACCATGACCCGATTTACCACAGTAGTAAACCAAATTTATTAATGTTCAAAATATTTTGAACATACATACACACAAAAATCACAAGTAAAAGTTTATTCAGATTCATACGACGAATGAATCGAATAACCGGATACCCCCTACTCGATCCCAAGCTTCTTCTTGAGCCCCAAAGCGAACTCGTAGATCTTCTTAGGATCGGCCAAGGACTTGGAGACACTTTCTTTCAGCATGCACCTTTTAGCCCATCCGATCAACTTCGGGCATTGCTTTTCGATGCTGAAGTTGGCACAAGTCTCGTAGGTCTCGAACCAGCAGTAGTAAGGAATCAAAGACACATCCACATAACCAAAGTCATCACCCCCAAAGTAAGATTTGTCGCCTAGCTGTCCTTCCAACACCTTGAGGATGTCGATGAACTCTTTTTTGCCTGCTTCTAAATCTTCTCCTTTCGTCGTCCACAGTTTCCTCGCAGCATCGTACACCTACAATTGGATGAATCGAGAGCATGAGCGAAACTTATAACCGTATATAATCGGAAAAAAAAAAACAGAGTTAGACACTCTGTTATTGTCTCATCATACACTAAGAAAAAACAATAGAAGAATTCAATAAAACATATATACTCCCAAAGAAAAGGTCACAATTCACAACCCTCTTTATTTAAACACTTTACACCATAAAAATACTTTTATACCCCTCAAATAATCAAAGAAAAAGCATTTTTCTTAAAAACCGTGCACAGTATATACTCTTTAAAAAAAGACTGTATTTTAATTTTTTTCACTTTAAAATTCAATTTTTTTTCAACAGAGGCATGTACTAAGTTTTCCATGAAAAATTCGATGATACCTTTTTGTCGATGTAATCGGCCCAGAACCTAGCTTGAGCTCTCCCGTAAGGATCGGAGGGCAAAAGTGGAAATTTGTCGTTCCACACTTCGTCGATGTACTGAACGATTATCATGGACTCGCATACGGGTTTTCCGTTGTGGATCAAGACAGGGATTTTCTTGTGGACCGGGTTCATCTCGATCAGAAGCGGGCTTTTTTCGACCAAGTTCTGCTCTTTGTACTCGTACTTGACACCCTTTTCGGCTAGTGCGACTCTGACCCTCATCCCGAACATGCTCGCGAACAGATCTAGGAGAACCACTTCATCCGCCATTTTTCTTTTACTTGGAAATTAAGTTTATTTGTTTGTACACAAGAAATATTACTAATGCATATATTTATAGCTAGTACGTACGGTGAGATATACAGGGTGTGGTGGATGGAATAAGCAAATTTGAAGTTGAACTCTCCACTAAAGTATTGTGTGGCATCTTCTAGTTTTCTCAAATTTGGTCCACCTTATTTTAAAGAATGTTGTTTTCAAGGGTCATAAGACAATTAGATATAATTAATTCAAAAAGAGTTAATATTAATTAAAAACAAAAGACTTGAAAGAAAGATAAATTAATCAATTTGATTGGGAATTTGGGACCAAACAATCAAAGTGGGTAATAAATTAGATTAAAATTATATTTTAAATTGATCTTTTTTATAGTGGCGAATAATATTTCATAAACAAAAGGTTTTAAAGGTGGATGAAGTATATAAAGAATATAACTTTTTTTTACTTAAATTGATTGATTTGAATTGAACTGAATTTAATAAGTTTAATTTAATGAATTTCAATTCAAAAGAACAAACATGCACTCTCTTATTTTTTTTTTAAAACATACTCCGTATGTACTGTAAATACTTTTCACTTCTAAACGTATGAGTTTGAAGTCAAGGCTTCTTAAATTAATTTAAGAGAATTTCTGATAAAATGAGAATTTTACCACATGAAAACGCAAGTTTGAACATGATCCCAAATATGATCTAAGAAAAACATTTGGATTATTACCTTAGTCTACATCAGAACGCAGTAATAAACCATATTTAATATTCTAAATAGTTTTGAACACACCACGAAACAATCACAAACACATAATACGAATCGAACAACGGATAGGGATATGTACGACTACTCGACCCCAAACCTCTCCTTAAGAGCCAAAACGAACTCATAGACCTTCTTAGGATCGGCCAAGGACTTGGAGACGCTCTCTTTCAGCATGCACCTTTTAGCCCATCCGATCAACTTCGGGCAGTGCTCTTTGATGCTGAACTTGGCAAAAGTCTCGTAAGTCTCGAACCAGCAGTAGTACGGAATTAAAGCCACATCCACATAACCAAAGTCGTCACCCCCAAAGTAAGGCTCGTCTCCTAGCTCGCCTTCCAACATCTTGAGGATGTCGATGAACTCTTTCTTGCCCGCTTCTAGCTCTTCTCCTTTCGTCGTCCACAATTTCCTCGCAGCGTCGTACACCTACAATTGGATGAATCAAGCATGACCGAAAACAATAATATTTGTACTATTTATAACTTTTTGGTCAAAAAATCGATGATACCTTTTTGTCGATGAAATCGGCCCAGAACCTAGCTTGAGCTCGGCCGTAAGGATCGGAGGGCAAAAGTGGAAACTTGCCCTTCCACACTTCGTCGATGTACTGAACGATTATCATGGACTCGCGTACGGGTTTTCCGTTGTGGATCAAGACCGGGACTTTTTTGTGAACAGGGTTCATCTCGGTAAGAACAGGGCTTTTGTCGAACACATTCTGCTCTTTGTACTCGTACTCGACACCCTTTTCGGCTAGTGCGACTCTGACCCTCATCCCGAACATGCTCACATACAGATCTAACAGAACCACTTCTTCATTCGCCATTTTTAATTTCTTTTTCTTGGAACTTTTTCTTATTAAATTTGTTTGATTTGAAATATGATATTATAATTACACAAGAAAATGTGTGTATTTATAGGGATGTGGAGTAAGCGAATTTGGAGATGAACACTGTATATTTTATTTGCATATTCTAGTTTCTCATTGAGATGGTGTCATCCCATGTATACCTAAGAAGACTAAGGCAACAAAGACTAAGGCCAGCCGAGGACGACTTCGTAATTTCATTCCAGTTCAATTCAATTCAAACGAATTTGATTCAAAAGAACACAAGATGTATAAAAGTTTTATAAACTCAACAAGAGAAAACATAAAACCAGAAATTAATTTTTTTTTCACAAATTTGAAGAGCAATTAACAAAAAATGCAGGTTTTGATTTACATACACAATTTCATTAAACCAAAAAATAGATCATGCAAAAACATTTTGAACATGAATTCTGATAGATATCCTCGCTCCCTAAATTTACTACCTAGAACAAAATCGTTCTTCCAACATCGTTTACCTAATCGAACAATTCAAAAGATTAATTAAGGAAAGAAAAAACGTTACTCAGAGTCGGATGTGATCTCTTCTTGAATGCCATCATGATCATCTTCAGTAAACACATGTAAATCCAGCAAAACATTATAATACCCCTTCTCTATCTCTTCTTCCTTCACCTCATGAAGTAAAAGAGTCTCAATGATCAAATCCTCCCAGTCGATATCCGCATCCACTCTCTTTCTCTTCTTCATCGCCTCCAAAGCACGATCCTCGACTGATCCAGGATGCATGATCCTTTGGATACGCACCTTGGCTGCCTTTATCTTTTCCCGCCTTTTCTCGTCTTTCAAACGCGCCTTATTGAAAGACGGGGGCATAACATCCAATCCCACGTCTTTCTCCAATATCTGCCTCAGAAGAAGCTTCTTGCTCAGATCCGATTTTCCTTTCCACCAATCGTTGCACATTTGAAGGTCGAGATAGCTACACCCTTTCCTATTATTAGGACGATGATCCACACCCTTCTCTTCGTTTGTCTTGACTAAAGAAACTTCACCCAAGAAATCAGAATAAATCATGGTCAAACACTCTGGTGAAATTTGGAATTTGTCCGTGCAATCATTTTCCAAAGCCGGTCTATGGCCCACTTCGAAATATCTCGAGCAACTATCTTCTTCCACCAAAGGGTTATCGAATCCGTACCCAATCTCCTTCCTCAAGCAAACCCCAACCAACGCTTCCATGTCACACTGAAGATTCTCAAAACTCCCTTCTTTATTCATCGACTTAATTTCCATGTACTGAATAACAAACGGGGTGTTCTTCACGATGTTCTTAACGTTCAAGTCCTTTCCCCAAGGCAAAACACGCCCAACTTCCACAAGCCTCTGCAAAAGCTCCTTGTACCTTTTCCTACACGTCGAAAGCGCTACATGCAATTCCTTGGCGATATCTTCGATCTTCACATTAACTTCATTCAATTGGCCTACAAGAACCAAAACCGCACCCACAACCGGCATAGGCTTCCTTCCCGTTGTCACATACCATTTTATCAAGCACTGCACCAAGAAAACACCCTGTTTCAAAATCTTCTCGACCACATCCCTCGAGACCTGACTAAAGCTCGGGCACTTCTTCACCGAGCGCTCGAAGCTATTCACAATGTCAAACTCAGGCAACTTCAGATCCAAGAACTTTACAACACGGGATACCATCTGTCCCAATACGTGATTGTCACAGCCGACCAGATCCGCCACCTCAGCAATCGGCAACATTTTGTGATCGTTTCTCATGACAACGTAAGCGCAGGCTCCGACGAAGATCGGGAACCAGTTTCCCTGACCATACTCGCCTTCGGTAATTTTCTCGATCATAAGCCTGACATCATTGGACTTGGAGCCTGAGAGGCCTAATTTGAACATGAAGTCCTCGATGAACTTCTGGGCGTGATAGATCTTCGTCTCCTTGAAGGTGCTGACGTTGCCGGAGCCGGAGGTGCCGAGGCGGATGTAGGTGCCGGCAGGGCCGGTGACACCACCGATGTGGTGCTGGTAATCGTCGAATTCTTGGACGACGCCGCAGGACGAGCAGAGGGTTCTTCCCGAGTCGGAGTCGGTGGAAAGGTTTCTGCTCCGGCAACTCTGACAGGACCGAGAGGATTCCATCTTATAGAATTACCTGGCCAACGACGAAGTTAGGGTTCAGGAAAAATTAAGAAATTTCGTAAACAGAATAATCATCGAGCACGAACAGATTAAAAGAATTAATCTCATCATTTTCAAACTAAATGTTCCGATTCACTCATAAGCTTGCTATTGAGAAGAAAGAACACAGGGCGACAAGTTGAAGAAGAAAAATAGCTTTCAATTGAATTCCTTTAATAAAAACAAAGGGGGTGAATAACGAATTTACCTCAAGCCCGCGGCAGCGGTGGCGGACGACGGGCTTTGGAGATGCTTTGCGCAGCTGAGATTTCTGGGCGGATAGAGGTGGTTCGGTTCGTGGAGATTTAGAGCGATTGTACAGTAATTTTTACCCTAAACAGTTTGAAAAATTGAAGAGAATTAATTTTTCTTTCCATTAAACTTCAAAATATTTACGATTAATATTTATTCACATTTATATTTATAATCTAAAATTAATATATAATGTAATCATTCTGTCTCAATTTAATATACACTATTTCTTTATAAATAATAATATTTCTATGTTCTGGTTCATAAAATATATTTTTTATTAAATTATAAAAATATATTTTTAAGTAAAAAAATTAAAAGTAATTATAATTAAAACACAAAAAGTGACTAAAATAATTAAAGCAAAATTTATTTTAAAATGTAATAGTAAAGTATTTTTTTCTTATTGATAGACGTCTAAAAATAAAAAAATATGTATATCAAAATGAAACTCACAAATTATTCAATTACAAAATTAGCACAACATTGTTAACAACATTAACAATTTTCTTTTACATTCATTCATATGCTCCAGGGACCAACCATAAAGCTAAAACAAGTTGAAAACAAACCAAATCAAATGTCCTAAAAAATTGGCATTTACACCAACTCACGGCTTGCTTCTCCGTCTCTCCTCCATTCTAACCATCTTGGGAGCATCAAAGTCACAGCCATTAATTCGTCTAAGCTCGCGTTATATACATATACTCTGTGAACAGAACAATTACATTTCAGTCCACACCATGAGTTTCAGATATAGGGAAAATCGTATCTAGTAAACCTTGACAAGAATTTGATCCTACGTGAAGGAATTCCAAGGAATTGTACCTATGCAAATTTTGTTTTTTGTAAAGTGCAGAAAGAAATGGAAGGGTAAAGATATGAAAACTGATTGAAGTAAACCAAAATTTAAAGTGTCCAATATCAAATACTTCTGCCTTGCTTGTATATATTATGCATATTACTATATTAGCATATCTTGGCAAAGGGCACTAAAACCAGAACGCAGATACCAAACTTGAAGGACAATTTTTTTGTGCGCAAACCTGAATATTTCGAGTCTTGTCCATCTACTTGTTTGACTGGTTTGAGGTTGAGGTTGAAACTAGTGGGATTGATTGAGAAGGCTCGTCCGAGCTTACTCGAGAAGCTTCCTTTTTCAATTTGTGGTTGTTGTACGCAGCAACCCCAACAATAGCTGCACTCTCGTCCAGGATTAAGATTAAGTTAGTCAATATAACTGATTAAAGCACCCGAACAAGTTAATTTATGAAGTTGAGAGAAGTTTTAAGAGTAAATGGTAAATACACATGTTATTAAATTTCTAGGCCTCTAAGCTCCAATGGAGACTGAAAAAGAACAAATACTGGAGTATTTTGTTTAGCCTAATCGATATGTTTCTTCACAATTGTTCTATTTTGAAGACAAACATTCAAAATGTTTGAAATTGATATTTATTAAAAGACTTGCACAAGAACATACTATTGCCCAATTAGAACAACTAATAATGCACTCCGAAGCAAATAAACAAAATGATGAATAGCGTGAAAATTTCTAAACAGAGAACTTCAACATACCTATATTCAACGAGATTAATTTTAACACTCAAACATCATACTTACCGATTGCATAACCGAAAAGATTGATAAGTGTTAGTTTCGTGTCTGCAAAAAGAAGTGCTGACAGCAAAACTACAACCCAGTCCTTGACAACACCAGCCACACGAATGGTCAAAGCACTTGTATTCGAGATGACAAGGAAAACTGAGAGGTTGAGGGCAAAAGTACAAAGACAATTAAGCACCAAAACAAGAGGTTTGAAGCTCCAACTCCCCTCTGCATCCATCTTAGAACTTTCCAGAAATATCCATGGGATTAGGAGGCAGAGGGCACTGCACAATGAACCAAATTCATTCAAGACTGACAAAATAGTTTCAAGATTTCAATTAAAAATCCTTACAACGTAAACTCAAAGACAGAACCAAGTATTTAGAGGATAGAAAGCATGCCTGCAGGGGCTAACATAGTACATCATGGAAACAGGATTCAATTTTAGCCCTTTCCGTTTCACAAAAATCTCCATAAATACAAGCCTCAGAGCTTCTCCGACCACACCTCCCATTTGGTAAATAACACCGATCCAGCTGATACTTATTTCCCCGTAAGATGCTACCAATACCCCGAAACTGATAACTGACATTATCAGAAGCATCCTGCAACTCATGACTTCAAGTCCAGCTAATATGCCAAGAACGAAAACAGCAACCGGCACTGTAGAATACTGAGTTAGTCAAAAAGTTGCATAGCTTGCTGAAATTAGGCGTTCATAATAATAACTATGAAAGCTGTACAAACTAAAAACCACTACACATACGTACTGATTGCTTTGAGCATTTGAGCAAATGCAACAGATATGTAGAGGTATGCAGTGTTCCCAAGCCAAAGGGTCATAGCAAACATTGCACCAATTGGGATAACTGAGGAAATGTATCTGTACTTTCAGAGGTCATCTAGTCAATGATTTTATAGTGGAATCACCATACTAAAGAAAGAGGAGATGATACTTCAATGTTAATACAATCAAATAATTGAACTCAAGGATCTCAAATATATTGAATTTGTGTGGGTAATCTCATGATCCACTAGATATTTCTAAACCTTGGCTCTGATTTTTAGTAGGGTTGTTGCAGTGGATTTTAAATCCATATTATACGGATTAATCTGAAATGTTTTCCCACAAGTCTTCCCCTCAAATCCAAATTCAACCTTGGGATTAATTGTACAAAAAAAATTGATTTATAAAGATCTTTTGAATCATGGTGTTTTATAATTTTCTTTTCTCGCATACATGGATAATTTATTGTGCATGCAAAATACTAGCAAGTCATGCCACAAAAATAAAAATAGTGCATCCATCAAGCATAAGAATACTCACATATCAAGAGTCATTCCTTCCTCAACTTTCATGATCTGAAAAAAGGTACAGATTATGACTACATTAATACTTACTTGATAATACAGATATCCATTCAGGAAGATCAAATTCAGGATTATTACCTTGAGAACTTTAGTAAGCATAAAACACAAAACAGAGGAGAACACCATGTGAAGCAGTGTCAATCCAAGAGGATATGGGAAGTTTATTTCCTTCGATGATAAAACCCACTGCAATTGATGAAATATTGATGAACTAGATTAGACACGCACATGAAAAAATATTTCAAGTATACCATATTTACCAACAACCATTTATTTTTCTTCTCCACGCAATGCAAAAGGTACAAGAGAATTGGTAGACTCATAAATGTTCATAAATGCATGCATTCCAGAAATTTACTATACGCGTATAATCTTGAACAAGTCAAGTCAGATGATAACAGGTACATGTTTACTTCACAAAGCAACAAAACAGAAATGCGCCTATGTTGTGACTTGTGACAGAAAAAACAATTTCAGCATACGGAAATCCAAAAAACAAGTTAATAATTGAAATTAAGATTCAAAGAAGTACAAGAAAACAAGTTCAGAAGAACATGATCATTAACCCCCCGTACCCACCCCACTCACAGTTAGACCCTCAAATCTCAATCTATGCTCCTCTGTTCACAGCTAAGCATTCGAACTTTCGAAGTAAATGTTTACGTTTACTTGCTAAGTGGTTGCTTTTGTCATTACAACCGGATCTTGGATCACATAACCAGGAAATTGCCTAATAGTAAACTCTAATAAAAAAAATGGTCATCTTAAAACAACAAAAAACCACTTCAAGCTCTGCAATATACACCCCCAATCATGAAACTTAGGTCACCTTAACCAGGATTGAAAAATAACACACCAACTAAGAAATCCCTCTGAAACCACCTTTTAACTAGCACACGGATTTCGATCCAACTATTCGAATTTCAACTTCCACGTGTTCGACAAAATGCCCACTAGAAAACTTTGGTACACACCACCATAATACGTATGGAAAAGCGTGAAAGAAACGGATCAGAAGGGCGGAGGATCTACCTTGTTGAAGAAGATCTGGGCGCTGGAGAGGGCGATGTAGAGGAGAATGTAGGCGTATGTTAGCAACTCGGCTCTGAACCGATCTGTCATCGCTGCCTGCGGCTCCGAAAAATAGACCCACCACTCGCTTCGCACAACACAACCGCGCGGGGGAAGCTGTGAGGTTTGAACTGTAGTCAGGAGTGCTGTGGTGGTGCTGGTGCTAGGAACTCGGAAGATGAAGACGAGTGAGGAGTGACGAGTGATGAGGAGGATAATACTTCTTTGATATATGTTCCAATTTGACCTTCATGAATGATTATTGACTAATGTAGGATTATTTTTATTTTTTAATCCGAAACTTTAAGTTGTCACAAAAATTTCAAGTTGGATCAAAATTCCACTGAAAATCATAGAACAGGTTGAATGATCTATCACTATATTATCTCAGCGTAATTTCATAATTTGGTTAATTATTTTCGGAATTATTTATTCATCTTGAAAAACGAAGTCATATTACAAAGAAAATGCGCAGATCTAGTACTTATTTCACCATAAAAGACGATAAACAACGACTACTCGAACATAAATTCGCAGATCCATAAATTCCACTGAAAATCATCGAACAGGTTGAATGATCTATCACTAATCTCAGCATAATTTCATAATTTGGTTAATTATTCTCGAAATTATTTATTCATCTTGAAAAACGAAGTCATATTACAAAGAAAATGCGCAGATCTAGTACTTATTTCACCATAAAAGACGATAAACAACGACTACTCGATGCCTAGTACTTATTTCACCATAAAAGACGATAAACAACGACTACTCGATGCCGTACTTGTTCCTTAGAACCAAAACAAACTCGTAGACTTTCGTAGGGTCGGCCAAGGACTTGGAGACGCTCTCTTTCTGCTTGCACCTCTTGGCCCATTCCATCAACTTAGGGCAATGCTCAACAATTTCAAAGTTACCACAAGTCTCGTAGGCGTAATACCATGAGTCGAACGGAACCAAAGCAACATCGACAAAACCCAAGGCTACACCTCCAAAGTAGGGCTTGTCTCCCAACTCAGCTTCCAACAACTTAAGGGCCTCTATGAACTCTTTTTTGCCTGTTTCTTGTTGTTCGCCTTTCGTGAACAAAATCTTTCTTCCAGCATCATGCACCTAATATGAATATAACATTCACGATAGTACTCTTTTTAGTTCACAAAAGATGCAATACTTTTGTTTTTGTGGGGATGGAGATTATAAAAAATGTAATTTTTTGACTTTTTTATTAAAAAGAAAAGAGTAATAATGTATTTTTAAGTTGAAAATTAATGTAGTTCTAAGTAGAGTTTCAAAAATAGTGGATAAAGTATGATAAATAGTATTTTAAAGCAAAAAAAATAGAATATTTATTTTCTTGTATCAACTATTGTGAACGCCTCAAAAAGAAATGTGTTACAATTTTTGTGGAATGAATGAAGTATAAATTAATAGATAACATACAAAACGTTTATATATGTACCTTTTTTTCAACAAAATCGGCCCAAAACCTAGCTTGAGATCTCTTGTAAGGATCAGAAGGCAACAACGGATACTTGTTTTTCCAAACCTCGTCTATGTACTCGAGGATTACCAGTGACTCGGATATGGGTTTTCCGTTGTGAATCAAGACGGGGACTTTGTTTGTAACGGGGTTCATCTCGATCAAGAACTTGCTCTTGTCGAGCAAGTTTTGCTCACTGTACTCGTATTCAACGCCCTTTTCGGCCAAAGCAATTCTGACTCTCATTCCGAACATGCTAAAATATGCATCAAGCAACTTCACTTTATCTGCCATCTTTTTTGGTAGAAAGAAAAGGAAAATGACCAAACACAAAGAATGTGAATTAGAAATGAGTTTTGAAAGATGATAGATTTATCTAGGTAACATTAGTATTATGTAAGCACTTACATCATATACATACATAATACAAACATAATACAAGTTTAGTAGTAGACATTTCACGTGATTTGTGGAGCATGTACCTGTGTATGTGTACCGAATTACTGACATAAAAGTTAAATTTTTGACATAAAGTGATTTAGTTTGTGATTCTGTTTTATTTTTACAATTTTTATTTTGATATATCAAATTTTTATTATGTAAGCACTTACATCATATACATACATAAAACAAGTTTATTAGTTAATTAGATTTGTGGGAATGAGTCACGCGCAATTACAATATATTTCAGAGGTAGACATTTCACGTGATTTGTGGAGCATATGTCTCTGTGTACTGAATTACAATATATTTCAGAGGTAGACATTTCACGTGATTTGTGGAGCATATGTCTCTGTGTACCTGACATAAAAGTTAAATTTTTGATATAATGTGATTTAATTTTATTTTTGTTACAAATATTTTTTTTTAATATAAACTTCACATAAAAAAGTTATTAATATAAGATATGATTTATGATAAAAAAAAATCTAATAAATCAAATTAGTTTGTAATATGATTCTGTTTTATTTTTACAATTTTATTTCAAATTTTGATGCATTTAATTCTTTTTTTTATTACATGTTTTATTTTTTTAATTTTATTTCAAATTTTGATGTGTCTAATTCTTTTTTTATTACAGTTTGCTAAAAAACATCACTTAATATCACATGATTATGTTTTGTTTTTATCTGTTATAATTTTTGTTTAAAATTTTAATGTTATTATTCATTTTTTATTACAGTTTAACAAATATTGTATCACTTATTATCAAGTAGTTTTGTTTTTACTTTGTTTTTACTTGTTATGTGATTTTGTTTTATTTTTATTTCTTACTATTTTTGTTTAAAATTTTGATGTAAACATCAGGTAATATATTAATTGTTACAATTTGATAGAGCTACACGGTTTTTACATGATTTGTTTTTACATGTTACAATTTCACAAATATATATCACGTGATTTGTTTTTACTTGTTACAATTTAACAAAGATGTTACAATTTTATCACTTAACGACTTGTCGTATATAAATTTGACAGATATATTAAAGAAATTTTGTTTTTACCCGTTTTAACCTGCATATATCACGTGATTTGTTTTTACTTGATACAATTTGACAAGTATAGATTTGAGAGAGATATATCAGTGTGATTTGTTTTTACTTGTTACAATTTAAGAGGGATGTTTACAATTTTATCATGTAACAACTGAAGGGATATAAATTTCATAGAGATATATTAAATATATTTCATGATTTATTTTTATCTATTAGAATTTCACACACATCAAATAATTTATTTTTATCTTTACAATTTCACATAAATATGTGATGTGATTTATTTTTATTTATACTTATAATTTCACAAAATAAATAATGTGATTTATTTTTATTTTTATCTCTTGCAATAAGATATTAAGTTGTTACTTACATGATTTGTTTTTACATGTTATAATTCAAATATATGTTTTACTTTAAAATTTGACAGAAATATATCAAATAATTTATTCACTTTTTATATGTTATAATTTGTCAAAAATATATATATCACAGTGATTTTTCTTATTTTCTATTTTATTTCTGTTTTGTTGTTTTTATTAAAACAATTTGAAAGATATTTTGTTATTTTATTTCTGTTTTGTTGTTTCTATTTTGTTGTTTTTATTAAAACAATTTGACAGATATTTTGTTGTCTATTTTATTTCTGTTTTGTTGTTTTTATGTATACAATTTGACAGATGTGATTTGGTTTTGTTTTTATTAAAAATAAATTTTGTTTTTATGTATACAATTTGAAAGATATCCCGTGATCGTTATTTAGTTTTATTTTTGTTAAAAATAAATTTTTTACAGTGATTGTGATTTGATTTTGTTTTTATTACAAATAAATTTTGTTTTTATGTATACAATTTGACAAATATCACGTGATTTTGATTTGATTTTGTTTTTGTTAAAAATAAAATTTTATTTTTGACAGACCACCCGTGATTTAGTTTTGTTTTGTTACAAATTTTTTTACTATTTGAAGTTATCTACTATAAGAGCATACTCAATGGCAAGTACAATTTTTATGTGGCATCAAATTGTACATAGGTACACCATTGAGTATAAGAGAACAATTCATGAGGAGATATAAAAATAAGTGTCAAAGTTTAAATACTAAATACAATTTGATATGAATCCTATAGTGTGAGTCCTCAATGCATAAAGAAGAAAAATTGTAAATCAAACTATTGGGATGGTGAGATAGAAATTGATAATTACAATTATTTTGTCATGTGTCAACTAAATGGTACTTCACATGGCACAAATGGAAATGATCGAAAACTGACATAAAAAATTAATTGTTGTAATATATCGTGATTTAGTTTTGTTTTTGTTACAATTTTTTTTTTTTAATATTTAAAGTCATCTACTATAAACCTTACATAAAAATGTTATTTATATTACATATGATTTAAGATATACAAATTCAAATTAGTTTGTAATATCATGTGATCTTGTTTTATTTTCATAATTTTATTTCAAATTTTGATGTGTATAATTCTTTTTTTTTTTTATTACAGTTTGCTATAAGAAACATCATTAAATATAGTGTGTTTCTGTTTTGTATTTATATGTTATAATTTTTGTTTACAATTTTGATGTTATGATTCATTTTTTATTATAGTTTATTAACTCAATTTCACAGAGATTAAATCATGGTTTTGTTATTACTTTTTTTAATCGAGATATATCACATAATTTGTTTTTAATGTTACAATTTGACAGAGATATATCATGTTATTTGTTTTTACTTGTTACAATTTCACATAAATATATCATGTGATTTATTTTTATTTTATTTTTACCTACAAGTTTACAAATAAATAACTATTTTTATTTTTACCTCTTACAATAAAACATTTTGTTACTTGTTAAAATTTGATTAATTACTTGATTTATTTTTACTTGCTATAATTTGAATATATCAATTTTAAGTTAAAATTTGATATATATATATATATATATATATATATATATATATATATATATATATATATATATATATATATATATATATATATATACTAGAAGGGGTCGTCTTGCCATGCAAGACGAGGGCCCATGGAACTTGGTATCATCAAGCTTAATTCAAAATATACAAATTATTATCAAGCCTTATTTAAAATAACAGTCAAAATATAGAATAGCAAAGGAGTTTGTGTTTGTCCTTAATTCAAAATATAGAACAGCATATGTGCCTCTTGAATGTTCAGTCCATTCTCAGACATCAAGCAAGTCAACATATGTGCTTCTTGAATGTTCAACCCTATTGACCTTCAACAAATCAAATAAAAAGATAACTCTTTTTTCACAACACGAATTCATCAAAAGGGTCAGCGCCTACCGTATAAAAACAATGGTCCATATCATCAAAAGGAGAAAAACAAAATGGGTAAAAAATTAATCAAGTATTACCAAATGAGGAGCGCAGTAAAATGAGCCCACACCCCGTCTTTGAAGCCTGGTTCATTAGCCTCTTCAACGTCAAATTCTTTCAAACTAAACAAAACTTCATTAAAGACTTTAACTTTCATTCTCTTTCTCCGGCTCTGAACCGGGCAGTGCTCGGATTGTCGGTTGCTACTGCTGCCCTCGCTGTCGCCCATCTTGAAAGAATGACATCCTCCATGTTGACTGACTTGCGACTGGCATGTTGTGAAGCTTGTAATCAAAATTTAAATAAAATAACCACAAATCAAAAAAAGACTAAATCAATCAAAATAAGCAAATTCCTTGTGTTGCAAGGTCTGGGTAGAATGGATCCATGCTAAGAGTGGTTTATAAGCCATCCTTGTATTTTGGGGGATTTTTCTAGCAGAATAAAGTGCCTTCTTATCTATGCGCAATAACAAGATTATCATGTCTCACCAAGAAAAGAGTTTTTCCACATAACATAGTGCGCTTACAGGGTTATTGTCGATACCACTCACCAGTCAACATACAACAACCTAAATGTGCATCTTCAAATAACAGATATGAGAGAAGCAGCATGTTGAGCAATTTGTGAACGAGATATGGCCAAAATAAACGAAATTAATCCGACTAATAAGAAGTATAATACTCCTACAAAATTACCTTCCACCAAACATAGCCATATCCGACAACTACAACAATAATAACTATCACACCATATTTGCCAGAACCTGTCAATAGTAGAAAATGGCACTCGATCAGTACGACAATGATGATTTCGTAAAGAAAAAGAAATCGAACAAAAAAACATCTAACACCACCATCAGTAATTTACTTAGGCTCTTAAACAATGATATGACGATAACAGAATATCATGTGCATTTTAATGGAGATACCCAACAGAGTGATGAAAAGTAATTGCAAGACTATTATTTCATCATACACAGAATTTTTGATAGAGGGGCGTAGTCAGTTAACGAAAGACAAACAATAAAGCATTTAACTGATGGATAAAGAGAACGAGATAAAAACAATTGAGTCAGATGACATGACACACACACATAGAGAGCACAACTATTATCACCTTGACCATGGCATTATCGATGAGTGCAATCAGCGGGATGATCCTTCGGTAGCGGTTGAGGTACCTGAACTGATACACAATGTTCCAGGCTTCCAGCCCACGGCCATGAGGTAGATATAGCTCCTCTCCTGGATCAATTTCAGGTGTTGCGCGAACTGCCAGCAGTTCTTCTTGTGCATCTGGGCCGTTCTCGCCGCCTTCGCCTTCCTCCTCCTCCTCTTCATTATCCTCCAGGAGGTGCTCCTCGATCTTGAACTCCTTCTGCCACAAGTGAGATTGAAACCTAAATTAAAAAAATCAAAACCGTGAACAACAATTTAACACAACACAACCAAGAAATCAATTGAATTTAACGTTATTAATTCTCCAAAAAACAAAATAAACAAAATCATGAATTAAGATTGGATACACGTACAGTGGGCCTTAATAAAAAAAAAAGCAGAAATTCGCGAGCAATTAATTGAAGAGAAGAAGAAAACGGCGAGATGTAGATCTAAATTGGGCAGTGCTCGGATTTCCGATTGCTATTGCTGCCCTCGTTGTCGCCCATCGAGTTGAAGAAGAAGACATGAATCTAGATCGGTGGTGGTCCTAGGCATGAAGCAGCCCGCAACCCTAACAGCTAGTAAAATCCCCAAAATAAATCAGAATCGAAAAAACCAAGCAGATACCATTACTAAAACCCTAAAAAAATTACACTTCCCACAGGGCAATCGAACCGAAGAACAAGGGAAATTGCACATCATTTTTTTCTGAGAAAAAAGGGATTTTTTTCACCGAGAAACTGGTTGAAAAATAAACGGGAAGCACCTGAAATTACACCAGCTGGACGGCCTTCGTTGAGCTGAAAATTACAACAGCTGGACGCCCTCCGTTGAGCTGAAAGAGGCGGCACAAGAAATTCGTGCGGGTCAAGATTTTGCACAATGCGATTCAGGAAATTCGCAAGAGGAAGATGTGCTCCGTTGATTTTTTTTTTTCACCGCACTGAATTAACTTTAGCGGTAAAGAAACAATTACAACAAGCGATAAGCAACCACCTGGAGCTGCACGTACAAATTGTTTTTATGGCATTATTTAAGGATGTAATTTAGATACACATCAAGTACATACAGAATACATACAACGCTATTAGTAAATAGGGTGAGACGTGGCGTTAGTTTCCTTCGTTATATATATAGTGATATATATATATATATATATATATATATATATATATATATATATATATATATATATATATATATATATATCCGTGATTAATTCACCTTTTACTTGTTATAATTTGATAAAAATATTTTTGTTTTATTGTTTTTATGTATACAATATTCACTTTTTACTTGTTATAATTTGATAAACATAGTTTTGTTTTATTGTTTTTATGTATAAAATTTGACAAATATCCTGTGATTTGATTTTGTTCTTTTTAAAAATAAATTTAATTTTTTTATAAAATTCTAAGTAATTTAGTTTTGTTTTTTTATTTTTTTTACAATTTTTTTTTTTTTAATATTACAATAAGAAATACTATTTTTATTTTTACCTCTTACAATAAGACATTACTTTGTTACTTGTTAAAATTTGATAAATCTGATTTTACTTGTTATAATTTGAATATATCAATTTTACTTTAAAAGTTAATATATATATATATATAAGGAGAGTTTCCTACACAACCGTTGCGTACGAACTTTATAAAATTTTCAATATTATATTAGTTTATATTATTACTTTTTCCTTCTTTTTATATAAATTAATAAAAAATTCTATTTTTTATTTATTTAATAAACGTGAAAAGTGTGAATTGTTTTATTTTATTAGTTTGACAAAAACTCAGACAAAAAAAAAATATAGATAATGATATAATTAAAATAAAAAAATTATTAAAATTTGTTTTTTCCATCAATTTTCTATGACTTAAAGAAATTAATAATTTAAAAATAAATTGAATTATTTTTTTTATAAAAATAATTATTATTTTTATACATTGTTATATAATTTTTAAAAATTATGAATAATATTATAACATTAATTTGTAGTTGGAAAAATAATTTATTTTAATTTTATATTTTTTCATTTTTAAATTTATTGAAATTGAAATTAAATTTTAAAAAACAAGTGCGTGGTCTTACTAATTCTTTTCATTACAGTTCACCCATTAATGAAAGAAAAAACATCAAATAAAATATATTAAAATCAATTTAATATAAAAAATATTTGAATATGTTGTAACAAAATTATTTTGACAGAAATTAATGGAATTTTTTTATTAATATATAAACAAACAAAATTTTATTAATGTACAGCGTAGAAATATTAAAATATAAATTAATATAATATTAAAATTTTATTAAATTCATTGGTCCGCATAAAAATGTGACTCATATATATATATATATATATATAAATATATATATATATGTCACGTGATACGTGATTTATTCACCTTTTATATGTTATAATTTGATAAAAAAAATATTTATGTTTTATTGAATTTATGTATATAATTTGACAGATATCTTGTGATTTGATTTTGTTTAAGTTAAAAATAAATTTAAATTTTTAATAGACATAGCGTGATTTAGTTTTGTTTTTGTTATTTTAATTTTGTTACAATATTTTTTTTAATATTTGAAGTTATCTTTTATAAACCCACATAAAAAATTAAAATTTTGACCGACCCTTTTACATTTTATAATTTGACAAAAATATATGTCATGTGATTTATTTTGTTAGTCTATTTATTTGACAAAAATATATGTCATGTGATTTATTTTGTTGTCTATTTTATTGTTTTTACGTATATACAATTTGATGATTTGATTTTGTTTTTGTTAAAAATAAATTTAAAATTTTGATAGATATGCGTGATTTAGTTTTGTTTTTGTTATTTTTGTTCCACATAAACAGTTAAATTTTTTAGATTTATTTTATTGTCTAATTTATTTCGTTTTATTGTTTTTAGGTATACAATTTGACAGTTATCATGAATGATTTTGTTTTTGTTAAAAATATATTTAAGTTTTTGATAGACATCCGTGATTTAGTTTTGTTTTTTTATTTTTGTTCCATATAAAAAAATTAAATTTTTGAATTTTATTTTATTGTCTAATTTATTTTTATTGTTTTTACGTATAACATTTGACAGATATTTCGTGATTTGATTTTGTTTTTATTAAAAATAAATTTAGATTTTTGATAGACATTCATGATTTAGTTTTGTTTTTAATATTTTTGTTCCACGTACAAAAGTTAAATTTTTTAGATGTTTTATTAAAAATAAATTTAATTTTTTTTATAGAACTGATTTAGTTTTGTTTTTGTTAGTACAAAAGTTAAATTTTTTAGATGTTTTGTTAAAAATAAATTTAATTTTTTTATAGAACTGATTTAGTTTTGTTTTTGTTATCTTTGTTCCACGTAATTTGTTTTTACGTGTTATAATTTGACCTCGCGTGATTTGTTACAATTTCATATAAATATATCATGTAATTTATTTGTTTTTTTTTTTACTTGTTATAATTTTATAATAATTTATTTGTTTTTTTTTTACTTGTTATAATTTCATAAAAACATATTAGTGCATTGCTATTTGCACCCCTTTTATTATAAGGTCATCCCTCTACTAAACACACCTCATTATTAAAAATTAAAATTATAGGAGTAATTTAATACATTGAATAAAATACCATTCATACCCTTAATAGGAGCAATTAATTTGTTTAACAAACTGCTTTATCACTTTTCAAATTATTTTACGATTATTAATCCAAATAAACATAGAAAATAGAGAGATAAGAAATCATAGCAACAAAAAAAAGTAAAAAAAAAATAATATTAAAAAAAATCAAATGAAAATAAAAGTACGTAAAAAATAGAAAATTAAGAAAAAAAATAAAAAACTTCAAAAGAAAATTAAGAACAAAAATAAAAACCTTGAAAAGAAAAAAAAACAAAAATTTTTTAGTAGAATCTTTCATATTTTTTTTCAATGTTTTTTCTTATTTTTGTTATGTATGATTTTCATTATTTTTATACAATGTGTTGTCCATTTTTTTTTCAATTTTTACACCTATTTTTTTTTCTATTTGCTCTTACTGTAAAATAAATTAATTTATTTTTCTGATTTTTTTATTTTTATTTTATTACAATAATAATTCTAAATGGGGTTTTTATGAAATTTAAAATTACTAGTTTTAATAATATTTAAATAATTTAGTTAGAAAAAAAGCAGATTTTTAACGAACCAAAATTTATTTTTAATTTTGTAGATTTTAATTAAAAAAGCTAATGTGTATATTGATTTTTTAATTAAAGGTATAATTGATATTTCAATTTGATGTATTAATTTAAAGAAATAAAAATAAAGTGGTGTGTTTAGTAAGGGGTGAACTTATAATATTTGGGGGTGCAAATAGCAACTCCCAATATATTATTATAATTCCACAAAAATATATCACGTTTTATTTTTCCACCAAAATATATCACGTTTTACTTTAAAATTTGACAAAAAAATATCATGATTTATTCGAATTTTACTTGTTATAATTTAACAAAAATATATATCAACTAATTTGTTTTGTTGTTTATTTTTATTTCTGTTTTGTTGTTTTTCACAAAAATATATAATGTTTTACTTTAAAATTTAACGGAGAAATATCACGATTTATCCAATTTTACATGTTATAATTTGATAAAAATATATATTAGATTTATCCAATTTTACATGTTATAATTTGATAAAAATATATATTAACATTTGTTTTGTTTTTGTTTTTTTTGTTGTTTTTATGTATACAATTTGATATATATATATATATTGTGATTTGTTTTTGTTAAAAATATATTACATTTTTACTTTAAAATTTGACAGAGATATATCACGTGATTTATTCACATTTAACCAGTTATAATTTGACAAAAATATATATCAACAGATTTGTTTTGTTGTTATTTTTATGTGTACCATTTGATAGATATTATTGTGATTTGGTTTTGTTTTTGTTAAAAATATATCACATTTTTACTTTAAAATGTGATTTGGTTTTGTTTTTGTTAAAAATATTGTCAGAAAACGCTTTATCTAAAAGCTCGAACTGTTAAAGAAGTTGGACTTCTTTACATTTATATTTATGGGTCGAATATATTCTCCAATACTCCCCCTCACTTGTGGGCCGATTTCAACCTCTTTGGGGAGGCCCAACAAGTGGATAATTAATTCGGGTAGAGTCGCTCATGGCGGGAGTCGAACCCAGGACCTGCCACAGGCTCTGATACCATGTCAAAGTTGGGCCACTACAAAGCTTTTAAGGTGTTATTGGCCCAACTTCGACAAATATATCACAATTTTACTTTAAAATTTGATAGAGATGTATCACTAGATTTATTCACCTTTAACTTATTATAATTTGACAAAAATATATATCAATTTTGTTTATTGTTTATTTTTATTTATCTTTTGTTATTTTTATGTATATCATTCAAATATGGTTTGATTGTGATTTGATTTTTTTTTTTCAAAAATATATCATATTTTTACTTTAAAATTTGACAGAAATATATTTATTCGCTTTTTACCTGTTATAATTTGACAAAAATATATATGAACTAATTTGTTTTGTTGTTTATTTTTGTTTTTTTATGTATACGATTTGGTTTTGTTTTTGTAAAAAATAATTTTTATGGATTTAGTTTTGTTTTTATTACAAATAATTTTTTTTACTTGTTACAATAGGAAAGAGAGAGATCACCTTATTCGTTTTTACCTTTTACAATTTTAGTTTTGTTTTTGTTACAAATAATTTTTTTTTACTTGTTACAATTTGAGAGAGAGATATCACATGATTTGTTTTTAATTTTTACAATTTTACGGAAATACATCACTAATTTATTTTTACTTGTTTACAATTTCACATAAATATATCATGTATTTTTATTTTTACTTACAATTTCACAAAATAAATCACGTGATTTATTTTTATTTTTACCTCCTACAATAAGACATAATATGAAATTACTTTACTTGTTACAATTTGACAGAAATACATAACTTTTTTTATATTAAGACATGTTTTTTTTACTTAATTTCAATACAGTTATTCAGATCGCTTCAGCTCTGATTAAGTTTGTTTCAAAAAAATTAAAATAAATAAATAAATAAAAAATAATCTCAATCTATAATTTTAAATATACAATATAGTTACTCTCATAATATTATTAATATTTTTAAAAAAATATTTAATAATTTATAAAATTATTATTAATTTTATAAAAAAAATCAATTCAGTTCAGTTCAGCTCAGCCGGTTTCGGTCCAAAAAAACATGTTCTTACTTGCTATAATTCGATGTTTTACTTTAAAATTTGACATAGATATATAAAGTGATTTTGTTATATAATTCTGGTTTATTATTGTTACAATTTAAGATTAAATTTTTTGTTTTTACGTGTTATAATTTGACAAAATTTGACAACAAAATTTGATAGAGATATATAACGTGATTTGTTTTTACCTGTTATAAAATAAATTACTTAATTTAATTATTTTTACTTGTTACAATTTCACATAAATATATCACCTGATTTATTTTTATTTTTACATACAATTTCACAAAATACATCACACGATTTACTTTTATTCTTAAGTCTTACAACAAGGCATTTGTTTTTAAGACATTTGTTTTACCTATTACAATTTAAGAACCTCAACAATAAACAAAATAATAACAATCAAAATAATGATAAATTAGATAGATTGATCTAATAAAAGTTTAAAAATAATTATCATTTGTAACAACATCTGAACCTCAAAAACACAAAACCTAAGAACCTATATCCCAAGATGAATCCCAACATCACCACCAAATTGCTCCATTTCTGAGTCTCCTTCAACCCTTGCTGCATCAAGAACCCATCCCCGAACACCAAGCACGCTCCGCCCTCGATTCTCTCCACGCATTTCGACCTCCCTCCGTACTCGTTTATCATCAAGCACTCCAACGGGTATTTGTACAAGCTCAACCGCTCCATGAACCTCCAACACCACGGCATATCCTCTCTCGACACAAAATACCCCGAGAAAAGGAAAAATGACCCCATCGCCCCTCCGATCACCGACATGCCCGTCGCATAATCCGGCACAACCGCACTGAAGCACGCGACGAAAGAGTTCGACGCTACTACAACTGTCCAAACGACGAGGGCAAAGTATAGGAATCCTCCCGTTTCTCGCCTCAACCCGACTAGCCAGTACACGGGGGTCGAGTAGAGGAGAGAAACTACTAGAAGGAATGGAAGGAACACGAGAGCATTCGCCGCCACGTAGGACGACACTCTGTAGGCCCCTCTCGAGATGTCCCTCGTTAAAATCCTCCTCTCCTGGAGGAAAATCGGGAGGGCTTCGGTTGTCGACGATATTAAAAATGTTAGGGTGAACGCGAAGAACCCCATCTGGCTCTGCATGCTCCTCGCTTTTGACCCGAACGAATCGACGAAAATCGAGCCCAACACGACCCCAGCGAGCAAAGCTTGGCTCGTCCGAGCCAAGAAGAGCTGCTTCGTTCGGAATACATTGATCGCGAATCGATGGCTCAAGATCAGCGTCTCCTCGAAATGAGAATTGGAGTACGAAAACACTTCCTCCTCCTCTGTAGTAGTAATCGACTGTGGACGATAAGTGTTTTCGATATTACCACCGAGCATGAATAGGTTTTCGATAGCGTATTCGAGCACGCTGACGTGGCAGGGGACGGTCGACCGGAGCCGCTCCTCGAGGGCTCGAAGCGAGCCGTCGTGAAGAACCGAGCCGTCGCTCAGCAGAACGACTCTGTCTATAAGGTCGAGAATCCGAAAGCCGGGCTGATGGATGGTGACGACTATCGTTTTCCGTTCTTCCCGAGCCATCGACTTTACGATCGTCATCACGTCGAGGGCCGAGGCAGAGTCGAGCCCGGAGGTGGGCTCGTCGAGGAGGAGAACGGGAGGGTTGTGGACCAAGTCAACCCCGATCGAGAGCCGACGCTTCTCCCCTCCCGAGACCCCCCTCCTCGACTCCCCCCCGACTCGAGAGCTCGATACATGCTCCAACCCTAGAACCTTCAGAAGCTTCCGGACAGTCTCGTTGTCCTTCTTCCCTCTCAGACGAGCGCTGTAAGTGAGTGTTTCCTCGACTGTGAGAAGCGGGAAGAGAGCCTCGTCTTGAGTCACGTAGCCCGAGAGCTTCCGGAAACGGGGAGCGTCGATCGGCTTGTTGTTGACTAGGACTTGACCGGACGAGACTGTGATCGAGCCGGAGAGGATCTCGAGCAGGGAAGTCTTTCCGGCCCCGCTGGGGCCCGCGATCGCAGTGACTTCTCCCGGTTTTGCTTCGCAGGTCACGTTCGATAAAATGTACTTATCGTTACAAGTACTACTTCTACTACTACCGAGTGAGATCGGACGAGACAGCTTGTACCATAGATTCTTGGTTTGTAGTTTGTAGGATTGAGTTTTGGAGGTACGAGAATGAGTAGGCCTTTTCAGAGGTAGATCCATATGTGTGTGTATGAAGATAGATTGAGTAGTGAGGAAGATAACCGAGTGAAGTCCGGTTTTATACCGAGTTCGTATAGTAGCTACAAAACAACACCGTTGAATTTATCGTGTGAGTTTGTTAGACTTCACTAATGATTAATCAGCACATGAAACATGTGAGTGAGCGTCACATTTTTAGTAATTAGTTGGCCAACGATATAGGTGAGAAATAAATAAATAAATATGAGATCCTTTGGTATCATCGCCATTGTTTCTCCTCTTCCCCACCAAGTTCACATCTGTATCTCCGCCACATCAATTTTCCTTCTCCGTTATATATAAACCGAATTCATCTCTCTCGCTCTCTCTAACACTCACTGCACGTACAGAGTCTGTGTACGGATCAGCTCGCGAATCGATTCAATGGCGGCGATGTTGCGACCTGTCGGAGTGGCGTCGGCCACATTTTCCTCGCCGGATCAATCCAACAAATTACCCGCCTTCTCCGTTCGCTCTCTCCCAGGTACATGGAAATGTTGATTTTTCTTTTGTTTGTTCGAGTCGCAAATCGCAAATGTTTATTTACAGGAAATAATGTTCGATTTGTTTGTTCCCTCAGTTGTCAGATCTGAGAGAAGCTCAATTTCGGAACCGATTCTCGGTGCTCGCACCGCCGGGAGGCTCGTTGCAAAAGCCGTTGCGGTCAGTTTTTCCGTTTTTTTGATTTTTTTGGGGGGTTTGTGTTCATTTGCGTAGTGATGATGTATGATACATTTTTTGCTTCTGTTTTTGTGTTGTGCAGACACAGGCCGAGAATTCCACCGTAGCAGCTTCGAAACCTGGGTAACATTCCATTCCATTGTGTATTTTTATGATTTGGATTTCCAGTTTCTGTTCAGTACTTGTTAATTCGTGAGAACCTCTGATTGTAAAACTAGAATTGGCTCGATCGGCTCGAATGAGACGAAGCTTTTTTCGTGATTTTAGGTTCTGTTTGATTGAGTTGAGTGAGCTGATTTTAAATTCGTGTTTGGTACTTTGGTTAGATGACTAGAGTAGCAATTTAACAAATAATTCGCCGATACGAACATCAGTTACCCTGTTTCTACTCGAATAAGAGGCTTAGAGAATTTTGTGTATGTTGGTTTGATTTCATTTGATTTATGTTCGTCGTAGAGAAGACTCCTGAGGTTGAATTTTTGAGCTCTATGGCCCAGAGTGAACATCACATTACATGTGTTCATTATCAAAAAAAATGTCGATGACTTTACATGTATACTTAAGACGAGATCCAGTTATCCAAAAACCTTGTCCATGAGATTTGGCTATACAAGGCAGAGCAATATGTAAGTGTCCTGATGCCAATTATATAACTTAGCAAAGCTGAGGCTTGGACAAAAGTAGAAGAAACAAATAAGGCAATCGTTTCTGGAAATTAATTATTACGAATCAACTTGACAAAGAGAAAGTAGTTTTAGATCCAAACTAACCTATAACAAGTACACTTAACAAAAATACTAGTGAATGTCTCAGTGATTGCTGGGAACATAGTTTTGGATCGTATATTATCTTAAGGTCTGTTTACCAATATTTTTACAATATCGATATTACAAACATTCTTTTTAATGTTCAAATCCAATTCCGTTTTCGGGGGATAATGATACATTCAGGCATGCTATATAAGTTTGAGATTTTAGTTTCTTTAGTTTATCAAATCTAAAGGGGAACGTTTGAGTAATATTACTGTACGGTATTTGGAGGAGGATAGGGTTTTCCAAACATGACATCCCTGAAGATTTTTTTCTCTTTTATCATCTTAAACTTTATATATGCCGTTCATTTACAGGCACGAGCTCTTGCTGTTTGAAGCCCTAAGAGAAGGCCTAGAGGAAGAAATGGAAAGAGATCCTCGCGTGTGTGTCATTGGCGAAGACGTGGGCCACTACGGAGGTTCCTACAAGGTCACTAAAGGCCTCGCCCAGAAATACGGAGATCTGAGGGTGCTCGACACACCCATCGCCGAGAACTCCTTCACCGGCATGGCCATCGGTGCAGCCATGACAGGTCTTAGGCCAATCGTCGAAGGCATGAACATGGGCTTTCTCCTGCTTGCCTTCAACCAGATATCCGACAACTGCGGCATGCTCCACTACACCTCCGGCGGTCAGTTCACAATCCCAACCGTCATCCGTGGGCCCGGCGGGGTCGGCCGCCAGCTAGGCGCCGAGCATTCCCAGAGGCTCGAGTCCTACTTCCAGTCGATCCCTGGAATACAGATGGTCGCCTGCTCGACTCCCTACAACGCCAAGGGTCTGATGAAAGCTGCCATCCGCAGTGAGAACCCAGTAGTCCTTTTTGAGCATGTGCTGCTTTACAATCTCAAGGAGAGGATTCCAGACGAGGAGTATGTGTGTTCTCTGGAGGAGGCGGAGATGGTGAGGCCAGGTGAGCATGTCACCATCTTGACTTATTCTCGGATGAGGTACCATGTGATGCAGGCTGCGAAGACTCTGGTCAACAAAGGGTTTGACCCTGAGGTTATTGATATCAGGTCTCTGAAGCCGTTTGATCTTTACACTATCGGGAAGTCGGTTAAGAAAACACACAGGGTGCTAATTGTCGAGGAGTGCATGAGGACGGGGGGCATTGGGGCGAGTCTCACGGCTGCTATAAACGAGAATTTTCATGATTATTTGGACTCCCCGATCGTTTGTTTGTCGTCTCAGGATGTGCCTACGCCTTATGCTGGGACGTTGGAGGAACTGACGATCGTTCAACCTGGGCAGATTGTGGATGCTGTTGTGCAACTCTGCCAGTAGAGTTTTGAAGTCTAGGTTTGAATCTTTCACTGCATGCCTTCAGAGTTGTGTTGTGTTTTGTTTATTTTCCTTTAGACAGAAAATATTTCAAGGTTGGATTTTTGGAAGAAATTAATTAATAATATTATTATTCATTTCTTGTTTACATTTATTTTTAGAAGTATATTTGTCATTGTATTACATTGACATTACCAGTCTTGATCTGAATTTTCGATTCGAGAGTTTGAGCTTATTCGGTTGGAACTATCTCTAGGTTGATCGCGATTTGAGATATCAAGTTGTACTGTATTATGTTGAGTTCAGTTTTAGTAATGCAGCGGAACTAAAGTAGTATTGTACTCCTTATGTCCACAGAACAGATGGTACTTAAAAATTTAATTTGCAAGGACAAAAAAAAGTCATCGTTTGACCTTAACTACTTATTTTATTTTGCAGGGACAAAAAAAGTATCGTTTGACCATGTGTAACTATTTTTCTTGGATAGAGGTAGTATTACTTGTAACAGAGCGTACGCGGGCTCTTCAAGTTTTGTTCCTTTGTACTATGAGATATTTGAATTGCTTCAAAATTTCATTAATTTTAATTAATTTTCTTTAGGCCAATATATTCAACATCTCATTAGCTAAAGAATTAATTTATTAAAATATCTATTTTTGAAAGATTGCGTAAGCATATTCGTCACTTCCCATAGGTTTAGGAAACTGGGAATGGGAGCGCATATTCTTTTTCCACTTTAATCATTTTTTGGAATATTTCTCACCAATTAATTTCATTTTAATACAGTGCGGCACCGATTTATTTTTAAAAAAAATCTTAAATAATTACAGTTATTCACGAAATTGAGAAATTAATAAAACGTGACCAAAAGAAATGATCAGACATATTGACTCGATCCAAGTCCTCGTGTTTTTTTCAACTTAATTTTCTAGAACGTTTCAATACAAATTTAATTGCCGCCACTTCAACTTAATTGACTCGCGATCGTGAACATAAGAGACAACGGCGGTCGACAGCGCGGCAATGGCCTTAATTATTCCTTCGATAGTTCCATGGTTGTGTTTTGAAGGTTCGGTGGTCGCAGTCATATGTTTGTGGGAAAGCCAATTTGGTCGGTGGCATCATCTGCACAACTTGATAAGAATTGTCCACTAATGATGTGATGCATCTATCCACAGGACGTGCCTTTGCTTTTCCATAAAGTAGCGTTAAGTACTATTTTTGTCTCAACTATTTTTATATTTACATTTTTTTTATAAGATGAGAGACGAGAAATTTTATCGAAGGTCCTTCAATGGGTAGAATGTAAATCGAAGGATATGCTCGAGTAGCAAACACATGTGCGAGAAAACCAACAGGTCTCACCTCAGGACAAATTAAACCTTCATAATATTTTAATAAAAATTTGTCACTCTTTCTTACTGGAGAATTACACTCACACATCATCACACACCTTAAAAAATTTCTTTTAAATGTTTTGACTAATAATTTGAAGGTAAAAAAATATTTTTAATTAAGTTAAAGAACAAATTAGTTATAATAAATATTGAAATGTAAGTGAAAAAAAAATATAATATTTTATTTTAAAATAAAAAAAGAAAAATAATATTTTTTAAAAGTATCTATAATTAGTTTGAATATCCAAAAAATAAAATTGCGCATAAATAATTGGGATTGGGAGGAGATATCAATCAGTAACAATTTTCTTTTATAATAATAATAGAATTATTTCATGCAATAAGATTCAAGATGAATTAACTTTTATCTTTTGCTATTTTAGATCATATGCCAAGGTTGATTTTGTGTTTATGAAAAACAGGTGGAATGGTACCGACTACCGAGAGATGTAGAATGATTTTTGAGATTATTATTATTATTCTATCATTAGATTGCGACTCTTGTCCAAATGACAGTAAGAAAACATCTTTCATTTTTGTTAGTAGCCGTCTTTTTGTTTCAATTTAATTAGCTATATATCTACCCAAATCATACTATATGCATGGCTGTTTTTCTTTCATGCGTCCGCATCGCAATCGTTCGTACGTGTTTATATAGTACTCTATTCATCCTTTTACATAGTGCATAGAGAAAGATAAAGTAAATAGAAAAAAAAATGATTTTTGTGTGTGTTTGATAATATAAAGCAGATATATAAAAGGTATTAATATGTAAATAATAAAATATTTAGGTGAAAAAATAGTGGTATAAGAGTAAATAAACGTGTATCGAGATCATAAAGTTGTGAAAAGACATTTTATTTATTGGATGTGCACATGCTGTTTTAAAGGATAAACTAAAATGAAAAGTATGTATTTTTTTAAAAGATATAGAGAAGAGTAAAAACTACTATTTCCAATTCGAAAAATAAAACATAAAAATTATCAAAACTAAATGGTACTAATATTTTTTACTCAATAGTCAATAGTATGAATGAAAATTATGCTGCGTACTTAAATGAGATTAGCATCAAATTGATGGTACATTGTATTCAATTATAGAATATCATTAATTACTATAAAAAATATTGCAACTTTAAAGCTCATAAGTTTTTGGAGAAATATGAAGTGTGGTTCGTCCACATAAATATTAATAATAAAATATGTGTCCGTTTGCTTCGTGTCCAAACTTATGATAATCCCAAACATTATAATCAATAGAGACTGTTTTAACGTGGATTTATTGATTATGTAGAAGACAAATCGCACTCTTCATCTTATATTTAAAAGGGATCATTAATAAAATTGTCAATTTAGTTTTTGAAATTATTAAAGATAATAGAAAATATAAATATTGTGATAAATATTAGTACTATGTTATTATGTAAATTATTACTATGTATCTAGGCAAGCATTGTGTAAAATTATAGAAAAGTAGTGAATAATTTGGGTGAATAATATTTTGAGACAAATACGTAGTAGTATGTTATTATAATGATGTAGAACACTAAAAACATTTGAATATAATGAGAGAAATGATAAAGTGCCAAATTAGTCGAATGATTTGGTGGGTTGCCATTGGCTACTTAAGCAGATTGAAGGCACTTAGAATTGGCCAATCTTAGGCTGCCAGAAATAAAAGGCTGATTTGCATCTGATTTGACACTTTTGTATTTGGTGCGATTTCAGGTGCCCACCATAATTTCAAAATGTGCTTTAACTCAATTTATTTAGAAAATTCTATATAAAAATAATAATTAAAAAAATTGAATAAAAGTGTTTAAAATTGAAAAAAATACAAATATATATATAAATAAAATTTTATTCTAACTTTATACTTAAAAGTAAATTTTTTTAAATTTGTGAGTGGTATAAAGATATTTTGAGTATTTTTCAATAAAAATAAAATAAGATATTTTTTAGTATTATATTCTATCTTTCGTTGTATCAATGGTCAAACTTCATTTAAAAAAAAATAATTATTTCAATTTTTTATTTTAAAAGACATAATTATACTATTACATTTTCACATACTTTTTTAAATATTATTTTCAAATAATTAATTTATTAATTTAAAAATAAAAAAATTCTCTCAACTTTTTTGGTCAAACAAACAATAAAACAATTTTTTTTTAATCTCGTGTTCCTAATATTTTTTAATCTATGTGTTCGTCCTACTAAACAATCGGTTTATTCTATGCTACCCAACGTGTGGCCACTACAAATGTTTTAACCAATGACATAAATGAAAAAATTCAAATATTTACCCATGTAAATGTGTGTATAAAATTAAGGTAGAGTTACATAGAATTTAACCTATTAAACCATCGTTGTGCAAAATGCAAATGAGGGCAACAAACTTTGTAAATAAACCCTTTGTCCGCATGTCCCGGAAATAATTAAATAAATGGACCAATGTAGCTATTCATTGAGAGCCTTTACTTTTAAAGAGAAACAAAAAAGGAAATTGTTTTGCTAAAGAATAGTAATGGCAATTATTTTGTTCAAATCAAATATTTATTTGAAATTGATCATTAATGTGTATATTACTAATTAATAAGTAACTATAATTGTTTTTAGTTTCTTTCTAATCAAAAAACTATTGATAATTAGCATTTAAAGAAAAACTAATCACCTTCATAACACAAACAACAATAAACAGGGTGAAACAGAGTGTCCACACACACTATAGTGTATATCCATGCTACATACTTACATCATTCATTCACACACTAAATTTTTTTCACAGACAGACCAGCTGAGCTTCATTGCACAAAAGCTACTAACTGATCCATCCCAACAAAAAACAAGAATCTACAATCCAAACACATCGATTCCGGGGAGGCCTCTCGATCCATCCCTCAGGTAATCGTCGATCAATCGGGCCGATTTAAAAAAAAAAACACAATCAAGCCTGATTCGCCAACTCTTTCTCGCTAATAAACGTGCCGTGAAACCCATACGGCACCCTCGACGGAAGCTCGACAGTCGCTTCCAACTCCATACTCTTCGCATTGACCACTTTGACCTCCGACTTCCACTCCCTCTCGTCGTGCACAAACGCCACCACATACCCTTCATCCTCCTCCCCCTCCCCCGGAACAAACATCGGCTCCCCTCCATACTTGTCCTCCCCGTAAATAAACTTCTCGACTCCCCCGTTGACCAAGTCAACCTTCGCAAAACCCGACACCTTCGGCCAAGGCTCGGCGATCGCCAAGTAAGCGTACCTCGTTTTCCTCCCGAGCATTCTTTTGTTCACCATCCCCGCCTCGAGGTTCACTTGATCCTCCTCGGACAAAATCGCCCTCCTCGTCGACTCTCCCGTTTTTAGGTTTAACCTAATTTCCGACAAGACGCTTTTTAAACCCTCGTCGCACTCGTTGAAGATCGAGTCGGCCGGAGTCATGCACGAGCCGATCACCACCACCTCGTCGGCCTCTTTCTCTTCCCACGCGTTCCACAAGTGGAAGCAGAAGCAGTCGGCCACATCGACCCAAACCATGCTCGACGCGTCGGTCGAGCTTTTTTCGAGCACGCCGAACCTCGACTTTTTCCGCTCGTCGTACGAGACGGGGGACCCGCCTCGAGCCATCTCGGACATCTCGAACACGACTTGCTGGTCCGGGACGATCACCAAGTTTTCGGTGATGGCGAAGTCGTGGATCATCGTGGGGCCCGCGACGGGGATCGCCACGTCAGCGGACTTCCGGCCTTCCTTGGAGAACTTGAAGTACTTGAGGTAGGGTTTGTGGATTACGTCGTAGCTTAGGGCGAACATTTCCCCTGTTTCCGGGTCAATCTTCGGGTGGGCGATCATGGTGGACCCCGGGCCCATCTGGCCGGCGAAGTCGTGGCGGCCGACGGTGGCGAGGTCGCCGGCGGGAGTGAGGCGGACGTGGTAGGGAAGGTCGTCCTCGGACATGGCGAGGAGGCGGTTGTGGAAGAAGGCGAGGCCGGCGTTGGCGACGCCGGCGCCGCTCCGGTGGTCGAGGAGGTTGAAGAGGCCGCGGGCGTAGAAGAGGGCGAGGCGGGCGATGCCGGAGTGGCCGTGGAGCTCGCCGATGGCTTTGGGGAAGACGGGGCGGCCGAGGGCGCGCTCCTGGAGGAGGCGGCTGGTCTCGGTGAGGCGGCAGGAGTAGCTGGCGGAGCCGCCGGAGTGGAAGGTGACGGCGTGGATCATGCCGTCGCCGTCGAAGAGGTGGTGGCCGGCGGAGGGGGGGAAGAGGGGGTTGGCGCCGTTGCGGACGTAGGCGCCGCGGAGGGAGGCGGGGATCTCGCCGGAGACGGGGAGGCGGTGGCGGACGGGGCGCTCCGGGACGGGGGAGAAGTTGCCGGAGATTTGGACGGCGGGGTCGGCGGTTTTGGGGAGGGGGCGGCGGAGCTCGTGGGCGGTGAGGGAGCGCTCGACGGCGTCGAGGGCGGTGGCGGCGGCCTTTTGGAGGAGGTTCCATTGGGGTTTATTAGAAGTAGGGAAGTTGAGCGTGGGGGCGTGGAGAGAGCAATTTGGGGTGTGGAGGTAGCGTTTTTGGGGTGGTTTGTGGGAGTGGGGGAGTGGCAATGGCAATGGCGGGTGTGGATGAAGCAATAAATATTTGGGCTTCAGTTGGAGTAAGTTGGTAGTTGAGGCCATGGCTTCAAAGTTGAAATACCGTTACCTATTTTTGTGCGTGCGTTTTTTGTGAGTGTTGTAGTGTGTGAGAGAGAGAGTAATGAATTAATTATGAATAATGATTTATTTTTTTGTGTGTTGTGAAATTGAGGAGGGAGGGGTGGTGGGAGGGGTGTATATATAGAGCGAAAAAAGAGGGAGTGGGGTCCACTTGTAACGTGTAAGAGAGGGCCACGTGTCCACGTGTTGGATACAGGAAAAAGGAACAACGGTGGTCATCCTTTCTTCAAACTTCGACACGACATCTCTTTCCTTTTTTGCTTCTTTTTGAAGCTAATAATTCATTGGGTTGTTTGTGACTAAAAGATCATCAGATATTTGTAGCTAGGTTGATCTAGTTTAAAGGTTATTTCGATCAAATATTACAATTTTAAACGAACGAATTTTTTATACAAATATTCAAATATTCAAACAAGCATCTAGAAATTAAGTATTACTAGTATTTCATACTCAAATTAAACCCCGCGTTGAAGCCTCAATTAACTAACACACTAACTAGTGATAACGACATCGTTAATTAACACGTGGCGGTTAGAGCTTAAGGTTTTTGAGTGGCCTAAGTAAACGCCGTTTGTCCGTTAAGTCTAACCCGCGTGTCACCTACTCTCTTTCATTGTAACTTCGCACTCCCGATTTTTTCTATTTTTGGTAGAAATTAAAATACATATGCACACCTCAATTCTTTTATATTTTGAATATTTTATTTATTACCCGTGAACTTATTATGAAGTACAAAATAACAAAATAAAAATACAAATACAAATTATGTTGTGAAACGAAAAGTACCAATTATATACTCCATAATGTATTGTTTAATTTGAAAATAAATAAGCATATAAATAAAAGATCTACACAATTAGGGTTATATATATACGAACGATCAACTCTGAACCTCTCCACTAGCTATCTAGCTACTTGGGGTGGTCCTCTAATTAAGTACTGGACCACTGATCACTGAATGGGTGCGCCATGCTCATGCATGTAAGCATACACCATACCTCATAAGTCATAACTAACCATTCATTCATCTTCAACATTGACTATATACGACTGCGACTAGGAATCGTGATAGTGAATCGAAACACTTATTATTATTATTATAAGGTTTGTTATCATGATATGTGCACAAACATATCGATCATAAACTACGTACGTACATCTAGTTAATTTATACATGATGTGTGTTTTCGTTTCTTCAAAATCTTTCGTTGCAAACATACACGTACAATCTGAGTATATATATACGACTTTGATCTCGTATCGCATTTTGCAACGACCAGATGATCGAATGACCGACGAGCTCATGAACGTGTTCCTTGAAGCTTAATTTCCCCATGCCTGTAGTGACCAATGATGCATGTTACATAATTAAACATGTTGTCACATGCATGCCTAACCATCACCAACTTTTGGCATCAATAAATGTATAGTATAGGCAACCTAGTTCATGTTGCAACTTGGCTAAATATCTAACACCAAATATTAATTGTGTTTGAGTTACAAAAAATAAAATAATTAAAATGGTGAATAATTAATTAAAAATGTATAAAATGTAGTCACAACAAATAAAATGATACCGACAAGACGTATGTATTGTTGGCCCCTTGATATTGTTTTGCTACTTGGGATCACATGAGCTTCATGCATTCATATGCCTTGTCCAGAAACATGTCCGAACAACGCTCTATTTCCTTGCTCTCTTTCTCACATGTTCTCTTTCGTATTATATAATAATAGTAACTCATATTTATATATAACATGATTATTGTGAGCTGATGATGATTTATACGCGTAAATATGATGGAAGGTACGTATTTCGATCTTGGATAATGGTTGTGCGCACAATTTTGATTATTTAATAAACCAATCGACGAGGTGCTATATTAATTTTGATGAAATTAATATATAGGGGTTTAAATTAATATTTGAAAGTGACAATTGCTGCAGTGTTGAGATGAGTTTATCTGAATCATATCGAAGATTATAAACATATATGGGATTGGAGATGGGTGATGATCATGTGAGTGTGGGTCTGATCGATATATATATCGATTAGGCTAAGGCACATGGAGATGGAGGACCAAATGTTGTACATGTGGGGACTCTCGATCTCTCACTTCAACGACCTGATCGAGCTGATCAGTGATCGAGTGAGCTCAGCTACGGACAAATACTACCTAGCTAAACTAATAATTTTTATTAACACTATATATATGTACATAATTGATCCAATCGATCAATCTAAGAAGCTAGCTAGCTTGCTCGACCTAATTAACTAATTAGTCGTCTAATCTTGATCGTGGTCCTTCCAAAACTTTAACACGTGTATATATATATACAGACGAGACGAGACCATTCCAATTTCCAAGGCCACGACGAACGTAACCATTTTAGGAAAGAGCCCCAAGTGTAAGCTTGCAAGACTCATATAGCTAACAAACATTACAATGGCGACATTCATGTATACTGAATTGTTACTTCAAAGCTTATAAGGTGGGCCCCACCGCTACAACACTTTTATTATCTTTCGACAAATTTGACCACCGTTGGTTTACAATATTTCATCACGGGCTTGCCACGTACGTACACTACAATAATAATAATAATAATAATAATAATAATAATAATAATAATAATGATTGGAGGTATTGAAAAAAACATGTAATCCATATAATTGGAAGGATTTAATTATATATGACTGAAGAGTGAAGAAGAAGGCCACATGGAATGGAATGGAACTCCAACACCATATCCATAGACACATGGCAACCTATAATACTTTTTTTTGGTTAACGGTCAATATCATATATAAAAAAATAAAAAATAAAAAATTTTGGAGATACAGTACAACGCATAGGAAAATCCTACCGCATAAGCGAGCTAACAGGCTAGCTCTCAGCAACTCCAAAAATAAAAAAAAAAAAAAAAAAAAAAAAAAAAACAAAAAAAAAAACAAAAAAAACATGACACTCCTACCACGCGATATGCCACACTCGCCTCAAAGCCCTCGCCTGAAGTGAATCTGGTAGTCGTAGCGAAGCGATCCGATCCCTCATAATGGATATAGCCCTGATAGCCACCTCCTCTGCCGACTCCGAGCGCGCTTCCCAGATACGCGTATTCCTCTCCTGCCATATAAAATAAATCAGGGCAGCGAGAAGACCACGATAGGTACATGATATCCAATGCTTCCCACGCCACCGTCTAGCAGCACGGAGTACAGCACACTCCCAACTGCCACGTGGCCATATGAACCCAGTAACTTCCCTCCCAGCATTGCTCAAGCAATCCTGTGAAAAAGTGCACTCAAAGAAAAGATGGGAATGCGTCTCTCTACTCTCTCCTCCACACAAAACGCATGAATCACCCCCCCGACCAATCCACGGCTTATCACGCGTCGGCAGACGACCACGTATAGCAAGCCAAAGAATGAAACAGTGCCTCGGTATACACCCAGGTCCACCAAGAAGACCTGCCCACGGAACCCTGACTCCCTCAGGGCGGAAAAGTGAATAGGCTGAGGCATAAGTGTAACTCCCAGACCTATGCAGCCTCCACCGTAAGATATCTCTCCCCTGACCTATCGCCGGAAGTAACTCCATAAGACCAACGAACTCCTCAGCAAAGTCAACTGGCCACTGCCACTCCCCATCAACAATAACTGAGCTAAGAGGCGAGGCTATCTGTAGTCCAGTCAAATTTGGTCCCATCGGACACACCTCCTCTAATCGACCCAAGGTGTGCCAAGGGTCCCTCCACAGATACAACTGCGACCCATCTCCAATCTGGAACTGGATTGCCGATAGAACATCAGGCCTAAGCTTTAGGAGTTGTCTCCAACTCCAAGAGCAGGCCCTAGGACTCTTCGCACTCCAAAACGAATGCCTCCTCAGTCGATTCGCTTGAATCCAACTAACCCAAACAGACTCCGGATCTCGACTCAGAATCGCCCAAATATGCCTAGTCATAAGGGCCCGATTCTGAGCAGTAAGGTCCCGAATCCCTAATCCTCCCTCTCTGGCAGGTCGGCAAACATCTGTCCATCGAACCTTCGCATACCCCCGAGTACCCGTCCCATACCACAAAAATCTCCTCAGACGCTTCTCAATCTCCTGAATGACCCCCTGCGGGAGTATGAACACACTAGCCCAGTATATATGAAGAGTGCCGAGCACCGAGCGAATCAGCTGGACTCGCCCAGCATACGAAAGGGATCGCGAGGTCCATGAACCCAGTCTATCATCAATCTTCCGGAGCAGTGGTGTGCAATCTCTGATCCTCAACTGAGAAGAGATCAACGGGACTCCCAAGTACCTCACCGGAAGAGTACCGACTGGAAAATCAAACACAGTCTGCATAACCGACGCATCCTCCTGTGCCGTCCGAGAGAGATATATGTTACTCTTGTCTACATTCGCATGTAGACCCGAGTAAACTGAGAAAAGTTGCACTCCCCGTTTGAGCGTGTCAATAGAGATAGGATCTGCATGGCAAGCGAGGAGCAGGTCATCTGCAAAACTCAGCATGTAGGTGCGGGTCCTCTCACATCTCCAGTGGAACTGAAACTCCGGCTCATTCTGAATGTGCCACTCCAGAATCCCGTGTAGGACTTCCATCACAAGGACAAAAAGAAAGGGTGACATCGGGTCCCCTTGCCTCAATCCCCTGGCTCCTCTGAAATATCCCTCGGCTGAACCATTAATGTTCACCGAATACGCTGGAGTAGTTAGACACTCCATAATCCAACCGATAAACACCTGGTGGAATCCCATAGTCTCCAACGATGCCCTCACAAAACTCCACTCAACTGTGTCATAGGCCTTCATCAGATCGACTTTCAGCACACATCTAGCTGGCAATCCCGTTTTCCCGTATCCCTGCATGATCTCCTGGGCAAGGAGGATATTATCCCCGATGCGTCTGCCAGGGACAAAAGCCGTCTGTGATCTGTCCACCAAAAATGCCATACTGTCACTCATACGATTTGAAATAATTTTCGCAATCACCTTGTACATCACATTGCAGCACGAGATGGGGCGAAAGTCCTTAGGATGCTTCGGGACAGCAACCTTCGGTATAAGCGAAAGAATCGTTGAGTTCACAGCTCGAACAAGCTTGCCGGTACGGAAGAAATCTGAAATGGCCGCGAGACACTCAAACTTAATCACCGGCCAGGCTTGTTTGAAGAAGGCCGAAGAGTAACCATCGGGCCCCGGGGCTCTATCATCCTCGAAAGCAAACAGAACATCCTGTATCTCCGAATCTGTCACTGGTCGGACCATGTGCTCAGCCATCTCAACCGTCAGTCGCCTAGACACGAAAGGGCGTAAATCACCAACCACAGGGTAGCTCGAGGTACCCAAAAGTCCCTGGAAGAATGTCACGATCGTACTACTAATCTGAGAGGAATCGTGCACTAGCTCCCCAGCAGCAGTCTCGACCTGAAGAATACGAGATCGAGCCCGTCTAACCGCAATACTCCTGAAGAAGAAGGTCGTACACTGATCTCCATCCCGAAGCCAAGAAGTCTTCGCCCTCTGGCGTAAGTATGTCTGCTCCATATCCACTGCCCGTGTATACAACTGACGACAGATCCCATCCAAAACGAGAAGCGGCTCGAAAGTTGGATCCGAGCTCAGACACGACTGTACCGAGAGAAGAAACTCCCTAGCTCTCGTCACATTCGCTCCGAGGTGACCCTGTCTCTTACGCATCTCCTTAAACACACACTTCAGACGCCTCAGCTTCTGAACAACAGAGTACATCGGAAGTCCATAAATCAGATGATCCCAAACACTCCTCGTCCGTGAAAGGAAATCCTCCATCTCCGTAATGTGATTATCAAATCGAAACCACGATTTGAATCCATGACCAGCTGTCACTGGATTCAAAAGAATGGGAGTATGGTCCGAAGTACGGGACGGAAGAGTATGGTAGATGCTATCCGCACAATGAATCAGCCAAGAAGGGTTAGCCACCACCCTATCAAGTCGACGCCACTTCCGGTCCCCAGCCTGCTGATTGTGCCACGTATACCACGGTCCCACCGTCGGTAATGTAACCAAGTCAGCTTCCGACAAGCAAGACTGGAAATCATCCATCCCTATCGGCACACTTCCACCTAACGCCTCGCTCTCATCCAGGACAGTGTTAAAATCTCCTAACACTACCCAATCAGAATCCTGCAGAAACTCAGAGATAGAAAGTATATAGTCCCATAATTCTCGCCTCTGAATTACCGAGTTATGGCCATATACGAAAGTGTAAAACTGCGTGACTGCAGTTCTGAGCTCCGTAACCCGACAATGAAACCACTGATCAGAAGTATTAATTATCTGCACATCCACCAAACTCTGATCCCAACCGACCCAGATACGCTTACCTCGACCATCGACATAATCAAAGTATCTACTCCATGAAGAAAATATTCGGTCAGCGACAAATGAAGACCTACTAGGGTTGACATGTGTTTCAAGAAGAGCAACGAGACTAGCCGAACTCTCCTGAATAAGGTCACGGACTGCCCTCTGGTGGTCCGGCTTATTCAGCCCCCGTACATTCCAGCATAGCGTACTAATCATGGAGAACCGAGGAAAGGGCTGCTGTAGGACCCTGACCGTAAACCACCATGGTACCATCTCCCGTCTGTCCGTCCCTCAAATCTACCCGGTATTCAAGAGCATCGAACCCATCTGAATGGGAACCCACATTAATATTTCCGAACCCTACCAACCTCGCCCTCTCCGTCCATTGACCCACCGGTGCCGTTTCACACGACTGAATCTCCATATGCCCAACTCCCGAGGGCCCGCCTTTATCTGGCTCAGCTTCATTCAGATTCTGTAGAGCATCAAACGGATTAGAAACGAGCCCTCCATTAGATGTAACTGTTCGAGGAGTAACTTTAGGTTGTTGCATATTCGACTGTGGAGGATTTTTACCACCTTTCCCGGTTGCATTATGGGATTTCGATCCGACAATTTTCCACCCATCATCAGCGGGTTCATGGCCTCCCCGTGTGTTTGTCTTACTGGTTTGTTTTTGTGGTTGTGGCCTAGCCTCATATCGGAGGATGGGTTTAATAGGGACAGTAGACCGAGTAGGGCACATAGCATTCCCATGTCCGAACGAATTACACACCGAGCAAATTTTAGGACGCCATTCATATTCTATTCCCACCTTGCAACTACCCTTGTAGCCTTCATTACCCTTAGTCGGTTTAAGAATAACAAGATGATCTTTAAAGTCCCCATCAATGTTCATCATTACACAAACCCGAGCATAATCCATACGAGCCAAAGACAAAGTGATTGCATCAGGATAGAGTGGCTGCCCAACCGCACTAGCCACAGTACTAAGCCCATTCAACGTCCAATATTCCATAGGTAGTTTGCGAAACTTCACCCAGACTGGTACCTCCCGATGGGTACGTTTTTCTAGTGTCATACCCTCTGTCCAGCGCTGGAGAAAGAGGGGCTGCCCAGCAACTAACCACGGACCACCTTCCACAGCCATGTAAAGATCGTGTTCTGTGTTAAAGGTGAAGAAGAAGAAGCCATTATCAGTGGCTTTGACGTCTTTAATGCCCTTCCAGGTTGACATCACAAACCTTCGCGTAGCCTGAAATCCGATCGATCGTTCCAAAAAATATCCCACCAATGTATTCTCCCATCTCTTACTACCCTCCTGTAACACTTCCCAGGTGGGTCGCACGAAAACCTCCCCATTATTAATTTCTGGGGCTACATAATGGAGCGAGACCCTAGACGGTTTAATCGCTTGTTCAACTGTTACCTCTTCCCGTCTGTGCACTGCCTGCCGACTAACATTCCCCACGAACAGATTAACCAGTGGGTTAGATTCTTGTGTGATCGAGCCGAATTGCAAGGATTTCACATCAGTTGGCCGCTTGGAACGCACGGCCGAATTCTGTATTGCTAATTCAGAGGTTGAACTAGGGGAGGCAATGGTTCGAAGGCTCGATGAATTGGTAAAAATCTTAGCAGGCCTCAATTCCGATTGCTGTTCAATAATCTCAAAGCCCATGTCACCCGATTTCATTAGATTAGGATTTTGGGTATTAACCGACCCATCCTTTTTCCCACCCGCACAATTAATTAATATACCATCATTCAGCTCACCCCGGTTCGAATCCCGCTGATCACAAGAAAATTTATTATTTAAATCCTCCTTTTGTAAATACGTACCAGATTTATTTCCCAAAGGTAGATAATGCATCTTAACATTTTCCATGCATGCAACTTTGGTAGCTTCCACAAAACCATCCACATGCATCCTACGTGGCCTTCCATTATCACTTCCTAGAATCTTGGAAATATTCTCTCCATTCTCCCCCTTTGACCGCTCTAGTGAAGGAAAGTCAATCATTGATTTTGAATTCAAAAAATCCGTCGATTCCGTAGGGCCTGTTTGGTTCTCAGTAAACACAGAATTACATGTTCGTTTTCCTCCATCACGCTCGAGGCCGGAAGAGGAATTACCAGAAATCCCAAGAACATCATGCGCCATCGTCATAGCATCTTTATCCCCACCACTTGACTGCCCTGAAATGTCATCACCACGCACACCGATATCCCTATTTTCATCCATAGTAACCCCACATTCACCATCTGATCCTGTCTTCGCCGAAACCTTCGAATCGTCTATGTCGACCTTTTCACGACCATTAATCCTCCCGTCCAATTCTTCGAATCCCATTACATCGAAATCAAACCGTGGGTGCTTCTGAGTAATCTGATCAACCAACACACCAGTACTCACGTTAGAGGGCACCGGAACCGAACCGGCATATTTCATGTTGGGCTTTGGAGTCCTTGCGGATCGTCGAAGCATGAGAGGCTTTCATACAAAATTAGAGTATTAGTGCTATAATACTTCTCGCCATCAAGAGCGCCAAAAATTGAGCGTTGAATTTCTTATCACAATCCCTTTTTGTAGCCCAAGTGTTTACCGGGAAATATGTTTGTCTAGGCAGGAAACCACTATGAGGTTTCAATTATCTTAAATATAAAAAAAAAAATTATCGAAAAAGAGATATATTTTTTCTTAATTTCGTATATCGAAAAAGTGTGAAGATGGAAAAAATAATTATATTTACTTGAACAAGAAATAAGGAGTTAATTCACGTGAAGATGTTCATAGGCCCAAACCAAAGCCCAAGCCCAAGCCCAAACTCAATTTACATCTTTCATATTCAACAACCACGTTCACCGTGTCAATTCACGTGAACATGTTCATAGGCCCAAGCCCAAACTCAATCTACATCTTCAACATTCAACAACCACGTACACCGGCCCGCGACCCGAGCTGAATTTCTAAATTTACACTTTTATTTACTATTAATAATAATTAGTTAAAATAAAATAAAAAAACTAATGTTATGAATACCCATAATATTTACTTACATTAAATATACCATAAACACAAAGTTGTGAATAATGCTAATACCATCCATTTCATCTTCCAACATTCTTATGTATGTATAATTATTTTTTAATTTTTAATAATAAAACGTAAATTATAAGAGAATAAGGGAGTAATAAATTCCCCAATAACCCAAGAAATCTACACAATGAATCTCTTGATATTCTCCAGAATTTGTTATGTTAGGGGTATAAAAGGAAAATCAAAATATTACTAATTAAATGATATATTATTTGCCAAATTTTGGGGGATAAATTTGATGTAAACTACAAATGCCATTATGATTTATGAAACCCAAATCCTCAGACATAAAATTAACCAATTAATAAGGATAATAATCCTAATTTAATTACTTACTTTAATTACACATTCATAATCCTATTACCAAATAAAAATACACACTTCTCTTGACATAAAAGTTATAAAAATAAATAAATTATTTTTAAAAATTGAAAAATAAAATAATTGGTCACACTGAGTGAGTAAAAGGAGGCGAAAGCCACGCCCACATCTTCCATAAACCACCACCAAAACCTCTGTCACTCTTGAATCACTCTTCATCATTTTTATTTTCTCTGTAATTTTTTTCTTTTTTCTATCGAAATGGGTTTTTGGTTTTAGCCCTTTTCTTGATTGTTGATTGTACACATTGGGAAAATCCGCCCTCATTTGTATACGGAGATCACTCAAATCTGAAAACGAAAACAAAAACATCATTTTTATTTTTGTCTGAATTCTTGTTTTTTTGGTGTTTTTCATTTTCTGGTTTTTTACTGATTTCCCATGGCTGAACCGGTGCCGGAAATGAATTCCCCAGATGCCCATGTGAAAAACATGGAGAATTCCGAGTCAGGGGAATCGGTTGTCACCAGTGGGGTGAAGGGTTCCGATTCCGAGTCGAATGCCGATTCAAAATCGGAGCTTGAAATGAGTGATATCGTTGAAATGCTCAACAGCCTCAAGCTGAATCCCCTGGCGAAGGAGTTCTTTCCTTCCTCCCATTACTATGGCCAAATGAGCGCCTACAACCTCATGTTCTTCGATAAGAATCCCGGAAGCGACGGGGGTCGAAAGGTAATAAGTGATTTTTCGATTCGATCGTGTTGTGCTGTTGAATTTTGATCATGTGATTCTTGGTTGCTGTATTGTTTCTGATTCTTGTTGATCATGTTATTGAATTTTGATAATTTCATTTTCTAGAATTTTGGCCTATGAGCATATCTATTTCGTCTCGACTGAGGTTGTGCATTCTAATTCAGCGTAGGAATGTTGTTCTTTGTCATTTTTTCGTGCCAAAATTTTATTATTTGTTGGATCGACAACGTTTCAAACCGTACAATTTAATTCATTTGGGTTGAATTTTGATGCTATTTCATCGTTTCAGTTGTAAAAGAGGAATCTTTCGATTTTGTTGATTGAATATCTCCGTGCACATGTATGCACATTTGGATTTTTAGGCATATGATCATATATATTTCGTCTCGACTGAAGTTGTGCATATCTATTATTTGTCGGATTGACAAATTTTTCGGCCTGATTCATTTCGAAGAAAATACGAGTTGATTTATATTGGGTTGAATTTGATTTCATATATTAATATGCGTTTACGGTCACGAACTTTATTGTTTGTTTGCATATGGATTCATAATCTGATAGCGAAATGTGAATTAGAAGATAGTCGTCTTTGTCCTTTTTGCTGCATCACTCGTGAAGCCTCCATTGTGCGATGACTAAGAGTTGTTCGTTTATTTATTGTTTTTCTCAGAAAAAGAATAACTACAACATGGACAAGAAGAGGATGGGCAGCAGAGCTTCCAGAGCTCAAAGGGAAGACAGTATCAGGCGAACTGTCTATGTTTCAGAGATCGATCACAATGTAAGTAAAATATCAACATTTGTAATTTATCAACTTCTCAGATCTCCGACTGACGTGGTTTTCCTTATCTCTTAAAATCGAAGATAACTGAGGAGCGGCTTGCTGCCTTATTTAGCAGCTATGGACAAGTAAGTAATTCTGCTCATATTATACTGTACACAAACATAATTCGACTACAAGAAAAATCACACCTTTTAGCAAGTTGAATTTCAGATTCATGGATTAGTGTTAATGTTTCTCGTATAATTATCATCTGGATGCATTTTTTAAGGTGGTTGATTGTCGAGTATGTGGTGATCCACACTCCCGTCTCCGCTTCGCCTTTGTCGAATTTTCCGACGAGTGTGAGTCACACTTATCCCCTGTTTTCCGTTCACTCTTCCTTTGAGCAAGTACACATAATCTCACGTTTCATCATGTAACAGATTCTGCGAGAGCCGCTCTTACCCTCACGGGTACTCTGTTAGGTTTCTCTCCCATCAAGGTTTTGCCTTCGAAAACTGCAATCCTTCCCGTGAATCCCACATTCCTCCCCAGGGTGAGAAAAACACGAAACTAATCACGATCGATTACTATATCTTCTTGCATATTATTTATTGACTTCTAACGGTTTACTATTGACTTTGATGCGTAGTCGGAGGATGAACGTGAGATGTGTGCGAGGACAGTCTACTGTACAAACATTGATAAGAAGGTCACCCAAGCTGACGTCAAGAACTTTTTCGAAACAAGATGCGGCGAGGTATATATATATATATATATATATATATATATATATATATGCAATCGAAGTTGATTAAATTAAATTACCACGTTCGTTTTCTTTTTTTAACTTTTTTTTTTCTAATCGTTAATCTAAGGTTTCCCGCCTGAGGCTCTTGGGAGATAACATGCACTCCACACGCATCGCTTTCGTCGAATTCTTCGTGGTATATATGCTACATTTTGATGTTTTTGACTTAATTTCTGTCGATTACAAAACCTGATCGAGTCGACGTTTGAAAACCTTTGCAGGCTGAGAGTGCAATCCTGGCTCTCGATTGTTGCGGAGAACCGCTCGGTTCCCAACATATCAGGTAAAAATATTATTCGTATATATATATAAAAATGGATGGCTACTCTCTTTTTGTGTCCATGAACTAATTTTCTTTCTCGATCGAACTTAACTTGTAGGGTGAGTCCTTCCAAGACACCGGTGAGGCCGAAGGGCCCACACCCTGCAGGAACCGAGTAACGTGAGAGAGGTCGTCGTCTCGTCTTTTTCATTCGTTTCTTGGAAGATATTTAACCTTGTTTCAGTTTTACCATTTTCACCTCATGAACTTAGATGACAATGTTTTGAGTTTCACCATTATTATTATCATCCATGTTTTTTCTTGTTATTATATTTATTATGATTATTATTATTATTATTATTATATATATAGGCTTTATGATTTTCTTGGTAACAAGTAACAACTTGTCAAATGTCAACTACTACGAGTTTTAAGTTGACCAGAAATCAGTTGACTTTCATACATAAAATAATTTATACTACTATACAAACTACATTAGCTATATAGTAACATAATCACAAGACGTGCTAACAAACCTTTCAACATCAATCCACCTAATTATTAGAGTTCATCATCAATTTACAATTTTGTTTTTTGAAATAAAATAAAATTAACAACAATAATCCACAATTAAAATATAGAACTTACACACATGCATGCATATATAATGACATTTGTTACATAATTTAACTCCGGTCTCCTTCTCCAATCGCTCGTCATCGTCGTCGTCTCATAATAGTCGAAAACTATTCTCGATCGAGTCGATGTCTTCTTCGACCATGCTCAGCCACGCCTCGATCCCATCCCCCGATTTCGTGCCGGTGAAAATGATCATGTTCCTAAAATGCACCGGAACGATCGATATCCAATCCGGCTTCCCCCACCCGAAGTCCGCCTCGTACGCCGGCAACCTACTCCAACTACTAAAAACACAAATATCCGTCGCTTTTCCCGCCGGATTATTTTCCTCGTTTTTCAAGAACTCGTCTCCGTCTTCTAGCCTCGTCACGTACTCCTCGTCGCATTCCCTTATCATCCCTCTAAGCTTCATCGCCAACTCGTAGTAGTCGAGCTTCTCGGGAGTAATCGTAGTCGTCACCATAGCCCTAGCGCAAGCGTTCCCGAAAAACCCCGCCGGAAACGGAGGGCTCGCCCGAACCCTAATATCCACCGCGTGGGCCGCCATGAAAATCCGGCCATCTTTCTCGGCCGCCGACGACTCTATCAAATGCCGCCATATGAAGGCGGAAACCGCCTCAACCCTAGTCGTCGGGCCCGCCTCCTTCATCGTCGCCGCCCTAACCGCCTCGAGCTTCCGCTCGTCGAAAACGAGCCTTCTCGTGACGACGACCTTTTGTCGAGGCGGGGGCGGCGGCCCCCCTTTCGCGAAAAATGTCGAGAAATCGGCCGGAGGGAAACGAGAGGCGGAGCCGAAGACCGGGGGAGGAGGAACTAGGGTTAGGGTTTCGAGGAGGCGGGAGTTGACTTTGGCCCACGCGTTGACGAACGTGACCATCGACATGGCGTCGGCGACTCGGTGGGACATGCACACGCCGATGGAGGTCCCGCCGCAGCCGAAGCGGCTGACCTGGACGGCCAGAGGGACGTCGAGGCCGCCGGAGGGGGCGGCCGGGACGTACTTGTGGAGGTCGTCGATGTTTTCCGAGACGCCGGAGATTCGGTCGGAGGGGAAACGAGCCTCGACGAACTCGGCGCCGGAGTCGTCGCAGTCGACGAGGGTGTGGTCGAGGATGAGGCGGCCGGCGAGAGGGTAGTAAAGGGAGAGAGTTTCGGAGAGGGATCGTTTGAGGCTCGACGATGATGATGTCATCGTTTCGTCGGGTGAATCGAGAGAAGGTTGGAAGAAGAGGATGATGTGGATGTGGAAAGGAGGAGAGAGTTGGTCGAGGAAAGAGAGTTGGAGTGTTCTGTTGTGTTTGGGGGTTGGGGATGAAGGTTTGATCAACTCGATGGTGCCTATGGAGATCTTCATGTTTTTTTTTTGTTTTTTTTAATTATAAGGAGTAAGAATTGTTATGGTTTGCATGTAACGTTTTTTGTTACGTGTTATATAGAGTGGAATGGAGGGGTGGGTAGGTACGTACGTAGTTATGAAATTAATTATGTAAATTATAAACCGAGTCTTGTACTAATAAGACTTGGTTTTTTTTAATTATATATTGTGTTTAACGTTGAACATGTATATAATATAGTATATTGTAATTTTAGATGTTGCAATGATCAATATGTGTTCTCACGTTTGTTGGTAGTACTATATACCAACAATTGTTTTGACATTTTTTTGCAATATTTAATTTGTGGATTCATTCGTCCGTGGTCGTTTATGAATCGGATATGAGATTGAGAATGAAAACGAAAAAGTAATACTTTTATCGTATTATATTCAATTTATAAGTTATTAATTTAAGAATAATTTAAAATCGTTATCATCAATTAACGAGTGTGAATGTTAATTTTGAGTGAATAGAAATGTAAAGTAAAACACAAAAGATACAAAAGGAACGAGTATTAATTAGTTGATTATTAATAAACTTAATAATCATGAATTGGGTGAAAATAACTCAAAAGTCAAGGGGATGAATAATATTAAAAAATAATTTAGGGCGCAATATTTTCTTTGAAAGTTTGTTAGTTTGGATAGTGACATGGGACTCAAGAATACTTCTTTCGTTCACATTCATATTATTTTTGTGCTAATCATTGAATTTTTCAATGCTGTTTAATTTATGTATTATCATACTTAAAATTCATAATAAATCGAGCACAAAAAGGAAAACAAATACGGAGTATAGGTTTTTTGCAGTCGGACTTTCTATTTTAGTTCGTTTCATAGTTATAGTCACAACCTTCTAAAAATAAATAATTATTTTTATTTTCATATTCCAAAAGTCAAAAGATACTTTTATTTGTATTTTTTAACTAAACTTATAATTATAATATATCTGTATACACATATTTATTGAGATAATTTTTTTTCCTGCCCTAAGGGTTGTTACTTGTTAGTTGGGTTTCATAGTTACCAAGTCAAGGCCCAATTTTCTGCCCGGGTTGTTAGATGGGTTCATAGTTGACATGTCAAGGCCCAATTTTCTGCCCAAAGAAAGTTACTTTATTACTTTAGTGACTAATGACTATGTCTCAACTAAATATGCATGGATTATTCTTAAAATAATTATTTAATGTTTTATAAAAGTAATATTAGGGTATGGAGCAGATTATATTTTAACATTTACAATTTAATGTTTTATTTTTTTTAAGATTTTATATTAATTAAAGTAGTTTAAAATTATAATTATAAAACGGTGTAATAATATAATTAAAATTAATAACTATTTAGGGAAAAGGATAGTATAATTTATAGGTGTAATAATATAATTAAAATTAATAACTATTTAGGGAAAAGGATAGTATAATTTATAATATTTTAAGTTATACCACATAAATTAATGCTTACAATTTAAAGTTTTATATTTTTAGATTTTTTTATTAATTAAAATAGTTTAATATTATAATTATAGGGGCCTTCTACAGTACATTGAAGGTACGGTACTTTTTTTCCATTTCAACGATCAGATTTAATTATGTAATATGAACCGTTGAGATTTATAAAAGAATACAGTAGTTAGAGTGAAGATTAAAACACGCAATTATTATCTTATTTATTGACTAACCTATAAAACCGGTTATATAAATTAATATTTTGATTTTTTAAAGAATTGTCAAGCAATTTTGTAAAACTAATAACAAAAAATTAAAAAATTCTAATATTTTATTTAAAAATAAAATATAAAATAATATTTTATTCTTATTAAAAAAATATAATACAAATAATTACAAATAAAAAATAAAATAATATATTTATTAAAACGAAAAATCGTATAAAATATTAAAATGTAATAATTCAAAAATATAAAATGATGAAAAATCGTATAATATATTAAAATGTAATAATTCAAAAATATAAAATGAACAATACATATTTTTCTTCAAATCGCAAAAATATAAAATGAATAATACATATTTTCCTTCAAATCGCCGCAAAAAAATATTTTATTCACTTGCAAATTTATTTATTTTATTTTATTTGCGCTATTTAAAATTTTTTTGCTTGAACAATTTTTTTTTTGTTTTTTAAATAATTTTATTTGCATATATTGTTTGACAATTTTTTTTATTTTTTTTTCAATATTTTTATTTTACAAATTTTTTTATTTTTCTTTTTTAAATATTTTTATTTGAATATATTGTTTGACAATTGTTTTATTTTTATTTTTTTAATATTTATATTTGCATATTTTGCTAAATTTATATTTTTATTTGTATGCAAATTCAGTAAATTTTGCAATTTATATTTTTATTTGTACGGCAAATTCAGTAAATTTTTAAATAGACATGTATTATTTTATTTTATTCAATATTTGTATATATTGTTTGCGCAATTTATATTTTTATTTGCATATATATTTTTTGCTCAATTTATATTTTTATTTGTAGTGCAAATTCAATAAATTTTCAAAAAACATGTATTCAACAAATAAATATCATATATCTAAATAAAAAAAATATTCTCAGTCACAAACAATTATATTAATATATATATTTGATAAACTATAAAAATTTATATTTTTATTTGCATATATATTTTTTGCTCAATTTATATTTTTATTTGTAGTGCAAATTCAATAAATTTTCAAAAAAAATGTATTTAACAAATAAATATCATATATCTAAATAAAAAAAATATTCTCAGTCACAAACAATTATATTAATATATATATATATATATATTTTTTTTTTTGGTATAAATCAATTGCAATGTCTTGGGATTCGAACCAAGGACCTCAAGTCCTCAATTCAAGTGCTCAACCAACTGAGCTAACAACCCTTGACTTAATATATATATTTGATAAACTATAAAAAGTTAAAAACATATTCGAAAAATAAATATAAAAAGTTATTTGTACTATTTAATTAAATTAATCAAGTATTTAAACATTTTTATTTTAAATAGTTTTATTAATAAAACCTGCTATAGTATGTATTTATTAAGTAGAAAATTAATTTTAGTTGTAATTAGATGTGGTAGGGTGCATAATAAAAATTGAATTGTCATTAGTTTATTGGTTGTGGGTATAAATGTACGGTACATTCAAATTTAAGAAATGTACCGTAGTATTCTCCTATAATTATATAACTGTCTGTTTAATATAACTAATATTAATTAATAACCGCCATTTAAATTAACAAAATTAAAATAATATTATGTAATCCGCTTTTATTAATAATTAGGAAAAACGGAATTATTTAATTTTAACAAAACTTAAAAAAAATACCTTTATACAAAATCACTCAATTTAAAAATTAGTGACTATATCTCAACTAATTATACACTGATTATTTATATAATTATACATTATTTTTTTAATTTTTAAATAATCGTGCATAATTATGTCTCAACTAATTATGCACCGATTATATAAATTATAAACCGAATCTTATATATACTATATGTGTAATAACCCGAATTTTTAATATAAAAATTAAGTAATTAAAATAGGTCGTTTGCTTACGTGTTAAATAATTATTTGGACTTCAATATTTATGGACTGGACTTCTAATTTAATAAAACGTATTTACCTTTTAATTGGGCTTCAACATTTTATAAACTTTTAATTTAATGGACTTTTAATAAAATGAATACTTTTATTGGGCTGAAGTAATACTCGAGTTTATCGCGTGGGCTGCCAAGACTTTTAAATTTTATGAGCTAGTTGAACTATATTTTATTGGGCCAAACTAATTATTAAATTTAAATAAAAACACATAAATATAAAGAATGGGGATAGGGTTTTCACGTTACGGGGAATAGAGAGTGAGAGAGTGACGAACGATAAGAAAAAGAGAGGAGACGGGCAGCGTGAAGGGGAGAGAGACCGAAACCACCGAGGAGGAAAGGAGGAGCCGACCGGAAGGGAGGAGCAAGGAGGAGGTGTCGACCTTCATAGGGTTTCTCGACTCTTAAATCACGTCTCAATATTAATCAAGGCAAGTGGGTTTTAAGGTTCAAGTAATTAAAATATACTTAGAATCTAGGGTTCATCGTCATCATCCGAATTATGTGATTCATCTACGTTTACTTGTGCTTGTGCGGGTGGAGATAATAATTGTGCGGGTGTTTATGTTTATATATATACAGATGTTAATCTAGACGTATGTTTGTAGGTGTATATGTATATATAAAATGTTGGTGCGTATAGATATATGTATAATATATGTAGTACTATAGGTTAATGTGTATTCTTGTGTGTGTATAATTAGAACGGTGAATAGCTGCTGCTCAAAGCAGCAGCAATAATATATTGTACTCCTTGTGTGTAGCTTCTAGAATATATAAGTACACATAAAGTATCTACCTGTACGTTAGTACGTGATATATAAATATGTATACAAGTATGTGGAGATGTAAATATTTATATTTATGTATACTGAATATGTATGGGGTGTAGCAAATGATCATCTATGTAATAGGCATGTACGTATGTGTGTGTGATTTTGATGGCTGCTGCTTAGGCAGCAGCAAAGTGAAATTATATATATACTTTATTACTTATATAGAAGAAAGATTTACAAGTTCATTAAGTGTGCAGTTAGGATGTTATGTCATTTTAATTATTCTTGGAATTTTATACTTGGAGTTGCTTGGATGATTGTGTATCATGAGAGTTGTATATCAATACTTGGTTACATTGTGATTGTATTCTTATTATGTTTAAATATGTCAGTATCAATGCTTATGCTAATTATCTGTACACTTCGTACATGTCATTAGATCATGCACTCATATAAGGATGCATTGCATTAGAGGTCCATGTCACGGTCAAAATACTAAAGAACGAAAGTTAAATGTCAAAGTAAAAGAAATGTCGGGCATCATAAAGATCTACCTTAAGCAGGGTGGCACTAACTTTAATGGCCTCAATGGCTAGAGCGTCGAAAGGGCCTCTAGACAGGGTGTGCAACTAACAAACGAATGGACTCAATGGCTAGAGTGCGAAAGAGCCTCTAGACAGGGTGTGCAACTAACGAACGAATGGCCTCAATGGACTGGGGTAGCCCTTACGATGTCAAGTGGGCTCGCGTCTAAACGTAAAGATGTAAACGGATGTTAATGTTAAAGAAAATATACGTAAACGTTTCAAGTTAAAGTTAAAGTTTATGTTCTACGTCTAAGTTAAGTACGTCGTTACATTGCATTAAAGATCAACGTTTAAAATACAAACTAAGACGACAAGTGATAACATTAAAGCATATAGAATGCATGCCTACTTGCCAGTCAGTGGACTGACCCTTGTTAATACGAATATTTTCAGGTGATACTTTTGATAAACTGGAGTAGTCGAGGATGCTGCGTCGTGATTCGTACAATATTTAATGAGTAAAACTATTTTTAGTATTTAACGCACGTGTTTTACAACTTTAATTATTTCCGCTGCATTTATTATTATTTAAACTTTTTTACCGTTGAAAATTTATTATGCCGACGTGGAGTTTGAAAAATTGCATCTCGCGCCCTTGAGATCTTTAAAAATTATTACTTGTATTTCTTTTATTTATTAAAATAAAACGGGGCGTGACAATATGAGACTTGATTTTTATAATTATAATGTTGAACGTTGAACATGTATATAATATATTATAATTTTAGATATTGCAATGGTTAATATGTTTTATAACGTTTGTTGGTTAGATATTGCAATATTAAATTTGTGGATTCATTCATGTCGTTTATGAATCAGATATGAGAACGAGAATGAAAACGAAACAGAAATACTTATCATATTCAAAATCAAAATATAATTAAGTTATTTAGTATTAATCTTAGAATAATTTACAATCCTTATCATAAATTGAGTGAATAAAAATGAAAAGTAAAACACAAAAGACAATAAAGGAACGAGTGTTAATTACTCCATCTGTCTCGAGCTATAGGTAAATCTGGTCAACGTTGACTTATTTTGTCTATCAATACATATGATAAACTATATACAAAAATTATGAAAAAACAACTAAAATAAAATTCAATAGTTAAATTTTATTTTAGTTATTTTTTAATAATTTTTGCATAGTATTTATCATATGTATTTGACGATAAAAAAAAATCAACGTTGACCACCTGTACCTATAGCTCTGAGACAGAGAGAGTAGTTGATTTTTAATAAACTTAATATTATATTAAATAATCATGAACGGGGTGAAAAATAACTCAAAAAGTCAATATGATGAATAATAAGTTTATGGATAAATTACATTTTCCTACTCAGGTTTATCACTTTTTATACTTTTCTATTGAAAATTGTTGTATTTTACTACTTAAAAAGTAAAATGCAACGATTTTCCGATCAGATATGCAAGTATAAAAAGTGATAAACCTCGTATAAAAAAAGTATAATTTACCCATTCAATTTATTAAAAATAATTTAGGACGCAACATTTTCTTTGAAAGATTGTTAGTTTGGATAGTGACGTCGGGCTCATGAATACTTATTTTCGTTCATATTCAATATTTGTTAATTAGTGCTCAGTGATCATTGAATTTTTCATTGCAGATTAATTCATGTGATGCATGCACTTACTATTTTTATCTTAGAGTAATTGTCCCGCACGTCTTTTATTAGTTACAAAAAAAAGTTCAATAATTAATAGTACTCCATAAAACGAATTACAACCTACTTCTTTTATCAAAACACGTGTTTATTATTCAAAACACTTTGGCTTTGGTATTTATCAAAACATGTTTATAAGATGTGATTGATTGAAACCTATCGACCCTTTTATTTTCTCGTATCCGAATAGATAATTTAGAAAAAAAAAAACAATAATTTAGTGTTAATTATAGGAGTATCAATTAGTCATGTCAAGTCGGGTTCATGTCGGTCGTCTCAGGTTCATTTCGTGTCAAAATTATTCGCAGATCATAAAAATTAAACTCAAACTTAATTTATTTAATAATCGTGTCGAAAAATAAACTTAAATTCAACTTATTTATAAAAAAGTTATTTTACAACACATTTCAAACTTATTTAACTCATTTAATAAATAATTAAATAATATCGTTTTGAATAAATGACACTTATTTCAATAATTACTCCATTAAATTTAAAATAAATTACACATGGTCACAAATATGTTAACAGTAATTGTAAGAGAAAAAAATAAATCGACCATTCTAAACAAGTACTATCTCTCTCATAGTAGTTGTAAAAGAAATGAAAAGTTTTCATAAAATTATCTTAGAATCAAAAATAAAATTTTCATTTTGTACATGTCAAATCATTAATTAATAACGCTTCCAATTCAAAAAAAAAAATCTCAATAGGTAGCCCTTCTTTTTAAGGGCGTAGTAGCAATCGCACGTGGTTGCCGATGACATGATCACCAAGGATGTAAGCATGACAAACTGAACAGAATGTTCAGATAGCGAATTAACATTTTAATTGTTTTAGTGTCTCACTATAGTTCACACATTTGTATAGTTAAATTTGTATTTGAAAGTAAAAACATACGTTATCTATTTACTTTTTAAGCATTACTAATGATTATTTTACTTTTTAATTTAAAATTGCTCAAATAGAAAAAAAAAATAATGATGAAATAGAGGTAATAATTTTATTTTTCAAATTACAAAATTACTTTTTACTTTTGTCTCTCATAATTTTTTTTATATTTTTCATAATTATTTATATTTTTTTAATTTAAAAATATATTAATATTTTTAATTTTTAATAAAATAAAAAAAAATATTTTTTTGGTAAATTTAGGCTTAGCCAGCCTTAATCTATTAATAGTATAGTAAACATACAATACACGTGTTTATTTTCAAAACACTTTAGCATTACTTCCTCCCATTCATACATATAACTTTCTATGAACACGAAAATTTTTGAAAATGTTAATTTTTGAGTTTTTATCAAAAAATAAAAGGTATAAAAATATTTTAAAAAGTAAAATTATTGTGAGTAGAGTTGAAAAACTAGGTGAATAAAATAAAGATAAAAATTGTATTTTAAAGTGAAAAAATAATTTTTTTTAGGAAGATCACACATTATTATGAAATGTTCATTTAAATAAAGTGGTCACGTTATTATGAATTGAATGAAATATTTTTTTATCAAAAACATGTTTATAAGATGTGATTGGTTGAAACCTATTGACCGTAGATTTATATTCCCATATCCGAATGTGTCGAGTCGAATTCGAGAGTCATAAAATGTAAATCTAATTCATTTAATAATTATGTCAAAAAATTAAATTCAAACTCAACCTATTTATAATCAATACTTATATCATACTCCTGGGAGTATGATATAAATAGTGCTCTCACCTTTTAAAATATAAAAATTATCATTTAATAATTAAGAAATCTTCATTTAAAAAACAATTATAATAAACATTAAATTACCATATCAATGAATATTTTAGCATACCTAATGAATATTTATCAAAAAATACATGTAAATATACTCATGGGTGTACAATTAGAATCGTACTCTTAGGAACAAGTTATAAATTGCTAAATTGCCATGTTTACTAAATAACGGGAATTGCTATTTGCACCCCTAAAAATGATAAGTACACCACTTACTGCATACACTTATTTAAATTTTTTAAAAAAATATTTAATAATTTATAAGAATTATTATTTATCATACAATCTAGTTAATTTCACAATATTATTAATATTTTTTTAAAATATTTAATAATTTATAAGAATTATAAATTAATTAACACAATAAATCAAAAATTTTGTTAATTTAAAAAAAAATTATTATCACTGTTTATTAATATTTAAAAAAAATATATAAATCAAAATCTGAGTTAATTTAAAAAAAAATTATTAATATTAAAAAAAATCATATAAATTTTCAATATTATTCAAACTCAAATATAAAACTATACATATATATACACACAAAATATAAATTAACTACAACAGATAAAATAAAAAATAAAAAAAACAAAACGAGTGCTTATCATCGTTATCCATCTCGGAATTTAATAATATAAATCACTATACATATTATATATATATATATATATATATATATATATATATATATATATATATTTCCGTTCAACCCATCTAATTAGAAGAACGAGTACTTTTTGGCTTCTAATCTGTTCATGTGAAGACTTCCCACTTTTAATTCTTCTTTGTCCATATATGCATATAAGCGGGAAAAACAAAAAAAGACTTGCGTATGAAATGAAAAAACAAAAAAAGACTTGCGTATAAAATTTACTAAGTGAGCGAAAATAAATTTTAAAGTTGCCGTAGAAAAGAAAAAGAGGAAGTGTATGAGAATTAATTATATAATTAGGTTAATAGGGATATAATGACTTTTAACTAAATAATATAATTACGATTATAAGGTTAATAGGGATATAATGACTTTTAACTAAATAATATAATTACGATTATAATTGAGTTGACGTACTTATTATTTTTTGGGTGCAAATAGCAACTCCCCTAAATAACAGCTAGAGTTTGTTTTTGAACTTAATTTCAGCTTATTTCAGTTTAAATCGCTTCATTCTTAATTTCACTCATTCTAGTTCAGCTTGATTAATTTCATTCAAAATAAATAAAAAATAATTTGAAATAATAGTTTTAAATATACAATCTAGGTAAGGTCATAATATTATTATTATTTTTAAATAAATATTTAATAATTTATAAAAATTATTATAATTATTATAAGAAAATCAATCCAATTTCAGTTCAACAAAGAACAGATGATTATTAATAAAGGGTCTAGTGAGTATTATTTATCTAAACAGATGATGTATTAAATATAAATAAAATTAATAAATTCATTAAACGAGTTAATTTCGAGTTAGGTCGAAATTCAAGGCCTATATATGAGATGATATGTAACACACAACACATGACACATAACACATAACATAAGCATTCACCAAACAAAATGATTTCTCTTGCGCTTCCATGTTCTATTACCACCACATCACCACCCTCCCCTTCGCCTGATTTCCTCTTCAACCCACGTCGATTTTCGACACGTCGCCCCGTCTCGTGCAGAGCCGAAACCAAGAATAATGCCGATGATCGAAATCAAAATCTGGGGAAAGCAGTCGACCGAAGGCACTTGCTCCTCAGCACCACCGCCGCAGCACTTCTCTCCAACGCCTCCTCCTCGTCGTCCTTCGCCTCTCCCATCTCGCCCCCCGACCTCTCCAACTGCTCCACCGGCAAAGACATCAACACGGGACAACCCCTCGACGTCAGCTGCTGCCTGAACACCTCTCCGGATATCCTCGACTACAAGCTCCCACCCGTCACCAAAATGAGAATCCGCCCCGCAGCTCATCTCGCGTGCAAAGAGTACTACGCAAAGTACGAAAAAGCCCTCACCCTCATGAAGGAACTTCATCCCGACGATCCCCGGAGTTTCATGCAGCAGGCCAAAGTCCACTGCGCCTACTGCAACCTCGTTTATCCCCAGTCGGGCGACGAGTCGTTGAAACTCCAGATTCACAAAAGCTGGCACTTCTTCCCCTGGCACAGATGGTACATGTATTTCTTCGAGAGGATCTTGGGGAAACTTATTGACGACCCAACTTTCGCCCTCCCGTTCTGGAACTGGGACAACCCCGACGGAGGCATGATCATGCCGTGGCAATTCACCGTAAACAGCTCGCCCCTTTTCGACGAGCTACGCAACCAAGCTCACCTGCCTCCGGCCCTGGTCGACCTAGCCTACTCTCCCGACTCCCCCACGAAACCAGAAAACATAGTCTCGAATAACCTGGCCATCATGTACAGCGAGATGGTCCGCAACGACGTCGCTGAGCTGGAAGACTTCTACGGATCGAAATACGTGGTGGGGACCCCGCCCGACCCGGGGGCCGGCCCGGTGGAGCATGGGTCCCACACGGCGGTGCATGTGTGGGTTGGGCAGAACTCGACAGAAAAATTGGATATGGGGAACTTCTACTCGACTGGCCGAGACCCTCTCTTCTACAGCCACCACACCAACATCGACCGCCTGTGGTCGATATGGCGGGAACTGAGAGGCTGCAAGGAGAAGGACTTTTCCGACTCCGACTGGCTGGAGGCCGACTACGTGTTTTACGACGAGAACAAGAATCTCGTGCGAGTGAAGAACGAGGACGCTCTGGAAAACGAGAGGATGGGGTACGTCTACCAGGATGTGGACATCCCGTGGTTGAACAACAGGCCGAAGCCGCGGGTGAGGAAGTCGAAAGTGGCCGAGTCGTCTGCAGGTGCACCAAAGACTGTTTTCCCGGTCAAGCTCGACAAGGTTGTTAAAGTGTTAGTCGACCGGCCTAAGAAATCGAGAAGCAAGGATGAGGAGGAGGAGGAGCTGCTGGTGATTGAAGGGATTGAGGTGGATTCAGCCATGTTTGTCAAGTTTGATGTTTTCATCAACGACGAGGATGATAAGCCGGATGAGCTGGACAAGGCAGAGTACGCAGGGTGCTACTCACAGGTGCCGCATAAGAACTCGATGAAGGTGAAGACAAAGATCAGGTTGAGCTTGAGTGAACTGCTGGAGGATTTGGATACTGGAGATGATGATAAGATATTGGTTTCTTTGGTGCCAAAGGCAGGTGGTGGAGACATCATCATTGGAGGAATCAAGATCATACGTGTCAGGAGACACCACCATTGGAGGTATCAAGACCACCATTGGAGGTATCAAGCTCATGTGTCGTCTCCTGAGTGATCGTTAGGGTTCTTTTCTTGAATAATGTAATAATAAATCCAAATACGTATTTGGATCTGGATCGTTTAATGTAAGGTTAAGTGCGTACTTGATAATAATGTAACAGAGTTTTCATCACACCTTGTCTTGACATAGAAACAGCCACCACCTGCCGACTTCCCGAGGGATTTCCTAACTGCTCACGGCCCCGTTCTATAACGCAAGTTCAAAATCAGTGTATAACCTTTCATGAGAAAAGGAAAACGATATAAGCTCTTGAAACAATTTTATAACACAGCTCACTGTCGAAAAAATAGAGAAATACTAGGAAGTAGACATCACTCGTCTTCATCGCTTCCATACAGCTGTAATAGGGATTGTAACCCGCCACTTTCAGTAGGCCCGGATTCTTCTGCGTCTTTCTTTTCCGTGGCAACCTTCTTTGGCATGTTCGCATTAGAATCTGCACCTGGTTTCTTCACAATCGAGACTCTAACTGATGAAGACTTGAAAATAAACTTTCCATCATTAGAAGCCCCACGGACTCCAGCACCATCTGTCAACAGTCACGAAAGGATATATTTATTAATTCAGCGTCTTCACAAAGAGAGCATATACGATTTACGTCTGAATCTTCTTTTGCAACCAAAAAATATTTGAAAAACAGGATTCTGTACTGTAGGCTGTATCTATAAGGATTTTCCTAAGACCTGAAGTATGAAAGTTGAGTATTTGATTGAAAAACAGGATTTTGTACTTTGTCACAACCTACATTTTCAAAGCAATACAACAATTGATAATATATTTATATAATATGCATCGATTACGAAATTGGCATTTTAGAGTGCAAACCTTGATTGCCAGAGCTGTCGAGAGTAGCTTTTGTTAAAATATCTGTTGGATTTGAAGGACTCTCTTCAGATATCTTTCGCCTCTGCATAACCAACAAACATACTTGCCAATGAAATTCACAATTTTATGCACATGCAGGTATGCACAATATAAGGTAAACATCCAATGAGGTTTGAATATCTAAGTTTATTTAGCATCAAGTCATCAATTATTTGGAGGTCATTATTATCTGCTCCAGTTGCTTCATAAGTTACTTCATTGTTTATTAGTACCAACAGTAATGCAAGTTCTGAACTCTATCTTCGATTGAGTTTCAGTCAAAAATGAACTCAAATTGCATACTTCAAATATATAGTCACCATGAAAATTTGTTCGAAGCACTCTCAAACATATTTCATAAAAATATAAGTGTTTGGTTCATTCGAAATTTAACTTCAGATTGCAATAATCGTTCTAAGTTTCAGATTTTTCCTTGAAAATAGTTTTCCAAAAATTCATTATAAGTGATCAAGCAAACAACTTTACCTTTGGAGGATCAGTTGATGTTCCCTCGTTGTGAGTTGGAAAAAAATCAAAATCAAAATCCTCATCATCGTCTAAATCTTCATCATCAATCCTTCGCAGAACAGGAGTCACACGTTGTCCCTAAATTAGTTGTAACAGATTAAAAGCCTCACAGTAAAAACTTTGGAGCAATAGCAAATCTCAAGAACTAGGTGTCTAGGACAAGAACTGAGAGCAGTGGATGATCTTATCTTTACCTGAAACACTGATTTGATAAGAGCTTCGTCTTCTTCTTCTAACTTCCTTTCCTATGAAAGAAAAAGAGGCGTTAAAGGTTCGGTCAAAATGACTATTGGTCGAAGTCCAGTAGAATGCAAATAGATACAGATGATCCCTCTTCATGAAGGGACTAGTAAATAGTAATGTTTCACACTTCCTTGATTCGTTTATTATCCAGAGAATTGTTCGTAACTGTTAAAATCAGATTATGGATTGCTACAGAAAACAAAGACTTTATTCCATTCATGACGACTTCAAATAGAATTTTAGAGCACATGAGATGATTTATAAAATAATGGTAGAGATTAAATAGTACCTTCTGCTCCTTTGAACGCTGCAGAGCTTCCAGCATTGCATCTACACTCACAGTCGCATGTCTTGACTGGAGACGAGGCAGAGAAAAATACCGTTCACATCGTATACATAAAAGTTGAACGAGGGTTAAAAATATTACAGAAAAATGAGTGATGGTAATTGTTGACAACCCAAGAAAAAGAATAATCACCTTCATAGATTTCATTTCATCCAAAGCAGCAAGTATATCCATTTCTCTCTTGGAGTCCAAAGTTCTATTCTCCAGTGATTTCATCGCATCTCCCATCTCTTCAGCAGCTCTTTTCTTCTTCTCTTCCTCAGTTTCCTGATAGTAAAGAAACATAACTTGTAAACCATGACTCAACAACCACACGTAACGCATTTTGAAAAAAATTAAGAGGAGAAATGAAACAAAATAAATAATAATGACCTCATCCCCTGCACGCCAAGGCTCAAAATTTCTTGAAGCACCAGACTCAACAACATAATCCGAATTCTGAGGATCCGTCTTGAAAGTCATTTCTGCTGAACATTTAGTGCACTTAAAATAGAACCGAAAGACCTGGATACCCAGATAGGTCTGCAGACCAAAACGAACGTGTACAAGTTAGAAAAAAGGATAAACACAAATGCATTCGGCACAATCAAATATGTAACCAGCACAGGCTGGATAAAACTATAAGGCCCTCAACACCCCCTCCCCCACCCCAAAAAAATAAAAGTTCCATCACAACATTTACCCTAAGAATTCCAGCTTTCTCAAACCTTAAAATGTAGTAAACTAAACAAGGCACCACCGTTAACTATTCAAACTGGATTGCTGGATAAAAAAAAAGCTAGTATTCCTTAAAAATCCTGAAAAATCAACATACACCACAAAGATTAAGCAAACCCTAATTTCTCAGAATTCATCTAAACCCTCGTATATGAATATGAATATAACAAATTCCCAATGAACAATTTTAACCAACAAAGCAGAATCAAACTCAAAACAATAAATCAAACGAGCGCAACTAAACTAAAACTCACCTCTCCAACTACGTCTTCTTTGCGGGAGTTGAATTTGGTTCCCTTGTATATGTAATTACCGCACGTGCCGCACCGAATACTCATGGGAAGCATCATCCGCACTTTCATCTGCTGGTTTTTCGGCTGCCTTCGGCGCGGAATCTTCGCCGGATCGAAGTCCGGCGGGTAGTATTTGTTGAGAACCTTCCTTTCTCCCATCTTTCTTTCTTTCTACTAAGCCGCACACCGGAAAAAACTAAAATCTGGGGACAGGAGAGAGAGCCAGTACTATTTGCAGAGGAAGGAGGGTGAAGCCCGACGGTGAGATCGGCGTCGACGCTCGGCGAAGGAAGATAATGGAGAGGTGCGAGGGGAGGAAAATAAAACTTCGTGAATTTATTAGTATTAATTTATACTCCTAAAATACTTCTTAATTTCAATTCAAAAAATTTAAAATTTCGGAATTATATTTTTTTCTAGGGATTTTTCTATTATAAAACATTAAGAGTAATTAGTAATTACACGTTTATAATATATATATTAGTTAATTAATTATTATTTTTAACAATTTCATGAAGAAATTATTTTGTCTTTAAAGCACTGAAGTTAAATATTAGAGTAAATTTTGTCTTTAAAGCACTGAAGTTAAATATTATAGTAATTTTCAAAGTAATATAGTATGTAATTTAAGATATTAGTTTTTCTTAATTATAAGTTTAAGTAATATTCTAAAAATACTTTATTTTATTATATGGTGGGTAGGTATTATAAAAGTATTAAAGTAATTAGTTGTACTTTTTTTTATAATAATAAAATTAATAATATCCCTATTAATAAAAATGGTTTTTATTCCTAATTTGTGAATTATTTTAGCCAAAATTGATTATTTATTTATTTTAATTTTTTTTAAGATGCTCCAACATTTATTTTGAATCATGATCCAAATAATTAATATTAAAATATATATTAAACTCTTCACAAATTTTAATAAAAAAAATTATACCTAAAAAAACTTATTGATTATACTTAATAATTAAGTTATTTTGCCATCTTTCCAAAAAAGATTGATTAACCCTAATTATTCAACTGAGAGAAAATAAAAAAGACTTTGAAAAAAAACAGAAAAAAAAACAACATACAGTATATAAAAGATAAAATAGAAAGAAAAAAAAAACATTAAAACAACATACAGTATATAAGAGATAGGAAGTATATAAGAGATAGGAGGGAGTACTAATCATTGTTATTCAAGTACAAAATTGTGATAATTCAAAGCATTCCAATTTTTCTTAAGATCATATTATGTGTCCTAGAGGAGCTTGTACTCATTGCCATCACCTGGTAACCTTGTAACTCTGCGTTGAGACGGATATATAAACGTACGTGAGATACAAATTTTAGATTATTACAACGAGCATGACCAATAAAAATGATTGAACTGTTTTCCCAGCACATTTATTCATTTCAAATAGTTAAAGACTATATACCATGTGTAACTGTGTAAGTGTGTGTTATGTTCAAATTATAAAAAAGCAAACTAGCAACAAAGTCGAGAATACATACCTTCACCCTTTTCACTAGCTCCTTGGCCTTGGGATCATTATTGAAATGATCACGCACCGGCTGCAATAGATGAACAAATAACAGCATAAATAAAATGCAATTCAGGCAAATTAGGATTGTCCTATTAAATGCAATCCATGTTCCTAATTTCCACGACTGTAATCAAAGTCAAGCGGATGCAAATACAAATAAATCCCATAATAATCATTTTTACCCCTTTGCGTGGTCTTTTTATCGAATTTCTTGAATAATATGAGCTAAAAGAAAGGAAAAATCTCATTTCATGCCACTGTTTTACTTCTCCTTAGATTTTGAGTGAACAAAATCAATATTTTCGACAAACTTAACAGCACTCTTCATAGTTTCAGGGGTAATGAGATCTTTAAACATAACAATGATGAGTAACCGTTTACTTGAACTAAGAAAATTGTACCCACAAAACAAGGGTTGTTAGTGAAACTCGTTGTGAACCTTGTTATAGAATTATTTCCTATAAGAACTAAAAAATCTTTAAAAAATATTTCATGGCAGTGATGCCTGATAATATATGCAAAACCAATACTATTATAATAAAAAAAAGGTATTTAGACTTAGGCCTCACGGACATATTACTCCCGTGAGAAGCCTATATGTAAAACAATATTATAGTATGACAGTATAACAATGCCCTCTCAGACAAGATTAACCTGGAGTATCCGGTTTATGGCTTTTGCTAGAGCAGGTTTAAGATCCCCAGGATGCAGCTCCCCACTTTCATAATCATCCACTAAATCTTTGAAACTCTTAAAGGTCCTGAAGACACAAATGATGTTAAAAAGTCATAACTAACCATTATAATTTACAAATAGATTCAAAATTGATAGATCCTGCGGGTACTGGAACATGGTAAAGAAATGAATAATAAGTGAACTTTAAGCCAGAAAGTCTTACCTGTCACCTCCATTCTCCTGTTTTCGCTCAACTGTGAACTCATTGAACCATGGGAAAATGATGTGCTTGATGTACTCCAGGCATGGATTCTTCTCCACAACCTTTGGAGGGCAAAATGCTTTTTTTATCTTCACGTTCACCTCAGCCTGGAAAGCAAGGAATGTAAGAAAGTGAAGAACCATTATACAGCAGAAGACCACTGTGATCAACTGCAAACCATCGATTCGATATTACTATTATTAGAGACGCTAGGTTATTAGTTAAGAAAGTACCTCTTCATCCTCCATGTAGATGGAAGATGACGGATCACTCTTTGACATCTTCTCCTGCCCTTCCTGCAAACCAGGAAGCATGTCTGCAAGAGAAAATGACAAAAATTTCAAGCATGTCTGCAAGAGAAAATGACAAAAATTTCAATACTTCAATCCGGGTAACATCTTCCAAGTCAATCAACAAGACATATGCTTACGATGGGACAGTATAATGGGCTTGTTTTTTCTCTTTATATCATCGCAGTACTCCCTTGCAAGCACATTCACCTTGCGTTGGTCCATGCCCAACTGGCAGATGTCAGCCTATTTAGATGCACCAACAATGGAACAAAAAAGGGGATTAAATTAGTTATCAACGTAAGGAAGTCAATGAAAAACTCGTGTGTGATAACCTCTATGGATAAACTCTTGCTGTAAAATGACGAATAAAGCTATGTTCATAACGTCTACTAACAGTGTGTAATTTCAGAAGCAGTGTAGCTAGGACACACAGACTAAAACTTAATGGCCTTAATATGGTTACTCGTCCATACTCTATGACTGGAAAATCAACTATTTAGAGAGTTGGCACATTTGAGATGGGAAAAAAAGAGGCAAAACCATAGCAACGGTTCAGGCTGAAGAATACATTCAGCATGCAATATCGTGTAAGAAATTAAAACCAGTGCAAGGTTATCAAGCAGAGAAGGCATATAAACATTGTTCAGTGTTACTATAACTACTCACCTTGAGGAAAAATACATCAGCACATTGCATGCAGGGATAGAAAATTTGAGCCGCTGTTAAGTCGTCTTTCTCAGAGCGACCCATGATTTGACCACACCTAAACCAACCCAAAAACAGAACATAGAGATACTATTAAATAATGAATACAGTAATAGTTATTAAACACTCGACTGAAGTAATGAAATAAGGTTAACTATACCTCGTTATCCTTGAAACCGTGTTCCTCCTGGCTATGTCCATTACAAGTGGCCAGTACTCATGAGACCGGGCGTTAATTTCTTCAGAGGACCACAGAAATTCAACTTGCCCTTCATCAAGATTCATCCCGACGGCCTTCCATATTTCAATCAAGTACTGTCCAATAACTTGAATTTTTTTCAAGTCACCGCCCATTTTGTTGTTTAGCTGGGCAAACCAATCTGCAATCCATATCTTAACTTTGCAGCCAGCTGAAGTCAGCTTGTTGACATTGATAACCTTCATAACTCCCTACTCGGATATCAAAAAAAAAACATGTTAGAGATCACAAGCAAGCATCTAGCCATCCACGCGTTTTCATATTTCTCGAGCATCATAATAAGCACTAACTTGATCAGGAGAAAAATACAAGGAAAAAAACAAAAAGATTTATCTAACAATCGTGGATAAGCCAAAGATTAAATCAATTCCCACAATGGTCAATCATTCGATAAATAAAATTAAATCAGAAATTCATTCATCATTCAAATCAAAATCCAGGTGAACATGTAATCGAGTAAAACCAGAAACCTGAGCAATGTGCATTCTTCCAGAAGGTTCGAACCCATCATAGCAAATAGGCTGAGGCTTGTTAGCCAGCAACCTCTCCAGTTCATCTTCTTGAATGCACTCTTCGCCGATGCTCCTTACTAGGTCGAACCTCTCTTTCAGGCTCATCCTGAAAACAGTCACATCCGACGATCAAAATCCACAAAACACAGTAATAAAAAACATTGTTTAAATACAGGCGAATGATTCCTTACTGTGGATGAGGAGAAATGGAGAGCGACTGCAAGGATTCGGAGGAAGGGGTTTCGTTGCTGCTGCTCGCGCTCTCCATTGTATTAAGAATTAGGGTTTTCAGATTTGATAAAAAAAACTTTGATAGAAAATGCTTAAATAGAATATTGGTGATAAGACATATTTGCCCCTAATGTCTCGAACTGACAATAGGTCGGTCCGGTCCGGTCCTTGCAGTGTTACGGGCCAAATCTAAATTCAACCCAATAGTATATTTTAAAACTCATTTAATTTATAATTTAAAAAAAACGCAAACAAATTGAACAAAAAGGGTAAAATTGGTAATTTTCAAGAAGTGTAATAATTGATGTGTAAATTAAAAAAAAGGAGTTATAAATATCCTAACCCAATCTATTAAAAGTAAATTTACCGATTAATAATTTTTAACAGTACTACTTAGGAAAACAAACACTTAGGAAAGAAAATGTACACGTTAATTTATTCTTATCATTCCGAAATTCCTCGAAGTTTCACAATAATTACGGAGGGGATATATGTCAAGCTGCAAAAGTCAACAAGGAATTGTCAACGAGTTAGTTAGTAATTAATCTAGATCTATATAACAAGAGGCTTTTCTCTTCAAAATCAATAATTGTATATATAATTAGGTGCGCGTGGAAAATGTTTTGCTGCGTTCGGACGAGGGGCCGCAAAGAGAGAACTTTCGATGATCCGGCCAAAGTCGCCGTTCGGCCGGCGGCGGCGAAGGTGCCTGGTTACGGGTATGATGAGAAGAGTGGAAAATCCAACGGTCATGGTTTAAAGGATGGAAATATGGTTGTGATGGGAGCAACGGGGGCTGTTGTCGGAGCAACGGTTGCTACCGCGGTGGTGGTTGCTGCCAGCAACGACCAAACGGATGGCGGTGAATCTCGAGGGTGTTGCTTTGGTGGAGGAGCTGGTGGCGGCGGCTGTGGTGGTGGTGGATGCGGCGGCTGTGGTGGTTGTGGAGGTTAATTAATTGTGTGTGTGAAACAATGGATATGATTGTGAGAATTGTGTAGGGCCCTCAAAACTTTGATAAATCAAAATGGATGGCTTGTGTATAGTTTATTGTTTGCCTTTTTTTTCATTTTTTTTGTAATAATGTAAAAAAGTTCAAACATTTATGGTATGAATATCAATAGTTATTTACTTTAATTTTTTTAAGTGATAAAATAATACTCTCTCGTTCTAAAAAAAATGGAGCAATTTACTAAGATTAAAAAAAAAAGTTAAATTTTGATTTTTTTTTTCTCAAAAAATAAAAATTAAAAATTTGTATTATTAAGTTGAAAAGTAAAATAGATAGCCACTAAAGTAAAAATCAACTAATCAGTACAATATTATGTAAAAAAATATATAAGCAAATACGTGAGTTAATTTATTCTTATTATTCCGAAATTCTTCGAAGTGATAGTTACAAAGGCCATATATGTCAAGCTGAACCAATTGCCATAAGAGTCAACAAGAATTGGTCAACGACAATTGAGTTACAAAGTACAATATAAATTTACTAGTATAATTTTTCTTGGAATGTGAAGTCAAATCGAAGTTAAAACTAAGTATAATTTTTCTTGGGATGTGAAGTCAAATCGAAGTTAAAACTAAGTGAAACGAAATTAAACGGATTGGAATCGGAAACTCTGCCAGCCTGCCCTAACGGAGGAAGGACGATGCACAAAATATAAATAACGTGGATATAAATAAATAATGTGGATAGAAAAAATTATATAGTAAAAACTAAAGAGGGAGAGTATATATGAAAAACTAGGCTCGACTTCATTGAAAAAGTCAGAGAAGTTAGGACAGACTATGTTATGTATATAATCAACATAGTATTTAATTCTGAATTTGGGAGGAAGTTTCACAATAGTTACAAATGCATATCAAGCTGAATTACCGGCATCCAATTGCGATAAAAGTCAACGATCAACGATCCCATATATTATTAATCTCTATCTATATATAGAGAGAGCTTACGTTCTTCCGAATCATTAATACTTGTATTGAAGAAAAATGTTTTGCTGCGTTCGGTTGAGGTGTCAGGCCCGCAAACAGAGGACGGCTCTCGATGATAAGGCCAAAGTTGTTCAGCCGGTGGCCGTGCCTTATGGGTATGATGAGAAAAAATCCAATGGTCGTGGTTTAAAGGATGGAAATATGTCTGTGATGGCAGGAGCAACTGGGGCTGTTGTCGGTGCAACAGTTGCTACCTCTGTGGTGGTTGCTGCCGAATCGGACGACGGTGAATCTCGAGGGTGTTGCTTTGGTGGAGGAGGAGGTGGTGGTTACTGGGGCGGTGGTGGTGGTGGTGGTTGTGGTGGTGGTGGTGGTGGTTGTGGTGGTGGTGGTGGCGGCGGCTGTGGTGGTGGTGGTGGATGTTAATTGTGTGTGTGTGTGTGAACAATGAATTGTGAGAATTGTAGAGGCATAGTGTGAAATAATAAAGGATGGCTTGTGTGAAGTTGATTGTTTGCTTTCCCAGTTTGATAATGTAAAAAGGTTTGAACTAATTAAAAGTTATTTACTTTAATTTCAAGTGATTTTTAGTATTCACAATTAGATGAAAGTGAACAATCCTTTTATTGTGGTATTCAAAATGGATGGCTTGTGTTAAGTTGATTGTTATTTGTTGCTCTTTTTTCATTTTTTGTACTAATGTTAAAGTGAAATTAGTGATAAAGTATCTATAATTTCTTTATAATTTGTAAAAATGATGTAAAGGTGAAATTAGTGATACAACACAATTCATTTGCTATAATTAATTACAAATGAAGTAAAAACTACTTTTTCGCGGTTCCAAACTTATAGTTGCAATTTTTTTTTGTAAATTACAAATGAAGTATAACTATAGATTTGTGACAAGGAGAATATATTGGAATAGACATACTACTGCAAATACAATCATTCAACAAGAACAATATTGTGATCAAATCTAGGGACATCAATTGGGAAACTTCACAACCCTCCAAAGTGATTAAATGACTAATATCGGTTTAGGTAGCATGAAGTCGAGCCTGCGTTGATCGACCACTTTAAAATGAGTATGAGATGGCTGAGGGCCTGAGGCTAACAAGCTCGAAAGCATTCGCGGCCTGATCACTTCTAGTCTTGATAGTGTTCCACTCATATACATCAAAAAAGTCTGAGTAGTTAGTTAGTACAGCTTATTATGAAAGAAATTAAATAAGAAACTACACGGATCGAGTTGGTTAATTAATTAGTTAATTCTACTATTCTGATTCTGAAATTCGGAGGAAGTTTCACAATAGTTACAAATGCATATCAAGCTGAACCTGTTAAGTTGATTGTTTTGCTTTTTTTTTTTTTTTTTTAAGTGATTAATATTTTTATACTTGTCTAAACACAAAGATTTTGAAATTTTAAATTATAATAAATAGACAATTAGACATATTATTACATGTTGAACAAATTACATTAAATTAAAAAAATTATAGTTAACATAATTTATGTAATAAATTCGTTAATTTTGAGTTGAGAAATTAACTTACTATTGATTCATTTAATAAATATCGTTGTGACTCGCTTTCTAATCGTGGAGTTAAACTCGATTTATATCGTGTGAGTTTCAAATTATATTATCGAGTAATGTCAAAATTATCAAACATAAAATAGTACATCTCCATGTTGACGGAGTCCACAATAACGGCCCAGCTTGTTTTTGGAATTGGTAAGCTAATTGGGCCGTGGCCCATTAGGGTCTGGAATTACTTGCGGGGAAATTTTCTGGGTGACGCCGACAATTTATTTTGATTTGGAAATAATTAATTAAGAAATTAATTATTGATTTAGTGTCCTTTTTTATTTCGGATAAGGTTTTAGGTTTTCACCTTATAAATAAGATCTTCGTATTTTATTATCATCGTGAATCATTATAATCTAGTTGATTTCTTGTCGATTTAAATCCGAATTATATGTGTGGACAAATGTTTTGCTGCTGCGTTCGTACGAGGGACCGCAATGAGACAACTTTGGATGATCAGGCCAAGGTCGTTCGGCCGGCGGCGGCGGCGAAGGTGCCTTATGTGTATGATGACAAGAGTGGAAAATCCAACGGAAATGATGGAAATATGGTTGTGATGGGAGCGGCGGCGGTTGTTGCCACCAACGACCAAAAAGATGGCGGTGCGTCCCAAGGTTGTTGCTTTGGTGGAGGAGGAGATCGTTGTGCTGGTTGTGGCGGCGGTGGATGCGGCGGCGGGGGATGCGGCGGATGTGGTGGTTGTGGAGCTTAATTATGTCTCTGTGAAACATTAATGGATTGTGATAAATTATGGAGTAATTGTGATAATTCAAAATGGATCACTTTTGTGTGAAGTTGATTTTTTTGCACTTTTTCATTATTGTTTTTTGTTGTAATAATTTTAAAATTGAAATTAGTGATATAAGTATTCGTAATTCCTTTATCTAAAAGTGAAATTAGAGATACAACAATATCCATAATTCATGCTACTATAAAGTTAAAAATAATATTATTATATTGTTATTGATTAAAGTCAAATGATACGTAAGTTAATAAATAATATTATTATATTATTATTTATTAAAATCAAAAGATATTGTAATCTTTTTAGTGAGATATATTATTATATTATTATTTATTAAATTTAAAGGGTATTGTTATATTTATTAGTGAGCTAATAATTTTTATTGGGTAAAAGTAATGATATTTTTTATTGTGACAAGTTCTATGGGTAGAGAGAGTATAATTTACAAACAGTAAAATTAGTGAGAATTTTTCGACTCCTGTGTACATCGAAAAAGTCTAGTTCATGATTGGCATGAAATAAAAGATGAAATAAAAGATGAAATTAGGTATACAATCAAACATATTTAATTCTACATAATTATTTTAGTATTCAAAACTAAATTCACCAAGATAAGAAAAAAAGAATAGTATGCAAATAAATTATTACAAAACAAATTAAAAAAAAAAATCTTTTATTGTGGTATTCAAAGTTCTGGGGAAAATGGAATAATGTAGAAGTGAAATTAGAGTGACATACTACAAAATTCAATCATTCAACCATAACAATACTGTGATCAAATCCAGCAACAGCTTGCAAAACTTCACAGCCCTCCAAATGGTCAACCAACGCAGGCTCGACTTCATCGACAGAGCTACCCAATCCGAGCCGTCCATTTCTACCACAACCCCAAGACCAAACCTCTCCCTCAGCTGTGACAACTACAGAATGCACCCGTCCGCCAGAAATAGAAATCGGCATCTCACCATCCAGCCCTTCGACAACCATGGGAACACTCTCAGGACCTTCTCTCCCAAGTTGCCGACTCTGATTCCATCCCCATGTCACAACACTCGCACTCTCGTCTGTTGACGACATGTTCTTGCAAATTGCCAACGAGTGCCCTAGTCCTGATGCTATGCTGATAGGCCGGAGGCTCATATCAACTGGATGCAAACCTAAATCGTGCTGTTTTCTACCTAGCTGACCATATGCATTGCTCCCCCCACTTAGAAGAGTTCCGTCACCTGAAAAATCGAACATGAAGTCGGAATTCTTTATACTGATTAAAATATGGATGGCAATGACTTACTGCATAATACTAAGGAATGATCGAGCCCACAAGCCACATCCACGATTTCAAGATCATTGGCTTCTTCGACCAAAGTAGGTTCCCAGATGATTGGCATATCCTTTTCCTTCCCCATGGCTTCTGAAACCAATTGCTCAGCTGCCTCAATCATAAAACTCGAGCTTTCCCCCGACGGCGATTTTACCTTACCATCATTGGAATCGAGTGGAGATGCCTCCAACAGTTTACCAATCTTCCCCAATCTACCATCTGCAAAATAACCCCAACCAAACAGTTTCCCGTCTTTAGTCAGAGCAAGAGCATGCCCCCATCCTAGTGAAACCTGCAGAGACGATAAAAAAAAAATGAATCCATTCAACATACCGAACAGTATGAAAAACTAACACAACCGTCCGTTACCGAAATCCTAAATTACTAACGATACAAATATGATTCTACCTTAAACATGATATGATGACCACCTTAACAATCTCGTGCCCAAGGAGTGCTTCGACTCTAGATGGATGGAGAAAGGGCCTCGATGATGTCTTTTCCGAGACCTAGCTGCCCTCGCTTCGACTTTCCCCATACCCACAACGTCCCGTCGTCACCAACCGCGGTGGATACAACGCCAGACGCAAATGCAGCTACTATCCTCACTTGATCCAATCCTTCTACTTTCTCTGGTTTATTCCAGGTATCTCTAAATCAAGTTGAAAAATAAAAACACATAAATCTGACCGAAAATTTCCAAATTAATAGCAACAAATCTAGATTCATAAGAACAGGGTGATCTTCTCAAATCTCAATAGCAGAAATGCGAATAAGGAATATTGAAATTAAAATTAGGGATTGAAATTTGGGGAAAACGAAAAAACCTAGGAGAGAGGTGAGCGCGGCCGAGCTGCGATTCGGAATTACGGCCCCATGCCCAAACGTGGCCCTGAGAAGTGACGGCGAGGGAGTGGTAGTGACCGGCCGAAACGCCGCGAACGTCCGGCGGAAGGCCCGTGACAGGGGTGGGCTCGTAGGCGTCGAAGCCCAAACCCACAGGGGAACCGGCCAGGCCCAGCGCTCCTTGGGATCCGTCCCCGAAGCTCATCACGGTCGTTCCGGCGGACATCGATCGCCGGGCGAGCCCGATCAGAAGGCCCGACAGGCGCCTGTTGCCGGTGCAGAGGGATCGTAGCATTATTCGGTATTTTGCTGCGTTCGATTTATAATATATTTGTTCGAATGAATAATGATGTTATAGTAACTTAGTTTTTACTCAGAAATTCGTTCATTTAAAATTTTAATCAAATCTCCCCGAGTAAAATTCCTGATCAATCGGTTAACGATCGACCGATCTACGATCGATAAAATTTGTTCGCAATGTTTTTCGTTTCACAATTCGAAAAAATAATTATAGAGTCAATGCTTAGATCTAATCGAAAATCGAAATTTTTTGTTCATAATATTATTGTAATCGTACAAACTACAATCAAATAACACGAAAACTATCTCAGCCTCCTCCACCGTATCCTCCGCCGTCGCCGCCACCACCACCGTCACCGCCATCGAAGTCGCCAACGCCGCCGCCGCTGAGCCCCCTTCTCTTTTTTCGCCTGGCGCCATCATCGGAACAACCGAAAACAAGAAACGACATGATCGAGATAGATAAGACGATTATTCCGAGCACGTGCACGAGGCCCGAATAAGAACCGTGGATGATTTCACTAGCCCAGTTCTCGACGCCATTTCCGACCGCTAACAACGTTCGAACCATTTGCCGACAGCTAATTACCCTTCCGAGACACACACAAATATATATACACAAGATTTTATTATTAATTAATCAAATCGTAACATGCACATAGCTTATTTTTCTATACTATTTGGAGATCCCAAGTCAACGGAACATGTGCACTTTCGCAAATCATATTTATTGTATATACTACGATAAAAAAATATTTTTAATTAATTGGTAAAATTGGTTAAAGAATAGTATTGGAGTACAGTAATCAAATTTAAATTATTACTAAATAAACGCAATATTGGAGATTAATTAATTAATTAATTAATTAATTAGATGTCATATTAATGATATATATAATTAAGATCACAATATGTTGCACGCCGCCGCATCTTGTTGCTTCGCTTCGCAGTGGTGATAATACCATGGCGGCGGCGGCAGAAGCAAAGCGGCCGGCGGCGACTCTGAGTTTTCTCCGGCGGGGTAGTTACGATTGCATCGTTCTACATTCTTGACTTCTCCCGCGCTCACAATATCGGCGGGACCCACTTTCTTCCTCAGCTGCTGCACTAGCTTCACCGAGTCGATCCCATCTCCGATTACTTCCACACGATCACGTTCTTTTCCGATTAAAGCAACCGAATCGACTCCTTAGATCAAATAAAATAAGATAGGAAATAAATAAATTATATTGACATTTTAAGATAATTTATTATAGCATTTTAATTTTTTTGATTGTACCTGAAACTCCGGCAGCAATTTCCATTGTCTTGACTCGACATTTTTCGCAGTGCATGGACACCATAATCACGATCTTTTGCTGCAAAGATTATGGGAAACAAGGACAATCAAGAAATTAGCCAAAGCATGAATTATATAAAATGAAATAAATTAAATTAATAAATAAATTACCCTCATTTTAATTATTGGGTTTATGAACTCGAAGAGAAAGGTGAGTATAGCACGAGAGGAATGGGAATTTATTCGGTAGTATTTGGTCATCATATATAATTAATGAGATCGTCTTATTGATCGAAAAGGGTTGCTTTCACCAAATATTTTTTTTATTATATTTTACGTGTTAGTTTGAATTTTTGATACTTGCCTATTTAATTTCATATTTGTTCCAACTTTTATGGCAAATTTATTTTATATGATAGTGACTGGGAATTGTATATGTAATTGAAAAAAATAATTGTACGCGTTACAGACTTACAGTTAGTATAATATACTCAGCGCCGTGGTGCCGTGTATATGTATGGGGCGCAACATTTAATGATTTTATTAAGTTGGTAAAAAACGTGAGGCTGGAATTATATAATTCATTGGGAGTTCACATTAATGTAAAAAAAAGTTGTGTTATTGGTTCAATTTTAAAATGATATTAGTGCGAATACCGGATTCAGGACCACCTCATAAAATAAATAAGTTCTGAGGCCCTGTCCATAAAAGTAGAAGTTTATTAGGCAATTGAGTTGGAAAAGTCTACATTGCCCTCGCTGTTTAACAAATGAATATAAATTAAATATGTAATTTAAATAGAATTTCTGTTTTAAAAATTAATAATAAAACTTCAATACAATTTCAGACCATCCACGGTTAAAGTACGCCGTTAGACTATGCACGATAATAAGACACCGTGAGACCATCCACAATAAATGGACACCGTGAGGACATCCACGATAATCGAACACCGTGAGTTCATCCACGATAAAGAGAGACCGTGTGACCATCTACGATAAATGAACACCGGGAGAAAATCCACGATAATCGCACGCCGTGAGACAGTACATGATAACTGGACACCGTGTGCTCATCCACAATAGTCGCACGCCATGAGACAAATCTCGATAAATGGACACCGTGATACAATATACGATACTAAGACAACGTGACACCATTCACGATAATCGTACGCAGTGAGTTCAATAACGATAAATAGACACCGTGAAAAAATACACGATAACTGGACACCGTGATCCCAACCATGATAATCCTACGCCGTGAGTTTATTAACGATAAATAGACACCGTGTGAACACCCACAATAAATTTACATCGTGAAACCACCATATACGATAAGTGGACATCGTGAGCTAATCCACGATAATCGCTCGCCGTGTGACCATCCATGAATACCGTAAGACAAAATGATAATCATACGCCGTGAGACCAGACACAATAAATAGACACCGTAGTACCATACACGATAATTAAAAGCGACTGTGTGATAAATTTGAACGAGAATCTCAAAAAGATAAACCCTAAAACTTGAGAAAAATTGACGGATCAAAACTCTAAACCCTAAACACTATCGGTCAGCGCTATACAAAAAAGCTGAATGAAAAAAAAAATAACATCACATCAGTGAATCTCCTCTTTGGACATCTGGTCAGCAACAAAGGTTTTTGAGACTCGACCAGACTGGTGATTTCAACGGAGACAAGGAGATTAGGCTACATGCACACTCCGAATCGAATGTGAAGAAGGTGACGGATATATATACGGAGGTTTTGGAAACTCGTGTATCTCGTCAGGTTTTCAACAGGAATGCAAAGAAGGTTACTGACCAATACCACTCGATACTGTAATGCAACTGTGAAATTCGAAAAAGTGAGGTGATAACTGATCCATGTAGGCTGTAGCCTAAGGAGCTTAGGCTACATGCACTCCGAATCATATGTGAAGAAAATGATCCAGGCAAATGATGGTTTTATTTTTGAGGCTCGTGTATGACGATTCACGATACAGTAATGCAACTAATCGTATTTATAGGCTTAATATTGGGATCTAATTTAAGTCATCCAACAACCCGGATTTCAATTGTTCCACGAAACGATTCAACTGCCAACTACGCTTATTAATTACTCGTATTAATAAAATTAATAGTAAATCAACCCATCCAACGCTCCATATCCATTAATATGATATGACCATTCAATTCAGGGAATTGATGCATCTCTGTTCTGAGTCAAACCACCGCCGGACTTCAATCGTTGCACGAAACGTCTCATAAACAGATCAACTCCCAACCACTACCATTAAACACAATGCGCTTATTAAATTAGGAAAATAAATAAAACCCTAGAACTGTGTCGCCGTGGGGTTCCCTCAGTGGATTGTAACACCGTGCAACTGTATTAGGTAGAAAAACTTTAAACCTAATGGGTAGTCGTGGTTAGATCACGGTGGATTGTGTCACCGTGGAATGAAATAAATTGCAATTTTGCCGTGGATATTTCACGACGAGAGAATAAATACACAGTGAAATATTATTAAACCGTGCAATAAATTACGGAGCTATATCTCCTTATACCAATGCACGGTTACACACACCCGTATTCAATACGAATTTGGTTGATCCCGATAGAATTTGGGTTTCAATACGAATGAGAAACGTGTGAGCATTATTAATAAATGACGGTGATATTATAATATTTTAATGATATATTAAGGAAAAAGTACAGTAAAGATCGATGGTTCAAAACCATAAACCCTAAACCCTAAAACCTATTGTGAAAAATTGATGGATCAAAACCCTGAACACTATCAATCGAAAAGTAGCAACATCTTGAGGAAACTCTACTGGACGGTGAAAAGAAAATAAAATTAAAATTTCACAACATGAAAATCTCCTCTCGATACAACTAGAAGATTAGTACTTGAGCCGCTTGAGCCTGGACCAGGAATCGTTAGGAAGCCATTCGAAGTCGGACGACATAACGGAAAGAGATCCCGACCAACCCCATATCGAGCTGCCCAGGAAGAAGACTACAAGCTGCCAAAAAAATAGGGTCTGGGCAGGATATATCAAAAAGGGATTTCTTCCGTTGGCCGATAAGAAGATGGTAAATGGCCGATAAGAAGATGGTGAATGATGGTTTTCTTTTGGAAACTCGAGTATCTCGATACAGTAATGCATCTGTGAATTTCAAAATTGTGAGATGATAACTGATACATGATAAGACAAACAAAAAGGAGTATCAATGGGTATAGAAAAATGGAGTTTTTCCGTTCGTATTTATAAGCTTAATATCCTGATCTAATTTAAGTCATCGCAGCACTCGGATTTCAATCTCTTCCACGAAACGATTCAACTGCCAACTACGCTTATTAATTATTCGTATTAATAAAATTAATAGTAAATCACCCCATCCAACGCTCCAAATCCATTAATATGATATGACCATTCAATTAAGGGAATCGATGCGTCTCTGTTCCGCCGGATTTCAATCGTTTCACTAAACGACTCAACTCCCAACCACGCCCATTAAACACATTGCGATTAATTAATTAAGAAAATAAATAAAACCCTAGAACTGTGTCTCCGTGGGTTCCCTCGGTGGATTGTAACACCGTGCAACGGTATTAGGTAGGTAGAAAACCCTAAAACCTAATGTATCGCCGTGGTTGGAACACGGTGGATTGTAACACCGTGTAAGGCTCATAAATGAGAAATTAAAGCCATAGAACAGGGTCGCCGCGGGGTTCCCTCGTTGGATTGTGACACCGTGCAACAGTATTAGGTGTAAAACCCTTAACATAACGTGTCGCTGTGGTTTGAGCACGGTGGATTATAACACCGTGGAAGGCTCATAAATGAGATATAAAACACAGAACAGTGTCGACGTCAGTTCCTCGTTTTAGAATACACCGTGAATTAATTCCACAACGTGAAATAAGGGGGTGAAATAATTAACCCAGCTTACAACGTTACACGGTTTTACAAACATGTATTCAACACAATAAAAATACACAGTAGACCATGATTCGTTTATCAAGGAATGCAGTAGGGTGTGGAAGACGGATCGAAATAAATGAAAATACAGTCGAAGTGTGTTCATTACAAAATTTACAATGGAAACCATAAAGAAAATTATTAAACAATTTAAACTTAACAAAAGTAGTCTTATTACAATTGATGGATCAAAACCCTATTGAGAATTACAATTGATGGATCAAAACACTACTGAGAATTACAATTGATTGATCAAAACCCTACTGGGAATTACAATTGATGGATCAAAACCCTACTGGGAATTACAATTGATGGATCAAAACCCTAAACCCAGAACCATACTTGGTTAAACAAAGAAAAAAAAAGAAATCCAACCCGCCTCAGAATCTACTCTCTGGATGGGAAGAAATTCGAAGACCTTCTTTTTCTTTTTCCTCAATCATAGCCTGTTATGATCTCAACATATGGCCAGATTCACCGCTACGGAGAAAGTGGCTCTTGAACAGATCAATATCTAACAAAGATACTCGAGATGTTTTGGAAACTCGAGTACCTCGTTATTGATGATCTAGGGAAAAGAAGATTTTCTTTTGGAAACTCGAGTATCTCGATACAGGGCTGCAACTATGAATTTGAAAGATGCGTGGTGAAAACCGCTCCATAAGAAAAAAAACAACGCAGAAAACATGGAGAAAAAATTGGGTATAGAAAAAAAAAATGGTTTTTTCGTTCGTATTTATAGGCTCAATTTTCTGACCTAATAAAGTGATCCCGCCGCCGGCTTTCAATCGACTCACGAAACGACTGACCTTTAAACTACGCCCATTAAAAACCTAGAACTGTGCCTCCGTGGGTATTTCACGGTTGATTAAATCACCGTGTCGCGGTCACTGTGACTTTGGTAACGTGACTACACCTCTGAATGGGTCGTCGTGATGTTAGCACGGTGCATTCTAACACCGTGTACGTACATGTTATAGGTGACATAAAAAAACCTAATCCTCCGTCATCGTTGGTATCCCACGGTGCGTAAGCCGTGGTATTTTCATATATGACATAGAAAACTTAACCCCCCATCCACCACGATATCCATTAATTAGATATGACCGTGAAATTCAAAGAATTTATGATGTGTGTCTGTTCTGATCCTCCTCCCACGACCCAACCCAACTTCCAACTACGCTCATTGATGGTCCAGATATGATATGATATGACCATTCAATTCAGGGAATTGATGAGTATCTGTTCTCACGTCATCGCCGGATTTAAATCGTTTCACGAAATCACTCAATTCCCAACCACCCCCATTAAACACATTGCGCCGTGGGTTTATTACAGTGGATTTCCTCACCGTGTAACGGTTACTGTGACGGTCTATGTGACACTGATAACCCTTGATAAAAACCCTTACCCACCGTTGCCGTTGGTATCTCACGGTGTATTGTGAAACCTTTATTAGTTTATTAACCCCTCAACTACCCACTTTTGGCGTGTATACATAAGCACCGTAACACGCTGAAAACCCTAATTTTTATAAAATCAAATTTCATATTCAATGGCCACCCCAATCCCGATTTGTAGATTCTTCAAAGTTCTGGACACCATTGATTTCCGTGAAGTTTGTCGTTTACCTTCTGATTTTGCTCATGAACATGAGTATCTGGCAGGCAGGGCTACTTTGCTTGGAGATTGTGAGACACTCGCCTCATTTGCCACCGCTCGTGCCCCGTGGTCCGTGGAAATCTCTTGGGTCAACGGTTACGTGTGCTTTCGTCGTGGCTGGACCGATTTCTGCACGGCTCATCATCTTAAATTCGGTTATTTTTTGGTTTTTCACTACGCCAAGAAATTGGGTCCTTTCTTTGTCAATGTCTACAATAAAGATGGTCTCGAGATTCGGAACTTTTCCGATCCTAAAGCACCTGGAGACCCCCTTCTGCCGACCATATCTAAGGTTGTAGAAGAGATCCTGTTTGAGAAGGTGGTGGAAGTGGTGGAGCTCTCGGACGATGAGGACGATATGGACGATGAAGCAGACGATAAGGACGAAACGACTGATTTTGGCGATGACGCAGATGGCGAGGATGATGAACCATGAATGCAAAGAATGTTTCTTTCTGCGTTTTGTTTATGAACCGTATGTTTTTATTTTTGCTTTTACAGTATGTTTTTCTGGTTTCGTAGCTACTACACTACGTAGTCTACGTTATAATACTGTACTAGTGCTTGTTTTTCTTTGTTAATATATTTCGACCTTCTCCCACCGTACACGAGTAACCGTGTGACTTTAGCGTTTGAAGATATTACCGTGCGCCAAGGGTCGTGTGATTGAACCGTGGCAAAAGGCAACCGTCCTCTTTTTTTTTTTTTTGGTTTTTGGGAATCCCGGTAATTTAATTTATTAAATATTAAAAGATGAATAAAAAGGTTGAATAAACCTGCGGCTTCAAAAGCTGTTCTGTTCACTGACAAAACCCTGCCACGTACATTGATTTGACCGTCGCACGGTACTTACTCACGGTGAGGTCTCACGACATTACCGTGTAAGTATGAACAATGACGTTTTCACGTGATTCTTGCACAATCGCGATAATCTTTTTGGCAAAATGCTTAAGCAAAGTTACTTTCCTATGGAATTGATTATATTGAACCTAAAAAATTCCACAATAATCCATCAAACGATTAAATTTGACATACCATGTGCAATATGATCACACTTGAGAGTAAATTGTTACCAATGAACTACACATCTCTTGAATTTGAGACATGCACTACTGCAAATCGCATCGTACGTCTTCAATTTCAAATACCATACGTCTCCTAGCCTGAAACATGACCCCGTTGATGGTAACGACGCCTTAAAAGTGTATACAAACGATTGACGATCGTTTTTTTGCGGGTTGAACAAGCCACGGTGTAGATGTATTGATGACCAACGTAACGCCGTGCAGATATAACCGTGAAACTAAATGACCGTGCGAAACGGATTCCATCCTCTCATTTATTTTCCGGTGTTTTAACTCGAATTTTAAATAAAAGAATAAAGGATGACTATACCCGCCTGCAAAAGCTGTCCTGATAACTGACACCACTAATATTTCGCGTGCATCGGTTATCCCGCTCCAATACGAAAATACGCCATCTAAAAAAAGAACTCGTTCAATTTCAAAAATGTTTAAAATTGATTTGATAACCACACGGTGTTGTATCACGGTGACGTCTCGTGAGGTCACCGTATGAGCATGAACACTCACGTTTTCGTGTGATTCTTGCACAATCGCAATAATCTTTTTGGCTAAATGCCTAAGCAATGTTAATTTCCTATGGAAATGATTATATTTAACCTAAAAAATCCACAATAGTCCATCAAACGATTAAATTTGACATACCATGTGCAATATGATCACACTTGAGACTACTCCAGATTGTTACCAATTTTAAGTTTTAACTAAACATCTCTTGAATTTGAGACATGCATTAATACAGATCACATCGTACGTCTTTAATTTCAAATACCGTACGTCTCAATGCCTGAAATATGAACCCGTAGATGCTAACGACGCCTTAAAAGTGTATACAAACGATTGTCAATCGTTTTTTTCGGGTTGAACAAGCCACGGTGAAGATGTATTGATGACCATGTATCACCGTGCGTATACAACCGTGAAACTAAATGACCGTGCACAATATACGTTTTACTGAGCCGTGCGTAAAACGGCTTCCCCCTCTCATTTATTTTCCGATGTTTTAATTTTAATTTTAAATAAAAGAATAAAAGATGAATACCCGCCTGCAAAAGCTGTCCCGATAACTGACACCACTAATATTTAATTTCAAATATTTTTAGAATGGATTTGATAACCACACGGTGTTGTATCACGGTGACGTCTCGTGAGATCACCGTGTGAGAGTGAAGACGTCTTAAAATTCAAATACAATAACCGTCGCCGTTGGTATATCACGGTATATTGTAAAACCGTGCCACGGGGCATTGGTATACCGTGAAATGTTTATAGATGACATTATTAAAACAGTGTCGTGAATCGTGAACATACACGACCGAAAGTACACACGGTAAATTTACACCGTGAGATATATCACAGTCGTGGTTCGTGCTGATACAAGACCGTAAGTGCACACGGTGATCAACAATTTTTTTTAGATACAGTCATTGATAGTTTTGCACACGGCGCTGATCCACCACACGGTGATAAACACACGGTTATACATACAACGGCATACAGTATATGAAAAGTTTACTCTCTTGCAAACCAAAACGAAACCAACTGTTATCCATCCCTTAATCAAAAAGGGAGTTCAATGTCTTTGCAGGACATCCAAAATATCTTCAGTGCTATGTTTTTTCTGACAGCTTTGATATCGATGTCGTCCGCGTTACGATACAATGATGGGTCGGTGAGCAATCGTTCCAAATACATTGTGCAGAAAGGACCGCAAGAGTGGTTGTCATCTTGGGCAAATTGGTCTTCGGCTGGCATGACCTTGAGCTTGAAGTCTTCCGTTTTCACAGGTAATCTTTTTCTTTCCCAGTAACCTGTTTCCTCCAACATTCGAGGTAAGACCTTCAACAAACACTCGAACTCAGGGGCGCGAGGGTTCACACCAGGCTCATAGTTATGAGCTAACGAGTCATACAGCTCGACAGTCCAATCATCAAAACAAATTCGAACTACGACCCAATGTCCCGGAAGATGACAAACCATGACTGCCTTCACATAAAATAAGTAAACGATATCATGAGTGCTTAATTAGTGTTCAGAGTTTGTGATTTAGGGTATATGATTGTAGTACTTACGTGGGAATATCTGAACCATTCGAAATCGTCTCTTAAACTGCCTGGGAGTTCCCCATTTGGAATGTTCAATGAGTTGTAAGCATGTTTGAAGGTCATCTGAAGACGTGCAACGAAAATATATAAGGTCATAAGTGAGCTAGATTTTATTGAGTTCATACCACGGAGTTTATGAAAACTTACAAAATAGTTTGGGGGTAAAATTACGAAGGATTCCCTAGGCCACTTTTCCTTTTCCATTTTTAACTCCATGTAACTGCAGAAGATAGTTATCACCTGATATAAAAATACTAGTTGGTAAGTATATAAAATTTATTTCTGAATTATACTACTATATACCTTAAATTTGCAATGGTTACCTCTTCGTCGAAGTCCCAGTCCACGTTTTCAATGTCAAGAAACGTTTTCCGTTTCACGGTAATTTGCGTGCCACGGAAATGTACACAATCGACAGAAGATTTGGTCCGTTTGGATTGTCTCAGAAACGACCGATATGCTTTTACAACGGCTTCAAGTCCTTCACTGGGAGAAAGTGGTGTCTTACCGTGAGTTTGGGGAGCATTTTTCGCCGCTTCAGGCTTACGAGTTCTCAGCCTACGGGGAGAAACAATTGGCCTACCAACATTTTCGCACGCATCTGTGGGATTCACTGTGAGCTGATCGGTGGGATCAGCTGCGTTTGATGAACTGTCGAGATCAACCGCCGCCAAGTGATCAGCCACAGCGGTTGTCGAGGCTACGACACTGGCCACATCAGCAACCATCCCGGTATCAACTGTTGGCGATAGCTCAATGTTTTCTTCGACTTCTCCGGCAGGGAGTGTCGGTTCTAGGACACTGGCTTCATCTGCTGAAAGTTGTCCAACAATAGACATCACTAAGTCGTTGGGATCAGTGGTTTGGCCGACTTCGACGGTATCAGAAACAGGGACTGTGAATATTTGGCCGACTTCGACTTCTCCGGCAGCAACTGTCTGATTTTGGACGTCGGCTTCTCCGGCAGCCTCACTTGTTGTATTATTGTCTGATATGATCGGCGATACAGGTCGGCACAGATCTCCCGGCGAATCATGCTGAGACGCGCTCTCATGAAGTTGTTGTGGAGTGATGCCTTTAATCCGCTCAAAGATATATCCAGCAAAATCTGCAATCAATCCCTCATCAGACAAAATCCGTTCATGCTCGGCTCTCAATTTGTCCCTCAAAAGCCCAGTCAGTCGTCTGTCCAACTCAGAAGCATCTTCATGCGGGCAACAAAGTGTACGCCAACAGCACACAGGCCTACAACACACATGCCCACTTGGACCAGGAGTACTCTGCTCAGAAGCACGTCGTCTGCGTGATCTAGAAACGGGCATTTCAATATCCGTGGCTGCAGCACGCTTTTTCGAAGAAGGCTTCTTGGTTTGTGTAATTTTCTTCTCCGGATTTTGTTTGGCTATGATTGCATTACCACCATTGCGTACTGGGCGATTGTACTCAACATGAAATGGTCTGTCATGTACAGAAAGGTAACACGGCTCATTTTTCTCTTCATCAGTAGGAATCAAGGTTTCATGAACAACTTCAATCTGAAACTTATCAACACAGAGTATTAATATTCCACCGCGTGAAACAAATACTATTACTAGCAAAATATAAGTAGGAGTAGATGGTTACGTACCTCTCCTTGGAAGAAAAGATCATCGCAATCAGTCTTTGTTGTAGATGTACTCCACATCAAACAACGTGGCACTTTCATATTCGGATCACGTTGACCACATAACTGACCGATATTCGGAACGGACTCGAACATCCAAATTATAAAAGCCCAACTGGGGCCATAGACGTGGTACGAAGTTTTTTCTGCTAATTCAGGGTCCATCGCTGTTGTTTCGAGGTAGTAGCTCAGAGCCTGGTAGGAATAAGCGCCCCATGGAAAACACTGCCACTTTTCCGGCTCATCCACTAATGCCCATGCCCAGTCCTCGACATACATTTCAGCGGATCGACAAAGAAAGAAGGAATAGTAGACGATGAGATTGGCGACTTTAATGTAATCCTCCAACGAGGCAGGTTGTTCCCCATCGAAGAGTTGTTTGGCCGCAAATAACTTGCGTAGATCATTGCTTCTTACACGCTTCCCACCGAATAGCCGCTTATTTAAGCTACCTGGAGCAGACTGGGGTGTGGCATGGATGTCAAATTCATCGTAGATGCCGAAATTCAGTCCCGTTACAATGGCATAAGCGGCGGGTGTGAGTTTCGCAGTCTTACCACCGACGTAGAACCAATGCTCCTTCTCCGGTATTGACGGACCTGACAACTCTCGACATACGAGGTGGTGCAAAAAATTAGTGCTTGATTTGGCAGTAAATCTTATTCCCAGAACACTTTTCATGTAAGGCAGCGCAAAAAAATCGCGAACTGCGACAGCATCACCCCCGATATCTTTTATCGTGTCCGTGATCAGTTTCGGAACTTCGTAGCGAGTATACAAATTGAGACTTAAAGTGACCGACTGCAGATTGGTTGGTCTCTTCCATTCAAATCCAGACTGAAATATGAAATAAATAAATAAGTATTAAAGGATAAAAAATGAGAAATATAACGACACGGTGAAATTACACCGTAAGAAAAATGAAGGTACCGATATACCGATCCGATCGATATACCGTGTGTGCGGAAGCGTGTAAAGCAATAGATCTACTATGCCATGATCTTAGTGCACACTTAATGTGTATAAGAACACACATAAACATATATATATACACATCCAATATATATATATATAAGGTTCAACGATTACTTACTTTTGTGACGAAGTGATTCGTTGAAGTCGTTGAGGTGGTGTTGAGTCGATTGAACCACCTCAAATGGATCAGCCTCTCGAAGCTCTCCTTGTGAATGACCTCGTCACTCCTTTAGATCGTCCGGATGTTGAAGCCGCACAAAAGGCCCGACCTCTACGTGTTGCACACGAACCCGGATGATAAACACCTTGCTTGTTTGAAGTGGTTCTCCAAGAACACTCTCTCTTCTCACTCTTTCTTGTGAATTTCGTGGCTGATGATGATGGTGTTAGAATGAGACATGAAAATCTGATTTTCATGCTCATTATACCCCTTTTACTTCACATGTAACCCCCACCATAATGTGTGTGTCATAACCACACATAATGGGGTGTTATGGTGAAGTTCAAAGGTCACCTCCACATAATCATGCCAAATCATGATATGTGGTCCCATTGGCTTGTGTGGCATGCCATGTCACACTATGTGACATGCATTCCATGCAAGCCATGCATCCCATGCATGTGAAAACCCACGTAAATATTGATTCTAAATCAATATATTTATTAAGCAATGTATATCAATATCGAGCTCGTGTGTGACCCTGTAGGTATGATTTTATCGATCAATATTATATTGTTCCCAACAATTAATATTATCAAATAATCATTTAACATCCATAGACGACCTTATGACTTTATTGATTGCACACGTAGGATCGAAATAGTATTATGACTCGAAATCTTAAATACTATTCCAGTCGGGTCTGTTCGATCATTAGCTCCCAGCTAATATCTATGTAATTGTACTTGATGTCCCACATCACTAGCCCATGAAGCGGCGCTATAGTACACATTACAAACTAGTTCATTGTATTATCGGTTTGTCCGTACTCGATTATACGAACCAGGAACAACTATATGATTTAAGTATATCAGTTCAACCATTGGTACTTCATTATGCGGTAAGTCGACCTCATAACCCAATTGATATCACTTAATCATTTGGACAATTCATATAAATTAAACCATATTTATATGAAGAAACATGTATTATACATATGAGTGAATGTTTACCAAATCTCCAAAAGTATCTAATACAGTAATAGAAATCACAACCCATCTCTAAGATGTTTGATCTCTATTGCAGTTGTGAAAGCCTCAAGCTTAAACTGCTGGAGAGGTTTAGAAAACGGGTTTGCAACCTTACCAAAAGTTGCAACTTTATTATCTCGATGTCTCCACAAAACTATCTCCCAGATAATGTGGAACTTCCTTTGCACCAGTTTTAGACTTGTGGTGCTTCCTAGCTCATTGGCTTGCGCGATAACTCTACTATAAATAGAGAATTATCGGATGGGCTAAGCTAGTTACGGCACCTAGTTCATTCAAGAACTTTCAAATCTTAACTGCCAACATTACTGCATCCAATGCAATACTGTGCTCAACTTCTGTAGTTTAATCAGCTATATTGCATTGCATGGAACTATTCCAGCAAATTTCACCTCTAACCAGACAAAAGATATAACCAGATTAAAATCGGAAATTATCTTAGTCTGTTTTGAAGTTAGCAGTCAAACTGCTTGTTAATATCAACTCTTTTTGTCTTCCAAAGACAACAAAATATTCTTTAGTCCATCTAAGGTACATAAGAATACTCTTGTCCGCAGTCTAATGCGTCTCACCTGGGTTTCCTTGAAACCGAATCGTCATGCTCAAAGCATACAATACGTCCAGTCGTGTACATATCATGGCGTACATTATAGACCCTATTGCCGAAGCATAAGGAATGTTTTACATCCTCTTTTGCTCATCAAGTACCGTAAGGCCTTGCATCTTGCTAAGTGATGTGCCATGACTCATTGGAATGAGACCCGTTCTGGCGTCTTTCATTCTGAACTTATCAAGCACCTTATCAATATAGGTCGCTTTACTAAGTCCAAACATCCTTTTCGATCTGTTCCGAAAGATCTTGATGCCCAATATGTACTGTGCTTCTCCAAGATCCTTTATTGAAAAACAATTTCCAAGCCATTCTTTAATAGAATTAAGCATAGAAACATTGTTTCCAATAAGGAGTATGTCATCGACATACAACACAATGAATACAACGTAACTCCCACTGACCTTCTTGTAAACACAAGAGTCTTCCATGTTCTTTTGAAATCCAAACTCTTGTATGGATTCATCAAACCGAATATTCCAGCTCCGAGATGCTTGCTTTAATCCATAGATGGATCTATTAAGCTTGCATACTCTCTCAGCCTGATTAGGATCGATAAAACCCTCTGGTTGTGTCATAAACACATCCTCTTCTAGAATCCTATTCAATAAGGCGGTTTTAACATCCATTTTCCATATCTCATAATCATAATGAGCTACAATGGCTAAGAGAATCCGAATGGATTTAATCATAGCAACTGGTGAAAAAGTTTCATTATAATCCACCCCGTGAATTTGATTAACTCCTTTTGCCACCAACTTTGCATTGAAAACACTATGTTTTCCATTAATGTCTGTTTTATTTTGTAAATCCATTTGCATCCAATGGGCCTAGCCCATTTAGGCAAATCGACCAAGTTCCAAACTTGAGTTTCAGACATTGATTCCATTTTCGGATTTCATGGCACCCTGCCATTTCTCGGAATTTGGACTCGTCACAGCTTGGATATAGGTCGAAGGTTCATTACTTTCTAAAAGCATGACTTCATAGTTCTCGTTTGTCAGAATACCTAAGTATCTGTCAGGTTGAGTTCTAATCCTTCCGGACCTTCGAGGGTTAGGTGTGTTTTCCAAAACCACTGGAGCACTCTCGACTTGTTCTTGAGTGTCCATCTCAGTTTGATCTTCTTGAACCTCGTTCAATTCAACTGAGCTCCCACTTACTTTCTTGGAAAGATATTCCTTTTCAAGAAATACACCATCTCGAGCAACAAAGACTTTGTTCTCAGATTGGTTGTAAAAGTGGTACCCTCGTGTTTCTTTTGGATAACCCACAAAGAAACATTTATCCGATTTGGGTTCAAGCTTTGTAGAGATATTTCTCTTCACATAAACTTCACATCCCCAAACCTTGATATAAGACAAGTTAGGGACCTTCCCTTTCCATACCTCGTATGGTGTCTTATCAACAGCTTTTGACGGTGTCCTATTCAGTGTATAAGTTGAAGTCTAGAATTGTGTGTTCCCAAAAGAGACCAGTAGTTCATTTAGACCTCTCATCGAATGGTCGAACTATATCTAATATAGTTTGTTTTCTCTTTTCCGAAACATAACCTTCATGTGCTTGTGAACTGATAGGTTCCACATACATCAGTATGGATCATCCCTAATAAATCACTCACATGTTCTCCTTTCTCCAAGAAAGATGACATTGTTATCTTGTCCATCACACATCATCCACATGTATCAAATGATTCCAAGTCAAATGATTCTAGAATGCATTCTAAAAGAAGCTTCGTTACATATTTAGATGATGATTTGACCTAATCAACAATGTTATAGTTATGTCTCATTGAGACTTATTCGATTCGGCCTTTAGTGTTAATGTTATATATGATTTGTCAAGTTTAAAGTATACATAAACAATATAATAATCGTACCAAAACAAAGAATAATTCACAATTAAAATAGTTACCAAACTATTTAATAGTGAAAAACTAATCCATCAGTATCCAATACTGAACCAATATTCATTGTTTATTGAAGGTACAAAATTACATAGTTATAATACTAAAACAAGGCCCTAAGGCAAAACAACATCATATGATCATACGGCTAATGCAGCGACATTCGCTCCATTTCTTGCCCGTAGATCGACTTCTCTATTCACCAAACTTATACTTCTATGTAGTTCCTCCACATAAAAATGTGAGAACCACATTTGGCATCCAATACCCAAGAAGTAGAATTTGTGAAGTTTAATGTCTATATCATTAATACTTGAAGATGAAGCAACCCCGTTCTTCACATCTTCTTTGAACTTTGGGCAAATTCAATTATTCCCAATAATTGAGTCTCATTCAAATTTCCCATTCAAAATTATCTCAATGTCAAAACGTGATAAATCGTAAGTGAAAAATCGAAGTTTTCTAACCAGCGATATTATCATGCAATTGAAGCTCTATCTCTCATAAAATATGAGGGAGCCAACCAGACAATCGATTCACGCCATCCAATGGCTCGAAAGTCTCTAATTTGTGTCATTGATGAACTTAAGTGTTTTGGATTAAATCACTCCCCGAGGTGTAAATAATCATAACCTTAGAATCCATCATATGAAAGACAAATTAGGCATTTGTTTTGAAATTGAATAAAATATGAACTTTTATATGTTTGCAAGTAGTGTCCAACACTTTTGCAAAGACGCATTGAGATTCCCTAGGAACCTTAGTAGCCTTCTTGCCCCTGCTCTTTTGAATACCCTATCCCATATCATAAGAATTTCCCTCTTAGGGTCCTTCTCTATCGCCGGCTCAGCAGCCTTGAGCATCCCGTGGAGCTCACGAAGCGATTTCTTCAAACCATTCATATGGAAAATTTAGCCTAAAGGCATTATAACCATCATGAGATTGAAGTATGAAATCGGTTGCCAAATAATCATCATAGGAAAAATCTAGGCGGTCACTTGAAACAAATAATCCAATCATTTGTTGCACATGTGATTCCATAGATTTTCATTTTTCCAGCCTAGCTGAAGCGATGACCCTGGTCATACCGAACCGCTCAATCATAGTATGTTCCCCGAACATGCTATTGAGTTGTTCAATGATATCATAGGAATTGGTAATCTAACACATTCTCTTTGTATTCGTATTTGAGGACCATCCTCAAATTACGTTGTCAATCAAGAAAATTTGTGTTGTTCAATTTTTCACAATAAAGAATTGAACCAAACTTGAATTGAGTTGATATTTAACATGATAAACTACAAAAGAAAGATAACTAAAGTATGTAAACATCCACAAAGCGGTAAACAAATAAGGTTGTCTAACAATTGTACTTATTTATTTCATTTTGTTCAATTGATATCCAATATCATTGTCCCTTAGAACAAAACGATTCCGAGATCCTCATCTTACAAATCTTTAAGCCGACTGAGTCCGCACTTAAGTATTTCAAGATAGGTAGACACACCCATATCAATGATATCTAATATCACTCTCGGTCGATGAGAGTCCCATTCTCATCTCATGTCTCGATAGCCACGCCTGCAGTGGATCTATCGATGAGAAAACCAAACTCACGTGTAAGGGTCTAACCCTTACTCCCACTTATCCCAAGATAACAAGTAGTACCCCGCTGAGGCGGACCTACCAACTTATGATCGAGGGCTTCATGAGTGTGACGTTTTGGACAAGACATTATACTCATTATTTTTGGGAACTTGCATGCATAGGTTTGTTTATATGTAAGTTGAACATTTATAACATAAAACAACCTATAACTAGCAAAGCAAATAAATACGAAATCGAAAGGCCCCTAGAACCTCACAACTCTCAAACGAAAAGATTAAAATAACAACAAAAGCCTTGAACATCTTCTAGACTGGTCCTCGCCCTCCGTTTTAGTTCCGTGCCCTCCGATTTTGGTCAAATCTATTCCGTACCCATAAAACCACGAACAGCGCCCGCCGTTTCACAACCAGCGGTCGCTGAACACCACCGGCGGTCGTCGTTTCCAAAACGGCGCCCGCCGAAAGGTCCGGGAACAATCTGCCAAGAAAAAGGGCTTTCGGCGGTCGCCGTTTCCAAAACGGCGCCCGCCGAAACAAAACAGCGCCCGCTGGAGCTACAACGGCGCCCGCCGTTTGGCTCCAGCAGCCCGGTTTTGTCCGTTTTGCTTCGTTTTGCTTCGTTTTGCTTCGTTTTGCTTCGTTTTGCTTCGTTTCTTCTCGTTTTCGCCAGAGAGCCGAGATCCTCCATCGAACCATGGACTAAGTCCATCGCTTACAAGTAGTACAATACAAATATAATAGAAAAACCTATCTATTACAATTGATTCCAAGGGACGCAGCCCTCAAAAGACTATGGCCAATCGAAACGTAAAAAACGACGAATTCATTCACCCGACCACTAACGGTGGCCGGCCTTACATCTAATCACATAATCACAATTAAACAATTAATCCAATTATGTTGATTAAACTTCTTGTGTCCAACACAAAAGTGTGCACGAGCCCTAGTCTCTGATACCAATTGAAGGTACCGATATACCGATCCGATCGATATACCGTGTGTGCGGAAGCGTGTAAAGCAATAGATCTACTATGCCATGATCTTAGTGCACACTTAATGTGTATAAGAACACACATAAACATATATATATACACATCCAATATATATATATATATAAGGTTCAACGATTACTTACTTTTGTGACGAAGTGATTCGTTGAAGTCGTTGAGGTGGTGTTGAGTCGATTGAACCACCTCAAATGGATCAGCCTCTCGAAGCTCTCCTTGTGAATGACCTCGTCACTCCTTTAGATCGTCCGGATGTTGAAGCCGCACAAAAGGCCCGACCTCTACGTGTTGCACACGAACCCGAATGATAAACACCTTGCTTGTTTGAAGTGGTTCTCCAAGAACACTCTCTCTTCTCACTCTTTCTTGTGAATTTCGTGGCTGATGATGATGGTGTTAGAATGAGACATGAAAATCTGATTTTCATGCTCATTATACCCCTTTTACTTCACATGTAACCCCCACCATAATGTGTGTGTCATAACCACACATAATGGGGTGTTATGGTGAAGTTCAAAGGTCACCTCCACATAATCATGCCAAATCATGATATGTGGTCCCATTGGCTTGTGTGGCATGCCATGTCACACTATGTGACATGCATTCCATGCAAGCCATGCATCCCATGCATGTGAAAACCCACGTAAATATTGATTCTAAATCAATATATTTATTAAGCAATGTATATCAATATCGAGCTCGTGTGTGACCCTGTAGGTATGATTTTATCGATCAATATTATATTGTTCCCAACAATTAATATTATCAAATAATCATTTAACATCCATAGACGACCTTATGACTTTATCGATTGCACACGTAGGATCGAAGGACATATCCCAACAAAAAAAACCATAGAATATCAAGGTGTAAATTCACCGTGAACATACAAAGCTGTGTTCTTCCACGGTGAACATTACACACGACCTTGAACATATGGTGAATATGTTTTTCCACGGTTTACTTTATACACGGTGTTTGTACACCGTGAAATAAAACGCTGTCGTGGATCGTGCTCGTACAAGACCGTAAGTACACATACACCGTGAAATAAAACGCTGTCGTGGATCGTGCTCGTACAAGACCGTAAGTACACATACACCGTGAAATAAAACACTGATCGTGCTCGTACAAGACCGTATGTACACATACACCGTGAAATAAAACGCTGTCGTGGATCGTGCTCGTACAAGACCGTAAGTACACATACACCGTGAAATAAAACACTGTCGTGGATCGTGCTCGTACAAGACCGTATGTACACATACACCGTGAAATAAAATACTGTCGCGGACCGTGATCGTACAAGACCGTAAGTACACATACACCGTGAAATAAAACACTGTCGTGGATCGTGCTCGTACAAGACCGTAAGTACACACGGTAAATGTACACCGTTAGATGAATCATAGTCGTAAATCGACAAGACCGTAAGTAGACACGGTGTATGTTACCCGTGAGATATATCACCGTCTTAAACTCTACCGTGATAATACACGGTGATAAAACTCACGGTTGAACCGTCGTCTACTAGAACTGACACACAAACGCATGCGAAAAAATTGCAGAGAGCAATAAACCATTAACCATTTTAAAATGTCGGAAACAAAAACCCTATCTTGAAAGGATATACCAATATCAAATTACAATCGAATGATTTACAAACATCAAAGCTCGAATAATCGAAACTTCGAAAGCTAGGGTTATGGACTTACCGGAGGTTGAGCGCGATTGTCTGGGTTGTCCATGTTGTCACTGCTTGCCATAATGATGATCGTCGGAGACGGAGTTGAATAGTTGATACGATAACGGTCGGGGCTGGTGTTTCACCGTGGCGGCGCTCGTCGTGCGTGTGAATTTCAAAAGTCGAAAATTGATTTTGTGGGGCAACTTTATTTTTCTGATATTCTTTTTGTTATTTTGTAATATTCGATTTGTTTTTTGTGAGAAAAGATAACTTTTGAGGGCACTTAAGTCTTTTCATTCAAATTTGCCTACTTAACTTCCATTTTTATGGACGGGGCTTCAGAACTTGTATACTCTTATGCTTTGGCCTTTAAATGCCTCCGCCCCATGATATTAAAGCAAACTCAATACGATCGATATGATTGCTCCTGTCGATAAAATTTCCGTTTACGAGTAATTCCGATCTTCTTGTCAATAGAATTTCCGTCCACTAGTAATTTTGAAAAAAATTCACATGATTCGTGAATCGTGAGAGTGACTATTAGATATATATCCAGTAACTAAAATTGACAAAAAAGAAAAGTAAATGTAAAAGAAGATATAATAATTAATAATAAATGTGAAGAAGATATTTTATTTTTTTATTCGTGAGAGGGACCGTAATATATATGTAATATATATCATGTAACTAAAATTGACAAAAAAAAAAATGTGAAAGAAGATACATAATTTTTTTTACCTTTAATTTCAATACTTCAAGTTTTAGAGAAGTTAGGAAAACTAGATCCTTCTGCCCGTGCGATGCACTGGGAGTACCACTCAAAGCTTCTCCCGGATTTATTTTGATCTTGTTTTTATTGTATATGTTAAAATAATTGTATAAAGATTTATGTTTATATTCATTTTGAAAAAAACAATTTAGATGTTTTGACAATGTTGTATTGATTTCGAATTGTTAGAGATGATCTATATTAACATTTATTATATAGTTCAAAATTTCACAATGAGTTTGTTCAATATAACTAACAAACTTAGATAAAAATATAAAAATTATGCATTGGGAGTACCACTCAATGTTTTACCCGAATTATTTTGAACATGATTTTATTATATATGTTAAAATAATTGTATAAATATTTATGTTTATATTCATTAGTTTGAAAGAAACAATTTAAATGATTTTTCAATATTTTATTGAATTCAGATTGTTGGAGATGATCTATATTAACATTTATTATGTTGTACAAAATTTCACAATGAGTTTGTTCAACCTAACTAACAAACTTAGATAAAAATATACAAATTATGCACTGGGAGCACCATTCAAAGCTTTACCCGAATTATTTTGAACTTTATTTTATTATATATATTAAAACAATTGTATAAATATTTATGTTTATATTCATTAGTTTGAAAGAAACAATTTAGATGATTTTTCAATATTTTATTGAATTCGGATTGTTGGAGATGATCTATATTAACATTTATTATATTGTTCAAAATTTCACAATGAGTTTGTTCAACCTAACTAACAAACTTAGATAAATATGCACTGGGAGTACCATTCAAAGCTTTACCCGGATTATTTTGAACTTTGATTTTATTATATAGTATGTTAAAACAATTGTATAAATATTTATGTTTACATTTGTAGTCTTATTCGTCAGGTTATCAATCTCATCACAGATTATGAATTTCAATCTTACTCGATTAATAACCCTTGAAATTGTAACATACAACTGTTCGTGTGTGAACACCGATCTTCTTAACAGAATCCCAACCTTTGTAAATTTTTCTGGAAAAAAAAATATTGTAAATTATAAATGTGAAATTGTTGAATAGTTAATAAAATTAAATCGTTTAACATTATTTTATTTTTATTTAAAATATCTCATTTTTTAATTTATTTTAATAAGTTTTATAAAAATACAAAACATAAAAAAAAATTGTAGTGTTTTTCAATCATAATTATCACTGTTTTGATTGAAATATTTAATCTATGTGAATCTTTATATTATCATTATATTATCGAATAATTGTATTGTTTTTATTTCATTATATTAATTTTCGATAACACTGTGTGATTAATTTATTTATATTTATAATGATTTAAAAAATAAAAAATTATGCTTTAAGTGTTTTCTAATTATAAATTTTGACTTTTTTATTGTATATTAATCTGTGTGAATAGTTGTATCATTAATATCATTAAATTAAATTAAATTGGTGAATAATTATTTTATTTGTGTTTTAATTAATTATATTTTAAATTTTTTATTAATTTTTGGTAAAAAAAATAATTAACAAAATTATGTATTGAAAAAATGCATGATTTATATAAAATGATTTAATTGTTAATCGAAAATTAAATAATTTAGTAGAATTATATAACAAAACGAATAGGGATCTTTTACCTTCCAGAAAATCGAGTCTCAGTATCGAACAGAGGAAAGATGAGCAAAAAGTGAATGTCATCTGATATATATCCTTTTGGAGTGATTTTACTAAGCTATGAGGCCAAACTAACTTGTTGAATACGCCGAGTAGCCATAGATACAAACATTCGCCAAATTAAGAAATATGAAATAAAGAAGCTTAATTAGATGTCTCTTACCAAAAAAAAAAATGGATACTTAAAAATATTTTTGCCCTAAATGTGCATATGTCATAGACAAAAATAAGTAAGATCTGAAAATAGTCAGAATCTGCAAAACCAATTATTCCTCATATATTGACTATAAATTGTAATTGTCGAATATCAATATCGTCGGCATTATGAAATTTCTAATCACTTTCTTATGATTGAAATTTCAAACATGGACTAAGGACATACGCTGAAGGTGAGAGTAAAGCTGAACGACTCCTGCTTTTATGCGCATGGTTGGGATGTCTATTAATCGAACTTGAGATATAGTTAGACATCAGAAAAAATCAGTAGTAATTGGAACTAAAGTTTTTGATACAACAACCCACTTAATTATCTTTGGATGTAGAAAATCCACCTAATGCAACTTATAAATAGTGAATATGTTACTTTTGTACAAAAATAAATGGAAAGAACACCGAGGTATCACACTGAAGCCTACTACATAATCCGACGGTATAATCGATATATCGTAACAACATAAATAATCTACTTATCTCTCATTCTTAATTTATTTTAATAATTTACTTGTATTAATAATGATAAATAAATATAATAAAAAAATATTGAAAGTATATATATTTTTATAAAGTAATATTTTATTTTATTTTAGTTTAATATGATTGATTTAAATGAGAGAAAAAATATAAATTTAATAGATTTCAATATAATTGTGAAATCTATTACAATTTAAATATTTACTATATACAAATTATTTTGAAAAGAAAAAGAACAAATAACAAATTTTTTCTTCATTGCAACATAAAAAACTTAAATATAATTAATAAAGTATAACAATCTTATAAGAAATGTTATTAATAAAGTATATATATATATATATATATATATATATATATATATATATATATATATATATTCATTTTTTACGCTTATAAGTTAATTATAATACCTAATTAAAGTAGTATATGTTGTTATGGGCGTTTATTGATAATAATATATAAATAATATAATAAATATTCTTTTTTTAAATAAGTTGTTCGGAATTTATCCCTTATATTAATAGAAATACAAAACTCAAAAATATATTTTAAATTAATTTTCAATAATTAATTTTAACATTTTTATTGTTCTAATTATATAACCTTTCTGAATATTTATATAGATAGAATGATTATATAATTAATAAAATAAGTTTTTGAATAATTGTTTTGATTGTGTTTCTATTAACTAATTACTCAATTTTTCAATATTTTTATTGATTTTTTAAAACATGGCTATTTATATAGATAGACTTATTATGAAGTTAATACTATTAATTTTTTGAATAATTGTTTTGATTGTGTTTTTATTATTTGTCTACTCAATTTTTTAATATTTTTATTGATCTCTTAAAATATATAACTCGTATGATTTATTTATGTATAAAATAGTCAATTTATTATTTAATTAATAAAGTTGAAATGTTAAATAATTATATTTTCGATCATAACCTTTAGTATATAATTATTGTTGATCATAAATATAATAATCACACTAAGATAAAATATTTTAGTATATGGTATATTATATATTTTACATGCATAACCAATTTAAATAATATTTGAGGGATTAACTTAAGTATTCAGTGAATCAATCAAATTATTCATTTAATTGCGAATTTATTGGAGCGCTAATTATTTAGTGAACGCAATAAAAGATGAATTTAATGTTGTATTATTATCGTGTAATTAATTTGAAATAATATCAAGTTTATTTCCTTGGTGATATATATATGTAAAATTAAATCACTATTATTATTTGTATTACATGACAAATTGGCTACATACATCAATTAGAGTTCATTTTTTATAAATTTACGAACACACTCTTTTTTATTAAAAGTGAGTGTTTCAATAGAAAAGGTAATTATATATAGTTAAAAATGAAAAAAATTTATTATAAATAAAAGATATATAATTTTTTGTTAATCGTATTATAACATTTTACTTATTGTATGGATATTTTTAAATTTTAGTGTATGAATATATACTAAATATAGTGAAAGTTTATTTTTTTGAAAAGATTTAAGGAATTATTTTCAAATTTTACTAATTTATAAATTAATAATAAAAATATATAAATATTTTTTCGAATCAAATTAATACATATACTTCTATTGCTAACTAATAAATTTTTGAATCAAATTTTTATTTCTCTCTAATGTCAAGTATTTTTGTCTCTCAAAGTATGTTCTTTCATTTTTCAAAATCTCATTATTCATCATACCTTGACTGTAAATTTTAATTGTTTAATAGCAATATCGTGCGATGCACTGGAAGTACCACTCAAAACTTCGCCCGGATTTATTTTGATCTTGATTTTATTGTTTATGTTAAAATAATTGTATAAAGAATTATGTTTATATTCATAGGTTTGAAAAAAACAATTTAGATGATTTGACAATGATTTATTGATTTTGGATTGTTCAAAAATTAACAATGTTATAGACATAATATAACTAAAAAACCTAGATAAAAAGAATTTTTATTTATTTATGTTCAATCCAAATTTTTGAAAACCTACTTGTACAAAACATTTGTACTCTTATTCGTCAGGTTATCGTTCTCATCACATATTAAGAATTTCAACCCTGCTCGGTTAGTCACCCTTAAAACTGCAACATACAATTGTTCGTGTGTGAACACCGGCCTCCTCAACAGAATGCCAACATTTGACAAAAATTGCCCCTGACTTTTGTTAATAGTCATAGCATAGGATATCATAATTGAGAATTGGCGACGTTGAAAGCGAAAGGGCAATTTTGAATTTGAAGGCGTAAGTGACAACCTCGGAATGTAGGCAATTTCATCTCGCTTTTCTCCTCCTAAGACCTTCGCCTCAATAATATATGTTCTCAATTTTGTTATTACCAATTGAGTGCCGTTACATAATCCAGCTGTGTGATCGATATTTCTTAACAACATAATTGGAACCCCAACCTACAAAAAAATTGAAAATTAATAATTTAATCATAAAATTAAAAAAAAAAAAAAAAAACATAATAATATCATATATGGAAAAATTTACATTTAAAAACTTTAGTTATGACATTGTAATAATCAAGCGATTTAAATTGAAAAAAAAATTGTTGATAAACAATTATTTTATTTGTCTCATAATTATATCTTCATACTCAATTTATTTGTATTCTTAATGATAAATAAAAATAAAAAATTCATTTTCATAACCTCTTCCTTAAAAAAAATATTAATAATAATATTATAATTAAAGATTTATATGATAATAAATAATTTATATTTATTTTTTAATATTTTTATTTTAAAAAATTGATTTATACTAAAAAACATTAAATTAAATATTAAAATTTTAAATTGCATTTATTAATAATACATTAATTATGGCACATAATAATTATATTTACTAACTATTTTGCACTAAATACAATGCATGCTTTTTTATTTAATTATTTATCAATTTATTTGTGAACAAAGTATACATAATATTGTAAAATAATTTTAGAATTTCAAATTCAAAAATTATTTTTGATTCAATTTTGTTTGATGCATAATTTAATTCTTAAGCATATAACATTGTAAATATTATAAATGTAAAACTGTTGAATAGTTAATAAAATTAAATTGTTTAACATTATTTTACTTTTATTTAAAATATCTCATTTCTCAATTTGTTTTAATAAGTTTTATAAATATACAAAACATAAAAAAAAAATTGTAGTGTTTTTCAATCATAATTATCACTGTTTTGATTTGAATATTACTAAACATATAATATATGATAATTTTTATATTAACATTATATTATCGATTAATTGTATTGTTTTTATTTTAACTATATCAATTTTCAATAATACTGTGTTATTAATTTATTTATATTTATAATGATTTAGAAAATAAAAAATTATACCTTAAGTGTTTTCTAATTATAAATTTTGACGTTTTTTTATTGTACGTTTGAATGATATAACTTGTGTGAATAGTTGATGGTAAAATGTTTTATGATTAATATCATTAAATTAAATTAAATTGGTGAATAGTTATTTTATTTGTGTTTTAATTAATTATATTTTAAAATTTTTTATTAATTTTTTATAAAGAAATTAATATTTAACAAAATCATTTTGTTCAATATAAACAAAATTATGTATCGAAAAAATACATGATCTATATAAAATGATTTAATTGTTAATCGAAAATTAAATAATTCTGTTGAAATTATGCAACAAAACGAATAGAGATCTTTTACCTTTCAGAAAATCGAAAGTCTAAGTATCGGACGGAGAGAAGATGAGCAAAAAGTGAATGTCATTTGAATTAAAGTTTTTGATACGACAACCCACTTTATTACCTTTGGATGTAGAAAATCCACCTAATGCAACTTATAAATAGTGAATATGTTACTTTTGTACATAAATAAATGGAAAGAACACCGAGGTATCACTCCGAAGCATACTACATAATCCGACGGTATAATCGATATATCGTAACAACATAAATAATCTACTTATCTCTCATTCTTAATTTATTTTAATAATTTACTTGTATTAATAATGATAAATAAATATTATAAAAAAATATTGAAAGTATATATATTTTTTTCATAAAGTAATATTTTATTTTAGTTTAATATGATTGATTTAAATGAGATAAAAAATATAAATTTAATAGTAGATAAAAAAAGTATGAATTTTACATATTAATTTATTTTATTAATATTATTCAATTAGATATCAATTTTTTATATATTTGTATAGTAAATAAAAAAAGTATGAAGTGTATAACTAACTATAAATTTTTATTATTAAATTATATATATTATTAATTATAAAAAAAATTGAAAGTGTATGAAAAAATTAAGAAGAAAATATTACAAAACAAAAACCAAGAATAAAATCATTAATAAAATAAATTATAACTAAAACATTAATAGAACAAAAAAAATATAAATTGTCATATAATAATTTAGGAAGATTTGAACAATTGATTTCGTAATTATCGTAATAATATTCTGAATTATTGATATTTTTAATTTTGCAATTTAAATATTTTTCATCTCACTTTGTTTTATTAATTTATTTTTATTTTTAAAAAATAAAAAAATAAAATAAAAGATGATTGGAAGTTTTTTTAATAATAATTTACAAAAATTTAATTAGTCTTCTTAATAGAGAATGCGAAATGACAATCTTCAATCATAGGGAGAAATGGTTCGTTGTTTTGGACTTATACTCAGTTTCAGTTCAGTTCACACCTGTTACGTTCAATTCAGTTCAGTTTAAATTCAATAAGTTAAGTTAGTTCAATTCAAATTCATTAAAGTCTTAGGTATGATATTAATAGATTTAAAAATATAAAAATTAGTAAAAGAGAAAATAACATTAGTGAAATTTCAACAAATAAATGATAAAATTATACATTCACAACAAATAAATCTTTGAAAATTTACTGTTATTTTTAATTAATAAAAAAAATTAAAGCATAAAATTTTGAGAGTTTACAGAGGAAATAAAAAAAAAAACAATTTTTCATTCATTAGGAAAAAAATATAAATATCAACTTTTATTCATTTCATAAAGACAAATATAACTAAATCATCTTATAATACATTGACTAAAATAAAATGCTTGCTCCAAACTATTTAAGTTACACTTGACAAACGCCAATAATATCAAATATCTACCAATCCAATGACATTAACATGATTAAGCCACATTTGCACTTCTAAAACAATTGAAGTCGAGAGATTGCCAGCTGATGTCTCTTTCAAATTCCAAAAAATAGACATATGGCGTCTAGAACTCAGATTAATGAGCACAGGGAATCAAGCTTGTAAAAAGAAGAATTGTCATTTTTTTGGAAACTATAAGATATTCGAGAACATACACTTGAATCGTCATTTTTTTTCAACATTATTTGGGCAAGCGAAACAAATCAAAGATAAATAATCAACCCATCCAAATACAGTGATTAAAAATTTGCAGAAATTACTGCCCATGAATCCAAATCAAATAAGAAATTCAAATCACCAAAAAATTGAAAATTCGATTGTACCTGGAGATCTGTGGTCGCAGAGCAAAGGGATAATTGTTTGAGCCATGAGGATTCGTGCGAAGAGGATACGATTGCAGAGGAGTGAAGAAACCACCACAAAATACTTCGAATTCTGAAAACACGATGTTGGAATTGAAACCCCCGAGAGAATCGAGGAAGATGTGTGTGCGAAAGATTATTGTATTTGGTTGCTGAAATCAGAATAAGTAGATTTAGTATATACGAACATATATACTGAGAAAAAATACTAAGAATATTAGAATCTGGGATCTGCAAAAAAGTCATGTAAATAGACCACAAATAAATAAAAAATCTCAAGAAAAATACATGAGGAAAAACGACTTAATATTATAATTAGTATAAAAAAAATAATGCTATCAAAACCTGGCAATGAGATTTCTCACAGTACTTCATGTATGAGCTTGTAAAAAGCATCACTCGCCTTATCTGAAAGGGCACGGTACATGACTTTACAAATTGCCCTAAGCTTTATCTACTCACTACATTTATACATATACATGGCACCGGAGTTGCCAAAAAGCGTCATAGGAGGCACATACAAAGCTTTACTAAGAAAGATTATGAATTACCTAAGGTGATATCGCAAGTCAAGTTCATGCAAATGTGAAAAGACCTGCATGAAAATGGTTGGAGTATTGTGAATATTAGCCCAAAGAGAACTCAAATCATAAGATCAAACCATCTATTCCAGATATATGTCGCTCCCTTAAAATTGCACCAAATTTAGATGGTGCAAATCGTCCGCTTACATTCTCCCACGAATTTAAGAAATGTGCAAGCACAATAGCACCTTGAGTAGTAAGAGATAAATACATGAATACATCCAAGCATGGCTAATAAGGGTAAAATAGTACTTCATGTACACCTAACATTACTGCAAACACACTAACATTTGACTGATTATCAATAATTGAAGGATCAATCCAACACTATTTTTGCAAAAAACATCAGGCTTGTAGTTTTATTATTACTCAATAATTCATGTACAAAAAGTGATTGAATTAAAAGATTAATTAAAAAAATACAAATAAAAATGAATAAAAAATGTAGCCATCTCCACTCACTGGGATTAGCAACATCGGCTTTGAGGGCTTTGAACCAAGGAGTGACAACTCCCACACCATCTGTCCATCAGGAAAATATATCGAAGTTTATACACTTATGGAACTTACAGATGGTGTGGGAGTTGTCAAAATAACTTACAGAACTTCTACAGAAGTTCTAAAAAAACAAATTAACATTTTCTAAAGAATAACTAATACATTTTCTAAAGAAATTAACTTATTCATATGGGCACTCATACATGCACTCATACATGTCCGTCATCATTAATATATTACATCAAACATCTTGCCTCAATAATGACCAAAGTGCTTTATTTACCGCATCACGCTCTACATTGTCATCTACAAAAGTAAAAAAAAAACAATTCTCAATAGAAAAGAATAAAACATAGTAATATTTTTTCCTTTAAATGGTGCAATTGAATCGTCATAAATTGATATGTTCTTATATAATTGTCAGAGCACATATTATACCAATAATGAGAAGTTGAGCAAGGATGTCTAGGATTTTCGAGAGATTCTCTAATGTATCCTTGCAGAAAAGAGGTATCCCATGTATCGCCTGCACCCGAACCTGATAGAGTTTTTCACATAGAATGCATATCTATACGTATTAAAAATATTTGAAGGCAAAATCAAAAGAGATATGTTAAAAAAATTGTTTAATTGACAAACCTTTTCAAGAGATATTTGAGGTCAGTTAATTGCATGATCTATACAAACCTGCACCAATTTACATCGAAATGACATTAATTAATTAATTAAAAGCTATTGAAACATAAATAAATAACAATAGGGTAGAAGTTAAATAGTTATAAAATTACATAATAATTAAGAAAGAATTAAGGGGTAATTAATCAGTACTTAAACAGTTAAACAATACCTATTCCAGGAAAATGCCATGTCAATTGACAAAAGAAATTCAACAAATCGTTTGGAATCAAAACATTGTTGTAACAATGTTGTACTCACCAATAGCTAAAAAAATGCTGACAAATACACAGTATAAGGGAATCATCAAAATGATTTCACTATGCGGTGAAAATGGATGCATAGCTTGTGAAGAACCTCCTAGCAGGATATGTCATTGTTAGCACACTACATAATATATGGGCACAGACAGCGATCAAAGAACAAAAACAGTAAAAGATAGTTACTAAACCTACACAGGTCTATCCTCTTATTATTTTTTCTTATTGCCACTCAAAAGAGGGGATGTGTATTTAATTTTTTCTATCACCATACAATAAGATGTAGGAACCTAATTCCTCTTATTTTATTCAAAAATCAATATAAAAAAAAGTGGATAACAGATAATAGATATATCAAGTTGAATCGCAGGATTAAAACCTTCTCTTTAACACCATTAACGATGGCCCACATATACTTTTTCTCTTGCATCAGTTTCTCCTCTTTTAAAGCTTTATTCTCCCGTCACAATAAATAAATATACAAACAAAATGAATAAATAAATGGGATTATGCGAAAGTAAATTTACATTTCGTCTGTTCATAAAGAGCCCTTAAGAAAAACCTAACCATAGAGTTTCCATGAAAACGTATTACTGTTCTTTGAACTACCCATCAAACAGTAGCCAGTAGAAGGTTTATCTGGGTCATTTCCAACACTTAAAATGACCACATAAGCAAGTGTAAAGTTAAAAACATCAACAAATGGATGTTCTTGCATTTACATAGTGCAATTGTAATGACCAAATCATTCTAATTCATAGTATGTTCTTTTTGCGATCATACGTGCAACATATTAATCACCCCTTTTATCCAAGTGTAACTTACAGCTAAATGCATAGAGATCACATCATATGTTTAGTTTCTAATTACAAAAATATGAGATGATTAAAGTTCTTACTCCAATTTTAGCTATAGGCTGCTCTCTTCATATGCATTATATTCTGGTGATCTTTGAGTTATATTAATTGGATCATCGTCATAAAACTAAGAGTTTACCTTTTCAAAGAAAAATTAAGAGCAATAACTAATCACGTTCATGATGTGTTAACAGACCAGTTTCATTAGGAAGTAGAAAAATATGACCAATATTATTTGTTACTTTGTTAGTTATGGCATATTAGAAAAATGAATAAAGAGAAGACACACAGAAACAGATCAATCCTCCATAATGTGACCAAAGCATACAAAAGGAGTGAGAATAACACCTCCACTGAGTACAAAAAAATAGATATTGATAAAGCACCAATTTACATCGAAATGACATTAATTAATTAATTAATTAAAAGCTATTGAAACATAAATAAATAAAAATATGGTAGAAATTAAATAGTTATAAAATATCAATTACAATCACTTAGGGTAGAGATTATTCAATCACCTGGGGTAGAGATTATTCAATCATGCACGATAAATGAGAGATGAAGAGGAACTGTTGGGAGATGGCTTCAGGGCACTTGACGATGTCGAAAGCTGAGTTGACTGCAAACAAAATTTTGCACTGATATATATTATTAACCACATATTTAAAATCTAAAAAAAATAACATATTAATCATTACCTATGAATGAATTAGGATTAAGTCATTATTAAACAACAATTCTAATATAAAAGCAATTAACATAAGAAAAAAGAGTTGCAAGGCTAGATCAGGTAATAAATTACATCAAAGCAATAATTAAGAAAAAGGATGAAAACATAAAAAAACACGAACTTACCAAGAAATCTGCAAAACAAAAACACATAAAATTTGTTAAATAAAAGAATTTAAAACAATTCAGAAGTAAAAACAGTTATACAAATCTAAAACTGCAAACAAAACAATCAACACATTCAAAAATTAATAACATTTAATAACCGAGATATGGTATAAAAGGAGAAAAGCCACGAATCTTCTTCAAAGAGATCTAAAGTACTTAAATATTATGGTTTGTAAAAGGGATTAAGATATATGAATGAATTAGGGTTAAGTCATTGTTGAACAGAAAATCTAATGTAAAAACAAATAACATAAAAACATAACTTTTCCGTTGAAATGCTAGATTAGGTAATAAATCACATATAGAAATTAATTAAGACAAAAGGTTGAAAACATAAAATACACGAAACTTATTTATAGGTAAGTTGGGTCAAGAAAACTTACATTGATTTCACGATCTTCACCATCTTTATCCAGGTACATGCTATTATACTCCTTTGTGTCGGTAATGTTACCATGTTCATCCACTTTAGCATCACCAAGCATTAACAGGCATTGGTCTCACTCCTTCAGTTCTTCCTGATCATACAAAGGGGAAATTATTTTAGACGGAGTATCAATAGTAAACTTTGTTTTTTATACGGAACAATCAAATTGTATTATTAGACAGCATCACTTTCTTTTGCTGAAGAGCACATAAATTTAGACGTATATCTAATTACTAAACTCCTAGTAAATCAGCATACAACCACATAGTAAACTATAACTAATGACAATTAACTTGCGAGAAAAATAGTAACTCTTCTCATACTAAATTATATGCCGAGCTCAACAGCAGAAGAACTCGTTTGGGCCATTCTCGAAAAGATTTAAATTCCATTTTGTTTTTGCTAAAGCAACGTGCCTAAAAATAGGTAATCGTGTAAAGGTTGGTGTTGAGTGACTTGAGTCAGCAGTGAACATGATGAGATTGCAGTTTTTAAAGCAAAGAATGTAATATGCATTCTTGGTACTTAATAATCGAGGACCTCAAAAACAAAAATGGCTATTGATTATCGACTCTAATTATCCAGTATCCAAACACACGTTCCTCTTGAGGCAGATTCAAACACTCTATTATCATATATCGATTGCGATTAGCAAAAGACATCAAATGTCAAGTGGCAAATTACAATTCAAACAAATATAAAAACAACAAAACATGAACATGATGGGATCACAGGTCTTGAATCAGAAAAATGCAATATGCATTCTTGGTACTAAATGATCGAACTAAAAACAAAAATGGGTATTGATTATCGACTCTGATTATTCTAAGCCCCATATGAATTGCGAAAAAGAAATCCAAACAAAGAAGGTTCTAGAACATAAAATCCAACACTTAAAATGGTTGAAGTGAAAAAAACTTGCAAGCATCGAATAACCTGCAACCATCGAATGCATTCTTGGTACTAAATGATTAAACTAAAAACAAAAATGGGTATTGATTATCGACTCTGATTATTCTAAGCCCCATATGAATTGCGAAAAAGAAATCCAAACAAAGAAGGTTCTAGAATATAAAATTCAACACTTAAAATGGTTGAAGTGAAAAAAACCTGCAAGCATCGAATATCCTGGTCGAGCCTCTTCAATTCGGCAGAAATGGGGTGTTTCCCTCTTGTATCCGTGGGCCCCACAGCCGATTGAACATCACCTGAACTCCGTGCTTCCGTTTGCATTGCTGTGAATTGTTTATTTATTTATTTAAAAGCAAAAACCCAAAACTGAGGAAAAAGAAGAATAAGAAGAAAGAAGGGACTTCAGCATTCATCCAGTTGAATATAATTTGAGCGGAAAATTAATCAAACCGGGAACTTACGTACTGCAATTTGGGAGGGGATGACGGATGAGAACTTAATCAGAATCGAGAAAGAGCACCGAAAATTATAGAAGAAACTTACCTTGAGGACAACCCTAATTCGGGAGAAGATTTCATTTACTGAATATACAAAAAAAAAAAATAGAAGAAAAGATTGAGAATGGGTGTGAACGCAAATGAAATTGAGCATTTTTATTGGACAATTGAATTTCAATTTGATCCTATATGGCAAAATTGGCTGTTTCTATTGGCTAATTGGAATTATTAGTATTGATTTATATATTATTAAGATAATTAAATTTAGATATCTTTTAGAGTGATTTAATCACAAAGTAATTAACATGCATGAACATAAAACAAAAATGCAATGAAAATTCAAGGTATGAGTTTATGCATATATTTTCTATGAATATATACTAGGTCATCCATAAGAAAATGCAATACTACTATATAATTGATCCTTATAAAATAAATAAAACATCAGCTAATAATTGGCTTAATTATTTAAAGTTTATAAAGTATTAGATTTGAATGTAAATTTAATAGTACTCCGGTAGACATATTTCTTTGGGCACAAATAAAAAAAAAATGTTGAGTTTTGACTTTTTATTTGAAAAGTAAAAAGTTAAAAATATCTTTTCAAGTTGAAAAATAATAAAAAAAAAAGTATAAAAAAAATTAAAAGATAAAATATATTTTAAAACAAAAAATTAAAAAAAATAAAAATATATATATATACTAGTGGCGCTCGTCTTGCACGTGCAAGACGAACGCCCGTATGACTAAGATACAAAACTTATAAGCCTAACCTGTTGTGCAAAATAAGTTCGAGAACCGTTTATTTTACAAGTATAAGATACAAACTTTATAAGTTCAACCAACTATGCAAAAAAGATCATTAGGAGATACATCTCCTAATGATCAACATATACCATTAGAATTTAAGCGATTGATGACATTCTTTTATTCAAAAGAACAAAACAAATACAAGAAAGTATATAAGGAGATTACTAAACATTTGTGAAACATAGGTGAGCAAAAACAAAATGTACAATAAATATCTCCTCATTCCCACCACCAACACTGCATAAAAAGAAAAATCACAAGAGAGGTACCTAAATCATACACTCACACACAAAGGGACAGCAAGTTTTGGAAAGGGGTGGGTGTTAAAGGCACAACAAAATATTACACGAGTCACAATGCTACCAACCTTGACAATGCAACACCGCTCAACACGATAACTGCAACCACTTGCAGCTCCCCATGCACGAGAACGGACAATGTAGAAATATAACCTAAAATAAATCAAATCAAATAAAACAGCAGTAGGGGAAATTTATGCAAAAAAAATTAAGAAAAAATAGGTTTTCGCACTGGTGTCCAGAAAATATTAAACTCCCTCAATAATATAGTAGGATGAAAAACTCACATTTAGGCAGAAATGAATTTAGCGCTATGCTGACATAGTAATCAACTGCAGCTAACAAGGAAGCCTTCCATTTGATCCGAGCTCTTTCTTCAGAAGACGCTAAACTCATCTTGTCCTCCATTAAAAGAAAAAAATCCCAAAAGGACAAGATCCTAGCTTCCCCCACCATACACCTGAAAACACCAAAGACTTTCAGAATACAACAAGACGGCTTCATAGTCGGCTATAACAAGCCTATTACATTAATAAGAAGAAAATAAAAAAATGACATTGTGGGAAGTACCTGAGACTCGACTGTAATCCAACAAATTTGACCCAATCAGAGTACCTGAGAACATACTCTTGGATCACTTTCGACTGTGATCCAAAAAAAGGTAAAGAATTTAATAGTAACAGACTATTGGAAATGGTTATGAAATCGTTAAAGAGGACCTTGAATCTTACCATGCGGGATTAAGAGTGTTGCATTCAAGATTTTAGCAAAGGCGACCCTGTCACAAATCTTCATATAGAAAAAAAAAGTTAAAAAACGTGTTGTAGTCATGTCACATGTATGGTAATAGTAATAAATTGAATTCACTGACACCCATTCTCTGTTGACTCAGCCCTCCATCGAGGAAAACCTAAATATAACCTTGATATGTCTCTGTCAAATCTGCTCAAACGAAAAAAATAGTTATCGTCTGGAAAAGGTTGCAAAATTCAAGCCAAAAAACACATTTTACTTTTATTGTTTTACTTACTGGAAGTACTTTCTAAGTAGACGCAAGGTTTCCAGCCTTGGGGAGCCAAAAGCGTCCATAGCTCAGACCCGTCCCTATGAAAAAAAAAAAGTTACCGGTTACATTTAGTACCGACAAATTGAGCATGTTTTCATCAAGATATGGAAATCGATTGAACTCTTACTCACAGTTTGGCGTTGTGTGGCGTTCTGGACTAAACAAGAATGTCTCGGTTTTGGTGCGTTTCATTCCTGCAGTGAAAACAATTATGAAGCTTGTGAAACAGAGCAACTATTACAGCACAAACCGAAAACATAAATACGAATATATCATTTCATTTTCCAGAAAGTTAACTTTTTACGACATGGAAACGTTTATAAAGCAAATAGATCGATGACCGAAAACCTCGATACTCAGCTGACTTGGTTGAGACACGAAAAAGACAGAATTCCTTCCACCAATACCATCCATCAGCTAAAATTTGACACTCATATCAACTACATTTGCATTCCTAATTAAAGAAAATCAACACACTCCCAGCAAGATCCCAATAACCGAAATCCAAACTAAGAACGTAGTTAATGAAAATGCCCCTCAAGATCAATCGGCCAAATTTGTTCAAAAAAATAGCATTTCCAATAACAAGAATTACCCAACGAACCCAACCACCCACACCGTTTTCCTATACCCTCAAACTAAACTAAACAAACAATAATGTGAAAAAAGGCCCAAAATAAGAAAATACCATATCCAGTAACAAGAATTATCCCCTCAAACCAAACAAGATCTCACATGTATCATGAAAACCAAAAGGCAAAAATGTCCAAAACAGAAGAACACATACCAATAGAGGAGAGGCTAAGGCATGGCTGATGAAAAGGGTGGGAAACAGCAGAGGCATCAGCATGGTAAGGGCAGCAGCAGCAACCACGACTCCTCTTGTAGAAAACAATGGTATGGATGAAAACAAATAATGGCTTTGATTAATGATGTGTTTGACAACTGAATACAAAGCACGGCTGCATGTATTTATATAATACATGCAGCAAACCCTAACCCTAAAACAGGGACTCAAAAGTAATAAACATAAAATATAAATACAACTTATGGAAATTGCGAAATAACCCCAAACGCGCAAACCCTAATAATTATGCATGGAGGGGTCGGTTTGGAGTGGAACCAGCTGCAATCCATGCAGCTGCATTGTATACTTCAATACCCCCCCCTCAAGATGGGCATACAGATCCTTTATGCCCAGCTTGGAGAGAAGAGAATGGAAAGCGCGCGCACCCAAAGCTTTGGTGAACAAGTCTGCAACTTGATTGACAGTACTCATGTGGAATGGTTTGAATAGACCTTTCTGCAGCCATTCTCTAACCAAATGGCAGTCTATCTCGATGTGTTTGGTGCGTTCATGGAACACTGGGTTAGATGCAATGTGTATAGCCGCCATGTTATCACAATATAGAAGGGCAGGCTGAGAATGCTGGATGCTAAAATCTTTGAGAAGCTTTTTAAACCAAATTAACTCACAGACACACGAGGCCATTGCTCTGTACTCAGATTCTGCAGATGACCTAGAAACAGTAGTTTGCTTTTTAGATCTCCATGCAACAAGGGATTCACCAATGAAGACACAGTAACCAGTGACAGATCTTCTTGTTTGTGTGTCAGCAGCCCAATCTGCATCACAAAAGGCTTTCAAGTGAAATGTGTTATTTGCAGGGTAGAAGAGACCTTGACCTGGGGAGTTTTTAAGGTATCTAACTACTCTGAGAGCTGCTGTCATGTGAAGATCAGTGGGATGCTCAAGGAATTGACTCAGAACCTGTATGGAGTAACAAATATCAGGTCTTGATAGGGTCAGGTACAGCAGCCTCCTATAAGTCTTCTGTATACTGATGGATTGGATAGGTATTCACCTTCATCCTTGTTGAGTTTAAGACCTTGTTCAAAAGGAAATTGGACAGGTTTACTGTCCAACAAGCCACAGTCAGAGATGATATCCAAAGTATATTGCCTCTGATTAATAACCAAGCCATCTGCATTTCTAGCAACTTCAATGCCAAGAAAGAACTTTAAATCACCTAAATCCTTTAGCTTGAACTTACTACTTAAATAAGCTTTTAGCTTGTTAATGGCAGGAAGGTCATTCCCTCCCAGAATGATATCATCTACATATATGAGGAGAAAAATGGTAGAGGCTCCAGTGGTAAGAATGAACAATGATGAATCAGCATTGCTTTGAGCAAAACCATAATTAAGAATCACTGAAGATAGCTTTTCATTCCACTGTCTGGAAGCTTGTTTTAAACCATACAATGACTTGTGCAACTTACAACACATGGAACCATTTGATGCTGTAGAATAACCCTCTGGCAGTGACATGTATACTTCTTCATGAAGCTCTCCATAAAGAAATGCATTGTTGACATCAAGCTGTATGAGATGCCAATTGAGAGAGGCAGCTAGAGCCAACACAGTTCTAACAGTAGCTATCTTTGCAACAGGAGAAAAGGTTTCAAAGAAATCCAATCCCTCTTGTTGTGTGTACCCCTTTGCAACCAGTCTTGCTTTACACCTCTCAATGGACCCATCTGAATTCCTTTTCAGCTTGTACACCAATTTACAACCAACTGTTCTTTTTCCTGGTGGTAAGTGCATGACTGTCCAGGTTTGATTTGCCTCTAATGCCTTTATCTCCTCATTCATAGCATGCTGCCACTCTGGATGCTGAGAGGCTTGTTTAAATGTATTTGGTTCGGAATATATAGCTGTGGACATCACATATCTTAAATACTGTCTTCTGAGTTTGCTGAAATTGAGACAATCACTGAGTGGGTATGTTGATGAAGGTAACACACCTTTGACATCTTGATTCTGAGACTTCTTGATGAGGTGACATTGATATTCTCTTAGATAACTTGGTGGCCTAGATATCCTTCCAGTTCTGGTAGTGGGCAATGGTTCATCAGTATGGACTTCAACTGTATTTGATGAATCACTTACAAGTGAGTCTTCACTGTGATGGTTTAGGTCAAGGTCTGAATCAGGTGTTGAACTGGGAGATTCATCCTCTGATGCAATATGATCCTGAACTGGTTCTGTGGTATCTTTGACATACTCAAATATGTCTGGTAGACTTGTGGTGGACTCTGTAGCTGTATCAACTGGTTTGTCATGAAAAGGGAAATTTCCTTCATAAAAAATAACATCTCTAGCTGTGAAAACATTGTGATCTTCTAGGTCATACAATATATATCCTTTAATGCCTTTGGGATAGCCAATGAATATACATTTGTGGGCTCTAGTACTGAATTTGTCTCTCTTGGGATCCAGGTTTGTTGCATAGCATAAACATCCAAAGGTTCTGAGGATGGACAAGTTTGGATCCTTCCCATACAGTACAGAGTAAGGAGTGTTGTTATCAATCACTTTGGATGGGGTTCTGTTGATCAGATAGGTAGCAGTGAGTATGCATTCTCCCCATAACTCAATGGGAACATTGGACTGAAATTTGAGAGACCTTGCTACTTCCAAGATGTGTCTGTGTTTCCTCTCCACAACAGAATTTTGTTGTGGTGTATATACACAGCTCATCTCATGCTCAATCCCATGCTCTCTATAAAACTCATTCATTTCAAATTCTCTCCCCTGATCAGTCCTTATCTTCATGACATTGGTTTTGAACTGTGTTTTAACAATCTTTACAAAGTCTTGCAGCAATCCTCTAGCTTGGGACTTTAAGTGCATCAAAAAAATCCATGTAAACCGGCTTTTGTATTCTACTATTGTGAGAAAGTATCTGTGGCCATTGTGAGAACTCACAGATAATGGACCCCAAATGTCTGCATGTACTAGCTCAAAATTGGACATTGTTTTCTCAACATGTATGGGAAAAGGCAGTCTAGTTTGTTTAGACTTATGACAAACATCACACACACCAAACTCCTTGGTAACAGAAGGAAAATGTTTATTCATTTTATTCATCAAAACCATGCGGCTTACAGAGGGATGACCCAATCTTTTATGCCAAACATTAATAGAAATACTACTAGCTACTCTACTGTCCTCTTCTTCAACTTTAACAGCTTCAAAATGGTATAGTCCTCCTACTTCCTTAGCTATCCCAATCACTCTGCAGTGTGTATCCTGCACAGTACATTTTTCAACAGAAAATTGCAGAGTAGCTTTAGTATCCATCAATAACTTATTAATTGAGATAAGGTTGAACTGAAATGAGGGCACAAGTAAGACATTTCTTAGAACAATATGAGGACTGAGGATGACAGTCCCAACATGAGTTACCACTGTACTTGAGCCATTTGGCAATTTGAGCACAATAGGGTTACTGCTTCTCACATCTTGCATATTTTTCAGGTTGTTTGTTATGTGATCACTTGCACCAGAGTCAAGGATCCATACCTTGCTGCTTATACTAAGTGAACAATGAGAAACAAGGGTATAAGCATCATTCATACCTCCTTTCTTCTGGTGAGAATTCTCAGAGGAATTCTGATTGAATCCTTGCAGCAAAGCACACAGTTGTTTGTACTCCTTTGGTGACAGTTTTACATCCTTCTCTTTCTCCTCTTCCTCTTGATCAACTTGATTAACAATGGCCTTTTGCTGATTACTCCATGACCTTGGAGTTACTGTCTTGGTTTCCCTAGCAGGAAAACCATTCAACACAAAACACCTCTCTACTGTATGATTATTCCTTCCACAATGAGTACATGCTGTACTTTTGTTACCATCATTCTGGTAATTCTTCCCATGACCTGGTGGATAGCCATATAGTTCCCAACACTTGTCCACTGTATGATTGGTTCTCCCACACTTTGTACATTGTACTGATCCCCTTTTTCCACCTTGTGAGGCTTTGTTCCATGCCCTATGGTCATTGCTCTTATTATATTCTTGTTTAGCAGCCATAGCATTGGCTTGTGTCCCTCTTGTACTCATATTCTGTAGCTCCAAGTTGGATTCTTCTTGTGAGACCAAGTTGAATACTTGATCCAAAGTGGGTAAAGGATCTCTCAGAAGTATCTGGTTTCTTAACTGCATATACTCATCAGTTAAGCCCATCAAGAAATACAAAATTTTTCTCTTTTCAATTTTCTGTTGTGCTTCTATCATTGCAGGGCATCCACTCATTGGACAGACACAGAAGGATTCATGTGCTAATAGTTCATCCCATAATCCCTTTTGTCTGGCATAATAAGCACTCACTCTATCTCCTTCTTGCTTTGTTATCATTAGTTTTTGCTCAAGCATGTAAACTAAATTGTTGTTTGTTTTTGAGAATTTGGTATGTAGCTCAATCCATACCTGTCTTGCAGATGTGGCATAGGCTGTGAAACCAGCAAGTTCAGGAGAAAGGCTCGAGGAGATCCACGTCAGCACCATGGAATTGCATCTTCTCCAATCCTGGTACAACGCGTCTGATGGGGATGGCTCCAGAATGGATCCATCAATGAACCCCAATTTGTTCTTCGCAAGGAGGCCCTGCATCATATTTCTACTCCATACCTGGTAGTTCTTCGTGTTCAGAGGGTCGCTTACTAGTTTTATTCCTGGTGACTCTCCATAATGCAAGAAATAAGGGCTTGAGGGTTTTGTGGGATCCATGAGGTCGACAGTTGAGCCACTGGTATCTCCGTCCTTTTTCTTTGGTGATTCTGTCATGATGTCTTTGCGGAATTATTGCTCTGATACCATGTAGAAAACAATGGTATGGATGAAAACAAATAATGGCTTTGATTAATGATGTGTTTGACAACTGAATACAAAGCACGGCTGCATGTATTTATATAATACATGCAGCAAACCCTAACCCTAAAACAGGGACTCAAAAGTAATAAACATAAAATATAAATACAACTTATGGAAATTGCGAAATAACCCCAAACGCGCAAACCCTAATAATTATGCATGGAGGGGTCGGTTTGGAGTGGAACCAGCTGCAATCCATGCAGCTGCATTGTATACTTCAATACCTCTTCATCCTCCTCTGGAGTGGCTGTGGATTTTTTGCAAAGATAAACCCAGATCTGATTTTTTTAGTGCTTGCAAAGAGATAATTACCCACACATATAGATACACTCATACATGTTGATTAATTACCCTTCATATCGCAGAGAGCGAGCCGAAGTAAATTGAACATCCGGTCGTGGCACCAATTTTCCTCCGAAGGCAATATGTTGGGTGAGACACCATCGGTGGATTTTATTTCTCTCTGCAGCTTTGAAAACGACAGATTAGTTACTCAATTTTTTTTCGTGAGATTTTTCATTTACTAATGGTAAGTCACCTCACATATACATACATAATTATGAAATACTTACAGAGATTGCGCTGAGGAGAGCAAATCGCAGAGAAGAAGGAGAAGATTTAGATCTGTTTTTTTTTTCTTTAAGATAATAATGTAATTAGTAAAATATATATACACGTATTAAATTTTGCTTTAATGAAATTATCGGGGAGGGTACGTGGCGCCCGTAGTGAAGTGATTTTTTTTGTAAATTATTTAATCAAACTAATTTACGTACCCACAAAGACATACAAAATACATACATAGCGTAGAGTGAGGGGGGTGACGCGTGGGCAATTGCAGTTAGCTTTATATATATAAAGATATATATATATATAAAGATATATATATATATATATATATATATATATATATATATATATATATATATATATAGAGCTAAGGATTTGAATCCACGTTTCACCCTAAACACTAAAGGACTGTATGTATTACAAATACGTATGTAGTTATTGTTAGGCCCCATTTTCATTTATTATTTTTATTTATTATTTTTATGTACATATATCTTTTATTAAAATCAATGGGAGTTGTGGGCCCCATCCCCACGGGTCCCACACGAAAGGCCGCCCACAACAGCTAAAAGGGGATCGACCAGAGGTTTGCACCGATCAGGCAAGAACCAGCCGAGCAGATGATAAAACGCCGGGCAAGAGACACGCAATCCCTAGAATAAACCACCTCGCTCGGATGTTGTCGAGATCGGGATACAGTAAGAAAGGCGACCAGGAATTGGTCTCCCCGGCTCAACAAAGGCGGCGCAGGAAGGGGTGTAATAGTCTTTTTGCCATTTTTAGGTCTTTGAGTAAACCTATGTCAAAGCCCAATAAGGAAAGGCCCAATTCCTTTTGGGTAAACCCTAATGTAGCTCTATAAATAGGGAAAGCTGTAAAAGGAAATACATTCACAATCTTCAAGAAAGATTCCAGCTCTAAAAATACTCTCTGGCTTCTCTCCATTTCCAGCTAAGAACATAAAATCTTTACCAAACTAGTCCTCAAAAATCCCAGAATATAGTTAACAAATTTTCACCCGTTAACAATTGGCGCTAGAAGGAGGGGGATACCTCGAGCGCTAGTTTCGGTGTCGAGATTTTCACTTTTTTTGATTTCCGGCAATGAAAACTGCAGGTACTTCCAGTAACGTCGTCGTCGCTCTCGCCGGCGAGACCGACGGGCATGAAGACGAAACCCGGAGGACCATTCTGACGGAGAGCGTCGCTAAGACAACATCTCCGGAGGAACAGAATGAAATCGCACGTCAGTTGGCGATGATAGAAGCACTACGTGCCGAAGAGGCCGAGATCAGGGAGCGACAAAGAGTCCTCCGCGAAGAAGTGGCGGAAGCCGAGAGGCTGTTACCCCCCGCCTTGGAAGAAGAGCCTGATCTGGATGTAGGGCGAATCAACACCCCGGAGGAAATTAAACGCACCATACAGAAGTTAGAGGCTCGATCTCGATTCTTGGAGAAGAGACCGGCCACAGGAAATCCGAACCATAACCGCCGCTGCCTCGAGAAGGAATTTGAAGAAGAAGCACGCGAAGAAACAGCCCGGACCGTGTTTCGGCAGACTCAGGCAATGAGGCCCGACCACGACATGATAGATCCGGGGACTGTTGTGGTGGCCGATCCAGATCTCGCAAAACGATTGGAGGAGGTAGAGAAAAGATTGGCCGGACAAGATTGTGACCCAAAAAGAAGGTCGGCCCTCGCCGAACCCCTCAGTTTGAGGATTGAGCAAGCCCGGCCCCTGCCCGACATCATCCCGCTGCTGACTTTCATCTACGATGGGGCCTCCGACCCCGACGTCCACCTAAACAAGTATAACACATACATGGTCGGCCGAGGAGCCACAGAGGCCACGAAGTGCCGTCTTTTCCCCCTCACCCTCGGCGACATGGCCCACCGCTGGTACACCAGTTTACCGTCCAGGTCGGTCGACAGTTTCGAAGAGTTGGGAGACGAGTTCGTATCTTATTTCGCATCCAAGGTGAAACATTCAGAAGGTCGCCAACGGCTAATGGGGGTCAAGCAGGGAAGAGAGGAGACCGATGAGGACTACATAGATCGAGTGGAACATATAGCCAAGCAGGGGGACCGGGTGAGCGACGAGGTCCTCGTCCATGCCGTCGTGGGCGGTCTGCGACCAACATCTAGCCTTTTCAAGCCAATGATGAAAGAATACCCAAAATCATACACCGAGTTCCGCCGGAGGGCAGGCGAAGAGATTGCCCAGCAGCGCATATATGATCAGCGGATGAAGGAGTTGGAACCCGAGGACGAACGAAAACCTCCCTCCACGAAAGGAACTGTCAACCCGGCAACCGTTGATTACTGGACGGAGCCACTCCCAGCGGCGAAATACCACGAAAGTGGAAAGAAGAAACCTTATTATAAACCCTACCAGGGAGCTGTCCACGCGCCCAAGAAGGTCGAAGTCGTCGAGGAGTACCCCGGGGGCGGGACTTTCCTGGGGCAAACTCCCACCCGGATTCTCCAGATTTTCTACGAACGGGACATCAATGTCCTCACTCCTCCCCAGGCCATGAGAAGCCGTCCTGACGAAAGAAACCCGCGCAAATGGTGCTCTTTTCATCAGGAGAACGGTCACATGACTGACGAGTGTCGTGGCCTGATTGCCCAACTCCGACAACTGTATGAGGATGGGAGCCTGACCGAACTCCTCCGGGCACCAAAGCGGGGTCGCCCAATGGCCGGTCGCGGTGCCGCCGGTCGTGGAGGCGCCGGACGTGGAAGAGGAGGTCGAGGCCGAGGCCGAGGGTATCAAGACGACCAGAATCACCGGCCCCATCAACAGCAAAGGCTCGAGCCAGGTCCGGCCGGTCAAAACCCTTTAGCTTTGCCACCTCCCCCGGTCGTGGGACCCGAGGACCCAGATCCGCCCGTCCGAGTTGGAGCTCGAGTAAATATGATCGGGGGTCTGACGCCGATCATCCATAAATCCAAAAGACAGAGGAAGGAGGAGCTTCGCGAGTTCGAGGGAGTGAACGTCGTGGTCCCCCATGCAGAATCAACCATCTCCCGAGGAATTGTCATTTCTTTTTCGGAAAAGGACAGAGAGGGGATTAAATACCCCAAAGAGGACGCCTTGGTAGTGACCGCTCGGATCCTCGGTGTCGAAGTGGCCAGGGTCCTGGTAGATAACGGGGCCCATTGCAACCTGATTTTTAAATCAGCGTTGGATCAACTCGGCGATCTCACGAGGTATGTCCGACCGTATGAGGGGGTCCTGAAAGGGTTCGGAGACGTGGTGGTCCGCCCCAGAGGACGGATCAGGATGGCTGTGGAGTTGAAGGATTGGCGGGACCCTACCATCAATATGACTAGGTTGATTGAGTTTGTTATTGTGGATGCGGAGAACATTTATAATGCTTTTTTCGGGAGGCCGTTCCTCGATGCCTTCGAGGCCGTGGCGTCCTCCCATTATTATTGTATTAAGTTTCCCACCCTGAGCGGTGCGGTCGGCACCCTTCGGGGTGACCAGTATATGGCAAGGAAGTGTTTCAATTATCTTTTGTGTCCTAATACAAACAACTGTATAAACGATGATGGCACCACCGACACTGGGGCATTAGGGGGAGGCGATCCCCAAATGCCCGGTCGTGAATTGTCCCCGGAGGGGGATGGCCCCAGAGATGAGGTAAGCCAAAATGACGCAATTGAATTAAGGGAAATCGACCCCGCAAAGGGAATAGATCCAGACGATAAGGAATATCTGACCGCTCTATGGGAAGAGGGCGAGCCCGGGCAGTCGGGATGCCACGTCGTCGAGATCCATGAACCGCAAGAATCAGAGGCCGTTCTACCCGAACTCGAAGCCCAATTTTTGCACATACTCATTGATGAAGTACCGGCCGACCAAGATAACGACTCAATCCAAAATATACAGCATACGAGCATGGAAGATTTTGACCCCCGAATTGGTTTCGAACCAAACGAGATCCCCGACCCCCGAGGACCTTCAGCATGTTCGGTAGTAGATGAAGTCGAGAAAGTCGGTTTGGATCCAGACAGGCCAGAATTGGAAGTGTTTATTGGGAGGGAAGTCCCCGAACGACTGAGGGACGAGCTGATCGAGTTCTTAAAGCAGAATACGGACGCGTTTGCCTGGTCACATAAGGACATGGTTGGAATCGATCCCAAGCATGCCTGCCACCATCTGAAGATTAACCCGGAGAAAAAACCCATTGCACAAAAGAGAAGGAAGATGGGGCCCGAGAAATACGCTGCCTTGGCGGTTGAAGTTAAGAAATTAGTAGACAACGACCTGGTGCGAGAGGCCGAGGAAGAACCCCAATGGATCGCAAATGTTGTGCTCGTGAAAAAGTCAAACGATGCCTGGCGTTTGTGCATCGATTTCACCGATCTCAACAAGGCTTGCCCAAAAGACCATTTCCCCCTACCCCACATCGACCACCTGGTTGACAGCGTCGCCGGGCACGCAATTTTCTCCAATTGTGATGGTTTCGCGGGTTATCACCAAATACCGATGGCCGAGGAGGACGTCGAGCATACGTCTTTCTATTCAGACAAGGGGTTGCTGTGCTGGAAAAGGATGCCTTTCGGCCTGAAGAACGCTGGGGCCACCTACCAACGATTAGTAAACAAAATGTTCGCCGACCAGATTGGAGACACCATGGAGGTTTACGTAGACGACATAATCATAAAGAGTAAATCCGAGGAGGATCATGTGAAGGATTTAAAAGTCGCGTTCGAGATTTTGAAATTTTACAGCATGAAGCTCAACCCCAAGAAATGCCATTTCGGAGTATACAGAACCAGGTTCCTCGGTCATATCGTCAGTCTGAGAGGCATTGAGGTGAACCCGGAAAAAGTCAAGGCCATCCGAGATTTGAAAGAGCCCCGGAGCCTGAAGGATGTGCAAAAGCTGACCGGCTGCCTGGCTGCCCTAAGCCGTTTCATTCCCCGGTTAGGGGATAAGAGCCGCCCTTTCTTCAAAGCGATAAAGAATCAAAAATTCAAATGGGGGAAGGAGAGCCAAGAGGCTTTCCTACGATTAAAAGAGCATCTCGGAAGTCCCGCTATTCTGTCAAAACCGGTCGCCGAGGAAAAGCTATTCCTCTACTTGGCCGCATCAGAACATGCCATGAGCTCAGTTCTCGTCCGGGCAGAGGGACAACTCCACAAGCCCATCTATTTCGTCAGCCAGGTCCTCCACGACGCTGAGACACGATATACGCCCCTGGAAAAGCTAGCATACGCCTTGGTGATGAGCGTACGGAAGTTGAGGTCTTATTTCTTCGATCACCCGGTAGAGGTCCTGACTACCATGCCACTAAGACAGGTCTTGCAGAGACCGGACACGAACGGCCGATTATTGAAATGGAGTCTAGAGGTGGGTCAGTACGATATCACTTATGCTCCCAGAACAGCGATTAAGGGACAGGCTCTTGCAGATTTCATAGTAGAACTAACGTTCCCTGAGTCCACCCCATCGACCAGGATCCCGGCATGGGAGCTATACGTCGACGGGTCGTCCAATTCCTCCCACGCCGGGGCTGGAATAGTGTTGGTCGGACCGGGCGGACAATCTTTCACACACGCTGTAAAGTTCAAATTTGCCGCGACAAACAACGAAGCGGAATACGAAGCGCTGATCGCCGGACTGAATCTGGCTTTAGCAGTGGGTGCCGAGCACTTACAGATCTTCATGGACTCGTTACTGGTGGTCAACCAAATCAAAGGAGACTACGAGACCCGATGTGACCGAATGGCGAAATATTATGAACACGTGATGGCGCTGTGCGGAAAGATACCGAAAACCTTCATCGAGCAAATCCCTAGAGAGATGAATTCCCAGGCTGATGCGTTATCCAAGCTGGCTTCCTCCTAGGGGAGCGCAGACATGGCTAACGTAATCTTAACCAGTCAGGCAAAGTCAGCAATATCGCGGGAGGAAAGCCTGATCACAATCATCGATCGCGGCGAGACTTGGATGGACCCTATTCGCTCCTACCTCCTAGACGGGACGCAACCCAGAGATAAGACAGAAGCTAGGCAACTCCGCATACGGGCAGCTAGATATACCCTGATTGGAGATGTGTTGTACAGGAGAAGCCTATACCTTCCTCTTTTGAAATGCATAACCCCGCTCGAAGGCCACCGGGTTTTTAGCGAAATTCACGATGGCGTCTGCGGGAACCATGCAGGAGGGCAATCGCTGGCCCACAAGACGGTTCGCCAAGGATTCTATTGGCCTACTTTGAGACGAGATGCAATAAATTATGCTCGAAAATGCCATAGATGCCAGGTGACCGCCCCCATTATCCGGACGGCGCCAGAATATCTCAACTCGATATACAGTCCTTGGCCTTTCGCGTCATGGGGAATTGATCTGATCGGACCACTGCCGACCGGACCAGGTGGAGTTAAATATGCGGTGGTGGCCGTGGATTACTTTACGAAGTGGGCTGAGGCCGAACCGCTGAAAGTCATTGACCAAAAGGCGATCATAAAGTTCATCTGGAAGAATATCATATGCCGTTTCGGGATCCCGTACATCATTACCTCGGATAATGGGAAGCAGTTTGACGGTCAGGAAGTCATGAATTTTTTCGACAAATGGAAGATTAAGAAAGCTTTCTCCACCCCATATCATCCTCAAACGAACGGGCAGGTGGAGGCAGTGAACAAGATTCTGAAACATACCATCAAGGCCAAACTCGAGGAGAGACAGGGAAGGTGGGCAGCCGAACTGCCGGATGTGTTGTGGTCCTATAGGACGACTAGCAAGGCCGCCACCGGGGAAACCCCTTTTGCCCTAGCTTTCGGTGCCGAGGCGGTGATACCTTCCGAGATCGAGGTTACCAGCCACAGGACCTCTCAGGAACTGAATGAAAACAATGACAAGGCATTACGCCTGGAACTAGACTTCTTGGAGGAGAGAAGGTTGAACTCAGTCTTTCAGAATGCCACGGCTAAGCAGAGAGCAGAGCGCTTTTACAACTCTAAAGCTAAGATCAGGAAATTCAAGGCTGGGGATCTAGTTCTCAAGCGCATGCTCGGGCCAAGCACTGGGGCATTGGGCCCGAACTGGGAAGGCCCAATGCGAGTGAGAAAACACGTGGAGAAAGGGTCATATGAATTGGAGCACCTGAACGGCGTAGCCGACCAATATCTCTGGAACGCGCTCCATTTGAAAAAGTACCATCAGTAATCTATTGTATCGCGAAACTTTTTTATGCTTAGAATAAAAATTTCTGTTGAACAAAAGCAGGAAAAGTTTTATTAAGACCGAGGACCGGACAAGTCCCATCCTCGGCCATGTCACTCTGATCCGTCAGGGGACATGAATATTTAACCGGGGATAGAGTCCGCTCTCCCCGAGCCTGAGATGAGTCGGGCGACCCGTCGCACGACCGATCTTCCAGGAAAAGTTTTATTAAGACCGAGGACCGGACAAGTCCCATCCTCGGCCATGTCACTCTGATCCGTCAGGGGACATGAATATTTAACCGGGGATAGAGTCCGCTCTCCCCGAGCCTGAGATGAGTCGGGCGACCCGTCGCACGACCGATCTTCCAGGAAAAGTTTTATTAAGACCGAGGACCGGACAAGTCCCATCCTCGGCCATGTCACTCTGATCCGTCAGGGGACATGAATATTTAACCGGGGATAGAGTCCGCTCTCCCCGAGCCTGAGATGAGTCGGGCGACCCGTCGCACGACCGATCTTCCAGGAAAAGTTTTATTAAGACCGAGGACCGGACAAGTCCCATCCTCGGCCATGTCACTCTGATCCGTCAGGGGACATGAATTTTTAACCGGGGATAGAGTCCGCTCTCCCCGAGCCTGAGATGAGTCGGGCGACCCGTCGCACGACCGATCTTCCAGGAAAAGTTTTATTAAGACCGAGGACCGGACAAATCCCATCCTCGGCCATGTCACTCTGATCCGTCAGGGGACATGAATATTTAACCGGGGATAGAGTCCGCTCTCCCCGAGCCTGAGATGAGTCGGGCGACCCGTCGCACGACCGATCTTCCAGGAAAAGTTTTATTAAGACCGAGGACCGGACAAGTCCCATCCTCGGCCATGTCACTCTGATCCGTCAGGGGACATGAATATTTAACCATTTATCAAAGACATAAAAGTTGACAAAAATACGAAGTTTCATTAAACAACTAGAGAAAAAAGGCAACATAAAAATCGTAAACAAAAGAGCGCCGTGTTGAAAAGAACATCAAAAAAGAGGGCGGCCCCCGCGATCGTGGGTAGGCCGGGGCGGCCAGCAACTGACCCTAGACCCTTGAGTCCCACGTTGATAGGACCGAAGTCGAGACCCAATCGGACGCACCGCCGAACGATAATCCCGATCAAAAACGTCAATCGAAAAGCCCGTCCCAGCGGTCCAAGTAATCCGCACGGACCAACCCTCTTGTATCTCGAAACCGCTCACGAGTCGCTCCCACTCCGGCCCATAAATTGCGGTCTGGTTGCGGAAGCGAGTAAACGAAACGCGCCATTCTTGGTCCAAGGGGTCCACCATCTGCAACCCATCTGTCGACCCGCCTTCGATCGGGCGGAGGAACGCCACGGGGATCGGAAAAATCTCCCTGTGCCAGGTGCCATTGAACACGCGTTCGAAAAAATGCGAACCTTCCAAAAATTCGGCTCTGGTCGACATATTCCGAGAAACAATGACTTATATTCTCTAACTCTACTCTCTGACAATAAGCAAGAAATAGGAACGACCCATTTATAGGGGTATTTTCCGTTTTCGAAAATCGAAGGATAATTAAAACAATAAGTTGACTACATTAAAGATAGATGAGAGTTTCGAAAATATCGCATTAAATGAAAAAGACCAAAAGCAACAAGCATAGTTATTCACGACCGGACAGCTTAAATAAGGGCCACCCTAATCCACATAAGCATGGCCAAGGGAATCGGTTTCCTCACGCGCCCGGACCTGTTTAGGAAAGGAAGCATTGAGGCCCCCTAGATCGAAGAGGCTGATGCGGAATCCAAACCCGGGTTTCCAGATCACCCAGACTTCCCATCCTGCTTGGACACCCGCGTGCTGAACAAAATCCGCCCAGCCCGGGCCCCCGAACGCCACCTGCCGTCTGAGTTTGGTTTTTGTAGCTACCCAAGCCTGCTCGTTAGAATCGTGAAAAGGAATCTCCTCACCCAAAAATTTTGCCAAGGGGTGCACGAACGCGTGGGGTAATGGGAAGTTATTGCGATGCCATTTGCCGTCAAACCTTTGGGTCAACTTGCGCCACCCATCAGAATGGATGGAGATGGCGTGATAGCTCCCTACGGCCGCGGACGCGCCATGAAAGACCTTTTTCCCTTTGTTCGGACGCATTTTCTTGCCTTGGCTCATCTCTCCCTCTACCTTTTGCTGCTATTTCTTTTCTTTTTCTCCCCTTTTTCCTTAGAATGAAACCGCAAAAATGGAAAAACCTAATAGGGACACATTTATACACAAAGGTGCATCCATGTGGACCCCACCAGGAACCGTTTTTGGAGGGAATTTCCCCCGCCAAAAGTCATTTAGGGGTGAGGAAATCTGTACAGATTCCGTACGTTACACACGTTAAAAGTAATAGGAATAAAATAATAATGACAAAAGCTCTTGTCCAGCCCAAAAACAATAAGGATTTAAGACAAAAAGAAGTAGCAGATAATATCAGAAATATAGTTTAAGCCCGCACGGGCAGAATCCAGAGGAGGAGGAGGGAGAAAACTGAAAATAAAACATAAGTTGTTATCATAAGCCGAGCAAGGAAAACACTAAACGCCATCATTCTTGATCGCCAGGAATCGACCCTTCACCACCATCATCCTTAAGCACCGAGTCCGCGAACTTGACAGCCGGGTCAACTTCGCTGGTAGTAGCCGGCTCCGCCACGCCTTGGTCGACCGCTTCCGCCGGTTTGGGCATCCGGAGCTGCGATTTCAAAGGCCACCAAGAGAGGTCCAGGTTGAATTTCTGCTCCAGATCGAGCACATACAAATGGAAGTGAGCGTGAAGAGGGCTTTGCTCGGCATACTGACGAAGGAAATCTATCATAGCAGTCACCGGTTGACCAGCCTCTAGAAGTGCCCGAATGCCATCGAAGTAGGCGCAGTAGTAAGAGTAGTTACTGTACAGATCGATATCCTCCTCCGGATCGACCCGACGTGCGGCCTCGGCGGCCTGCATACCCTCCAGCTCCTTAAATATCCGCCGGTTCACCTCCTCCAGCTCTTTCATGCGCTTCTCGGCGTAGCCATAGGACTTGACGAGCTCCTCCACTCGGATTTTGAATCCGTCTAACTCCTTCCCTTGTTCGGTCAGTTTGAGAACCACGGCCATCTTATCTTTTTTCTCCTCATCCAACTCACTGCTCAAAGAGGCCTTTAACCCGGATTCGAGGTTAAAATCCTCTTGCAGTTTGTTGAAACGGGATCGCAACTCCAGATAGACGTCCGGCAGGTTGGGCGGGCATTTAGCGGCTTTGTCCTCCTGCTCGGCACGAATTTGAGCCAAGCGATTCACCATGATCAGGTTACGAGCGGCAGTGACTCGTAGCAGTTTTTCCAGAAAGTCCGGTCGGGACGCTGCAGCTTCCATCTCCGGAGACCAGGAGTGGTTAAGGTCCTCGAGGGACTGAGCAATATGGGCTGGCAGAGATTTTTCGTCATAAGGATCTTGCTCGGCCGACAAGTGAGCTACGGCCAAAGGGAGCCCGGGATCCTCCTTGAAAGCCCTACAGTTTTAACGTTCCGTTTAGCAAGAATTTTAGACAACAAAACGCGATCAGAGATGCCAGGGAGATAGTACCTGGAGAAATCCTCGTCGCCGGCACCAAAAATGGACCCTAACTCGACCGAACGGTCATCACCACCCGATCCGGCCAACACCGTTTTCTTCTTCAGGGGAACCCTCTCTTTCCTCGGAATTGTCGGAGGTTTCCCAGCAGGGCCCTGGGGCCCACCTTTCTTCGTCCCAGACGCGCCGGAGCCGTCCGCCCGGGATCGTTTGGTCGGCCGGTAAAGCGGCTCCTCATCAGAGGAAGAATTCTCAGCATGGATCTGGCTGATTGGCTGGGGCATGGGTAAGGCGTTTGGAGGGGAAGTAGCGACGGTCACCGTGGTCGCCAAAGTCCGGCGTTCCGCCGCCGCCTTTTCCTCGGCGATCTCTCTTCTCCTCCGCTCACGAGGAGTCTCTGGCTTAGGCATTTCGGTCGGCCTGAGGATTCGAAAATACCTGCGGGCTGGAAATAAGATAATCATTAGAAACCAGGGGAGGACGAGAGTCCAAACAGGAAATAACAACTACTCACGCGGAAAAATATCCTCGGCGTCCCGGGGAGTAACTACAAACCGAGCACGAAGACGTCTCTCCTTGCTTTTCCAATTCTCGTGTTTCCTTTGGTTATACGAAAGTGTTTTTATTCTTTCCAGGATCACCAAGAAGTCCCATCCTAATAGCCCGGCATCTGGAGCTTTGGGGCCTAAAAAAGGGAGAACAAGAAGAGGGGGGATCCCCAAAAGGCAGGTTAGGGACGAAAAAAGGATGTCTAGGACAAATATTGCTAGGGTCAGAGAAACTAACGTTCTGAGGTTGCCCGATACTCGGCATTCAAAGGGAAATCTTTGGAGTTCCACTCTCCCGCCACGAAGAACCATCTCTCGGTCCACTTGGCTTGTTTGCTCGTCAGGTCGGTGATTATGGTCTCTCGCTGTTTGAGATAATAATCGCATTTGCCGGCATCGCATATGCCCAGCAAGAACAGCAATTCAAGCCCGGTTAGGCCCCGATATAAGCCGTAATAACCAAATATGATATTCAAATCATACATGGTCGCCCAGGCATTCGGCACCAACTGCATGGGGGCAACGCCCAAGATCTGCACTAGGTGGGCGAAAGAGTCGGGGATGGGGAAGCGGAGGCCGCTCGACATCATCGAATAGTTCACCGCGACCATACCCGCAGGGGGACAATCCGCCCGCTCACCCTCAATAGGAGCGTAAATGTGAACGTCCGAAGGAATCTCCCATTCGCCCCTCTTTCCCTGGAGAGCGGACTCCGTAATTTTACTCGGTCTCCGGCTAGCCTCAAATAACCCTGGTCGATCCCCGACTACCCGAAACACATCACGAGGTATATAGCGATACGGACGCTCCAGGAGATAGGCCTCATATGTATACGGGGAGGGAGGACCCCGACTGTCAGCAATAACCTTACAAAGGTGGCGGTAGGCATCACTGACATCGCCCTCCAGCATCTCACGGCTCTCGTCGGCCGAGAGAGGAAATTTCAACGAACGCCCGGATGGAAACAAGGCATCGGAGGATGAGTCCTCACGAGGAGAAGAAGTAGAGGGTAATTTAGATGAGTCTACAGGAGTTCGGGCGGGCGAAGTGCCCGACGATTCGTGACGAGGGGATCCCTCTTCACTCATCACCAATTTCTGGTTTCTAACGAGGAGGTACGCCCACGGCCGAAAATTAAAATTAAATGATGTAAGTACCAGCGAAATCGCCGGAAAAAATGGCGATTCGCCGGAAAGCCTTTTGAACTCTAAAGAGAAGACAAGGATGTTTTGACCTATAAAAGCCCCAGAAATAAAAACCCACACGACACCGAGGAAGAGAAGAACGCGTACCTGAAGGAAAGAAAGCGCTCGCCGGAAATAATCGCCGGATTACAAGGAAAAGTCAGTCGCCGGAAAGTTGGAGAAGAAAAAGGAATCGAAAAGTGAAAAAGGTCTTTTGTGGGCGATACTTATGGATTTTAAAAGAGGCGGCGGTTTTCTTTCTTTTCTAATTTCGAATTTCGAAATTGAAAGGACAACTGAAAGGACAACTAGAGGGACACGTGTCGTCCAGGTGTCAGAAGGGGTCGAGCCCTATTTTTTAAATGGGAAAATGGAGCGACTACGGCCACGAAGAACCCGGCCGGCTTTCACCGACCAGATCCTTCGCGGGGGGCATTTGTTAGGCCCCATTTTCATTTATTATTTTTATTTATTATTTTTATGTACATATATCTTTTATTAAAATCAATGGGAGTTGTGGGCCCCATCCCCACGGGTCCCACACGAAAGGCCGCCCACAACAGCTAGAAGGGGATCGACCAGAGGTTTGCACCGATCAGGCAAGAACCAGCCGAGCAGATGATAAAACGCCGGGCAAGAGACACGCAATCCCTAGAGTAAACCACCTCGCTCGGATGTTGTCGAGATCGGGATACAGTAAGAAAGGCGACCAGGAATTGGTCTCCCCGGCTCAACAAAGGCGGCGCAGGAAGGGGTGTAATAGTCTTTTTGCCATTTTTAGGTCTTTGAGTAAACCTATGTCAAAGCCCAATAAGGAAAGGCCCAATTCCTTTTGGGTAAACCCTAATGTAGCTCTATAAATAGGGAAAGCTGTAAAAGGAAATACATTCACAATCTTCAAGAAAGATTCCAGCTCTAAAAATACTCTCTGGCTTTTCTCCATTTCCAGCTAAGAACATAAAATCTTTACCAAACTAGTCCTCAAAAATCCCAGAATATAGTTAACAAATTTTCACCCGTTAACAGTTATTTGTATGTAAATTACAATATTAAATAAAACACAAAAAACCTTAATATTTGTCTTGCAATTGCTCGCGATTCCGGCTTCAAGTCGAATCCAGCTTAAGTGCCTCCAGGTATGAAGTCTTTATATTCATCTATGCCACCAACAAACTTTGACAATTCCTCTCTTCTTTGTGATTGAGTACTCCTGCTTCTTTTTTTGCTCAGGTACACAAAAACTTGCAAATTCTTCTTAATTAAATCATGAGTTCCCGGTAATAAAACCTTCGTCTCCTCTGGATTTAGACGTTCGATTACTGGTGGGGAAGCCGGATCGAGATCAACCTGAGTTAACAGGTGAGTTCCCGATTTTCAAATTTGGGTGTAAATCATCGATTTCACATTTCTATGAAATTCCATGTTGAAAATGTGACTTGGTTTTATTCAGTTTATGATAATGATCTCTGAAAGTTAAAATGATTCTCGAATTTTCGTATTCTATAATTAAAACAATAAGTGTAATTCTAGGGGAAGACATGTCTGGTGGAGGAAAGGGAGTGAGTTCTGCTCTAGCAATCTCCAATGCGATTACTAATCTTGCAGGTACCTACTTACACAGTACACAGCTGCCTACGTCTCGATCAAAACTCTAATTTGATATTTATTTTGCATCTTAATCAGGGTTTTCACGTTATGATCAACACTTATAACTGTAAGTAGGTACATTGCTCTGTTGGGTTTCACGTGGCATTTTTAGGTATGTGTTAAGTGCTTGTCTTGAGGAGAAGATTGAGTGTTACTCTGATTATAGCAGTCTCGGAGCAACAACCATCCTACTATCTTAAAAAAGAAAAAAAGACCCTCCACTCTGAATATTGACAGAATTCACTCATGTTTGGATTTCATTTGATTTGTTATGAGATAAACACGAGCTCCCTCCCTTCAAATATTTTTAGGCATTACTCTATAGAAACATAAAATGTGAAACTAATTGCAAGTAATGAATTCTGTTGTTCCTTCTTCCTTGCAGAAACCTTCAATTATGTTATACGTACACAGATGAGTTTGCAGTATCTTGTCCAGAAGTAGCTGAAGCGAGTGTCCTTCTCTAACCTGGTGGGAATCAAGGTACAAATTCGCTCTTGATAATATTACTACTTTTTTAAGACTATGATTGGTTGTACATTCTGTTGTTATTAAGCCCCTTTAGATGAAAATTCAAGAAATGAGAATTTGTTTTTCCCTCGTTATTATAGTGTCGCTTAGTTCGATTTTCAGCTGAAGTGAGTGTTTCCAAAGCTTCTGCATTTTCAAGTGGTTTACTGTAAAAAAGTTAGTAGTACCTAGAAAAAAATTCACTGACACGACTGAGCCTTCATAACCTGAGCAAGTTGAGGAATCCAATAACATCACTTCTGTCCTTTTCCTCGGTGAAAAACCTGTAGATCATTTGGAATGGCCAAGTCGAGGCCACATCCATTGGGAACCATAGATGTGTACTGTACCTGAAAAACATGAAACATATTTTTACATTAAAAAGTTGTTTGGAATGCCAAAGTCGCGCTGACTAAAGAATGCGCATTTCGTTAGGTGGTGATAAATTTTGATAAAAAATACAGTATATAATGTTAGACAGTGATACATTTAGAACATATATGTATATTCACTATATATATATGTGTGTGTGTGTTAATACCTCAAGGCTATTTTTTTTGTGATCATCGACTAACAGATAAGTGGACTTTCCCAGGTATGCGATGAAGAAGGTGAGAATGATATCCACCGCAAAGAAGGCACCGACCATCAAATCAATGGGCATGAGTGCACTTGTCGACATTTTTCGGAAAGCAAGCTCGTATGGAGAGGCCCATGCCAACTACACCACCAGCACCACCAGAAAGGTTTGGCACCATCTGTTGTTGCATTTTATTTCAATAAGTTGTATCAAAAGGTTGAACAATTTAATTAGATAAATCTCAAATAAATTAACAAATTAATGAACTCTTATAAATAGTATAAGAGTTCATGGTATGCCCGAGTTAAACCTCGTTACCATATGCTATTGCAATCGTTGTCGTAAATTTTGAATTCGTTTGTTATGAAAATCACGCTTACTTTCAGAGATCACTGTCACTTGAGGAGTTGAGGGATGCAAGCGTACTTAATAATACCAAGTTTCAGTGTATATCTTGAATTATAATTTCCAGAAATAGCTAGAGACTTCAAGAATTCCTCGTACATAATTAAAAACATATTTTCAGGAGTAACTCCTAAAGGTTTTATAAGAGTTATGTGTGTTCAAGGGTTAACGATTTCCCATGTGAAGAGCCACTTACAGGTATGTATGTATGTATGAATATTGATATGAAGTTATTTCCACGGTTGTGTAGACATTTTTGTCTACCTTGCTGCTTGAACTTTTTTTTTTATTTTAACAGATATACCAGCTTGCCAACTATCTTCCAGATTCTTCTTCTGATGGTAAGTTATCTTTCCGTTAATGTGCTTGTATTAGGTCTTGATATCAGTCATTGCCATATTTTGCGTTCGCATACTAATTCATGTGACTTCAATATATTTATTTCACAGGTTAAAAAAGGCGAGTAGAAAGAATCTGGGGACCCGCTTCCATGGTTCACCGTAAGAGTATCCCTTTTTTGGTTATTTTATTGTGTTACTATTTCATTTTTCGATTCACATTTTATCTGATTTCTATTCAACTATTATGATTATAATATAATTGTTCTTTTGTAAAGGAATGCAAATTAGTAATGCACTATACAGTTTTTCTTGATGTATATAATTAGTATATAATTGCGCACTGTACAGTTTTTATATGTTGAATTTTGACATCCCATTTGTTTGTTGTTGTGTTATTTTCTAAGTACATACATAGTTCACATGATTTGGCTCAGTTATTGGTTTTTACTTATTCAGTAGGTTAAACTTATGACTTATATATCTTGTACTTTGAAAACTATCGATTATGGTTTTGCCTTGTTCATACGCTAAGTCACATGGGCCTTCGTCTTGCACGGCAAGACGAGCGCCCCTAGTATATATATATATATATATATATATATATATATATATATATATATATATATATATATATATATATATATATATATATATATATATATTATTTTTTGAGAGGTCAAGTTAATTATGTTTTTTAGATGGAGGGAGTAGTTCTAATTAATATTTAATAGTATTATTAGTAATAATCATAAAAGTCTCAATTTGTTAAGTTTGAATTTTGGATCCGAAGCCAACTGCTTCCTCCAACCAAATTCTAGCTCGGCAACAATGACTGTTTTTTCGAGCCGTACACTTACGAAATTTCGATCTCTTTTAATTTTACGATTATCCCTAAATTTTGATAGTTGTTAAATAATCGGACAACTTTGATGCATATTGATCTTAGTTACGTGTGATTTCAAAGATGGCTAAAATAAATTAACAGAATATTTTTCGAAGCTCTAATTTCATCTAAATTACAGAAATCATTTAACCAACTTTATTCACTTTTTTTCTTCTTAATTTGTTATTCGAATTGCATAAAGTGTTTATTTAAGAATTACTATATATAATAAACTTTAAATTAATCAGTAGTGGAACATTACATCATAACATTTAAAACTAACTAGAAATTTAGTATTTATTTAATTTAATTTATTAATTAGTAATTAACTGCAATATAACACACATATTATATATATATATATATATATATATATATATATATATATATATATATATATATATATATATATATATATCACATTATGGTGCAACCGCCGTCGCCGTAGTACGGTTGCCTAGCGTCACAAACATAATAATTAAACGGCGGTGCTTGCTGAATAAGACCAACTTGAGGTTGCACCGGCGGCTTTGCGCCGGCGCCGGCGCCGCCACCGCCAGCTGAGGCACCGCCTGCGCCTCCCCCGGCAGGGTTCGGCTTTGGCGGCTCTACTTTCTTTGCCTCCGCCACAGTCACGATCTCGGCATGCGCCACTTTTTTCCTCAGCTTCCGCGTGAGCTTCACCGAGTCGATCCCGTCTCCGATCACCTCCAACTGATTCTTTTCTTGTCCGGTTAAGGCCACCGACTCGACACCTTGCGTAAAATTAATTAATTAATTAATTAATTAATTAATTAATAGTAATTAATAGTATAGTCAGCGCCTAACTTTTTTAGAACAATGATTGTACGACGTACCTGGCATGCCGACAACGATTTTCATGGCCTTGGCGTGGCATTTTTGACAGTGCATGGAGACCCTAATCACAATCTTTTGCTGCAAAAATATTGTATGACAAAAACAAAGATATAATCAAGAAAACAACTTATGTATATGCATGGATCTTATAAAGATAACAAATAAATTAATAAAAATTACCCTCATTTTCTAGGTGGTTTCTAGGTGGGTTTTATGGGCACAATTAAGATAAAATTTAAGAATTGCGAGGAGTGGTGAGAAGGTGAATGTGTTGCTATTTATCATATAAATAAATAATGAATCATTTTTTTTAATCAATTAATTTCATCAGAGTAGTAAAAGTATATCACAAATATTGATGCTATATATAGGGAGAGAGAAGAAATATTTTACCAATTATTTCATGAAAAGATGCTAAGTAATTTATAATCAACACTTTGTTTGATATATAGATACAAAAATTAATTAAAAATAAAGTTACGTAGTATTTTTTAGTGTAAATTCAAATTAAACTAAATTCTTAATATATTTATGTTTTTTAAACTATTCTTTAAATAATTGGTAGTATTTTTTTAGTGTAAAGTCAAATTAAAGTAAATTCTAAATATATTTATGTTTTTTAAACTATTCTTTAAAAATGTATATTCATTTTCATCAATATTTTCACAATTATTTAAGTTAATTTTATTATGTCACCCACTTAAAGTAAAACAAAGTTGTTCTTCTAATAATTATGAAAAATAATCCGAAGTGTGGGTAGTGACGTATGCGCTTGTGTTTCTTAATTTGTCAAAATACTATATATAGGCCGTGGAGTACTCAACCAACTCCATTGAAAAGTGTTATATATATATACCCATTAAAATATCAATTTCATTAAGCGTCCTGCATTAAAACTGAGTATAACAAATTACAAGACACAACAATATAGTATCTTTATTATAAAAAAGAGCAATTTAAAAAAAATAACTTCCACAACCGATTATTTCAATTTATAAACACAATATATATTTAATTATTTTAAATTATTAAAATTGATTTTCTTTATAATGTTAAAAAGTAAAAATACTTTTATTTATAAGAAAAAAATAAAACATTTACATTTATTTGTAAAGTGAAAAATACAAAGAGTTTTTTATAATTAAATAAACCAATTTACTTGTTTTTACAAATATACCTTAAAATTAATTGTTTTGAGGTTTATAAAAAAACTTTATTGTTAAATTAATTAGGAAGTACAGTATATTCCAGTCTAAAATGTAAAACAAAAAAAAGTTTATTCTCTACTTTTACTTTGTACAACAAAAATATTTTGGTTTGCATTCACACTAAGTTTTTTGTTCAACTTAAAAATTTAACAAATTGACACTTTTGATCATACACTCAACTTTGCTAATAATATAGTGTACTGTATCTTACGTGTTCAATTTATGAATTAAAGAACATCAAAACTCTCTTGTGACGTAAAAAAATAAAAGAAACAAGTATAAAACAAAACTTGTATATTTATTTCTTATACTACACTTGTATCTTTTATATAGAAGACATGAAAGCCCTAATCCAACTAAACCAACATAATCAAGCAGTGTAGGGTTAACTCTTATAAATTACAAATCGAACACACAAAACTCTAATAATCTCAATACCTCTCAGAAAATTGCACTAGGTACATATTTTTTTTTTAATTTAAAATTAAAGTGTAAAAATATTTTATTTTTTAATTTAAAATTAAAGTGTAAAATTTTAATTTTAAAATTAAAAATAAAATAATTCTTTGTAAAATTTTTAAAAGTTAGTAAATAGAATATAAATAAAATTTTATTTTAATAAAAAAAAATTAAAATATTTATATATATATTTTTTATATAAGTGGTTAGTATATAAAATAGAGTTATATATATAGACAATTAAGTGGTAAAATATTTTTCCAATATGATTATTTATTTGAAAATCAATGGCACACAATATAAATTCTAAAAACTTCTCTAATAACATTATTATTTTAAAAAGTACTTAGCACTCACTAGAAGAAAAACAAATCTCTCACATACTAAACAAAAATCATGAAAATTCGAAATTGGGCCGGGTCTCAATTTAAATAAATTTTTGTGAGGCCCAACCCGAGTGAAATTACGTGATTTTTAGAGTGACCGGGCCCACACCCCACAATATTTTGTGGACGAGCTAATTTGCAAATCCCCATTTCAAAAAAATAAAATAAAAAAATCAGAGAATAATATGTTTGAAGGTAGCTCCAATGGAGTTCGAAACCCACGAACATGGCCTTCACTTTCGGAACTGCGCTGTGCCCAACAACCCTAATTTCATCGAAGATCCTAAAGAAGAAATCTGGGTATGGATTTCATTCTTCATCTTGTCCGAAGGCTCTCTCCGAGACCGACCAAGATCCACCTGAATACTCTGCCGGTAAAGATAGGATCTTTAGAGAGTCACGTGGGCTTTCACTTTGAAATTTGGATTATGAAATGCCTTTTTTTATTTACATTTTAATCTTACAGCTTAGTTCACTTTTACTTCACATAATCTTGAATGGTCATACTCATACATACAGTTATGGTGAAATTAGGAGTAGTTAGTTGGGGGAGAGTTAATTAATTATTCGAGCTCGGGAACGATGCTAGTATGCGACGAGTCGATCTGCTCGATTATACATGAATTCATCAACTAATTCTAGCTAGAGAAGAAGGGTATTTAGAGTCAATCAAGACATTTCATTTAGGTATTAGGTATTAGCTAGAGAAGAAGGGTATTTTTGAGTGAATTGGAACTCATGTTCTTATAAATAATTGGGTTGTACTTATTGAATTGGAATCACAAAACTGAGAAATTCGTGTGAAATCACAAAACAGTTTTGTCGAGCTTTTGTATAATTTTTGAGCATTGTCGAGTTGATCACGAGCACGACTGTTTCTGTAACGAGTTGAGCTAATGTTATTCTAACTATTATTCCTTCACATGACTTAAAGGTCCATCTTCTTCTTCTTCTTCTGCTGCTCGAACGCAACTTAATCTCTTGGAACAACTCACCGGCACCGGTATTTCCCTCCTTTCGACACTTTACGATAAATCGAACCTGTTTTATTTTACAGCATAACAATAAACATTTTCATCACTTTTTTTTTCGTGCGTTAAATAGGTTATGTAAGCGATGACAGTAAGCAAACAATACGCGAACAGCTTCGCAATTTGGTCGGAGATCGTGATGACGACTTCAGCATCCCGTTAGGCAAGAATCTAAAGAAGGTGACTGCCAAATTCTTGACTACATCGCAGAAGAGAAACATCCGAAGGCAGGATTACTTGAACCAAGTATCTAAGAGGAACGACTCGGTTTTCTTTGCCACCATCGGTGCGTTTGTCATCCTACCACCCGTTGTCATTTTAGGAATAGCAATTGCCACTGGTTATGTGCAACTCTTTCCATGATATATATTATAATATACTACATTATACAGAAATCAAAATTTCTTTCCATTACTATAATAAAATCTGTTCTATAGATTCTCAATACCATCGTCGTATTTCATCGGATATAAAGATGATTTTTCCACAGTTGAAGTCAAAAAGTAAAACCAAACCCAATCAACTAAAGCAAGATCATACAAAGAGTGAATTTTTGAATACTTGATCATGAATGCATATTCTCAACAAGGCTCAGGTGCTTCTTCTTTCGGGTGGCACCTAGGAGACATCTCCCGGTCAGTGGGTTGTACAGGTTTATTTCGTAGAACCTTGCCTTGTTCCCGTATGTAGTGCCATTTTTCTTGGATAAGGTAGACAAAGAGAATGAGAGAAACCTCGACAGTGAAAATGACTGTCCAAACCCTTACATTCTTCGATGTCCTCTTGTTATAGGCCTGTAAGCCTGTGTATATGTTGATGAATCCGAGTAAAGAAACGGTTATTCCCATTACCCAGTGAAATATGAACCATATGCTTCGGCCTTTGCTTCCCCTGCAAGCAAAGAATATGATCATCCATGCATATAAGTCTCGTCGTTTGTACTTTCGATGAATATAATGCTGCATATATATACCTTTGTGGCCTGAAGATGGCAAGAAACGCTTGCAACCACATGAGAATATAGAAGGCTAGGCCTATTCTTTGATGATCGTTGCTGAACGAGTTGTCAAAGTATTTTATTGACAACGCTGCCCCTGCTGTTGCAAGGAGGACCGATATAACCTGCGCGCATGTCAATGAAATGTATGTCACATTCTGGTACGTACTCTGTCGTCATGTGTTTAACACCTAATTTAACATCATTTACTATGAGGATAAATCAAGTCCACGTGTTCATCATGATTAGTACTAATTAAGGATGATTAATTTCGGTGGTTAAGTTAAAAGTTTAATGTGGGGCACCTTATCTAACTAAAAAGTTGCAACGTTGAAAAGTTGATTTTGATCTATCTATCATTAGGGCTAACTGCATTTTGCCCTTGCCTGTCTGGACCAATCAGAAGTCGACATGCTCAATACGGAAAAAATATTCGAGATAGCCTGAAGGGCAAAATGCAGTGCTGAGAATTCTGTAGAGATTAATATGAAAGCTTATATAACTTGCCTGTGTAATAGTGTGAATGTAGAATATGATTCTTAACCTTCTGCCAGATTCCTCTCGGTTCGACATCCTCTTTATGAGTATAGAAACTGGCATCAGGAAACCAACCGAGGCCCACAAGAGGAATCCATGAAGCTTGATCTCGAACGACAGAACAGGACTCATACCCTGAAGCCGATAGATGGATAGGTAATGCGTATATATATATATACACGAATCTATTGTCAGGAAGTCTAGTGCAGCATTTACCTTGTGAGTGTTGTTTCCTCTTCTTTGCTTTGTGTGACTCTCTCTGTAATATATTGTTGCATTGAGTTGATTTGGAGGAGTGGGAAAATCTGTTATAGATTCATAATCAACAAAGGGTGGTGGGGCCCATTTTGACAGGATTGAGAATTTGGACAGTATACAACAACAGTTTTTGGTGTTGTTTTAGTGGTCTACAATAGTTTGTGCTGCACACAGACACACTATCTTCTGCACAGTCCCACTACAATTTACTAGACACTCTTATATATGCATGATGCATCTGCATAGTGAATTACAAAGGAATTGAGTCATCTTTTTTGAGACAGAGAAAATAGTTATTATCGGTAAAAAGAGTATTATGTCGACTCTACCAAAAGTGGTTTGGGTTGTACATAATTTAGGTGTATCGACTATCGACTGAAATAATCGAGTACTTCATCGAGCAACGGAAGCGGGTATGTATATGGTTTACATTTCTTTTGTGTTTTGTATGACCAAATGATACCAAAACAGCTCAGAAAAGCACAAAATAAGTAGATCACTTTTTGCACCGTTGGACCATCAGATTTCCAGTGTTTAGTGATTTCAATTTTGAAAAGGCAAGAAAAATGGACCCTACCTCAAAATTCCATCATCATAATCCTGCACTCAGTCTCACATGTGATGATCATCGATTGGATGATTTTATCACTCTTGGACTAAGGACATGTTCTTTTGAACTGAAATCAGGTTGAACTGAAATGACTGAACTGACTAAACGTTCAAATTATTGATTCAAATTATTATTTTTTTATTTTTTTAAATTTATTTTATAAAATTTAATTAATGTTAAAAATATTTAATACTTATTAATATTTAAAAATATTTAATTACTCTCCAAATAAAATACATCCATCATTTTCATAAATTTTATTTAAAAATCAAAGATCGCTCTGCCGAAATCCATTAATTTACATTTTCATGAATCAAAGATTACTAAATATTTTCATTTTTATTTAAAAATCGAAGATCGCTCTGCCGAAATCCTTTCATGAATCAAAGATTACTAAATATTTTCATTTTGATTGCCGAAATCCTTTCATGAATCAAAGATTACTAAATATTTTCATTTTGATTGCCGAAATCCTTTCATGAATCAAAGATTACTAAATATTTTCATTTTGACGGGTAGTGTGAATCAAATAAATTTGAATACCTTGAATATGTTTTCGAATAACCTATTTATAAGTTGTAATAAGTTTATGTAGAATAGCTACTCTACTCATCCAGACATTCTCATCTTCACATTTGACACAAATTTACAAATTTCTAACATTACATAATAAATGAAAACAATTACAACACATTTGACACAAATTTACAAAATTCTAACATCACATAATAAATCTTAAGACAATTGCAACACATTCTACATTAGAATAAAGTTCAGAAAAAATTGACTTGAATATTCGAAAATTTATTGAAAGAAAAAAATTTTTTTAATTATTTGTTAACAACATTTACTTATTTTATAATGTGTTAAATTGCATAACTAAAATGTACATATTGTTATTATTACTACAAATACACACAAAATCAATGAACATGAGATTGTTCCTTTTCGTTCTTTTATCCCTTTGAATCCCATTCCATTCCAAATAACTTTATATATGTTCCCTACACACTCTGAAAAATCTGAACTGATGTACGTTTAGAGGTCGGAAGGGTAGGGTATGAATCGAACATCGTGTTTTTTCATTCTTGTGTGAATTTGAACTCATATTATATAATACTACTAATTCAGTTACACTTATTGAATTGGAATCACAAAATTGAGAAATTTTCGTGTGAAATCGCAGAAGATTTTTGTCAAGCTGGTATAATTTTTGAGCATTGTCGAGTTGATCTTGAGCATGAGCGTTTCTTTACCAAGTTGATCTTGGGGAGCACCACTTAAATATGTCAATACTGGCTCGTGGTCGTGAATGCTCGACTCGTCTCATTTGCAGGCCTTGTTTCGCTAAATGGAGAGGAGTAAATGTTATTTATTTTTTGTCTCACTAAATGGAGTGTTTGCACCTTCCGGCTAATTAATGGCAAAAATTAATAAATACAAAAAAGTGAATTTTTAAACAGTTGATCTTGCATCCATATTGTCAACAAGGCCCAGATGCTTCTTATTATTTTGTAGAACCCTGCCGTTTTCTCGTATGTAGAGCCATTTTTCTTGGATGAGGTAGACAAAGAGTATGAGGGAAACCTCGACAGTGAAAACGAATGTCCAAGCTCTTACATTCTTCGACGTCCTCTTGCTATAGGCATGTAAACCTGTGTACATGTTGATGACTCCGAGTAAAGAAACGGTTATTCCCATTACCCAGTGAAATATAAACCATATGCTTCTTCTTCCTTTGCTTCCCCTGCAAGCGAAAATTATGATTATCGTTTTTTCTTTTGATAAATGTAATGTTATACCTTTACCTTTGTGGCCTGAAGACGGCAAGAAACGCTTGCAACCACATGAGAATATAGAAGGCTAGGCCTATTCTTTGATGATCGTTGCTGAACGAGTTGTCAAAGTATTTTATTGACAAAACTGTCCCTGCTGTTGCAAGGAGGACCGATATAACCAGCGCGCATTGTCGATGAAATTTAACATTCTGGGTTAACTGCATTTTGCCCTTTCCTGCCTGGACCAATCAAAAGTCTGACATGCTCTAAACGGAAATATTATATAGTCAATTTATATAGTGCTAGAAATTCTGTAGAGATCACTGCGTAACTTGCCTGCGTAACAGCGTGAATGTAGAATATGATCCTTAACCTACTGCCAGATTCCTCTCTGTTTGATGCCCTCTTTATGAGTATAGAAACCGGCATCAGGAAACCAACAGAGGCCCACAGGAGGAATCCATGAAGCTTTATCTCGAATGACAGAACAGGACTCATACCCTGAAACCGATATGTGTTTTTATTTGTGTAAGAGTTTATATATATACATTTGGGGGAAAGAAAAACATTTTAAACAATTTATTTGTGGTATTAATAAGTTTATTTTGTTTCTTAGTTACAATAGCCTTATAAGGTTATTTTATTGCGGTTTCTCATTTGTATATTTCATTCTTATTAAAACGATTATTAACGATATTTTGTAGCATAATTACAAAATTACAAAATTACAAAATTGCTTAAGTACGTTATTAAAATTTCAAAGGCTGAACGTGTTCAAATTTGTATATTTTATCGTTATTAAACCTAAGTTAGATTATAGCTGGTAAATCATTCCGTCTATTTCCGTTCCACATTTGTATATTTCATTGTTATTAAACTTAGAAAGTAGAAGTTAGATTAGTTAAACAAAATTAAATAACATGTTCTTCCTTTATTTATTCCTTTGAATCACATTCCATTCCCAATCACTTTATTTATTTATGTTCTTGATCTGGGCTTATATATATATATGTTCCCTACCCACTCTGAAAATTCTGAATTTAATCTGCATATATATATATTATGGGCTCGGAAGAGATGAAAACTGGATCGGGCCGTCAACAGCACCCGGATGCGTTTAGTGTGTGTGGGCCCCGCAACGTTCATCCTCTCAAATGGAAGGACCTCATCACCAGCTCCACCTGGTCAGTTCCATCAATTCAAACTGCTTGTAATTATGTTTTTATAATGTGAAACTTAAACATAATTTTAATACTTATAAAGGAAGGATGGCAATTACAAAAGAAGTGCAATCGCTTGCTTCATACAATCGGTTTACTTGCTCGAACTCGACCGTCAAGACAACCGAACCGACGAAACCGCCCTCGCTCCAAAGTGGTGGGCCCTATTCAAGTACAAGCTCGTCGAAACCCTAACCGACAACCGCGACGGTTCCATATTCGGGGCGGTCCTCGAATGGGACCGGGCCGCCGCCTTATCGGGCTTCATACTCTCGAGGCCCAATGGCGCGCCGAGGGCCCTTTTGGCCTTGAGAGGAACTCTCCTCAAAAGCCAAACAATCAGGCGAGACATCGAGGACGATCTTCGGTTCCTAGCCCTCGAGACCCTCATGGGGACTGGGTGAGGTCCATGGTGCCTTATTGGGGGTCCACGAGCGTCGAGGAGCGAGCGAAGTCGATGGGGTCCACTAAGTGCATCGTGGTCCCACATTTGTACATCAACGATAGCGACTACGTTTGTTGCTACTATACCGATCGTACGGGTGGAATCGAGGCGACGAGAGGTGTTGCGAAGCTGTTGGTGTACGCGAACGGGAATAAAATTAAGCAGAGGTTTGTCGAGGCTCACGGGTTGGAGCAGTGGTGGTCGGACGAGTTGGAGCTGCGGATGGCGCTCGATAATAGTAAGTTGATTAGTAGGCAGCTCAAGTCGTTGTATAGTCGCCCGACTAGTCGGGAATAAAACAATTGAATTTAAATGAAAAATTAAAACGACTCCGCTGGGGATCGAACCCAGAGTCTCTGGTTTCGTAGACCAGCGCCTTATCCATTGGGCCACGGAGTCAACTGATGACTACTGAAGTTATGTTGTGTATATGTTGTGATTTACATTGTACATATTCTCCCTAAAGTGCCTTTATTTAAGAGTTAAATTATGAATTTGAATTTAGAACCTGTTCTTTTGGACTTTTGGACTGAAACCAACTGAATTGAACTAAACTGAACTTAAGCGATCTGAACTGAATGAACTTAAGAGATCTGAACTGAAATAAATTAATTTTTTATAAAAAATAATAATAATTTGTATAAATTATTAAATATTTTTTTAAAAATATTAATAATATTAGGAGGGTAACTAGATTTTATATTTAAAATTATAGATTCAAATTATTTTTTGTTTATTTTATTTTAATTTATTTTGAAACGAACTGAACTGAACTGAACTGAACTGAAGCATTTGAACTGAAGTGAAGCGATCTGAACTGAACTGAAGCGATCTGAACTGAACTGAAATTAAGTCTAAAAGAACATGTCTTTATATTATCCTAAATGCACAACAAATTAAGAAAAGTAAATGAAAAAAGGAGTATTTAAAGAAAGGTGATTTTGGTAATTTCGTGTTGGTGGTGGCTTGTACAGTCAATGCCAACTGTATTATGCCAACTATATTGTGGGTGTGAAGCAACACCTAGGCCATGTATCCAACCTTAATAGTCAAACTTCACACGACTCTACAGTCTACACTATTTACTATGAAAAAATTTACTTTACCATTTTTACATGTGTATTAATTATGATGAAAGCATTTGCAATGATATAAAATTTTACTACTATCTAATTTTTGATAGAAAATATTTTGATTTTCATAAGTGTCTAAAGTGAGTTCATTTATGTCTCTTGGAAATGTTTGATTTTTTTTTACCATAAAGATTAAAAAATACTCCGAAATGTATTATATGTGTAAAATTGTAAAATTGATTGAGATTGAGAAAGCATGTCATGCTAAAAAAACATGGCATACTAAGCAAAATTTTATTTTTGAATATTTTAACAAAAATATAAAACCACACCAACGAAGAATCGTGACCCGATTCGGTGAATGTGTGTGATTGTCATTTTTTTAAACCATCGCCACTCCGTCTCATTAGTATGATATTGTCCGCTTTGGGCAAAGCCCTCACGATTTTCACTTTGGGACTCCTTTCCAAAAAGCTTCATACTAATGGAGTGGTGTGTCTCTTTATCAACTAGGCAAACTTCTCTTCATTTTCCGATGTGGGACTTGGTTTGTACTCAACATAATTAAAAGTAACAATTGTGACATTTTCAAGTAAAGATAAAAAAGAAAATGAAATTGTTTAGAGAAACAAAAGTAGTGTATAAAGATAAATATGCAGCTAAAAATTTGGTGTAATAGAAAAACAATAGATTTTGAGTTGAATTTGTTTCATTTTCTTTAAAAATTGAATAAATTGTAAAAAATTAGACAAAATGCAGTAATTAACTTTCAATAATAATATAGTAATAAAAAAGGAAAGAAATGGTGTTAAGCGATGTTTCTTAATTCTTACACACCGTAATTTTTTTCTTTTTACCTCTCCTGTAATTTCATCTCTCCCACAATTCACTGTTCACACACACAGTCACTCTCTCTCCCCATCCACAAAACCCCACCTACCATTTCGCCCAGTTCTTCCTCCATTAAACTATGAGAACTTCTCACTTCACCTCTGTATAGATTAGATTAAATATTTTCGTCCGGCATTGCTCGAAGAAACGAATTAAACAATTGCAGAGTTTTTTTTATATATTTGTTATTACTTTTTTTCTCTTGAATTCTCTTTGGCCCACCACCGGCCGCCCTTTCTCCCCCTTCTAAACTACTCCTCATTCGCTTTTATTCTGAGCTATATTCCCTTTTATTTTCATGTATCTTTGAAGGGTTCTTTTCCCCTTTTCATTTTTCTGGATTTTGAAGGAAGAAGATCAAGTGGGTTCGGCTCAGATCAGTAGCAAAAGGTCAGAGCCTCTCTCTGTGTAAATTTTAGCTTCTTGATTTTTACCTCGGCCCGTAAATAATGTAGATTCAGAACTTGGGTATGTGCTATTTTTTTGTTTGAATTCTGAATATTTTGAGATTCATAGGGTTTCTTTATGTGAGGATTTTTCACGGCTTGTGCCGTATACATTGACTCGTTGCATCTGGAATCGATTGATATGAAGTGTGGCAAATGCATTAGATCACTCAGTATTATTGTCAGTCTTGTGTAGAAATTTCGATTGATTGATTGCCGTATAGTAGGACCAAAATGCTTGTTTTAATTCCGGTTTACGTCGACTCTCTGCATCTGGAATCGATTGATATGTAGTGGCAAATGCATTAGATCACTCGGTATTACTGTCAGTCTTGTGTAGAAAATTCGCTCGATTGATTGCTTTAAGGTGCTGTGTTTTGTTTTGTGGGATCCAGGGTTCTATGGATTAGTTCTTAGTTCGTAGCAGAATTTCGCTAGCGTAAGAAAAATGTCGTCCGGAGGCCTACAATCTGATTTGTCTAAGAGATATGGTGGTGTAAAACTATGGGTTCTGATAGGCATATCCGTGGGCGCGCTTATAGTGCTTATACTGGGGATCCTGTCGATATGGGTTATGTTCCGAAGGAAATCTCGAAGAACCTTGCACAAGTACAATCTATGTCAGATCCCTAACGTCTCAAAGGAAATCAGGGTCGATAGTGCTGGCGATCAGAGCGGCCGGGATCATTCTGGTGGTTTATTCTTGACTAGTAATGATAAGTCGAGCGAGAAGAACTCTGGGAAAACGGTAGTTCCTTTAGGGAGGGGCAAATCGAGCGATGTAGATGACTTTAGCCAATCCAGTTCGTTGTATCATCAAGAAAAGGCGAATAGCTCTCATTCAGGGGAGGAAGGAAGTTCGGGTAATGCCAGAAAGCAATCTGCGATGGCATCTCCGTTGATTGGTTTGCCTGAAATATCTCATCTCGGGTGGGGCCACTGGTTCACTCTTAGAGATCTTGAAATGGCAACTAATCGTTTCTCGGCAGAGTGTGTCGTTGGGGAAGGTGGTTATGGGATTGTTTATAGGGGCAGACTGGTAAATGGCTCTGAGGTAGCAGTCAAGAAACTCTTTAATAATCTGTGAGTACACGTTTTCACGTTTTGTCAACAACTTATTTAAAGCTCGCATTGTGTTAGTTATTGTTTAAAACGATGAATGCTATTGCAGTGGCCAAGCGGAAAAAGAATTTAGAGTTGAAGTAGAGGCCATTGGCCATGTTCGGCATAAAAATCTCGTTAGGCTTCTTGGGTACTGCATGGAAGGGGTTCAAAGGTTAGCTTCTTTTCTTAATCGGTTTTGAGATGCTACGAGTTTTTTTTTTTTTTTTTTTGTAATACGGTTAGCGATCGTTTTCTCTTTGTAGGATGTTGGTATATGAATATGTAAACAACGGCAACCTGGAACAGTGGCTTCACGGGGCTATGAGACAACACGGCACCCTAACATGGGAGGCCCGTATGAAGGTTCTGCTCGGCACTGCAAAAGCGTAAGTGAATTTCGTACTATAGTATATATGGACTTTATGGTATACTAATATCTTATGTCTTTTTTTTTTTTTTTGCAGACTTGCTTATTTGCATGAAGCTATAGAACCGAAAGTTATTCACCGTGACATAAAGTCCAGTAACATTCTGATAGACGATGAGTTCAATTCAAAAGTCTCGGACTTTGGTTTGGCTAAGCTTTTGGAATCCGGAGAAAGTCATATAACAACTAGAGTGATGGGAACATTCGGGTATAGTTTTTTTTCTTTCACTCGTTTCTTACTCTTATCTTTTCCAATTTTATTATTAAAATTAGGCATCTTTTTGGATTTCAGATACGTGGCTCCTGAATATGCGAATAGTGGTTTGTTGAACGAAAAGAGTGATGTTTACAGTTTCGGTGTTCTTCTCCTTGAAGCTGTTACCGGAAGAGATCCTGTCGACTATGGGCGTCCAGCCGATGAGGTACTGTACTTACTATATCGATTTACTCTGCATGTGAAATCTTGAAATAACTGAACTCAAATACGATATTACTCCGGCAGGTCAATCTCGTTGAGTGGCTGAAAGTGATGGTCGGGAATAGGAGAGCAGAAGAAGTCGTTGACCCTAACCTTGAAGTTAAGCCCTCTACTCGAGCCATGAAGCGAGCACTTCTTGTTGCGCTTAGGTGTGTTGATCCTGATTCGGAGAAACGCCCAAAAATGAGCCAGGTTGTCGTGATGCTTGAAAATGATCACGAGTTTCCTCATCGTGAGGTGAGATTCCATTTGAATCGTTTTGTGAGTCAGATCGTACGAACACTAAGTGAAACACAACGTGTTTAGTCGCTGCCATAAAATGGAATTAGAGTGAATAAAGAAAAATCCATGTTATTATATGCTATGTGCAGGATCGAAGGAGGAAGAAAAGCCGAAGCTCGAGTATGGATATCGAGACAGAGATTTGTGGTTCAGAGACGCCCACAGTTGCACACAACGACTCGTTATAAAGCTCAGCTCCGACTTGTTTTTGTACAGGTGTTCTTTTGCCGGCATTCTTTTGAACGTACTATTCGGGCTGTTACAGGACGGCGAGTAGGCTTTCGCATTGATCATACTTCTCTTGAACAACATACATGATATGTGGTTGATCAAATTTGTTCTCTCTTTTAAAAGCAACTAAAGAAAAATCTCTCCCCTAATAGATAGAAATCTTTTTTTTTTTTTTTTTTTTTTTTTTTTTTTTTTTTTTTTTTTAATCTTTGATAATTAGAATTTAGAAAGTTTATGTGTGTGGCTTTTAATTAAATTTAATTATTTTTGGATTTTTTTTATAAATATTATTATTGTAATTTGTTATGCTAAAAAAGAGATAAAAAATTGTTTACATGAATATTAACACGTAATTTTATTTTGAAACTAATATTCTCCATTTCATAAGTATGAGTACTTTTTTATTTTTAATAAAAATAAAGAGTATAAATATATTTTTAAATTAAAAAATAAAGTAATTGTGAGTAAAATTAAAAAGTAAATAAATAAAGTTAAGTTAAATTGTATTTTAAAGTGAAAAGGTAAGATTATTTATTTTCTTTATTATTGTGAAAGGTTTATTTAAAAAAAGAAATGCTATTATTATGAAAGAAAGCACAATATACTACGGTCACATTGTATTATTTATATTAACTTAATAAAAATAATATTTTCTACTCAAACAAATATGAAAATATTTATGCAAATATTTTCAAATTTAGAAAAAAAAAATTGTTTTATACATAAATTCTTTTAAATGAAATGATCAATTAACTAAGAAAAGTACTACAGTATCATATTAAAATTAAATTAAGATTAGTGTAAATTCTTCGTCAAGATTACATATAACAACTAACAAGCACATGCTTTCGATAAATAAATATATTATCTAAAAATAAAATAAAATAATAAGAGTAATAATAATTTAGTATTATAATAAAAATAAAAGAAAAGTGCCAATTACTTTAGACAGTAATCATATATTTAATGAATTATCTTGCCCGTTAGTCTACTTCATAATTATGGCACGTGAGAAGCCATGACAAATTGCAGTCAAATTAACGGTGCACGTGACTCCGTAAGGAGAGGCCAGTTGATCTTTGCTGCCGTTGACCTGTTGACCAAATTACCCACAATTTGCTCTCTTAATTTCACTCATATCACCACACACATCACAACTATACCCTCCTTCCAATCTCCATATATTTCGTTTTTAATATTATTATAAATGCTGAAAATAATTTAATTTGTTTATGGTTACAAAATATCACAATTTCATTTTTTAATACAAAATCTATAATTTTAACTAACATTTACAATTTTTATGGTAATATATTACGATATTAAGTGAGAAATACGTAACAATTATTATATATTTCATTACGAAATTATAAACTTTTCTAAAGAACAAGCAACCTAAAATTCACAATTCCTAACCTAAAAAGTAATATATTGGTCAACTTGAAGAATATATTTACCCAAATTTTAATTATTAAATTGATTATAATTAACTGAATTGAACGCCAAAATTAAACCTATGCACGGAAAATAATTTTTTATCCCACAAAAGAAACAAATTGTTTTTTTTTAAAATTAATTATATTTTAAATAATAGCAATAATTTCACTAGCTAGTTTTTTTAATTACACTAAATTATAAAATAATAAGAGCCCTTAACTAGTATTTATATATTCAACCCCACACTCATATTGCTATCATTTCTCCCCTTGAATTTTCAAACACCCACCCACCAGATAGAGAGAGAAATAATTTCTACTATTTTTATTTTTATTTTAATACATTTTTCATAATTATCAAAGAAGAACGTTTAATACTTATATATTTAAAGAAAATAAATAAAATTATTATTATTCTCTTGCACCAAAGAATTAAGATGTCTGAATCTGACCGTGTAAACACCAGCAATGGATCATCACAAGGCTTTCCGTTTTCCAACTTCATGATCACTACAAGCGATCACGTCGAACGAAACCCTTTCGTGCAAGATCACCAAAACCCTAACGGCTTCGATTCCTCCTCCGCGGCCGCGAGCTTCACCGACTATTTGCATGGTGGTGCCGTGGAGTACAACACCTTATCGGCTGCTTTCGACCTTCACCACTCTACCAACAACAACAATGTCAAAGATTCTCGCGAATCAGAGTCAACCCCGATTCGTGAGAATCTTCGGTTTTCTCCATCGGAGATCAGGATCGAAGCACAAGAAGAAGAAGAAGGTTCAATCGCAAACCCGAACGGTGATCTTGATCATGATCATCAAGATCAAGATCATATCAAGTCTAATAATTTGAGGTAATTTATTTGCATTTTTTTCTTTTTTGTAATTTTCATAATTCTAGGGTTTGATAATCATAATAATTAAAATGTTTTCATCCTTTTTTTTTTCAGCTCGAAAGTGATTAAAAAGAAAGGAGAGAAGAAGGAAAGAGAAACACGATTCGCCTTCAAGACGAAAAGCGAGATTGATAATCTTGAAGATGGATATAGATGGAGAAAATATGGCCAGAAAGCAGTGAAGAACAGCCCTTTCCCAAGGTAATTTAGTTCACGAAATTCGTACTCGTTAACAATTGATCTGCAATATTTCTAGATGGATCGTAACGAAAATTGACGAAATTAACTAAGAATTTATACAAATATTATTTGTGAAAATAAGCAATTTTTGGGAAAAAATAAATTATATATATTTAAAGTTTGAGTATCTAATTGCAATGTGCAAAAAAATTCATCAATTCGTGATTTTTCAAATAACATGACCAAGTCATGTTAATTAAAAGAAAATTAAAAAATTAGTTATAAATAAATAAAATTAATATGATTGTTATTTATGTATATATGTATTTGTAGGAGTTACTACAGATGCACAAGCCTCGAATGCGGTGTTAAGAAGCGCATCGAGCGTTCGTTTGAGGAGCCGTCGATGGTGATCACCACCTACGAAGGTCAGCACAACCACCACACTCCGGCCACTCGTTCTGCCATGCTGCCTCCGTCGTTCCCCACTTTCTCCCATCCAAACTATCATTTTCCTCCGTCGTCGAACGGTGGTGGTATTAATGATCATCACCCGATCATGAACCAATACCCGATCAATCCATCTTACTACGCGCGAGTCGTCAATCCTCAGCTCGACCGAAACCCGAACCCGAATCAATACACACATTTTCCCAGCATGTTATCATCCTATCTTCAAAGACAACAGCCATGAAATTTTGTAGCATTTCCATGAGAGGTTAAATAATACTAAATTTTATTTTTATTTTATTTCTCCTCTTAATTTTCCATATAATGATATTATATGTCATGCATACCTCATATATATATCATGTAAGTGTGATTCATATTTTGCATCACACATAACTTCGGTTTATTCATTAATTATATGTAACATTTTTGGTTCGTTATACATATTCTTCAATTTCAATTTCAAGTTTTGAAGACAATTTAATTTCTACACCAACCAATATTTATAATATATATATAAATTTAATATTATAATTAAGATTCCCAGTATTATTTTCAAATCTTGTGAATAAAAATAAAATAATAAAATAATGATGATTAGTCAATGAGATGCATAATAATCTGTCCCTATATATCTTTCAACTTTATAGCATACATGCATGTAATTAGTGTATGCCCTCCCTTTTATTTTGTTAAAACGCGTTAATTCGAATAAGTAATCATCTTAATTAGGAACAAGGGATTAATTATATCACAAACACCTAGCTAATTTTACTAATATTTTCAAGATTTTATAGTATATATAGTACTCCGTATTATCTTTTTTTGTAATAATAATTTTTCATTTGACCATTGCTCTTTTTTCTCAGATTAATTATACCACTTGTAATTAATTTTCATTTCCTTTTACTTAATTTTTGTTATTCCATTTATCCTTAACAAAGTAATGACATTTTTTTAAAATAATATACAATTTTACTCATACATTTTAATTAAAAAATTAATATTTATCATATTTTTTTGCTTTTCATGCTTTTAGAAAGTATGACTACTTATTTGAGATGGAAGAATAATAATAACTTTAAAAATAATTAAATGACCAATTATTATTTTTAAATTAAACATCGAAATGGTTAAAATTCTTCATTCTTCTTTTATTCAATTTTGACGTGTTATTTACGTACATGTAAATATCAAAATAAGAAATAAAAAATGAATGTAACAATAGTATTTATTTTGAACTATTAAAATGGTGCGGTTGAATTCCGTACTTTGACCTACACTTTCTCTCTTCACCTGTTTTTAGGAGAGTACGGGGTTTTTGCCTTAATTTCACTCACCAATAATCACTCAAAAAACAATTAATTAAACCACTAATTACAGTATTTAAGAATTATGAAACCTCTATATATATTGCAAACATCTTAAAACCCCATAGAGACATTTAGAACTAAGACCAAAATACAAAAAAAAACATGGCACGTGTTTCCGACAACATCCTCGTACCATCGCTTGTCTTACTCTTGTGCAATGTAATAATACTCGTTAATTGTGATTTACCGACAAAGATCTTCGACGTCGTTGAGTATGGAGCCGTTGCCGATGGAGAAACAGTCGCCGTTAACTCTCAGGCGAGTGACGATGATCGAGTCTAGTCGAGCCGAGCCGAGTCGATTTTTAATAATATAATTTTGTGTTTGTGTGTGTATAGGCTTTGGAGAAGGCGTGGAAAGACGCATGCGCTTACGACGGGACGAGTCGGGTTTTGATCCCGAACGGGACGTTCATGATGGGTTCGGTTTCGCTTGAAGGATGGTGCATGGGCTCGATGGTGTTCGTGCTCAGAGGGAATCTCAAGGCGCCTACCGAGGATTTCTTCACCGACACTTGGATAGGTTTTCGCAATGTGCGAAACTTGACCGTCAGAGGCGGCGGGACTTTCGACGGCCAAGGCCACGTCGCTTGGCCCTACAACGATTGCAACAAGACCACCAATTGCAAGACTCTTCCCGTTGTGAGTCTCTTTTTTCGTAACTGTTTTTTTTACTGAAATCGGCTGAAATAATAAATCTGAACTCTAAAGTTATGAATGAAATTAATTTGATTTTTTATAATAATAATAATAATAATTTTAATAAATTATTATTTAAAAAAAAAAACTACTCCTTTTGTCTCATAACCATGAGCATATTGTTAACATTTTTGGAGTCAAATAAATATAATAAATGATACTAAAAAAATTATGAAAAAATTACTAAAATAAAATTTAACTATTAAGTTGTTACGATTTCTAAGTTTTCTAAGAAAAGTGATTTTAAAATATTTTATTTAGGGTTTTTGAGGCTAAGTTTTCTAAGAAAAGTGATTTTAAAATATTTTATTTAGGGTTTTTGAGGGGCATAAATGTCTATTTAAAGTGTAAAGTGTATTAACGAGTAACTGAAAGACTGTGACCATTGATTTGAAATATTTATCATTAAAAGTTAAATGTAACATCGTTAAAAGATAGACTAGACGGGTATTAATAATATTCTAACATTTAACTTATTTATTCAATTATTTTAAATTAATTTGAAACACAATTATCTGAATTAAATCCAAAAGAATGTAAATTGAAACATAATTACCTCGAAAACAATCTAAAATGAAACTGATCGAAATCAAGTCCAAAATTTAACTATCAAATTTCATTTTAGTAATTTTTTTCATAATTTTTGTATACTTAGTTATGATATATATTGAATGGTAAAAAAAAGTTAAAGTGTTTATGGGATACAAATATTTTTTTAGGTTTTTTGAGGGGCATAAATGTCTATTTAAAGTGTAAAGTGTATTAACGAGTAAATGAAAGACTGTGACCATTGATTTGAAATATTTATCATTAAAAGTTAAGTGTAACATTGTTAAAAGATAGATTAGACGGGGTATTAATAATATTCTAACATTTAACTTATTTATTCAATTTTTTTAATTAAATTTGAAACACAATTATCTGAATTAATTTGAAGTGAATTTGATTAAAATTAAATTCAAAAGAACGTAATTTGAAACATAATTAAACAATCTAAACTGAAATTGACCTAAATCAAGTCCAAAAAAACAAGTACTAAGTCTGATACGTCAGTCAACCTAACGATCAATACTCCCGCAGACGTTGAGACTCGAGTACGTCGACAACGCGAAGGTCTACAACGTCCACTCGATCGACAGCAAAGGCACGCACTTCCACGTGTTCGCCTCGACCAACGTGAAGATCACCAACGTCCGCCTCGTCGCTCCGGCGGTCAGCCCCAACACCGACGGCATCCACGTCGGCCTCTCCACCGGAATCGCCATCTCCCACTCCCAAATCGCCACCGGAGACGACTGCATCTCCATGGTCTCCGGCACCCAAAAAGTCAACATTTTCAACGTCACATGCGGGCCCGGCCACGGCATCAGCATCGGCAGCCTCGGGAGAACCCAAGGCCCGAAAGACAGCGTCTCGAGAATAACCGTCACCAACTGCACGTTCGTCGAATCCGACAACGGGGTCAGGATCAAGACGTGGGCCCCGTCCAGGTACAACGTGGCTTCGGACATACTCTTCCAGGACATCCACATGCGGAATCCGAGGTTTCCGATAGTCATCGACCAGGAGTACTGCCCGTCGGCCGACTGCCCGAAGTCGAGCTCGGACGTGCAGATAAAGGACGTGACTTTCAAGAACATATGGGGAGTGTCGAGCAGCGAGATTGCAGTGAATCTGATATGCAGCAGTACTAAGCCTTGTAAGAACGTGACGTTAGTCGACATCGACTTGGGGTACAGTGGGGCCGGGAAGCAGGCGAAGGCGAGGTGTTCGAACGTGATTGGGTCGGCTTACGGAAAGATGATCCCTGCCGGCTGTTTGTAGGATGCTTTCTTTCTGCTATTCGAATGTACCTGTGACATGTGAAAATAATAGAAATGTGGTTTTTGGAGTAGAAAATATCTTTTTTGTAAAAATCGATCAAAAGTTTCGTCGCGAGTCGGCTTTTCTGACTTGGGCGTGAGACTCGGCTTCGTGCTCGAACATTCTCACGAGTTCTTGAAGCTCGAGCTTTCGGACCTCAGCTTTCTCCTCGATTAATGGCTTTTTCAATCCCAAGTAAATGACTCCAATCCCTATTAGCGCGGCTCCTAGCAAGACGAGAGCAACGGAAAACAGGGCGAATGCGTAAGGGGACTCGTTAGATCCTGGCATCCCGTCTACGTTTATTCCCCAGAGTCCGGTGATAATGGAAAGAACGAGGCCACAGCCTCCGAAGACTCCGAGGTTGTGCTGCACCCGGAGGCTCTGATCCTGAAAAATCAAACACGGACTTAAAGTTCTATTGTTTTGGACTGAAACAAACTGAACTGAACTGAATTGATTTTCTTATAAAAATAGTAATAATTTTTATAAATTGTTAAATATTTTTTAAAAAAATAATTTTTTTTAATTTAATTTATTTTGAAAAGAACTTTCTCGAGCTGAACTGAAATGGACTGAAATTAAGTCCTAAAGAACAGAGTCTTGTCTGAGTGTTTTTACCACGCAGGTTAAAAACGGAGCATAAAGAAGCGTGTGGCACCTGCAACCATGAACGGACAGTACTCTGCATAACGTCCTGTATTGTAAACAAGCGACCACGAACAGCTTCTTGCTCCTGAATCATTTGTCGTGTGCTCTTTCTTATTCCTTCTAGAAGATTCCTTGCCAAATTCCCCTCTACGTGTTGGAGAAGTTCAAATACAATCTCCTCCCTCGCGTGTAGACACCATTTTACTCTGATTACCTGTAAAGAAACCGATTACCTAAATTAATAGCCTCGTTGACTGCGTTGGAGCCTTTAGCAGAAATCCCTTTATAACAATCCTTATGGAAAAATCGGAAGCAAATTTCTTACCCAGAATGAAATAGATATAACGATAAAAAAATATATATGCACAAGTACTACAAAATTTACACAAAGGGATTCTACTGAACATTTTTTCCACGTCGCAGCCCCTTTTAAGAGGACCGTTTGAGGATACCTGCGTTGAAAGTCTTGTAATTTCCTGGTTCAAAATTATGCTGAACATTTGCATGTCATCCTGAGTTCTCCTGTGGAAAACGATGAGCGCTTTTACTACTAATGCTGATATTGAGAGAGCAAAACTCCGTAAAAAAATTATTTCTCGGTTTTCAACTGATCAACATTTGTTAGAAAAATAATGTATTAACGTCACAAATTACCTGTTCATGAACTTTAATTCAACCTCATCTGCTGTCCCAAATATGTATTTGCGAAATAACCTACAAATATAAACACATCGATTCAGACATAAAAGGTTTGCAATTTAACACTCCAAATGCTGATCTAATTAGTTCAGCGAAAAACATGCAATTTAATTTACATTACAAGAGATCGATTTTAGACCTATCATCCCAACGGGCAAGGCGACAAGCAAGGAGGGCTATCACATCATGACTCGTTCGTGGCATATTACTACCTCCAGCTGCAAGCAGTTCCTGATCAAACCACAGTACAGTATTAGTCAGAACAAGAGAACGCAACGGGGAAATTTAGTGAGGCATTGACAAACCTGGACTTCCGAACAACCTAACACATTCGTGTTCGATGAAGGCCCTTTAACATGCAATACAGTCAACAGAAAATTTTGTGCTTGCCAAGATCGTATAACAACAGGTATGTCCTCTTCCTCCGCAAAAGGATCACCAACTGATTGCCCTAACAGCTCAAACAGTACTCCACCAGCAACTCTAACCGGAACCTGTTCATAAAGTTAAGTCTCACAACACACTAAATTTAAATTCAAGGCGAATTCATAATTGTAAGTTTTACGACACCTCGTACAGGAGGTGCTTCATACGTTCACTAATCAGTTTACTCTCGTCACGCAAGGCTACGCTGATTGCAGGATGTAACCAATGGACATCGCTCAACCATGAGCTAATAAAAGGGTTACTTGCATCTACATGGCACCACCAAGTAGGCCCCACGGGACGTTCCCAGTAAGGAGCTGCAACATCTGCAACAGTCATGTCATCTTCGTAGTCCATTTCAATGGGCTGAGATGCCGAAACAGAGTCGACGTGGACAGTGGTGATGAGTTCGGCAATCCTCTTCCAGCCTACTGGTATCCAACAATGCCCCAAATATCTTACCTGGGGATGGTAACTATCGAAATGGTTTCCATCTAGAATATCGATTTCGATAGGCCCTGAACTGATTGGTTTTCTACTGCCTCTAACGAGTTCGAAAGCACAGATTAGGCCATCTGTCCACAATTCAACGCCACACATTACATCCCTAGAGAATTGACTTTCGTTATTTTTTGGGTTTTTCGCAACATTGCTCATCGGTGCTGGATTATCGTTGGTCATACTTTCTTCCTTTTCAGCAGTCGAAGCGAGAAAATGTATCCAGAAACCTCAACATAGCTAGAACATCTGACGAACAAATACAAAACAAAAAAAGATTGACATATGAACTTAAAGCAGGCTGCAGTTTACAGTCTAATACGGAATTTCCGATCGATGCAATCTAATTCAAGGTCACACAATCCTCACCGTGGCAAAAACACGCCCTTTTAAAACGTCGTTAACTATATCAAAATTCTTCTCAATTCCATGAACAAACAAAACGGGCTACACTAAAATTACAATCAGTAAGTAACCATAAATCTAGTAAATTGACTCAACCCACTTCCCAAATGACACATTAGAATCTTGAAAACGGATAGCAATTTTCCAGGGGAAGTAAAATCAATCATCAACCAAGATTCAATACCCAGAAATTCAGTTTTCAATAAAAGCATTGTAGTGGGGCCCACAAAAATGATATTTTGCGCACAGCCCAGATATTTTTAGGGGTTGAGGAAGCAGCCCAGATGCAAGGGATGGAAAACGTAGTAGCAAAAAAAAAAAAGCTCGAACTCACCGAAATCGGAAGATGCTGAGCTGAGATTCCGGTGGCGAATGCATACGTCATGTGATATGGTTCGTGTGGAGGGAGAGAGAGGCCAGTGAAAGTGGCAACTCGTTTATTTCACACATGAATTATTCTTTTCCCGCTTACATCTCCACCGTCGCCTCTCCCCTTCAACCAGACGATGGCATCTGGAAATGTATCCCATCATTTTTAATACGAAATTACATTTTTAACCCTAAGTTAGGTGGTATTTTAGTTTGGGTGAGGCATTCGCACGGTATAATTGTAATTAGAGAAAACTTAATTAGGGCATGAAAAATAAACCCAAAAAACAATATTTTGATTATAAAAAAAATTAGGGTTCGATTTCTTATATTTAAATTAGGGTTCGAGTTCTCGTTCAAAAGTTAAGTCCTGGTCTAACGAAAAGCTTCCCACACTCAAATAGTAGGCAACGAGCATTATAAGAATCGCCGATGGTTTCATTATGCAACCTCAGTGCATTCGTACTAGCAAACATTGTTCGACCGAACTGTGAAAAACACCGTGTCATATCCCTGATCTGTAACCATAGAAAGATTGTACAACATCATGGTTTTTCATTACAAGACAACATGTTACAACTGAAAACACGCAGAGTTTCTTCGTTACCCCTGTACTATACAAATTACTATACATGGAACTAAAAGAAGCTGAAACGAGTAGATAAGGTGGCAGCATGTGTTTGGACATTTGATAGAACTTAGCCTTGTTCGTATCTTCCTCCTCGATCGTTTACAATCAGTAGCCGGGATACATAGAGACAAAATGAAGCCCACCGCCTCATTCAAGAGTACTCCTATATACAGTCGAGCTCCACTGTTATCAGATCACATTATATACGAAAAACTATACAAGAGTTAGCTCATATGTCCACACTTCTTATTCAGGTTCCAATAGCGTCTGGATCACCATTTGGGCTGTCCAGGGAATCTCCAGAATAAGATCCATCCGGCTGACGAATAAAGATATTAAGATTGCCAGTTGGAAAAAATTCCTGTGTATCCGAAACGTGATCTTATATCAGGCACTCAGAGGATTAAGCTTGGACGACATATTTCAAATAACATCTGATATAAAAATGATTGTTCAGTCGAGAAACTATACCATATCATCAGTTTCTTGTCCCTCTGATTGAAAAACGATTGGCCGGCAGTGCTTGTCTTCATTCATTAAACTGGAATTCTGAAAGTGCGAGACAAGAGCAGATTTTCCCTGGATTCTCGCATATGCCAACGAAGCAACCTTTTCGCTATTAAATTTTTCCCATTTCTTCCCATTAAATGCCTAAAAAAAATCAAAAAACCACATGAGGCTGAAACGATATTGTTCCCGTGTTTTACCCAAGAAAGCGAACACGATAAAAAAAACTCAAACCTCATAAAAGGTGACGATGTGAGAAGGAGACACCATATTAATGAACGCATAACCAACGTTGCATTTATTCTGGAGCAAACGAAAAAAGCCAATATAAGTTTTCACGTATAAAGCTGCTCACCGAAAAGAGAACTAAGAAATCTAGCACATCTCGAAATTACCTTAAAATCTATTGGCAAATAGAGAAAATCATATGTGCCCTTGTGAGTTTCATCAATAGCTGAAAGAAGCATCTTCGACGTATACCTTCAACAGACGGAAAAAAAAAATATTTAAGTTTCAAAACACACCAGTAAAAAACCCGAGGGCAAGCAAAGATAATGTTTTCACTTACTTGTTGGGGATGTTTTTAATCATCAAAGTAGTCCTACTATCTTCACCGTTAGAAATCTTTTCCAAATCAAGTTGAAACTGTATTTTACTATCCATCTGGTTTCCACCCTCGGACCTTCTACTTCGACCGCGTTCAATTATCCCATCATTGTTGGTCGTTGCTCCAAGAGAGCCATTCCCAAAATATAAAGATCCATTTCTCAACGTAGACATCAACCTAGAACTAGGAGGCCCATCATTCAAGTTTCCAGCGAACGCAACTCCTATGTTCATAGCCCTATTGCGAGAAATATTTGTTAATCCAAATGCTGCCTGGTTTATATAGGACGATGTTTCAGGCGATTCAGGGTAGAAACCAAAATGCCTTTCCATTTGAATACCGGATGGAGCAGACCCCACATGATGATGCGAACCAAGAAACGAACCACGCTGACTACTTGTGTACGGAAAACCAATTCCTTGTCCACCAGATGGAAAAGGTCGTCCCTTTAATGAAGACGACAGGGCTGGAGACTTGATCTGATCGGACTGAATAGTGGGGCTTCCCCAGAGAAACTGAGGGCCAGAGAGAGTTCCGACACTAGATGGCTTGGAATAATCAAATGGCAACGAAGGTCCAGGACTTGAGTTCAACTTAAGATCAGGACTTGATAAATGATTCGAAAATCCAGGATCTTTACCGATTGGTGTAATTTTCAGAGGATTTGATATGTGAGAAGGAAGAATAGAAGCCAGCCCAGATAAGTGGTTGTTTCCAACAGGGCTGAGGCTTTCCAACGTCGGCATCTGACTGTAAGCGCAAAACGAATTCTGCTCGATTGGGCTACCAAAAGTGGGCCAGCTACCTGTGAAGAAGTTGCCACCGTTATATTTCATGTATAACATCAGTAGTGATTAAACAGATACCCAGAAAGTAATTGTTAAAACGATTAGATTCAATAAACATGCCTGGAGGAGAATAAGCAACGGGTGAACCAACTTGATGAAGAAAAGCTCGAGCTTCATCTTGATCCTGCTCTTGAGTCAGCTGCTGCATTATGCTGTGTGACGAAAGCAAAGACAAGAATGTAATAAAAAAAACGCGTGAAATCAACTGCCAAATACATCGCTCAAGCTTTGTTATGCAACATCAATATATTGAGAACTTTTATCAAAGAATGTACCTACGACGGGCTCCACCAGGTCGACTGGGTTCAAGCTTTATGCGTTTCCCAGCAATGTCACTTCTATTTAAAGCCTTGAGAGCAGCCTCTGCAGCTCTAATATCATAAAACTCTATGAACTTGTGATGTCGTTTATGGGGTGTTTCCCTTATCTGGTTAAAGGAATAAACATAATCAGAGAAATTCCAGAAAAAGAATAAACTAAGTACACTGATGTTACTCTACCTCCTTAACTTCTCCATAGACTCCAAATATATGTCGAAGGTCGTCATTTGATACAGACGAATCCAAATTGAACACCACCAAAGTTCCTTGGTTAATGTCCTTTTCTGATGGGTTATCCTGTATAAGCAAGAAACGGCGGTTCGAGATCATCCACTCAGCAAAAACATTTGCACTGCTTAAAAAAAAAAATACATTTATCTTGAATCATACCTTTGGAATCGAAAAATGAATGTCAAGTTTTCTTCTTCTTAAAGGCTTGCTCTGCAATGCACGCATCGCGTTTCGGGCAGCTCTGATATCATAGTAAGATATCATCACAAATCCCCTGTGTTTACATGCGGTATAAAGAGTTCTGATATCTCCGTATTGCTATTACAAGGGATAAGCGGAGAAGGTTAAGTGATTCATTAGTGTTATTATATATCAAATTTTGAATATGAGTATCTACGGAAAATATTACAGAATCTTGTTAGCAATACCTCGAAGAGGGACTTGAGCTCAGAGTCCTCCACATTACTGTTGATGTTTCGAACAAACAATGTCCTTGAAGGGTGCTCTCCATATGGGTGTTCACCGCTAACAGCTCCAATAGCGTTCATAGCACCGTATTGGGATGTACTTAACCTTGATATACCATCGACCAGAGCCTCGTGACTTTCGGGTTCTATTTCGAGTCCCCCTCCACTTCCAAAGAAATCATCGTCCAAGTCCTCGAGTTGAGTTGGCAATCCACTAAGATCAAAGTCGTCCATAAGACCAGCTAAAAGTTCGTTTTCATCACCAGGGAGTAAAATTCCTGTGGTATTTGATTCAATTTCTTCAAGTGGATCCTTAACTTGACGAGCCTTACTAAGGATAGGGAACTCGTCGTCGTCAAGTGATTGACCAATTTGTTCCTTCTCGTTAAAATTAACTGAAAATCGAAAGGAAGGAACTAAGAGGTAATTCTAAAAGTTGCAAAAAATCATCTAGCTTAGTTGTACATGCTCACGTTTAATGTGTGGAAGGGTGGGCAAAGAGGTAGAAAAAAGGCTAACGTCACTAGAAGCGTGAAATGCACCAGTTCCGTTTGGAAGTCTCCATGCACTTTTCTCTTTGGAAGCATCTACAAACACAGATTTACAAAATTGGGGATTCAAAATATCGGATACAATGTTTCTTCCAAAAGTAGATGATAAGTTCTTTACCAGCAATGGATTTTCTCGATGGCTTCTCCATTTAAATCACTTTCTGCAAAAGTATAAAGAGAAACTAAGTGCTCAATTTACCAGACACATACAACAAGTAAATAAAAACACAATGAAAAGGAAACCGGAATTTAGAACTAAATATATACTATATAAGTAGAGAAACTGAGCAGTCGTAAATCACCCTCGTCAAAGCCACATCAATACAAATGAAGTCCACATGCATATCAAACAAAAGCGCACATGCACATCATAATACAACTATACAAGTGAATGAAAAGGGGATGTAGTGAACAACACATTGACTAATTAACAAAAAAGAAAATGAAATTTTTAAAAAAAAAAACAAAAAAAGTATACTGAAAACTGAAAAGAATATACTTCTATCTCAAAAAGGAGGTCTAAGCAGCCAAAAATCGTCGACTTGAGAGTCATCAGTTCATTCAATCGACTTACACCGATTACAAACAAACGATTCAGCCGAAGCCCGAGGCGCGTAAATTGACCGAAAATTGTTAAAAATTCTCAAACTAAAAAAATCAGAACTTTCACTTGAAATTGAAGAATTTCCGCCCCCAATTCATCACCACATGCAGAAACTAAATACGAAAGATCACAGCTTTAGAAAATCATGTGAATTTTTGGAGGCTTAAACACAAACCCACATCTCAAAACACTAAAAAACACCTCAATCAGTGAAAATGGAAAAGAACGAAAAAATTCAAAGGCAATAGCACAGTATACAGGAAAAGAAAGAGAGAGAAAGAAGATTGAAATAATACCTCATTTGAACGACTAACGGAGAAGGAAATTCTGATTATATATATAAAAAAAATTAAAAAATTGAGGCTTGGTAAGTGAGAAATGAATTTTTTTTACGCCATACGGTAAAAAAATCAACACTCGAGAAAAAACAGTTCCGTAGAAGGTGAGCTATTGTTTTCTTCTACTCTTCCACTTCCTCCTCCACCGCCGGAACACCTGCGTGTGTGTGTGCGTGCGTGTGTGTGTTTTAGACAGAGAAAAAAGGCAAACAATTTTAGAGAGGAGAAATAAAATAAAAGGAAGAAATATCCCAAGAATTGGAGAATGATTGGAGGGAATTATAAAGTAAGTTATTGTATTTGTATAGTAAACAATTGAAATACATTTGATTTTTTTTATTGGTCAAATATAATATAGTATATTTTTTTCTCAAAAAATCAAAGTAAAAAATACAGAAGTAATTTTGATTACAATTTTGAGTAGTGGATAAAACTTTTAAAATAAATTTATTTTTTAAAATACAAAAAAAATGTAATTATTTACTCATGGGATGTAGAAATAAAAAATTCTTTACAATATAAACTATAATTTGGGATTCTATTTATTCTTTGTAGTTTTGAAAATAATTTTCATATTAAAAGAGATTAAGGAGTGTCCATAATGCTTTTACAAAAAGGTCTTCATTATGTTTCTTTAAATATGCTTCATCCCATATTTTCAACTTTGACCAAACAACTTGTTTAATAATCTATGGAGTATAATATAGAATGTGAAATAAATTTAATACTATGTAAATAAATTAAAATTCTTGTCTAAATTTACGTTTGTACTATATTATTAATTCCAAAAATAATAATTATAATCAAAATAATTATTTTAAAATCTAATTATATTCAGAAAAACTATTATTAATAATAATTATTATGTTGTTAAATTATTTATTAACAATGAATATTAATAATAAATTAATAAACTATAAATCTGTAAAACTTCAAATCAAATAAAATTTATTTTAATACATTTTAAAATATTTAAAAATTATTTAGTGTCACTTTAAAAATATTTTTAAGAAACAATAAAATCTTTGATAAATATTTCAAATTACATAAATAATATTTTTAAACACTTCAAAACATTAAAAAATATTTCAAATTATTAAAAAGTAATTTTAAAACACTTTACAATAATTAGAGGAAGTATTATTTGAGGAACGTTCCATATTTAAAAGTGCGAGACAAGGTACAGAACAGAAGGAGTATTATTCGACTTCTGATCTTATTCATATGAGAGTACAAAGTTACAGGACCTGAGTATGAATATGTTCACTTCTCACTGCTTTTTTAAATCTAACAAACCAAAGTAAAACTTTTGAGGACCCAAAAGCAAAACTAACTTCTGAAGTAAAAAAAAAACACAAAAATGGCAGCAGCTAATCTAATAACAAGCCTCAAGTTGTACATCTATCTTTCCTGATAACAAAAAAAAATATAAAACGCAATCGAGCCGTTAAAGGGCCGACACGTTCTCCATCCTCGTCGCGCCTTGATGATGGTGCAACAGAGACTTTGTTCTACTGTGAAGGTAAGTTCTCAAGTCATAACCCACAGATTTCATCTTGTCGAGAAGATCAAAAGCAAGCAAGGCGTTATCTTTCGAATCGAAAAGAGCTTGGAGCAGGATGTTACAGACTCGCGGCATTAACTGGTGGCCTTTCGCCATGGTGTAGAGAAAAACATCAACTGCTTCGTTGAGATTTCCTCTAGAGCAAAGAGCATGAATCAGCTTTACACAACCAGGGGCAGATACGACTACGTTGAACTCCTCGAGAATAGAAAATGTCCTCAAAGCCTCCTCGACTCTATTATCCTGACACAACCCGACGAGCCAAATGCTATAAGGAGCCGAATCAAAGTCAGCCAGCTCACTTTCCATTTCTAGTAAGCTTCTCAAGGCCTTCTCCAAATCACCTTTTTGAAAAAGTTCTTCGGTCAATTTTAACGACTCGCCTTCCCGACCAGCTAGATTACGTAGATACTTCAACCAAAGACTAAAAGCAATAGAAGTGTTTCTCCTTCTGCAAGACCAACTCAAAAGTGTTTTATATACGGACGAGGAAGGTTTGCATCCGTTTTCACTCATTTGTTCAAAGAGCTTATATGCATCCCTGTCTCTACCTACACTTTGAAGCCCCTGTACGAGGGTCGAGTACGTTACAGAATCAGGGAGATGCCCCTTGATTTGGAGCTCCTCGAAGAGCTTAAGCGCTCGATTAACCTGACCAGCCCTGCACAATCCATTGATCAAGGTGTTGTATGTGATGATGTTTGGAACAACCCCACTATCAGCAAGCTGCATTAAGATCTTGTAAGCTTTAAGAATCAACCCAGAGTCAACCAAGTTGTCAACCATTTTTTGAAGACTCGCACTATCAAGAACGGGGTCTGCGCTTTGAGAAAGCCGAAGAAACAACGATGGGTTTCTCCCGATTTCCATTTTGTAGAGCATTAACTGCGCTTCATCAATCTTATCGGCCTTGCAAAGCCCATCAATTAGGGCGTTAAAAGTCACAGCAGAGGGAGAACACCCGAGATTTTCCATGTCGTTGAAAATCTGCTGAGCCTCCCTCAGCAGACCATTCCTACACAGCCCACAAATAAGAATGGTGTAAGTGCAGGCGTTGGGGAACTGATCGTGCTGTGAAATCTCTAGTTTGAGAGATTGAGCTTCGTGCAACAGACCTATGTCACAAAATCCTTTGATTAACATATTATAACATTGAGTGTCGGGCACAATACCTTTTCCTATCATGTCCCTAAACATTTCCATGGCATCTTCCATCCTTCTAGATTCACTCAACCCACGGATCATAATCGAATACAAGATAAGATCAGGCGTTAAACCAACATCGAAAACCTTCTGAAACAAATGCTCTGCCTCACTAATCATCTTGGCTCTTATCAAACCATTAACCATACTACTATACCCTCGTATCCCGACATTATACCCATCGTCTTGGAATGACTTGAACAGCAAGAAGGCTTCGTCAATCGAGCCACACTTACAGAACCCATCAAGCAAAGCATTGTACGCAACAGAATCCGGTTTACATCCGCTACTCTTCATCGAACTAAACAGCTTATGCGCATCGTGTATCCTCTTTGCCTTGCACAGCCCTGATATAACCACTGTGTACGTAATAACACTCGGCAAGACCCCTCTCTCAGCCATTTCATCAAACAGGCGGAGCGCGTCTTGTGTCATCCCACTCTTGCACAACCCATCGATCAAAACGTTGAATGTGTCGCAGCATATTCTATAATTCGACTTCAGCATCATGTTATAAATCGCCAACGCCAACAAAACCACATCTTTCTTAACCAAAACATTCAGTATCACGTTGCAAGCAGCTAAATTCGGCTTGCACCCATAATCCTTCATCCTACCAAACGTCTCCACGGCCTTCTCTGCTTTTCTCATCCTCCAATAACCCAAAATCAACACCACGAATGCATTCGCGGATATCGACAACTTTTCACTCCTCAATTCATCAAGAACGCCCCAGTACAAATCAAACGAATTCCCATGGCCACTGTCATCGCATAAAAGCAACTCAACTATCAGATTATACAAAACCCCACTCCTCAGTCTTCTTTTCCCAGAAGCCCAGATGAAGAACCGAAAGCTGATTCGCGGGTCTTTCTTCGATTCAGCCTGAGACTTGAGGACTGAAATCGCAATCTCGCGATCGATGAAAGGGAGCATTTTCCTGAGGGAGGGCCCGATGGGGTGTACCGAGTTGATAAGCACTAGGATCTCATTGGAAAAGTTGAAATTGCTCAGAGAACAGTCTGAAAACGAAGCAACTGTGGATATCGGAGTAAAATGCCGGGGTTTGATTGATTGAAAGATTGGGTAACGGAGGAGTTTCCGCATAGTATCGGCGACGACGGGGGAGATTCGATTGGGTCGAAAACTTTCCAAAAACAACAAGAAATTGTATACCCTCAAAGCGAAGACTCAGTATACCCTGTTACCCAATATCCATCTCGAACCCCGTATCAGAACTAAAACCCACACACATTCCACAAACAAAAACAGGAAAAAAAATGGGAAAGGAGAAAACTGGCGGAAACAGTGACAATCGATTCGAGCAATTAAAATTGTATAATTATCTGGAGAAAAAAAAAATCACCAGTACTTCCGGAAGAAAAATACTCTCCTCCCCCTCGTCGATACGAAGCTTCCGGCGAAACCTCACCGCGCCGATTGATTTATTCCGGCAGACAAAAAGAGTTGATTCAGTTTCCGAACCTCCGAAACGCACATTACTGAGCACACAGAACAAGCTCCGAGTTCTTCTCGTACATTTAGAGCCCAAACTTTAAAGGGCTTAACGAATTTTAGGCCCAATAACATTCGGGTTTCCTTAGCACAACCCGGCCCATGGCCCAAAACATTTCCCTTCACTATCGAAACACCCTCTAAAATTAAAAAAAAAAAAATCTCTCATCATACAATACTAGTAATGTAATACAGGTATACTTAGTTACTTACTGTACATTATTTTATGTCTTAACAAAAAATTGACGAAGAGGATACACGAACACGATGCACTGATTGATTGGGATCACCACTTAACCAATCAATATGGTATACAAGGTACATACAATAATTCCTAATAATGCGAATTATATTTAACAAGAACTGGAAAAATGAGGTTTTGGTGTAATTACAAATAAAACCCATAAATTTTCGAATATAACAAAAGAACCCTTGAGGTTTGGTTCCATCATAGAATCCCATCCTCTTCATAAACCAACATTGGAGTAAGTACTGTAATTTTCAAAAACAACTAGATCAACAAAATGCAGAAAACAAAGGTCCATGCATAGCACACATTGCCAAAGAAAGAAAACTAAGTCTGTGAACAAGAAAAACCGATAATATATATATATATATAAAATCGAACGAGAGCTGGTTAGAGGCCTTCCTCCTTCCACATCTCCGCAAAAACTCCGATGAAAAACTTGTTGATGATCGAGTCAGCTCCAGCTTCCGTGCACCTAACATATACACATTAAGCTATCTTTTAGATTTATCAAACACAAGCAAGGATATATCGGTTGAACAATCAATTTATCATTACTCGGAAGTCTCCGGTGGCAGGTCACCAGCGGACGACACAAAATCAACCGGCAAATGTTTTGTAGCAGGTGACTCCTGCAAGGAATTCCAAAGATTAATCGCAAGACTCAAGTTACATAGTAAATTAAACGTTTAAAATCGACAAACCTTGATTTTCTTGACCAGCTCGATTCCGGTCATACCGGTCGGAGTTTCGTAATCTATGATAACCCTATCCACCTTCGGGATCATATGGATCAAGAACAGGAAGCAAAATCATTTTTCAAGCAAGATCATATACATTAATATTAGATATATAATATTAATAAATCGAAACTTAATGATATAAATTAAAAAATGCATACACATACAGGGTCGTCCCCAGATCTCAGCGGGTCATCAACTAGGCCCAGGATCCTCAAAGCCTGCAACCCATTTTCAGCAGTAGTCACTGGGAAAAATAAAAATCGGCGAATAATAACAGTTAAATCCACCGAATATTACACGAACAGAACAGAGCGAATAATAATAATAATAGTTAAATCCATCGAATATTATACGAACAGAACAGAGCAGAGTAAAAAAAATTATTACTCCAGTAAATACACAGAGATCAGTAACAGTGAATAAATTATTTGTTGATGAAATCACCGTCAAAAATTGAAGAGCATGAACTCGTTCCGATTTCGAAGCAGGTAATATGTAGATCTACAGATCGAGGTTGATTTTGTGTACCTTTGAACGAGCATCTCATGAAGATCGCTTTGAGAATGACGCGACCGATTGGGTCGCCGTCGACGATTAGGACGTGAGGTCGACTGTCTTTGTCCGCCATTTTAGCTCCTCCGACTGAAGAAGAAGACGAAGAATTCATTTTTTGTTTTCTCAATACGCGGTGGGAGGTGTGGGTTGAATGAGGGTTTTTGAAAACAAAAACAATAGCAGTACGAATGGAGTGTTGCAGTGGCAATGCAGTTATCAGTATCAGAGCGTGGTGGTGTATTATTAGTTATTTTTTATTTTTCTTTTTATTATTAGTAACACTTTCGGATAATGACAAAATTAAATACAACACTACTCTTCAGTCTTTCACGCCTATAGTATTTTACTTATAGTAGCACTGTATACTCCATTTTTTGAAAAATATACTCACCAAGTATTATTACTTGAGTATTTTTTAATAACATATTCCGTATTTTTTTTAATTTTTTGACCAATAAATCAATAATAATATAAATGTATTTTTTAAATTTTAGTTTAAATTACTTAATTTATTAATATAAAAATTCATTTTTTAATTTTTTATTAATAATTTTTTAATAAAAAAATCAATTAAATATTTGTTATCTTAATTTCTATTTCAAAAAAACATGTAAAGTATTGGTTCAAAAATGTAAGTAGATACTCCCTCCAATTCCCAATTTAATGGGTATAGAAGGAGGTTATGGTTTTTTTAAGAAAATACCTTTTTGCTTTGTGTTTTTTTGTTTTGAATGTTAAATTATTAGTGAGAGAGGGGATATGACCATTAACTTGAAACATAAAAAAAAGACAAAGTGTGACCTTCCGGCAAACCTCACCACGCCGATTGATTTATTCCGGCAAACAAAAAGAGTTGATTCAGTTTCTGAATCTCTGATACCCACGTTAAAGCATTTCCAATGAAGAGGTAGAAGTTTATGTGTACTTTTACCTTCTCCCAAAAAAAGTGGTAAAAGTGATTGGAGGTGCGATTACGTGTAAAAGTTAGAAGTTCTTAAAAAATTTTGGAGTAGAAGAACTTATACCCGAATAAAGAGAAATTATATTATTATTATATTATTGTTATTTACTATTATTAATTTATTATTATTATTTACTATTATTAATTAACAAAATTAATATTGTTTGTAATTTTTAACGTAACGGATTATTACTTATTTTATATAAAAATTATTTAAAATTAAATTTTTTGAAATAGATTAATATGTATTTTAACAAATTATTATATTTTATATAAAAATAAAAAATTAATACAAAATAAAAAATTTCAAATAGTTAAATTTTTAGCGTTAAAAGTTATTTATATAAAAATTAATTAAAAATAAAAATTTTGAAATAAATAAAATTTAAAACTTGCGAATTTTTATTTTATATAAAATTTAATTAAAAATTAAAATTTTAAAATAATTAAAATTTCTATAAATTATAATAGTATTTTATATAAAAATTAATTAAAAATAAAAATTTTGAAATAAAAATATAAATTATAATCGGTATTTTATATTAAAATTAATTAAAAATAAAAATTAATTAAAAATAAAAAATTTGAAATATAAATTATAATTCTTATTTTATATGAAATATTAATTATTTATTTTTTTCAATTAAAAAATTATTTATTTTAATTTTTATTATTAAATAAATAATACAAAATAAGTAAGCGTGGATAGAATCGGATATTTTTTTTTTGAGTAGAATAGTTGGATAAGTTAAAAGTTTTTTTTTAAGTAAAAGTAGAAAATAAAATTAATTAAAAATAAAAATTAATTAAAAATAAAAAATTTGAAATATAAATTATAATTCTTATTTTATATGAAATATTAATTATTTATTTTTTTCAATTAAAAAATTATTTATTTTAACTTTTATTATTAAATAAATAATACAAAATAAGTAAGCGTGGATAGAATCGGGTATTTTTTTTTTTGAGTAGAATAGTTGGATAAGCTAAAAGTTTTTTTTAAGTAAAAGTAGAAAAAATGTATTTTTTAATTGGATAAGTTAAAAGTTTTTTTAAGTAAAAATAAAAAAAATATGAGTTAACGCGTAAGTGGCCTACTTCTCGCCTAAAAATTGAAACCAACCCTGTACCTGTAGATGCTCAATGAGCACACATAACAAGCTCCGAGTTCTTCTCGTACATTTAGAGCCCAAACTTTAAAGGGTTTGACGAATTTTTAGGCCCAATAACATTTGGGTTTCCTTAGCACAACCCGGCCCATGGCCCAAAACATTTCCCTTCACTATTGAAACACCCTCTAAACTTAAAAAAAAAAAAAAAAATCTCTCTTTTATACTATTCTTTTAATGTATACATACTTACTGTACATTATTTCATGTCTTAACAAAAAATTGACGAAGAGTTACGCCTCAGAGACATGCTTTCGAGGACGGTGTGCTGAAAACTTCGATCATGGGTTAGAATCGGCCGGAATTTTATTTCTTTGAGGACTGAAATAGTCGGAGATCGAGTAAAATCTAAGTCCCCCGAGTCAAGACTTGTTCAGAATTGACGAAAGAAAAGTGTCACAAGTAAAATCTAATGTAACAAATTTATCAATTTCCTGTCTTGTATATTTATAAGTTGTAACAAATAGATTTGAAAATGTGATATTGGTAACATGGTATTCATCTCACTACTGAACGAACTGAAATGACATCAAATAAAAATAAATGTTGATCATCAATACAAAAAGAACTTACGAGAATTCCAATTAACCAAACATTTATCAATAATTAATCTATTCATTCTCCGAATTTGATTCTCCCCTCGTTGGCCATCTTGAATAGCTTCGCCTGAGCATCGGCCGCCTTCTTCGAGCTGGCCATTGCCGCCACGAAACATTCCCGGACCTGTTCCGTCGTGTAAGGAAACTTTTCCGCATGAGCCATCGAGTTGAGCAGAGCAGCCGTGCCTTGTCTGAAAAGCTCCCCAAACCCATCCTCGCGCTTGTTGGAAAGAGCCTGCATCAAGTCCATGTGCTCTCCATATTCCGGAAGGCTCGACACCCCAAACGCACTTCCCACACTCCCCCACCACCCGAACACTCCCACAACCAGCCTCGGATGGTTCTTCCAGTACCTACAAATTAACTTTCATTACGACATGTCACGAGTTTTTTTCTTTCGGAAACGAAAGCATGTATATATATATTATATATATTTATTTATTTACTCACGTGCAAGTAAAAGGCGGAGACTTTGGGTCTGTCGGAGGTGGCGGAGAAGGCATTGCGATGGTCGGAGGAGAAGGGTAGTTTGGTCCTTTTCCTCCTCCGGTAGGTGGTGTCAGAGAAGGGTGGTGATGAGCAACTTTAGGGGGGCTGCCGAGATGAGAGGGTATCGGGATCGTCGGGACATGGCTCCCGCCTGAATCAATACAATATATGTTATCATACAGTCGAGTGCGTGATATATATAAAAGGGTTAGCTAGATCGAGTTAAACGTGTATGATGATACCTGTGGGAGGAGTTGTTGATGAGATGGGGTCTGGAGTGAAGTAGAAGTTCTTCTCGTCTCCGAAGTCGAGCGCTCGGAGGTTCGGGGAAAGCAAAGCGGTCAAAGCAGCCCACATGAGCACATATGCATGCATGCTTCTCTTTGCCTCCATAAGTGATGTAGTATATATTCTTGGATTGGATTAGTTAGTTATTATTCAGAGGGAAAAGGGTTTGTGTTGTATATATATAGAGGGGCTGAAGTAAATGTAAGTAGATGAAAAGATATACTACTATGTAGATTAGTTGGAAGTGTAGCTGCATTTATTTGTCACACGTGCTCACGTTCTTTTGTATGTTGAAACTTGAAAGAGGTCGGTTCCAATTACTCGGGTTCGGTTCAGTTCAGTCCAGTCAGCTAATCAGGCAATGTCGACTTCACGAGAAAGCCTTCTACTCCCGGGGTGCGTGCAGAAAGAACGACCAAACTACCCCGGGGTGTAAAATTACTGCAATTGTACCCTTCTGAAAATAGTTATGACCTCTGCAATAAAAATATACAGCATATAATTGTGATTGCAAGTGAGTTTTACAGGGATATTTTAGTCATTGTCATGGGCAAGTATACTCTTACTCTTATACCAAGGGAAGTAGTACAAGTGAGACATTTTTAACATTATGCAAAGGTAATAATATCAGCACACACACTGAAATGAATTGAAACTCAATAATTGATGTCACTAAATTCTTACAAGAGTATAAAAATATTTTTGAAATCAACCCCCTTTGCATTATTATTGTTACTATTAAAATGGACCTTAAATTTTCACCACTGTCAATGGGCTGCTCTGCAGCTACCACAGCTACCCACAAACAATTATAGAAAGGTCCAGCTGGATTGTGTGGGCTTATATTTGGTTTCATCATTTAATTTCATTCAATACGAATTTAGTAATTATCACATTACATAAAAAAAGTACTGGTATATCACAAAATCTTATTAACCTCTTCGTAGAAGTTGAAATATGATACAATGAAGTTATGCAGTGCACATAGCTAATATATATACACACATGATACAAAGAAGATATTCACCCCAATTCAGCATTAAGATCGATTGCAATAAATAAACGACAGTTTAACAGAAAATACTACTAATCAAAATATCAATCAAAGCAAATGATAATCAAATACATGTTATACAACATTGTTGAAAGAAAAAGAAGCACGCAAAAAGCATCCTATGTGTATCTATATACTATATTTTTTTACTTTTACCCGTCAACTTTTTTTCAGTTTTACTTTTACCCCTTGTTTTACTTTGCCCCTGGACTAGTCAAATAGCTGACAGGATGTAATATGGATCAATGGGCAGAAAACATCTTGTAGTCAGGGGCTAAAATGCAACACAAGAAAATTCAGTCGACGAAATGTGAAAAAAAAAGTTGAAGGAATTTATTGTAATTGGGTGAGAAAAACACAACTTCTCAAAATCTACGCTGAACTGGCTTGGCCAGTTTGGATGATGATGAAGAGGAAGATGAAGAAGCTAGTCCAGAAATTAAGCGCGGCTTCACAATGGGAGGGGGACTGTAAATCAAAAAGATGAAACAGTTAGATTAGTAATGATTGAGAGCATTAATTACAATCTGTGTGGTTTTTCGGATTATTACATTCGATTCTTGTGCACCACCTTGTTCTTCATAGCCGCTATATTTTTCATCTCTCGGCTGCAAGAAAGAATGCAAGAATAAATGTTATAGGACAAAATCTAATGACAATTTCCTGAAGTGATGTTACATGAAAAGAACTATCGTTCTACGGAGTCACAAGAAGACAGGATGAAGGAATGAAGAGCAGATGCTAAACTGTTGGCTGTATTTGTATAAAGAATCATATGCGGTATATTTGAAGTTTGAGAAATATAGCAACTTCAGTTCAGGTTATGCTCGTAATTAGAATACTGAAAATCATCACATCAATTTGAGATTTGGATGAAACGACAATGTATATGGGGGTAAAAACATTTTACCACCGACACAAAAGTTGTTTTGACAACTTACCCAAATCACAAATATTTTTTTGACAACTTTAAAATTTACATTAATCATTTTAGATAAAGTATCACTCTTTTTTGGACTTGTAACTTTTAATAAGAAATAAAATTAGAAAAAGGTAAACATTAACTAGTTTAAAACGGTAACATATGGATGGCGAAATGATTTTTTTTTCCCTATTTGTGTTTTTGTTAGGAACAGAATTCCTAAAATCAACGGAAAACTCCGTTGCCCAAAGCCAACAGGCTATTCTTAATATTATTGATAGATGATTGAATTAAACCATAAGTAAGGACTTATATAGAGTCCTGATAAAATAGAAAACCCTAATGAAATAGAAACAAAATAAAAATCTAAATAATAAAAGAAAATAGAATATTAATTAATTTAAACTCTCTAGCCCACGAATAGTGGACTCAAGCCCGTTTCCGCTCCATATCAATTCCAACCTCCTTCGAAGCAACCTTGTCCTCAAGGTTGAAGTTTGATCCCGACAGCCCTGAATATGATCTCAAAAACTGCCCGGACAGACTCGAGTTTGATCCCGGAGACTGTCGCTGGTTCGAATCCGGCAGGTCGGACCAATTGTTAGGAACAGAATTCCTAAAATCAACGGAAAACTCCGTTGCCCAAAGCCAACAGGCTATTCTTAATATTATTGATAGATGATTGAATTAAACCCTAAGTAAGGACTTATATAGAGTCCTGATAAAATAGAAAACCCTAATGAAATAGAAACAAAATAAAAATCTAAATAATAAAAGAAAATAGAATATTAATTAATTTAAACTCTCTAGCCCACGAATAGTGGACTCAAGCCCGTTTCCGCTCTATATCAGTTTTTCAAGCAAGTTACCTGTTAACGAATTCAATCTTTGCCTTCTTCATCAAGCCACTTTTTGTATTGTAAATGTTGCTAGCAGTGGCACCTAAGAAAGATTCAACAAAAACAAACATGATTCACTCCTCAGAGTTAAAACATAAACCTATGGTACACGTCAAGGAATAACGAAAGTACCTCCAAAAAAGCTTCTTTTCTTGCTCGAAGGTGGAACCTTAGCACAGAGCTGCACTTGCCGACTTTGCTTCTCTACAAGGTACGCAGTCCAATTAGGTTAGTATGCCTATGAGGCATGACAGTAAAATAAGTTGTCAGATAACAAAGCCCAAACAATCGATTATTTTTGCGCGTAAGTCTTAGTTAAAGGCTTAAAGCATTCGGTTGAATTTAAGACGGGAGTTCTGTACTCTACAATTGGGAACCGTTATTTGGGGATTATAATCGTTTAATCAAAGTTACTATATTTCTAATTTAGTTTTAATTTGGCCACTGAACATACAAAGAATAACCAAATGGTATCCACACGATTAATTCCAAGATAAGACGATAACATTTATACTTTATTTCTAATTTGGTATAAATTTGGTAACTCAACAACTTCAGAATCACCAAATGGTATCCACGCAATTAATTCCAAGACAATCTGATATCCACATTTTAATCTAGAATAGAAATGTCAGTAGATCAAATTGATTAGATTACACCTTTTTAAAAATATATATATATAGATCACAGCGATGCAGCATCACACAAATGTGCATTCTTAATGAGCTGAAACCTTGAATTAAACCAAAGTATCCTAAAAAGGTAACACACAGATACGTGTAAGTATGCTCATCAAAGAGTGAATGTTAATAATCCCTTCGTGAGAGGATCCAAAATCACCTAAACTCATTAGCATTTTCCTTTTTTACTTGAGCCAGGTAATCAACAAACATAACAAAGCATTGGGATGTCCTTCAACGTCATTTAACGAAAAAGGCTACTTACTAGCATTTTCTTCTTGATATCGTATCTTTATTCGATCTAGTGAAAGCTGCATTGCTTCTTCCCTCTCTTTTTCCTTTGCCTGTTGTATAAATTAATAGTGAAATAAAGTAACACGCCAAACGAGAGAGAAAAAAAAAAGCATCAACAAACTTAACAATGCGCTGAAGTGAAATACCTCATACAATTGTTTCCACGAGAAGGTTACATTGTTCTGTCTCATCCTCTTAACAACAACATTGGTGCTCTCAACACCAAATTGGACACTGTAAAATTTCTTCCACAATTTGTCGGTTACGGGACTAAGATCTCTACCCTGTAACGACATCACAACAATTTATATCATTATCTAAACATAACGAGACACAAGTTTTTCTAAGAACAGACAAAATAGACAGTGACAATAGTCTTACTTCTGTACTGTTTTCAATGTGCTTCAGCTGATCAAGCGTACAATGGGATAAGATGCGGTCTAAGAGATGATTTTCCGTTTCTCCGACATCTCCTAGATACCTAATATGATCTATCGCCATCTGCACACATAAGTCGACCAACGAGGGTGCTTTCCTCATCTTGAATGTTACTGTACTCTTGCCCCTTTTTTCCAAAACAAAATCAAATGAAACCATAAATCTGAGTCCATGTTAAACGGGTGATTTCTCACAGTTTTTACAATCAAAATATATAGAAGAAAAAATAGAAACTATAGCGAGCGAGAACTTAGAAAAAGCAGCTCAGAAACAGAAATCATATCAATTAAAAACACCGAAAAAAAATTCAGGGATCCGTGAAACACACCAAATCAATTATTTAGAATTTCCACAAAAACAATAATAAATCAACAGAAATTAGCTGGAAATAAACAAACTAAAAAACGAGGGCGATCAAGGAGTGTACCCCGGATGAGAAGAGATCGGGGCCGGAGATCGGAGAAGGTGATGACGTCAGCAGAGTAGATGATTGCAATTGCGGTGCGTGGCGTGCGTTGAAATTGTATTGATATATCAGGTTTTTTTTCTTTTTCTTTTTTGGCAGAATATTTGCTTTTTTTCTTTTTGGATATTTTTGGGTGATAATTAATAATTTAGCATTTTCTTTTTACCCAAATAGCCCAAACCGTTAGGTGTAAATGTGTAATTCGAAGGTTTAACTGATTCTTTTTCGCACGTCATTAATTAAATACAGTATATATGTATTGTATGAAAAAAAATCTAAACGATTTTTATTGTTAAAAAAATAGATGGTTTATTTGTATTTACGTGTTTAAAAAAACCATGACAACTTCAATTTATAAGTTGTTTTATGTTTCTTTAAACTCGACCAATGATAGATTTAGATCGACCAAAACTCGTGGAATAATCCTTAAAATCGACCGTTTATAGGTTAATTCAACCAATGATAGATGTAGATCGACCGAAACGGGCATGGAACAACACAAAAAATCAAAAAACTTGGGTATAAAATTTTCAAATTTGAGCCTTGAATCACTTCATTTTAAATAATGGTTTTGGTACATCAAAATAGAAAAGAAAGGTTTGATGCTTTTTACCAAAGAAAGAAATTGCATCAGAAAATTCAATGGCTTTTATCAAAGAAAGAAATCGCCGAAATTATTCTGAACCTCCCGAGTTCTCGTTCTTGCTGGAAGACCTACCGAGTTTTTTTTTTTTTCTTTTGGCTGAAAAGTTATTAACAGGTGCATTCATCTGCCACTAGTGGAGGGACAAACGAGTACCCCTGGAGAGTTTGCTCAAAGATGTGGCCGATTTTTAGTAGCTTTTTCTGCAGTAAAGACTTTGTGTTATAACTCATCATAGCTATGTGTAATCAACAAAACCATAACTATTGCCGGTATCGCTATAAGTATAACCACAGACGAATGGACTTCCAGAAACAGTAGAAAATTTTAGGTGGATAGACTCGAGCTCAAAGGAAAAATGGATTACCTCATCGAATGCCGCTCCAATCATTTGGAATCCAACAGGCAGGCCCGCAGAGCCCCCTTCAACGAATCCACATGGTAAAACCAGTGCAGGCAGACCAGCCAAGTTCACGTTTACCTGCATCAAATTATGAAATCAAAATTACACACACTGCTTCCGAAAATCCGCATTTTTTTCAATTCCATCAGCCAGACTCTTAAACTGATATGATAATTTATGGAGAGTAGAGATTGCAGGAGGACCAAAAAAAGTACTGATCTAATGGCCAACAAACGATGAAAACATAACAATACTAAAAGAAGTTACGTAAAGACTCACAGTCATTATGTCTCCTGCATACATGGACAATGGGTCGTTTTTCTTCTCACCTGGTCATATTACCAGTTACATTAAGAACATTATCGAACAGATTCAAAAAACGTGAATGGAAAGACAAGTGAAAAAATTACAGGAAAAAAATGAAGTGAAAATGTCACATACCAATCTTATATGCAACAGATGGGGCAGCAGGAGATATCAAGATGTCGTTTTTTGCCAAAGCATCCTTGAAACTATTTCGAATTATAGTTCTTACCTGGAACACAAGTCACACCCTTTTAGAATATAACAAAATTGGTCCGTTTACCCCACAAGAAACTCAAATATCATAGTTTAAAAATCAGTTGTCACATATGTGGTGTAATTTTCATTATCAAATTTGTTATAATAAATGTAAAATAAGAGCAACCATTGTCAAACCTGTTGAGCACGCTTGTAATATGCATCATAATAACCAGACGAAAGAGCATACGTACCCATTAGAATTCTCATTTTCACCTGTAATTACAAAAATAAATGACGCTGAGTCAATACGTGGAGAGTTTTTCTTTAGGCCAAAAATAGGTTAAGAATGAAGAAAGAGAATAATGAACACATTAATATTTTAGTATCACACACCTCGTCACCAAACCCTTGTGCACGGGAATCTCCATAAAGAGAATTAAGCTCATCGCCGAAAACTTGATTTCCATATCTGCACAAAGCAATAAATAGATATACAGTTAACCGCACATCTATTATGTTATTTCTATGGGAAAAAGATATAGATCGTATGGACACCTATTTTACGTATTCCACAATAAAACCAACTCATACCCCACAAACCCCCCACACTAACCAAAAACCATTCCCTTTACCTCATGTAATATTCGTGTATAACAATTGAGTGTGAAAACAAGCCAGTGAGAAACAGTAGAAAAACCTGACACCATCATATCGAGACAAATTTGATGAGGATTCAGATGAAGCGAGGATGTAGTATGCCGGCAATCCAAGGGAATATGAAGGCAGTGAGACCTGCATATCCAAATGGAACGTGCTAAGAAACTGACATATTAAAAAAATAATATTATATGACGGAAAAAAATACCTCTGAAACAATGCACCCGAGTTCTTCCAAATGTGAAACAGCATCGCGAACAGTAGATATTACTTCTGAATCAACCCCATCGTCAAATGTTTCACGAATAACGCCCACTCTCAATCCTCTCAAAGGTTTAGATTCCAAGTAATCAATTGCACCAAACTGAGATGCGTAGTCCGGGACTTCCTGAAAAGTTTAGCTTCCAAACAGATTATAACCATATCCTAATACATGAATTGTCTTAGATAAATGAACTTGGACCAGAACTTCCTTTCTATATTTCAGGAATGTAATTATTTAGTACAATTGGATTTGAATGCAGCATTAAGGATCGAGTGGCATACTTGCTTGCTACTCGTTGCATCAAACTTATCATGTCCCGAGATTGTGTGAAGGAGAATTCCAGCATCTGCAACTGATGAACCAAAGCATCCAATGACATCTAAAGAAGACGCATAAGCCACAAGCCCATATCTTGATACACGACCATACGTTGGCTTCAGCCCAACAACACCACAGAAAGATGCCGGTTGCCTGACACTTCCACCCGTATCACTTCCCAATGCCACCATGCACTGCCTAGCAGAAACTGCAGAAGCCGAGCCCCCTGATGACCCTCCTGGTACCCGTGACAAATCCCAAGGATTGGCCGTCACCTAACGAATAGGAAGATGCGTCACCTGAGTAAACCATATTCGGTTACAAATTGTATTGTCTATTACTCACTTCTATAACTTATCATCTTTCGGCATGTGAATGGTGATATACATGACATCATGATATAATCCATGGTTACAATTCCAAATCCTTTCAAAACCTAGGCGAAGAACTAGCATACACGATGATAGATAAAACCACTACAAATGAAATGTAGGTAATGCTGCAATAAATCGATAATCGTACAAAAGAAAGTGCATTCACCAATCCAAAATTATCCCACTAATTGCTAAAACCAAAATTAATTACTGGATTGAAAAGAAAAAAACACTAACCTGATAAGCAGATCCTTCTGTTGTACTCCCCATACCAAACTCATCCAAATTGGTCTTCCCCACAACGATAGCCCCGCTGTCCCTCATCTTCCTCACCGCCGTCGCATCGAAAGGGGGACGATAATTTTCCAAGAGCCTCGAACCCGCAGTCGAGGGCATGTCATAGGTGCAGATATTATCCTTCACTCCGACCAGAACCCCAGCCAGGGGACCCATCTCCTCGTTGTTCTTAATCTTGTAATCCAATGCCTCGGCCTGTTTGAAAACCGATTCGTCGTCGGACACGTGGAGGAAGCTGCTGAGCTGGGGCTCGTGGCGGCGGAGGCGGTGAAGAAAGGACTTGGCGAGGTCCACGGCGGAGGTCTGGCGTGAGAGTAGGGATTTCCGGGTGGTGAGGATTTGGGAGGGAGGAGGCGGAGTGGCGGCGGCAGCGGAGGTGGGGATGGGGGAGGAGTGGAAGCATTTGGCGGTGGTGGTAGGGGAGCGGAGAAGGCGTGGGGTTTGGGTTGAGGATAGCATTTTCTGGTGTGGTATCCGGCAAATGAGAATGGGCGACAAGTCGCTAAACCTGTTAATAGGCCGGGCCAGTAATCGCGTCGGGCCTAAATTTATATGTCCATTGCATTTTTTTGGCCCAAATCAAACTCAAAATCAGGAGTATTATTTGGCCCGTTCTCATCAGCTTTTCTTGCAATTTCGATCCAATATAAATTCTGATACTACAGTATTTGTAACGTTCAATTTTGAGTTGCTGGTTACCAATATTTTATATGGAACACAGAATTGCTAGGTTACCTGTTACTACTTTTGAAATTGATATACTGATTTGAGAAATATCGAATTAACTCTTATTTTTCTTAACTTTATCTCATGTTGCTTTTATTTTTATTAAATATAAAAAAAAAATTATTAGCATAAAAATAAATTATCAATCTTAAGTTTGTTTTATTAAAAAAATTATCTTTATATATTCAATACTACTATCAAGTTTATTCTTCTTGTGTTAAAAAATTAAAAACATTATTTTTATTTATTCAATACAGTATATTTTTATAAAAATAAATAAATTTGATATTTAAGATTATTTAAATCTTAAAAAAAATCACAGATACTGTACGTGTAATTAAACTAGTCTAAGAAAAGTTTAATGGTTCATAAAAAACCAGGGAGAAAAAAAGATGAGAATTTGACCAATCAATCACTGGCAAAATGCCACGTAAAGTGTTTCCACACCACACCCAGTCCCTCTAAATCACTCCCTCTGCTCATCCCCTTCCCAAACCCCATCACACCTCCTTCATCGCTCTCCGCCCTTCTCTCAGGTATTATTATCATTATTATTAATTAAATTTATCGAATTTGTTTTTGGAGATTGAAGTACCCACCACAGTATGTCACCGGGTTTTTTTTACCCATTGTGTATCCATTTATTTCGTTGTGTGTTTGTTGAAATTGTTGAGCTCAACGAGTTTTCATTCATTTTAAATTCACAATTATTGCTGGGTTTCGAGCGAATCTAAATTTGCTGGACTGATTTAAACTGAACTGATTCGTTAATATGTTACACTTGATTAATCTGTTTCTTCTTTGAAATTGAGAAATTCTGCTCGGGATTAATCCATTTCAGCCGATAATTTATGGCTTTCCGAAAGGAAACTGATTTCGCGTAAATAAGTAGTTTCTGAATTCGCAAGCTGTGAAAGTAGTTTACTCATTGCTTTCTTGTTTGTTTGTTTGATTAATTTCTGCCAAGTAATTTAATTATTTTGTCAAAATCCGAAGGAACGAACATGGCGGCTTCATCTGCATGTGTATTAGGAAACGGATTATCCGCTGGAAATACCAAAAACGGTTTGATCAGAGAAACGTACGGAAGGCAGCTTAATCTATCCTTGCGCCTTCGCCCCTTGAACAACGCTTCTAAAATAGATACTATCAGGGCATCGCTCGAACAAAGAACCAAAGAAGGAAGGAGAGGCTTTCTGAAATTCTTGCTTGGTAATGCCGGACTTGCTGTACCCTCACTACTAACCAACGGGAAAGCTATTGCTGACGATCAAGGTGTTTCTAATTCGAGGATGTCTTATTCGAGATTTCTCGAGTACCTGGATAAGGATAGAGTGAAAAAGGTCGACTTGTTTGAAAATGGAACCATCGCCATTGTCGAGGCTGTATCTCCAGAGTTGGGTAACCGTGTGCAGAGAGTCCGCGTACAGCTCCCAGGCCTCAGCCAGGAGCTCCTTCAGAAGTTGAGAGAAAAGAATATCGATTTTGCCGCCCACAATGCACAAGAGGACTCAGGTTCTCTATTGTTTAACCTGATTGGGAACTTGGCTTTCCCTTTAATTCTGATCGGGGGTCTTTTCCTTCTCTCGAGGAGGTCCTCTGGAGGAATGGGTGGGCCCGGAGGGCCCGGTTTCCCTCTATCCTTTGGTCAATCGAAGGCTAAATTCCAAATGGAACCCAACACTGGTGTCACTTTTAGCGATGTTGCTGGGGTTGATGAGGCGAAGCAAGATTTTATGGAAGTTGTGGAGTTCTTGAAGAAGCCGGAGAGATTTACTGCTGTGGGGGCTCGTATTCCTAAAGGGGTTCTTCTTGTTGGTCCACCTGGCACTGGGAAGACCTTGCTAGCTAAGGCAATCGCTGGTGAAGCTGGTGTGCCGTTTTTCTCCATTTCAGGTTCAGAGTTTGTTGAGATGTTTGTCGGAGTCGGAGCCTCAAGAGTCCGTGATCTTTTCAAGAAGGCCAAGGAAAATGCTCCCTGCATCGTGTTTGTTGATGAGATTGATGCCGTTGGGCGTCAAAGAGGAACTGGTATTGGTGGAGGAAACGATGAAAGGGAGCAGACATTGAACCAGCTCTTGACTGAAATGGATGGTTTTGAAGGGAATACTGGTATAATTGTAGTTGCAGCTACTAACCGTGCCGATATTCTCGACTCTGCCTTGTTGAGGCCCGGAAGGTTTGATAGACAGGTAAGCAAACAAAATATGTAATTTGATTATTATAATTATAATTAATGAAAAGACTATATATAAATTGGAAACAAATGTACAGGTGTCTGTGGATGTCCCAGATATCCGTGGAAGGACAGATATCCTAAGAGTTCATTCAGGCAATAAACGGTTTGATTCAGATGTATCACTTGAAGTGATAGCTATGCGGACACCTGGGTTTAGTGGAGCAGATCTTGCTAATCTCTTAAATGAGGCAGCTATTCTGGCTGGTCGGCGAGGAAGGACAAACATCTCGTCAAAAGAAATCGACGACTCAATCGATAGGATAGTTGCTGGTATGGAGGGTACAGTCATGACAGATGGCAAGAGCAAAAGTCTCGTTGCATACCATGAAGTAGGCCATGCCATCTGTGGGTAAGTGCAGATATGTACCATCTACCTATTGAGATCTCTTCTCTTGTGCTTATTTTTTGCGTTGTTTTTGGTCTTATACTAATTACCGTGCACCAAGTGTGACTCCTCTCGTAGCTTATTGAGCTAAACCATATTTTCTCTCTTCAGTCTTCACATCTCGCTTTAATTTAACATCTTATTGATTACTTTAGCACAACTTTATTTTCAACATATTGATTACTTTAGTACTTGCTGATGCACGATCTTAGTACTTGCTCGTTTTTCCATGCAGTACTCTTACCCCAGGGCACGATGCTGTTCAGAAGGTCACTTTAGTTCCTCGTGGTCAAGCACGTGGTTTGACCTGGTTTATCCCTGCCGACGATCCAACCTTGATTTCAAAGCAGCAACTTTTTGCGAGAATTGTCGGTGGGCTTGGTGGAAGAGCTGCAGAGGAGATTGTGTTCGGTGAGCCCGAGGTCACAACAGGAGCAGGTGGTGATTTACAACAGATTTCTGGTTTGGCCAAACAGGTACTATCGTATCTTAATAAGATCTTACATCAATCCATTTATTGTTACTATAATGTCGTATTTTGCTTTGTAGATGGTTGTTACTTTCGGTATGTCTGAGATAGGCCCGTGGTCGCTCATGGACACATCAGCTCAGAGCTCTGATATGATCATGAGAATGATGGCAAGGAACTCTATGTCGGAAAAGCTTGCTGAAGATATTGACTCTGCGGTCAAGAAGATCTCGGACGAAGCATATCAGATTGCTTTGAGCCACATACGCAACAATCGTGAAGCCATGGATAAGATAGTGGAAGTCCTTCTCGAGAAGGAAACTGTAACTGGGGACGAATTCAGGGCAATCCTATCAGAGTTTGCCGAAATACCAGTCGAAAATAGAGTTCCGGCTGCAGCTACTGTAACTGTATAATATAGCGTGTACACACTTCATACTTGTATCAAACCAAACGAGACATCCTCGTAATATATCTGATTGATTTCAGCATGTAATCTACCACTGTTTTTTTTATTTTTTTGCCTTGTTCTGGTTTAGTAGTCGAAATGAGACAGGCAGTACTTTCTTCACATGTAAAATTCATGTTCTTGTTTTCTTTATAAATCCAGTCTCTCTTATTTCCTTTCAACCGAGAGAAAACACCAAATCTCTTGTTCATTCGAATTCCCCATTTTTTTTCCTAAATACAGAAAAATTAATTCACAATAATGGAAGAGTTAATTTGGCATATTTCAGCTCTGAAAATCCTGAGCCTCTCTGTAAATGACAATTTTACCCCAAACACAATATCAAGATTTTCCACAATAAGGCAAGTCTAATGGAATGTTCAATTGAATTATATGGGTAAATCGTAAATGTGACAAATTTTAATTTTATTTTCTAATTTAATTTAACCTATAATAAATGATAATTGTATTAATGTATTATTACTACGAGTCAAACTTCGTGTGAATACATATGTAACATACCATGAATGCTACTATATTTCTAATTTAAGAAAAATGAAGTAATTAAAAAGATACAAGAAAAGAAAGCAATAATGTACTGTAAAATAAATAAATTTGATGGAGCAATTAAAGAAATGTATATTAGTAATACTATATAAATGATTTTATATTAAACATCTAGTTACGTTAATAAGAATAATGTAAACGTAAGTGTGTTTAGATAAATATAAGATTTAAATTAGTGTTAATTACCTTAAATTAATTATATATAGGATGTATTTTAGATATTTTGAGAGTTTGAATATTTGTAATTATAATTATTAATGAGGAGTTTTATTTAGAATAGGAATAGACTTTTATACAGACTACAGTATATATCTCTTATACCAAACACATTAATCTCATCTCTTATTTTGACGATGTCGAACGTCACGGCCAGGGACCAGGCCCGAACCGTACGGTTCACGAGGCCGCTAGAATCCTCGTTACGAACAGCCTTCGCCTGTGCCGTAGTAGCCGGAATCACCGTCTACGGCCCCAACTTCCTCCGCCGCCAACTGATATTCCCAACACTCTCCTACCTGACCATTATTCTAATCCTAATCGAAGACACCACGCTCGGCCACGCGCTGAGAGGATTTTTCCACGCGCTCCTCGCCACGTTCCAAATCGTGCCGTTGTCCGTGCTCATCCGATGGCTCCTTTCTCCGGAGGAAAAACGCGGGGTATTGCCGGTCTGGTCCGCGGCGGCGGCGGCGGCCGCCGCCGCCTTTCTCGTGGTGGTGTCGGAGTCCACCCACTCGGCGGCGAAGAGAATCGCCCTCTCGCTGATCGCGCTGATTTGCACGGAGGCGGTTGTTAGAACGGACAAAACGAGGCATGGGTTTATGAACCCATTACACGTCGGAGCGAGCGCTCTTTTGGGAGCGGCCGCGTGCTTGTTGGCTTCGTTGATTCCTATTCCTATTCCGCTTGCGCATTTCAAGGTAAATAAGCTATGCGAAGTGTACGCTGAAAATGCTTCAGAGAGGATGGATCTATACTTGAGAGCTTTCGACGCTGCGGATTGTAATGCCAAGAGAGAGCTCGTTTTACGAGCGAAACCCCTTGCTGAAATTGGAACCAACCTACTGCAAGGTGTTAAGGTCTTACAGGTACGTAACTTAGAATGCTTATATATATTTAGCCAACCATAGTTATAAATAAATAATACAGTGCTAATTATATACATAAATAAATATATGATCATTTCATACATATGAATTAATTAACTAAAAATTGGATGATATCAATGAATTTGAAAGAGAATAAAGAGTAATGTATTATTTTGATTTTTAGAGAGAAATGAACTATAGTATCTTTTTACATTATCTTTTTTCAAAGATTCAAGTTTATGTTCTTGGTAAATTATAGTAAAAGATAAATATATTTGAAATAATTAAAAAAAAGTAAAACAGTGATATCTCAAACAGTATTCTAAAAAACGGTATAGACGGTAACTAAACGATAGACGGCTTTTGAGTGATGTAAGCAACTTCTATACGGGCTAGACGGGTTTAAAAACCCTCTCAACTATAAAAAAGTTAAAAATAAAAAATCGAAATATTATTTCGTCGCACTTGGTTATCCAGTTTCCAGTAGTACCAACTTTTTTCTTTCATTTTCATTTTCTTTTTTCTACGCTCTATTCTACTCCTTAGAGCCCTACTATGTTGACTAATTAAGCTTTGAAACATTTCCTTTTTTTGTTTTTTTTTGTTTCATTTTCAATGTTTACTTCTGGAAGAATATTTAGGGTTTAGCCAACTATATATTTTCAAGTTATAAATAAATAATAATGCAGTACTTATATATTGATACTGTATATACATAAATAAATACATGATCATTTTATACATATGAATTAATAATGGTTAAATCAAAACGTCAGAAAGGGGGTAAGCGGATAAATTTTCAAATAATATAAAAAAATTGTAAATATTACAGTAGAAAATATGATGTGCATTATATAAAATAATTCTGTGAAATAACTAAAATAATAATTATGTTCAATTTACATGCATTTTACTATATATAATATTTTGAATAATGTGCATTATATATAATAATTCTCTTCAATATTTGAATTTTACTAAAATAATAATTATTTACAATTTACAAATCATGTGCATTATAATAATTTTCTTCAATATTTGCATTATACTAAAGTAATAATTATGTGCAATATATGTGCATTTTAATGTAATATTTTGAAATTCTCTTCAATATTTGCATTTTACTAAAATAATTAATTATTATATGCATTTTTATGTGTAATAGTAATAAATGTGCTTTCTCAGGAAGGGATGCCATGGGAGAGGCATTGGAGCCGTTCCTTGGACGTGGAAAAAGTACTGCAAGGCTTCGAACTACCGCTCAGAGCAATGGAGTATTCTTTACAATATTCTTCTTTTCCACCAGATCAACATCAACAACCCAGCCCCACTCTCGACTCGCTAGCCTTTTCCAGACTGCTTTACAAGAAAATAAGTAAAATCCAGCGCCAAACACAAACCTCAGTACACCAACAACAACTCCCATGCAAACCACTCGAGTCAACTCTCTCCATACAAAGTTACGAACACGGCTGTTTCTTCTTCTCCTGCGTAGACATTCTTCTTCTCAGTACTACTAACCAAAACCAATCCGAAGCACAAGATCAATCCAGCAGCATCGCTGAAAAACTGAAACGCTGGTTCATCCGACTTTCCACCTTCCAGAGACTTCGGCCCTCGATCAAGTACTCGATCGCTCTAGGTCTTTCTGTTCTGTTAAGCGTGATACTGGAAAAAGAGAATGCGGTTTGGGCTAGTCATACGGTTGCAGCCAGCTTTATCAGTGGAAGGCCGGCGATCTTCACAGTAACCAAAGCCAGAGCTCTAGGCTCAGCTTTTGGATCTGTTTACGGACAAATATTTTGCATTCTGTTCAACCGAATTGAATTCAGGCTCTTAGCCCTTCTCCCGTGGATTGTGTGCACAACCTTTTTGTACCACAGCAAAATGTGCAGCAATTCGAGTGGTGCTTCGGCGGTTATAGCTTCACTGTTCATACTAGGCCGAAATAACTACGGAGACACGAACAAGTTTGTGATCGAACGGCTCTCGTCGGTTGTTATCGGGCTTTTCTGTTTGCTTCTGGCTGAGATAGTCATGCAGCCTGTACGAGCGTCGACTCTGGCGAAAACGCATCTGAGTTCGACGTTGGTTTCTCTTCGGGAATGCTTGAGAGAAACGAGAGAGAGAAAACGAACGATGCTGATCGTGAAACACGCTAAGCTCGTCGAGAGTCTGAAGTCTCTCGTTGCAGATGCGGAGTCAGAGCCCGACTTGTGGTGTTTGCCTTTCCATACACGTTGCTACGAGGAGGTGGTTGAGTGCTTGTACATTGTGGGGAGTTTGTTGTACGTTGTTATGTACAATTTAGAAGTTCTCTCTGAGTTAGAAGATGATACTATCAAGGTTGAAATAGAAGAGTTCAACCAGCAGTTAAATTACGAGTTGAGTTCTTCACTGGAGAAGCTATCTTTGATCAAATACGTAGCCATGAGCGAACCAAGGAACTTATCTGGTTTGATCAGAGAAAGGGTGTTGAGGTTTATGGAGGAGGCAGATAGTGAGAACCATAATCGAAAAAAGTTGGTTCGTTGTTTTGGAGCAATAGGATTTTGCATCATCTCGTTGAGGAAAGAAGTTGATCGAATAGAGTACTGCATGCAAGAAATTATTAGTCGGGATAGTAATTAAGATCATTAGTTGATTTTATTTTTCTTAAGATCATTAAGGTATAATATTATTACGGATTACACAATTGAAATGTGTAATTTATAATGTTACATTACAAATTTAATATAGTTTTATCACTGCCACGTCACTTCACATCCGTAGCCGAAATGCGCAACCAATAAATTCAACTACTTTTGTCAACTTGGCAGTGGGGCCCACCCCCAGAAAAAATCCACACTTCGAGAGAAACGAAAAAAATAGGGAATCAATCCAAACCAATCCATTTGATAAAGCAGCAGCTGCTCACATTTCTTCTTCTTCTTCTTCCTCGTAGCTCCGATATTTTCCGAAATGGCGCAGCTGCTTCGGGTCGGGTATTCATATTCGGGTCGTCTCTCCGGGCGCGGAGCTGCCCGATCCATGTCGACGGCGTTGTGGCGACACGTGGAGCCCGCCCCCAAGGATCCAATCCTCGGCGTCACCGAAGCTTTCCTCGCCGATCCTAGCCCGGACAAAGTCAATGTTGGCGTCGTGAGTATTTGATTCAGAACTATATATTTTAATTTTCAATTAATAACCAGTGCAATTTTATTTTTAATTAATTGCGTAATTGTTATGGTGACGAATCGAAGGGTGCGTATCGCGACGACAATGGAAAGCCGGTGGTGCTCGACTGCGTCAGAGAGGCCGAGAGGAGAGTCGCCGGCAATTTGAACATGTAAGTTTTTTATAGTTAAGTATTAATTGAATTTGAACTAATAATTAAATAATATTTTTAGTACTTTGATTTTTGGATCAGGTATTAAATTAACTGTTGCATCATTAGATATGTGTTGGATTTTATTTTTTATTAAATTGATAATGATATCTCTCGACTCTCAATGAAGGAAATTATTGCTGATTATAGTGTTGGATTCAGTATGTGTGTCTGAATGTTTGTTCGAATATTTGTGTTGTTCCAATCGAAATATCGGACACTGTATGATGATCATCCAAAACAACTTAATCGTTATACTGGTTATACAATGATTGTCCATCGTATTTTATTTTTCGAATGTTTTGAAAGAAAATCGGTTAAGGTATCATAAATTAGAATTAACAAGAGCTTCGATTCATTCAGGGAATATCTTCCCATGGGAGGCAGTGCGAATATGGTTCATGAGACTCTAAAATTGGCGTATGGGGAGAATTCTGATTTGATCAAAGATAAACGAATTGCGGCCGTGCAGGCTCTTTCCGGAACTGGTGCATGCAGGATATTTGCTGACTTCCAAAAGCGTTTTTCCCCCGGCTCACAAATCTACATTTCAGTTCCCACCTGGGCCAAGTTAGTACAAGTTTTCGCATTTTCCATGCATTCATGATTTGATACTGGGTGTAGAGATGCTTATTGTTATCGTGACTTGTCATACATTATTGTGATTACTACGAAGAGAAGGAGGACAATTCACCTTACAAGTATGCATATTTGTTCTCAGAGTATGAATCTCGATATGTTAAACGGACGAACTTAAGTTTTTGTGTTCATATTTATTTTGTTACAAACTATTTTCACTCAGATATTTATTCGTTATTTAATATGGGATCCTTCCAGTCACCACAATATCTGGAGAGATGCTCATGTTCCTGAGAACACATTCCGTTATTATCACCCAGAATCAAAGGGTTTGGACTTTTCCTCATTGATGGATGACATAAAGGTATATACATATCACTGTGATAACATAGAACATAGTTTCTTGTTGTTTTTCTTTCTTTTTATTTTCTTTCTTTTACGGTGTGTATGTCATTACAGAATGCACCGAATGGCTCTTTCTTTCTGCTTCATGCATGTGCTCATAATCCAACTGGAGTCGATCCTACGGAAGAACAGTGGAGGGAGATCTCAAACCAATTCAAGGTCATGCACGTCTTCAGTTTGTATATTTTTTTCTCGGTCGGTTTTTTCATCAAATGTGCAACAGCTCATGTTGATAGCTTCTCTCAGGTTAAAGGGCATTTTGCTTTCTTTGACATGGCTTATCAAGGTTTTGCAAGTGGTGATCCAGAAAGAGATGCCAAGTCTATACGAATTTTTCTCGAGGATGGCCACATGATAGGTTGTGCCCAATCATATGCAAAGAATATGGGACTTTACGGCCAAAGAGTTGGTTGCCTCAGGTAACTAATTCTCCTGTTTGTACTTTAATATACAAATTGTGTACAGAAACATATACGATCATGAGTAAAGTTTGTCCCGTCGTCCAGATTTTAGGACCAGCTGCTTGTCCTGCTTTTATCTTAACATATCTTTAAATATCAAATGCAGCTTAGTTTGTGAGGACGAAAAACAAGCTGTGGCTGTGAAAAGTCAGTTACAACAACTTGTCAGGCCTATGTACAGTAATCCACCTGTTCATGGTGCCCTCATCGTTTCGATCATTCTCGGTGATCCCGACTTGAAAAACTTATGGCTCAAGGAAGTAAAAGTAACTAACTTACTAACTCTCTTTGCACAATCGATCCAATACAAGACTGTACAACACAGTGATCATATGAGTAATTTTTTTTTCTCTCAGGGAATGGCTGATCGTATTATTGGAATGAGAACCGCTCTTCGTGAAAATCTCGAGAAGTTGGGTTCGCCACTTTCATGGGAGCACATAACCAAGCAGGTATTTTTTTGTTCACCCTACGCTGATTAATTTCTTCAAAAAATCCGTTAAAAAAAACGTGTTGCTTGCAGATTGGTATGTTTTGCTACAGTGGAATGACACCCGAACAAGTAGATCGCTTGAGAAACGAGTTTCACATTTATATGACTCGTAATGGTCGTATTAGGTATCACCATCTCTCTGTCGCTCTCTCTTTCTCAATACGAGTTTATTTCTAATTATATAAACGTATTACAGCATGGCTGGAGTCACTACGGGCAATGTTGGTTACTTGGCAAATGCTATCCATGAGGTGACTAAATCAGCTTAGAGATATGTTGCTTGTGGCAAATCAAACTATGAAGACGACAAAAGCCATACAGGAGGATTTTCATAAGCCTATAGACATACATCAGCTCGCTCTTTAAATCCGAAATAAATGAAGAATTTCAATTCTTCTTGCACATTTTTTTCCCTTCTCCATATAGTAATTCATTGTGGAATTATTTCCCTTCAATAAATTGAGGGCGACTCTTGAATAAAGTCATTGCAAAACTCTCTTGGTCAGGGGGCATTTATACTGAGACAAATATTCAAACAAACACAGAAAAATCTTATGCTGTTTTCCACAGATTCTGCTCTGTTCGACATGAAACCACTAACAAACTAGTGGGACAGTACTTCTTTAGCTAAGAGTACTAGGTTGTTATACAGAGTCACTATATGTGTATTAGTGTATACATCTTAGAGGACAAATAAAAACAATAGGCTCTTGATGAAAGTATGTGTATGCTTCGAGTGAAAGTACAACTTTATATACTTATAACTCAAATATTTACCTCCAAAATATCAAGAAATTTGAATCTTTATTCTAAATTTAGTAATAATATTTAGGTTGAATCTTTAATCTAAATATTATTTGATAAAAATATGATTTATATATATACACATATATATATATTATACTTACATCCTCGATCCAAGATAAAAATGACTCTTTACAACTTAAATTGATTAAGACAATTATTTTCATAGTAGTCTTCAAAAACCGAAAGTGGACAGACTTTCAAGTTTCACCTTGGAAGTGTAAAAACTTCTTTCTTCATTATCACCACTCAGAACTTACTCTCTAGTTCATCATATGACTGCCACATCTACACGTGCAGCGCAGTATTGAGAACAGATAACAAAAACACATTACAACGAAAATATTCGATAAAATTAAAACTGTTTGATGCAAATTATCATCGCATTTGTGATTTGCTGTAGCGGTCTGCAGCCAAAGACAAGGATTGTATCGAAACAGGGAAAGACGGACCCATCTGCACATTCTCAAGAGAGATTCTCGTTAGTGAGTGCATAAGCAAAGTGACATAGTACGCCAATGGATGTAAATGGCAAGAGCAACAATACTTGGGAACATTTAAACAAGAGAAACACAGAAAGATGGATTGGCTGAAAGATTGGGAATGTAGAAAAAAACTTTAAATGCTGCTAATCTAATTTCCTCTACAAAAAAAAAGTTGTGGTTAGAAGCTTCAATCATATAATAATTTTTATGTTTAAGAATCCAGTGAAGTGCTGGCATTTTTAGACGGGTTACGTTCTCAAGCCTACTCAAATGTTATGCTAAATTATGCTACGATTCCAGTTATATCATTTAATTGTAGCAATAAAAAATAAGAAAATAATATAAAATCACGAGCTTACCGTGCTGCAAATGTGGAAGGAGTCTACATATCCAGCGTATTTGGAACCTGTAATATAACATAATTTTTTTATTGAGGATCAGGTAAAATTATATACCCTCCCTCCAAGAATACAAAAAACCGATTAAGGTATTGAAAAGGTATTGCCCACAAATGGGAAATGGATCTTGCCCTTCCATCCAAAGTATAACAGAGCTCAACCTTTTTCATGAGCAAGATAAGCTTTAAAATTACTATTCAGAGTTGTTGGAAAAAGTAATAACATGTGGCATTGCATATTTTAAACTAAACTTCGCCCAATTTGATCTTACCCATAATGGGCACACAATAGAGAACCAAACTTGCGAGGTAGTGCACTTACTCTTTTTTAAACCAGGAGGTTTTGCAAGCAAAAGAGCATTTACAAAAGCACCAATATTGTCCCTTAAAGCATCCTCTGGAAAGCTAAGCTGCAAAGTTATTAACAAGCAAATGAATTAGGAATACAACATGGTTAACATTAATCAAGAAATTCCAACCTAGAAAAAAATATAATCAGTTTTAGGATGTCTCATCCCTACTTTTGTTAGTATTAAATTACGTGCTTCATATAAAAATGAAGTTGCGACATTAGAAAAAAATTGTAGCATGGTAAAAGCAAACATACCTTCCCCAGTCCTACATGTACAATTGCAGTTTTGTCTTTCTTGAAGTGAACACTTGGCTCTTTTGCTAATTTGACAGTCCTAGATATTTCGTTGGTCAATGTACCTTTCTGCACTTTAAGATGCTTGTCAGATATTATGCTACTTATTGAAACTGTCAAATGGTAAAATGCTGATGGAACTGACCTTGGTGTCTGGCATTAATTGTTTAAGATGCCTTGATAACTGTATAGAAATTATAATAAGACACGGAGTTGGATAAAGAAATGAAATATCACATTTTAAGAAAATCAAATTTCTAAACCTTTTTCACATGTTCCATCATGGAAAGAGTAGAGATACAATTGTCAAAATCTACTTTGAGTTTACCTGCATCCAATAAAAAGAATCATGGAAACCAAAACACCATTCAGTTGGAAACCAAATATGACATTCATTTGTAATAAAAAATTATGCCATCTACAAACATGTCAGCACACCAGTTAATATTATCATGTGAAACGCAATATAGTGATACAATAAACATCCTCTAACCAGACATGCCACAGTAAAATACTTGTCCATAATACAGAGTCCAAATGAAGTACTTAACAAACCATGAAAAACTTGCCGTAATGGAGGTTACAAGAACTTCTATATTTTGATTTCAATTAACTTTATGGAAGACAAGATCAGGAGTATTCCAATGTTTCTATAAATTTTATGTATGTTATGCTATACAGTTAAGACAGGAATACTCTCTATGGAGATTTCCATTTCAGGTTCATAACAACAACAAGAGGATGGACAGAGAAACTGTTAATATTTTCTTTGATTCCTGATAAATATTCAGCATCGAGATTTAGATTATTAGCAATTAGCATCATTATTTTTTTCAGGCATTGGAAGATGAGGATTATGGAAAAAAGAAGGGGCTAAGTGACTAAAAGCTAACATATTGCATGGACTAGATTATGTGGCGATACACTGTATTCTTGTTGTAAATCCATCTAAAGTATCACTCAGAAGTTATTTAACAATATGTTGTAAGACAACAATACATTACCAGTCCGAATCTCCTCCACCAGCTCCGGTCCGCCAACAACATCAGCTCCAGCAGCTCGAGCCTCTTCTGCAGCAGCTCCTTCCGCAAAGACAACCACACGATGTGTCTGATAAGAATCCCATTTATCAGACCAAAAAATATAGCAGTAACAACAATTTGTAATTTAACTGAATTATACAGTTTACCTTTCCAAAATCATGTGGAAGGCGCACAAAACTATTCAGTTTCTGCATTTCAGCAAGAAAACGATTTTTTAAGGATAAATTCACATTAAGTATAATCTGTACAACTAAATGACATGACATGACATGAATCTTAGACATTTACTCATATATGTGCACAAACACTTCGCAACCCATCACAAAAGTTATATTTTCATATTAATCTAAGTGGCTGGTGATAGATGTAATAATATGAGAAAAATAAAAAATAGATTCAGTTCTTTTAACGTCTAAAAAGGCAAACATCCAATGAGACAATAAAATGAAGTACATATTTTTTTCAGACGGCACTATAACAAGGATATATCTCAAACCTCTTTTAACATACGAAGAAGACAGTGTAGTTCAACATTTCACAGTTAATGTCATAGTAGATAAATGTATTCAAGATTTTAAATGGTGTTAACATTTTAACAATATCACTAATGAATACAAGAAAAGAATTGACTAGGAAATGCCTATAGTCTTAGGTTACTTGACAGAGCACCCACGCCCCATCCACCCATTTTTTGTTGTGTTTCATAAATCATTAACATAAACTGGATAGTGCAGTAGTATTGAACACAATAGTAAACAAGAAAGCACAATCCACATACCAGATCAGTCCGTTGCAAGTCTGGGGTCATTTTCACATGTGCTTCTAAAGTTTCGTCAAAAGTCTTCTTGGCACTAGCCTGTACAATTGCTAAAAAAACAGCAAATGATATCATTATTCGTATAAAGTCAAGAGAAATGCAGGGCAGAAACAAGCTACTCACTAACTTTAATCATGATTAAACATATTATTGAGTTGTATAAGATATATCGGTTTGAGCTCAAGTTACTTATGAAAAAAAAAATGCATGTAAAATTATCAAACTACTTGAGCTGAGCTCGTGCCAGCTAGTTCAGGTGGCTCGGTCATTAATCCAAACAATTTCAAACACAGTTTTTAAAGCTCGCATTATATTCAAAAACTAGTTTGAGCTCAGTTTTCATCAACATTATGAATCATGATTAAACATATTTTCCAGTTGTATAGAATCTATCGGTTTGAGCTCGAACTACTTGAGCTGAGCTCGTGCCAGGTAGTTCAGGATGGCTAGGTCATTAATCAAAGCAATTTCAAACACAGTTTTTAAAGATCATATTATAATTGAATGCGCACGAAACGACCGACCTTTGCGAGTTGAATAGCCTCCTTGAGATCGTAAATAACCTTCCCTTTCTTCTTACTGTTCTGTTCAGCATTATCCACCTTAATAAGCTTTGGGAACGGCAAACTCTTATCCTCCTCCTCCTCCTGTTTTCCATATGATAAAACCCCTCTCCGCCTGAACTCATCAATCCTCCTCCTCTCCCTCTCCAAACCCTCATTTCTACCCGTCCTCCCCTCGTCTACCGATTCGTCTTCCCCTCTCACTCGATCCTCTGGCAAAGGGGCGACCCGACTGGGGTACGAAACTGGGGAAATCACAGGCCCGTCCTTCATGTACCGCATTTCATCCCGGGTCCACGACCGGGATTCCCGGTTGCCGGAATCCTCGAAATCCAGCGACGAGGTTTGCCTTTCAGGTGGATGTTGGTGCTCGTTCTCTTCGGATGGTGGAGGCTTCGGTTTCATCGGGTAGGAAACGGGTTGGATAGGGATCGGTTGTCTGAAGTTTGTGTTCGATTCGATTCGGGATTCAGGATTCGGAGATAGCAAGGGATCGACGGAGAAATGGCGGCGGAGGAGCGAAGCTAAGGGCGGCGCCGGATTGCGGCGACCGGTTTGAGAGAGCAAGCATTTGAAAGCAGCCATTATTTTTGGGTGATCTTCTTCTGGAAGTTTGGGTACCTTGAGATAGATAATCACAGAGACTGGGGTTTTAGGTTTTAGTGGTGAGTTTTATCATGCTAAAATGACAGAAATACCCTTGATTAAATCAGATCAAAATCTATGTTTTTCTAACAAGTATCAGTTACCCTCATGAGCACATCGTGTTTATAGTTCTTTGGTTGTAACGAGTAACATTTTTTTCACAGTTCCAACAGACGGCAATCGAATTAAACCGACCAAACCAGACGACAATCGAATTTGATATGTCCGTGTTACGGCTCGACTTAGCCAAATTGTGATACTTTGTCTGGTTGAGACGAATACAGACCAAATAAGTAATAATCCATATGTTGTTTAATTTTCTTCTTATGTTCACAATTAGAACTAGAAAGATTAAAATGGGGAAAGGAATGCATTCGTCCTAGGATGTTTTAGAAAAATAAACAGTACGTTCCTCGGTTTTAATTACCTGAGTGTATATTTTCTTGGCACTAATCGTGAGGATTTCTTGCATGCATCTGGAATGAAGTTACCAAGTGTGTGATCCACCAAACACCACTATTTTCTATACATGCATAATATTGTGATGTTCAACTACTTTACTTATCTAAAAACACAATGTATTTTTTTCCCCATAAAAGTGTAGCCACACCGGCTAAATTAAAACATGAAATATGACCTCAATAAATGTGAAGAATTTGTTAGAGAGCAAAGAGATGATGAACAAAGAAATAAATATATTATTAAGAAGAAGAAAATAAAGAACCTACGGAAGCATTCTTCCGTCCAAAAGTCCGAAGACTCCTAATTCCAATGATCCCAAAAGATGAATTAACCTAGAAACTAAAGACCTACTTATAATAATTAAAACCCTAATTAAACCCACAAGCCCATAATACCCAAAAGCCCAAATAATAACCTAATAAGAAATAAAGTGCGCATCACATCAACTCTCTCCTCCTTAAAAATTGCCTTGTCCTCAAGGCGGGAATATTATCGAGTAGCCAAAAATTTCTTTCCCATGCATAATGGGATGTAGAGATCCCATGGTTGCTGTGGGGTCAGAAACAAAGTGCTTTTTCTCCGGCTTTTGAAGCTTGAAGTGAATAGATGCGTGTTTTTTAAGGAACTTGTAGGAGGCCACCACTATCCGATCGGTGTCAACTGTGAGCGGGTCGAAACTCTTGTTACCACCCGGGAAGAAAAGAATGGTAGAAAAACCATCAGGCTTAGCTCTTGGGTGCTCCTTTGTAGTCCCGTCCATCTTAGCTATGACAAGTGAATCAACACCTTTCAAATGCTTGTCGAGCTTGTTATAAATAGGTTCCAAAGTTTGGCAGTGCCCGCACCATGGTGCATTTATCTCAAGAAGAACATCGTTCGACTCCTCCAACACAATTTCATCAAAGTTGTTGCCGACCACTATCTTGCCATGCCCATCATTGTTATCTGGAATGGGGTCTGACTTGTAAAAAGGCTTAAGATTGTCACCTAAAAACTTGTCGCCAAAAGACTTGATACTGTCAATGGTAAATTCACAGTCCAGTATACTTAGAGCTTTTCCACTCACTCCTAAGTACTCCGAAGCATCTTTCCCAACATTGTCGTAATCCAAATCCGCATAAACACATACAAGCTTTCTCTTGAATGACTTTGCCGCTTCGTTGAAACATGGCAGATCCAATTTAGTGGAGCTTGTTTTCGGGGCTGATCGCTCTTGACGGGCATTTGAATTTTGCCGTGCGCCTTCGGGTGTGAATCCAAAATTTTTGGTTTTCACTTTGAGTTCCTCGAGTGACCGAGAAGGCACCTCAATAGGAGGTGCTGGCTTCTGGACATCATGATTCACCGGACCTGATGGGTCCTGACGGCAATTCTGGCGAGCACCTTCAGGTTTAGATCCCGACGTGTCCTCGATTTCTATTCCTTTTGCCCGCAGCAATTTCTTGACCATGACCAGCACTTCGTCTAATCCTGCTTGGAGGACGTCCATCTTTTTCACCGTCGCAGCCAAGCTTTCCATCCCTTTCTCTAACTTCTCGATGTATGGATCCGGCAGCGTCCTCGGGTGAAAGATCCGGCAGGTCGGACCAATTTGTTAGAGAGCAAAGAGATGATGAACAAAGAAATAAATATATTATTAAGAAGAAGAAAATAAAGAACCTACGGGAAGCACTCTTCCGTCCAAAAGTCCGAAGATTCCTAATTCCAATGATCCCAAAAGATGAATTAACCTAGAAACTAAAGACCTACTTATAATAATTAAAACCCTAATTAAACCCACAAGCCCATAATACCCAAAAGCCCAAATAATAACCTAATAAGAAATAAAGTGCGCATCACATCAGAAGAACTCTCGAAGAACTCTCGCGCTTCATACTCTTAGTAATCATGAATTGAGGTGCATGGAGAGGCCCTCCGATGAAAGTACTCCGGTACTTCCAAAGTATCAAAGTACTTTCATCGAAGGGCTCCACATGCACCCCAATTCAGGTGGGTGTGGTTGGCGAAATGCATTTCATAATCGCCGACATTACTAAGAATGTGAAGATTTTGCTTCAGGTTATTTTTGTTGTTTTGTTTCTCTCCAAACATTGTTGCTTTAACTTCTTTTTCTTTTCTCTCTAAACATTGTTGCTGAGAACTTTGACTTGACTTTTAACTGCTTTTTCTTTTTCATTTCCGTAGAGACTATGACACCACTTAGAGCAACCCCAATAGTTTTGCTAAAATAGCAAATGTCATCTTCTATTTTGTCAAAAAATGGCAAGTGTCTATTGTCATTTGCTAAAATTTACCTTAATGATTTACATATAGTAAGGGACATTTTATTAAATTAAATAATATTATGTTACATTTTGGTACGTAATAATATTAACTTTATAATTAAAAAAAGGTTGTTAAATTTTGAGTGGTTGAAGTGAGGAGTTGTGATGACATGACACAAATGACAAGAGCCATTTTTCCATGTATATTTGCTTCAATATACATGAAAATTTGGCAAGAGCCATTTTTTAGCAAGGGCCATTTCAACCATTGGGGTTGATTTTTTGAGCTTTTTGCCAAAAAAATAGCAATGGCCCTTGCCATTTCACAACCACCCTTATGTTGGACAACCCGCCAAAAGCAAGAAAGAAGCAGAGAATCTCGCCACAAGTTAACTATACACATAAGCAAGAAAGAAGCAGAGAATCTCGCCACAAGTTAACTATACACATGCTACATAAACTATGACAGTAAAAAGAAACATGCAAGCAAAAGATCAAGCACCACTCTGTCTGAGATCCCCACAGTCAATTTTAGGATGGTTTCAAGGTCTTCTTCCAATGAATTGAATTTTACATTTTTATTCTAAAATAATTAATTAAAAAAAATCATATTCAACTATCATCTATTATTAGCAATGTATAAATGGATCAAACAGCCAACTTTGTGAACTTGGCAACGAAAAGCCCACTTGTTGCTGATGTGAGTGGATCGAATCGAAGTGTCTTCGGTATTCTTGCTTGCCTACAAGGCCAACTCTTAGCAGCTTCTATCTCGACCAATTCTGCAAATGCATAAAAATGAAAATAGGTTGGTTTTTAGGTCGTGGCATCTGAGTTAACGAACAGACGTGCGTGAGTGAGATCTTATACTAACCGGGAAAAATATGCCATTGGAAAAAGGAATCAATCATAATGTAAGTAAAAGCACAGAAAAACCTTACCTGCGGATGCATGTTTTGAGAGGAACTGATCTACCACATCTTCGTTCTGAGCAACAGTCAAGCTATTCATCACAAGAAAAACATAATTACATTGAAGTAACTTCATACGAATATGCTTCAGAAATTTTAAAAGAGGCACCTGCAAGTGCTATAAACAAGACACCCCCCAACTTTGAGCAATCTGAATCCGTTGGTAAGCAATTTTAACTGGAACAGAAAAATCACATTTTTCTCAGAGAACGGAATTACAGAGAACTATAATCTTCAAGATCATAGGCACACTAGCAATTGAATCATAGGTATCGTTATCATATAGCCATTAAATACTAGCAAACAGTGTAACTAACACCACTAGTGACCCAATGCAAATTAAATTTTACAAAAGCTCGAGTCATGCAATTAAAAGCAGATGAGAACCTGAAGAATAGTCACATCATCAGTCCTCTCGGCATCCAGTACACGTCGTGAAAGTGTTGTCCAGCCCCATTGTTCAAACTTCTGGATGTGTTTAATTGATCCATCATGTGTGCATTCTGCATCCACAAGGACCTATACTAGTCGTTAAACTTATAGAAGAAAAGGAGACAGTATTGGAAGGACGTAATCCTGATATATTAAGTTACAGGAACAAAACACAAAAGTATGAAATGACTTTAGAAACTAAATTGTACCTTGTCATAGCCGAAATTTGAAATCTCTAAGTCAATAGCGTTCCTGAACACGTACTGTTTACTAAAACCAACTACCCCAGATTGAGACCCATAGAAAATGAGTTCTGGGTCTTGAATTTCTGAAGAAATTTTAGAAGCCATATTTTGCTGAGCTTTAGCCATCCTCTTTCGCTCTTTCCAGGATCTGCGAGGCGTCCACAGGCTGTAGATCTCAGAATTTTTGTCCACTTCAGTGTTGTCTGTTGAACAATTATATTTCTTATGGCAAGATAAATATGACTATCATAAAGAAGAACCACACTGGCATACTCGACAAACTTATTAAAAAACATCAGTTTTTGTTTTCAGTTTCATTACATGATTCAGAGTCTGTCTGAGCCCTCAAAGGAGTAAGGGAGAATGTTGTTCCGTCCGCAACAAATAGACGACATCGGTCACCCAGAGCATATTTCTGCAACATGGTTCTAGAAGCTGCTAACCGATGCCTAGCGACATCGACACCAGTCACAGAACCTGAACAACCAAGAAGGTCCAATACCATACAAAGTTTAGCACCTGCAAAAAACAGATTGACACTGGTAAATTGGGCTTAAGCTGAATATCTAACCTAATTAACTTCCAATAGACAACACACGCTTTGGAATCGAGGACCGAGGTGCTGGCATACACAATAATGAAACACGGTGAATTGGGGAGTTTTCTAAACAAGATTTAGATACGAGAGAAATTGGATTGAATGAAAAGGGAACACGAAGGAAACACAAACCAGGGGCCGCACAGAGGTCAAGGACGTGATCTCCAGGTGAAATATTCAAAGCTAAAACAGCAGCTCCTGAAGCTGCATCTATACCATATATCTACAAGATGAAACATAGTTCAATAACAAAAAACAGCTCTTAGCAAACACCTTCATCTATTTCTTAATAAAGACACGTGAACATAAACTATAATTATAAATCAGTATTCTTATGATATGATTGAATCGGGATTTTAGCATACGAATGCTCTAAGCCATAAGGGCAATTACCGATCAAGGATTTTACTAGGCAGCAGTCTAAACAAATTCTTTTCCGAATTAAAAAACAATGCAAGTTAGTCATTTTCTTTATATTTCATCTTTTTCCAACACCATTATTCAAGATCCAACTCTCCGGGAGCTGAATTTACGCGTTTATATATCTGCTATGCACCCTAATATTGAAATCAATATAAGTTCAAAACTTTCAAGGCTATCCAATGTCCCTAATATAAAGATTTATAGTTCACATATGTCACCTTCCCTTCCTGATAAGCCTTTGTGCTCGCGATTCGAACATCAGGCGGAAGATAGTGGAAATCAGGCAGCCAACTAACTTCTGTAAGCTTACATTTAATCTCAGCTTCAATCTCTGGAAGATCTGCAGTGCATCCTGGTTTCAACCTTCCAGTAAAATATAAAAAAAAAATTATATCAACACATTCGTCCTCATAAGAAAACCAAGCACAATGGAAGAACAAAAAAAAATCTATCAGATAAATATTCTTTCAAATCGGACCGATGAATGAATTGTACGCATTCAATTCGTCGTCTTCATAACAAGCAGAAAACTAGTATAAAAATTACAAAAGCGGAAAAACACACTAACACGCACACGCACAAAGGGTTACAGAAACGAGTGGTTCGGTACCTGATGTAACGAGGTGTAGATTGTGAGGCAGCATAAATTGAAGAATCTATGCCGTTTTCACTGAGAAAATCGAGAAATACTTCAGGCAAAGGTAGTTTGGTATGACTCGTCACCGCGTCCATGGCGTTAAGCTGTCGACGGAGACGGCGGCGAAGGAAAGGTTCTGTGTGGGACTATTATCCGGCCCTTGAGCCCCTTGACCACTCCCGGGTGTTTTGTGTAACTTGAGTACTTGACCGATCATAGACGTGTTAATTTTTTTAAAAACCAAAAAATATTTAATTTATAATTTTTGTGTATATTTTAATTTTCGGTGTATTTGCTTTATTGATATTTATAGAAATATTTTAAAGTAAAAAATAAAATTCAAATTAATAAAATAAGTAATTATAAATATTAATAAAATAAGTAATTATAAATAAAGTTTAATAAAAGTATGTTAAAATTTAAATGTAAACTTTTTTTTTAAAATCTTTTTTAAAATCTTCTTTTCTAATTTTAAAAAAAATATACAGTAGAAAATAATTAACATGTAAAATACAATTATATAATAATGAGAATAAAATTATTTAATTTTATAAAAATAAAGTTAATTATTATATATCAATTTTTCAATAATAAAATAATAAAAATGTCACTCTCAACTAACATGTTTAGTTTGTGTATTTTAAGTGATTATTCAGATATTCTATTTTATAAAAAATTAACTTAATCAAAATTAACTCTAAAATTATCTAAAAAATTACCACTTATTTATAATATGAGTTTTAAGAATCATCCTTGACTATAGAAGAGAATGTTGTAAAATTGTAATTTTTTATAATAAAATAATACATATGTTTTAAGAATCATTCTGGAGATCTGGAGTATAGAAGAGAATGTTGTAAATTTGTAGTAATAGATTTTTATATTATTTACCTCATATGTGGTTACGTAACTAACAAAAATATTATAGTAATTAATTTATTTTTTTAATAATAATAAGACTAATAATACTTTGAAAGATAATTTTATTTGCACCCAAAAAATTTTAAAATCTAAATACATCAATTTACTAAATACACATTTTAAACTAAATTTTAAAGTTGGAGACATGAGTATTTGAATTAATGACAGTAAAATTCGAAGTTCAATACATGTATATGTGAGTATTTAAAATTTATGAAAAAAATGTGAATTATAAAAGTATTTTAATAAATCAAAATACATGGAATAATTTTTTTTATATATAATGGGTCTATTATAGACAATAAGGACACAAAATTCAAGTGTATTATAACATTTAATTTAATTTAATTTGCATTTTAATAAATCAAAATACACGGAATAATATTTTTTTATATATAATGGGTCTAATTTGCATTTTAATAAATCAGAATACATGGAATAAATTTTTTTTTTTATATATAATGGGTCTATCATATTTATAGGTTAATTTAATTTAATTTAATTTGCCAAAACTTAAAATTTATTAAGTGTGTGGATAAAATAAAAAAACAATTTAGACCCCATAGAGTAGGACTGCCGCAGCCCGCCATGTTGGGTATCAGTTCCACCTCCGAATCCATGAAGCTAATGGAACATGCCTTCTCATTCCTCAAAGGCATTTCTCAAGTCTCTGATATAGTTGTCAATGGCCCCTGACATTATAATAAGATAAAAAAGGTAATAATCAGTTCTTGCAAACACACACGAACAATTAACAAACATATTTAGAGACGATGCTCACCTCTGCATAATGCAAGCGACGGTGTTGCGTGTTTGTAGTTGCAACGTCGCTTGCAGGTGGTGCCTTGGAAAACTGGTTTTGAGGATATAAACGTAAAGCCGATCTTTTCGTGGCCACGGAAGGCAATGTGCGGCAAAGCCAAGAGTCGGATGGAGACTTGGGTAAAGGAGGTGGAACGGGATGTCGAGAGTAATTTTCACAATCCTTTTCTAGTCCCTCTTCCGTTGCTTCAGTTTCTGCAGTAGTCGAGTCCGGCTTAAAACCCAGAAACTCCATCCCGCATTTCTCAATAGGCTTATGATCAGTCGAACAGAATATGCTGAAAGCATCGGGCAACAACCCCTCGTCTCTGTTTGTACAAGTTTTTAACTTCTGGAAATCATCATCACACGAATCTGTCGTATCCAAATGTAGGGATTCCATTTCCACCACCTGTATTGTATCCACGTAGAGCGTTTTCTCGATAACAGGACTTTCTGGATTCGACTCCCCACTCCCAGCATGTTTTCTCACTTCAGGAATGGCAAAGACTTCTTTCACTTCCCGACACGACAAAAGTGCATCGTCGCGTGATGCTGTGCTATGCCGGCGTTCTAAACCACCACGCTCGTTTCTTCTAGATTTCATCTTATCTTCATCGCATTCAGCTAATTTCCTGGTCGACTGCTCAAACACAAGTACGAAAATGGGATGAAGTTATCAATAACCACACACACACACACACATGAAGACTAAGGTACATATACATACCCTGGACCTCACACTCATTGCCGGCACGGGATTCAGAACACAAATCGAACCCCGAACGCAAAACCTGGGAAGTAAACCGCACACTGACGACAAATCTCGAGGATGATGATCATATCCATCATCAGTCTCTTCTTCTTCTTCGTAATGCGCATACCTCTTCGCGAAACTGGGCCCGTATCGCAGCAAGGGCTTGATATATTGATTCACAGATTCCTTCACATGCTGTGATTTTTCTCGACCCGAAGCCATCGCCTTTGCAGCTGGCAGAAACCTATCCATCATGAAATCCCGAGACTGCCCCTCTCTCGAAACGCTCCCACCGGAGAATCCACTTGCACTACAGTTCAGGGAAAAGGACTCAGTCCTCGAGAGCGTATCGCGTGCATCCGCATACGCCTCGTCGCTCTCCCCTGAATCCGAACTCGACGAGGTTGTCTCTTCTTTTCTGCTTTCGATCATATTCCTCCCTGGAGGAAGTTTTGGGGCAAGCACGGGCAGCTGTCTCGAGTCTTCCTTGGGCTGCCCGGGAGTTCGCTCCCACACAAACGGGACGACCCCAGGATTCCTGACCGGACCGGATTTCAGCTCCGATCGATAGGCAGGAATTCGGTCACCGGTTTTCGTTTCTTCGCACCCTCGTCGTCTCACCGATAAGAAGGGGCGATCGAAATTCAACTTGCTATCGGCCATCGGGCGATCTCGGCTCATAACAAGACCAGAGCAACCTACTGGGATTCAAATGGAATATCAGGAATCTTGGAAAACTTCACTGGTTTACATACAAGAAAAAAAAAACACATTGTACAGAGAGGTACTTACTGTATTATTATGTAAGAACAACTTGCAGGACTGTAATGTAAGAAGCAGTCAACATCATTTGAATATTTGTTGAACACCTCAGAGTGAGTGAGATGAGATGGGGGCTTAATTATATGGTGGGTCCCATTGCCATGTATCTTTCTTTTGCCCACTCTAAAGTCATGAATGATTATTGGCCTTTTATGCTTCTCATTCAATCACTCATTTAGCATTTTTTTTATATATGGATACTTTTACAACTCAGCTTTTATAACCTAACCACTATTATTATTATTCTCCATTCAGAAGATTGCATCATCATCCCTACACAAAACATACATACTCTCTTCCATATCAATAGACACACTTCATAAAAATAAAAATCTTACATTTTCATTGTAAATTTTGCACTTATTTTTTATTTCAAGAAATGAAGAAAAAAACGAATTCACCTCGAGCTCGACGTTAGTAATCGAGGTCGAGGTGAAGCTCGTTTCACTTGTTTATACCTTGAGCTAGTTTGAACTCATAATCAACATTGCAATGCAAAGGAAACACGGTTATCTTAGTATTCATGAACTCAAACTCATTTTTTTAGTACATAAATGGAGTGGAAAACTACTATGTTAAAATAAAGTGTCAGCAGAAGTTACACTGTAACATTATATAGATAAAAAAAAGGCTTATATAACAGCACATAGTGTAGATATAAACATTTTCTTCAGATGTTCTATCCAGAAATAGTATGTTTACTATTCAAGTTGCATATTCTTCTGAACTGAAAGCAGGAGAATATCCCATGTCAGTTACCATTGTTATCTTTCCACCTTGGGACGTGTCGGCCTCAGCCTTCGGCTCCTCGCTGGGAAGAGCATTGCAGTGAATATTATGCGACACTGGCCTCTCTTCATGGAATAGTCTGCATAGGAAACAAATGAAGAATCATCATTTCACATTGGATTGAATTTAGGTAATAATTAAAGAAACAATGAATATAAATCAGGAAAATAAAATGATTTATGTAGACGCATTTCCAATAACTCGGGTAGAATAAGAACGAAAACTACCTATATCCATCATCAAGTCCATGAACCTAGTCTATGTCTATGTAGAATTTGGGATTCTCTTATGTAATATCTACATGATTTCGCTTGAAACAAGGTTGTGAAATGCATGCATATTAGGTCATGTGCAAGAAAGATTAGCACGAGTGAGTATTTCACCAGAACACACAGCCATAAGGGAGGGCGGAAGAGATTCTTACGGATGCTTGCAAAGTGTTGGACACTGGAATGTGAGTGCGTACTTGCATGTAGACAACTCTGTGATTGAACTTATCATAGTTCTGGGTTCAGAACAGACAAATCGAACCTACATTTAAAACCATTGAGATTAGAGTTTTATCCATTGTGATGAATATGAGATAGGAAAATGAAAATTTTAAAACGCTTACCTCTGTTTCCCGGGGCTCATTTGTTAAATCACAGAGGGTTCCATTGTTAAAGATATGAGCATGATACCTGAATATTGACAACATAAACTTTATAATTTTGTACATCCATTAAACAATTTATCTCAGTTTATAGATCTCTGCCTGCGATGCAGTCCCTCTAACGAGTACAACTAAAACTCATACCTTTGAGAGGCATCTTTTGAGCGAGGATCCTTCAATATGGATACATCAGAAAGATTTTGATTCTTGGCATCTGTAGCTTCCTTGTCATACACTCCCAAGATAAATTCTTGAACCACCTATAAGACAATAAGACATTGAAGGTTAGATCTGAATTCTGATTTACACTGCAATAGTGCCTTATGTTCTATGGGCTTTGATATCATGCATATCATTTATCCCATGAATGTTTTGAAAAGAGTAGTGTAATTTACAATCCAAACGAGTACTACCTTCTCATCCTCCACATGAATTTGACGCAAATGACGTAAATGACAGAGCTCATATGCCCACCATCCCTCTTGCTGCAGCCAAGCATTTCAAAAAGTAAGCCTATAAAATGTCATAACAGATGCAGCATAACATCAAAACTTACCAAATTTCCAATAGTCATTAACAACAAATTAATCTTTTGTAATTTGTGACACTACGGAAGCTTTATTTGAGAATCTTACCCGTATAAAGCATCCACCTTTCAGCACTTCTAGTAGCTCATCTGGTGTCTTTAGCTTCACAGGTGTTTCAGACTCTACAATCATGCTGCTTATATTCTGTTGAGGAACTAAATTTCCCTTCTTAGACTTCTCCACTTTAGGCAAATAACAAACAAATTTTTCTCCATTTTTATTGGGCATAACAATAGACTCTTGGTCATCATCCTGAAACCAGAAAATTGTCGGGTTAAGGATCATATACCCACTACTATACAGATTAAAAATAGTAACGTTAAGTATGGGATAAATTACGTAGGCGGTAGATACGACAATACGCTTATTCGTGAAAATTTTATTGAGGCATATAATTTGATAGGCATTGGACTTTAATCTGACAGTTGAAATACAAAATAAAAAAAAAAACAGTACACCCAGAGAAATTGGATTTCCCAGCTTGGACTTCAACTTCAATACTCACAAAGTACAACTTGAAATCTACTATCTATATTAGTGAATTATAATTGAACATTGAACTCAAATAAACTTTGGCTTGGGATATTTTGGAAAATATATTAATATATTGATCTAATGTCCAAAACTATGTCATAATAGTGTTCGGAGTCGTTAGGCCGAAGAATGAAATCCATCAAATAGAAAGTAAAATGACGTTTCTAAAAATCCATGAAATCATAAGGTAAAAAATCTCTAAACTTAAACACATAGACAGATATGGTAGAGCTTGTAGTCAGTCAGGCTTGAGTTTTAAAAACGCATTCATCTCCAGAAAAAAAAAGTGCGACGTCACAAACTTATTAACAAATATTAAAAATGATCATTGGACATTCATGGAGACACTTACTGGATAGAATGGTGACTCTTCTGAATGGAATTCAATTTTGAATTTCGGTTCTCGTGAGCTCCGACCAAATGCACCACCTAAGATCATAGATAACGTCACAAGAAAAAATAGAAGACACTTCTCACTCACTCACATAGACTAAGACTAAAAATCATTCCCTGCATTTCTGATACCAAATTCAATGCATACATAGTTACTAGTCTCCATAAAAGATTGCAATTTATTTACGAAAATTCGTACAAAATTATGTCGGGCTACCTCGTACACGATTTCTGTTTTCTGAAAAAACCAGCTCATTATGCTTTTAGTAAGTTGAAAGAATAATCGTGCAGATTCTCTACTTCGGATTCACGATTAATGTCTTAGTTTTATTTCATGAGCTGGTTTATACAATCCATAAAAGGTCCATATATCTTACTTGATTTCTACAACAGATTCATATTCGGATTCAGCAGGGATAAAACCTTTATACTGGTAATTATAATATGTCAGGTTACCTGTATGAGCTGGAATGATCTGATCGGAGAAGACGACGCCGCATAAGAGTACGGAGGAGATAAGTATAAGCACGCACCACGAAGATTTTTTCATGTCTTTGGATATTTCGTGAATTTTTAAGTCTTTTGAAAACCCTAATTTTAATTGGAATTTCTTACCCAAATGAAAAGAAGACGGTGACCAGAGGAGACCGGAGCTACTCTGGCTGGTGGACCAATCACAATCAAACACGTCGGACCACTGACGAGCTTCTGAATTTTTCATATTTTTTATTTGGTAATTTTTTAGTTTCTTTTATTTTTAGAAGAAAATTAGTAGAATATAATTCATAATTTAATATATACGTCAATAAAAAATGTTAGGATAATATATAAACTTAAAAATTAATTGAGTGTAAATAAAAGTATAAAATGAAAAAGAGTTTTTTTTTACAAAGTTAAATAAATTGACCTGGTACAAATTAAAAGAAAAAGAATTTGTAAAGCATTGTTAGAAGGAATAGAATAAATAGAATAAAGATTATGTAGTACTTATTTTCACATTTCAAAAATTATGGTTACACATTTCATGTATTTTGTGAAAGGCTGTATTTCATTTAAAACATTCAAATAATTACTAATATCAAACAAAAACTATAAATTTACAAGAAAATTAATAATATTATAATGATATTAACTTTGACTCTAATAGAGTCAAACTAACCTTCAAACTTACCCCAAATCTAAATTAAATAAATGTCAAACCGAGATCACCTACCTTTTTTATTTACAACTATTTCAAACTTAATTTGGACGTTGAACAGTTATATAGTACTAGTATTTTTTTAATTTTTTAATGTGTGTGTGGCTTTCACGTGGACTGGGAAAGCAAAACTCTTGGTTTGTTCTTGGCATTTTTGTATTCGTTCCTCACCCACAAACACATCATCTCATTTTCAAACCAACAAATTTTCTTGATTTTTTTATCCTCTGGAAAATCCCAACATTTTTTCTTCAAGGGTTTCATCAAAGATTGAGTTTTTCTCTATATGGAACTCTCACATTCTCATTACATGGTTTGTTATCATGAATCATAATCCCATTTCTCGGATTCCCTGCCAGAGAAAAGAATCCAGGGTATTTTGTCTGTAGCTGTCTGATTATTAAAGGTTCCATATTCTTTTTCTTAATTTCTGTAGTTTTCTTTGAATTCGGTTGTGAAAGGTAGAATCTTTTTTTTTGTTTTTGTGGGATTGTTTTTTGATTAATCTCAGGTTTCTGGGTTCTTAATGATTGTTTTGGATTGATCTCTGTTCACATTGTGGTTTGTTGTCTGTATATTAGATTCAATTCGATTCGATTTGGCAATTGTTTTTTGATTATATCCATATTTTGGGACTGTGTTATAAGTTAGTTTGGATTCATAGTATGGGGAAACATAATGGGAAGAAGAAGAAATCAAATGCCGAAAAATCGGGCGAATCGCATTCTAGGGAATCAAAGGGTAGGCAAAGTAGCCCAAGAGCTAATGACAAAGAAACAGCCATATTCGTGTTGGTGGCGCGGGAATTGAAGGACGAGGGCAACATATCGTTTCAGACAAGGGACTACGAAGGCGCCATGTTAAAGTACGAAAAAGCCATTTCGTTGCTTCCTAGGAACCATCCGGATGTATCGCCTCTCAGGAGCAATATGGCTGCTTGCTATATGCAGCTCGGCGTTAGTGAGTTTCCTAAGGCAATCCGCGAGTGTAATTTATCTCTCGAAGTCACTCCAAATTACAGCAAGGCTCTCTTGAAGAGAGCCAGGTGTTACGAAGCGTTAGGCAAGCTGAGCTTGGCCCTCAGAGACGTCGGGACAGTGCTGAAGACTGAGCCGAACAATCTAATGGCAATCGAAGTTTCAGAGAGGGTGAAAAGGGCGATTGAAAACCAAGGCTCGAGAGGAAATGAAGTTCCTGTAGATTCGATCCCGTTGCCTGAGTATTTAGAGCCAGCTCATCATCGAAACAAAGGGAAAAAGAAAATTGAGGAGGAAAAGGGAAAGGACGAGAATAGGGAAGCGGATGGGGAGAAGAAAATCGAGGAAGAAACTATTAGTACTGTTACTGAGGATGAGGATCTTAGAAGAACAGTGAAATTAGTTTTCGGAGAAGACATTAGGTGGGCCCGAGTACCAGTTAACTGCGACATTTTCAAACTGAGGGAGATTGTTTCTGTTCGGTTTCCAAGAAGTGACGCTGTTCTCGTTAAGTATAGGGATGAAGAAGGTGACCTGGTTACAATCACCACGACAGAAGAACTCAGGTTGGCCGACTCATCTGTCGAGCACGGCTTTGTGAAGCTGTACATCGTTGAAACTAGTCGGGATAAGGATCCTTTCTACGATTCGCTTAGAAAGGGTGGAGAAAAGGGTCTGCTCATTAATGAGAATGGAGAGAGTGGGTCGGTTTGTATCACTGATTGGATCTTTAGGTTAGCTCAAGTCTTCAAGAACTACGCTGGGCTCGATAGTGGTGGTTGTGTTGATCTCCATGAGGTAGGAATGAAACTCTACGCTGATGTCATGGAAGAGACGGTGACCAGCGAAGAGGCTCAGGACGGATTCTGCTCCGCCGGTGATAAGTTCAGGGAGATGGCAGCTTTGGGTTTGTTCAATTGGGGTAACGTTCACATGTCCCGGGCGAAAAAGAAGGTGTATTTCAGTGAAGATTCTTCTTCCGGAGAATCTGTGATCGAACAACAGGTCAAGTCTGTGTACGATTGGGCGAAAATGGAGTTTGCCGAAGCGGGAAAAAGATACGAAGAGGCTCTGAAGATTAAACCGAATCTCTACGAAGCTGTTGTAGCTCTTGGGCAGACGCGATTCGAGCAGGCGAAGCTGTCTTGGTATTACGCAGTCGGGACAGGCGTTGATCTGGAAACGTGGCCTTCGAAGGAGGTGCTTTGGCTTTACAACGCAGCGGAGGAGAACATGGAAAAGGGAATGCGGATGTGGGAGGCAGATCGAGCCAACAAGCTTTCCGAGCCGAGTAAAACTCGAAATGTGGTGCGGAAAATGAAACTATCGTTGTCAGATGAAGCTGCAAACATCCTGTCTCAGATACATGTGCTTTGGGGCACCATGCTATACGAAAGATCGATTATGGAATTCAAACTAAGACTTCCCCAGTGGAAAGAATCTCTGGAGGCGTCTGTTGAGAAACTTGAGCTTGCTGGTGCTTCTTCTACTGATATTGATGCCATGAGAAAGAATCATTGTTGCAATAACACGGGTATAGTTTCTGAACAATTTTAACGATGAATTTGTCGAGTGTTTCTGATTTTTAAAGTGCTTGCAGGTTCAGGGTTAAATATCGACGGAATAGTACGTGTGTGGAATGAGATGTATGAAGCAAAAAAGTGGCGGAGCAGCATCCGATCTTTCAGATTAGAGCCACTACTAAGGAGACGATTTTCAAAACATTATTATGAACTAAAACAGGCATAGATGCTCATGCTCCCGTTGGCGTCTTGTCCTGAAAAATACTTGACAGATCTTTCATGTCGAGACAGCTGTAGTAAGTGCTGAAGCAAATCATAGCCAGTTCACTAACATATAGCAGAGATACAAGGGGGCATAAAATGACGTCCATGCCCTCGTATCTCTGTCAACAAACTTTATATCGTAAATGTCAGTTTAATTCACATATACGTCAGTCATTGATTTACAATACATCTATTGTGCAGGTTTCCATGTTGTGTCAAGCTTGAAGCCACACACAACACATTCAGATTATCAGTTTTGATGAACAAGATAGGGTTGTCAGATATCATTTTTCACATTCCTGCCTTTTAATGTCCTCCTTAGTGTAGTATTCAGAACTCCAAACGATAGCTTATCATAGTTTAGCACAATTTAAGTACATTTTATTCAGGTTTCGAACTTTAAAGGTTAGTTTCATGTTTGTCACTTATTCAAACTGTGTGAATTTGTTTATTTATTGTACAGAGGTCACAAATTTATTAAAATTATCGATGCCCCATCTAAGGAGGCGAATCTCATTATTCTTATCAGATGTACAATTACAACAATCTAGTTAAAGAGATGTCGAAAAGAATCCTAACACGGTGCAAGAGAACAAGAACCCAAACAAAAGAATACACCGTGGAGCAAAAGCTTCATTCTTGCACGAAGAAAATACACTGTTCGACTCTCACATAAAACAACAGTTCTGCTGAGACTCCAGCATCTCTGGAGACCTGCATAAGAAAGAGAACAAAGAGCGGTTATTTTATCAGCAAAATTAAGTTAGATGACGAAAGGCATAAGAATAATTTAGTTAGTGTTCAAACAGTTGAAGGGGATTGCAAATTTGCAATTGAATTTCAGGTTGGAACCTCACTTCTTCATTTCAGATTGCAATGGATACAGTAGCAAAATAGTATGTATAAAAGGAAAATCGAATATATGACCAGCATTAACAAGTTGATAAATAATCTTGTATTTTTCTTACAATTGTCCCGAGAGTCGAGAGATCAATGCCTGGAGCAAGCTCTCACACATTATCATTAGGCGGTTGGCCGCACTCTTGCTTTTTCTGCATAAGCTCAACAATCTTGTTGGTTCAGTTGGTTCAGATCTTTTATAAGATCGTGCTGGAGAAAATACTGTGCATATTCTTCATAGGTTCACTGAGGATTTCCTTTGAAAGGAGCGTGGCTGACACCATTTATAATGTTTGCGTTTCGTGTCATGTTTACCATCCCAACTCCTTCAGGTTCACTTGCATCTTCAGTAATCTCGATGTCTTCATTGTATCCATTTATTAAAAAGTCTGAGCAGTTCTTCTTGCACCCATGATCGTATGGGTTGCGGAACCGACCACCTGGACCTCTTAGGTAACTGTAACGCATTACATTCGCCATTTCATTGGTTGTAATATTGCGAGCAATCTGGAGCAGATTTTATTAACATTCACAGGCGGATTTTGGATAGGGAAGAAGAAGAAGAAGAAAAGAAATCATTCTTCCTATAGTATTTGCAGATCTAATAAAGATATAGCATTCCTAGATTACAAGGTGAAGAAACTAAGTCGTTTGATCTATTAGAAACAATCAATTTGCATATTAAGCTATTATTTTCATTTGAAACTTATACAACATATCAAAATAAGATGCAAGAGCACTAAAATAACAGTGAGAAAATATCAAAAGAAACTTGCATTCGTAGACTTCATATAGGTTTCCTCTATTTCCTAGTTGTAGATGGATGTTCATATAAGAAAGTGAACTAATAAATGTTTATGATATCAAGGATTGAAGAAAAGAGTGACTTATGGAACAATGTTGGCCTCAATATACCCCATACTACCGAAACAAAATACTTGAGTTAGTGAGTACTTGACAATATTAGAAAGTGATTTTACTTCACTTTTGCAATTTGTGCAGTTTGACAAATTTGCATTTGAATTCAAAGGTAAAACAGATGATAAGAAACACCACGTATAGAAGACAATGAGTCTGGAAGTGTACCTGAGAAATCTGTACGCAAGTCAAGACACCTACACCACAGAGGAGGAAACCATCTGCAAATATAAATGCCAAAGCAACAAAGTGCTGATTACCAGCATGTCTCAACCATGCACCAAAGGTAGATGGAGCCAACGGATCAGTCAACACCCCTGCAATAAATTGCTTTCATTGATAAAGAACAGATAAAACATACATGTTCACAGCAATGTGTAACGAGTTTCATGTTAAAAATCCGAAGAAGTTAAGGAAAAGATAAGTCTCACTTATAAGAGCCACTACTCCCGTAATCAGCATTGCCAGAACTTCTAGACAAATAAACAAGAAAAAGTCCCACTTGTTTTTCTGTTCCAGTGATAAAAACAAATGAGAAAATGTCACAAAAAATTTATCATTTTGGATATAATTGTAGTAGACGAACAATAGATTTGAGACTATTCACTCGGAAATATGGGAAACCAAGCAGCAATGGCTAAGATAGTGTTTCTGAACATCATTCAACTTATAATTTTTTTTTCTTATTTACTTACCATACAGAAAGGAAATCTTAATGCTAACTAAATACATTACAATTCAAAAAGATAGAGAGAAAAGATAAGGAAAAAATAAATGTAAAGGCACCTTGCCAATGCAGTTGGAAACCCATGGGCAATGATGATCAAATTGTTCAACACACCGATCACAGGTGGAACAATGTTTTGCACGAAGGGGCCGGACGATCTGATAACACAAAAGAGAGACCCGTGAAGCAAATAGAATTTAAAACATTTGGCAGGAAACTGAATTTAAAAATAAATTTAAAGTTGTGCACGCCTATTAGTAATACTTTGCAAGTTCCACAAAGCTGAGACCAGTTCCCAGCAAGCAAAGCAGGATTACTAATGTCAATCTTCAGTAGAGGTTCCTAAACAAAACAAATGAAATTGATACATTAAAAATCAACAAAAGATCAATCTACTGACTACCAAATGAAAATGCAATCTATTTTGATTTAATATAAGGCTTCTAATTCATGAAAAACAATAAATTTATTTATAAATATTTTAACTGATACAGTAATTTTAGTTAACTATTTTAATTTAACTAGTCTTCATCCGAAAAGTCATGGTGTAAAGATGTCTTAGCAAATTTATATTTCACTGAAACCATTAATAATAAACAGGTTCCCACTTACATCATCTCTTATGTTATCTGGATCACGTATATTCATTCTGATAAATCCAGGATCATTGCTACATATGTGACAGTAAAAAAATGACAAAAAATTAGAATAATCAAAAAACAGTTTTGAGACATATGCAAGAAGAACAGACAAGTAGAAAATTGTGGGGAAGACGCTTATACTTAGATAAATTTAGTTGCATGATGGTTCAGTCATCAAACAACATAATGATTATTTAGGATGCGACAATATTCACCATAAATGTTTAAACATTACAAATAACCTACAATTAACCTGCTACATCTATAAAATAGAACTAAACCAGCTGTCGCCAATAATACACCCATCCAAGCTAAAAGACAAATGCCAGTGGTTAATCCTGGAAAATTTGAAGCTGCATTGATGACCAGGAAACATAAATTCTTATTTCGAATGAAAATGAAAATTTAATTGAAATGGCAATGGTCATTGATATCATTATAGAATTAAGGATATATACCTGTAATAACTGATTGTATATATGTCACCAGCATCATGAAGATTATACACCAAAGTAGCGGAGCAAGTCCTAATTTTGAAAGCTTGCCCAGGAAGCTGTTGTTATCCCACATTTTGTCAAACAATTTTCTAGCATTACCCTACAAATTCCATCCATACAAAATTATAAGAGAGTTCAGTCATATCCTTAACAAATATCCAAATAAAATAAAATCATCGGAATCTAACTATGAACACAAAAATTCAGGGTAAGGATAGGAAACCCCTGCTGATTAATAAGATTGAGCAGTTTCTAGTAGCATATTATTAGAATGATCGAAGTATTGTACTAAGAAAAAGGAACAAAATGGCAAACAATTTTTTTTGTTATTTTCAGATAAACATTACTTACACGTTTTAAGGTATAATCAATCACAATTTACAATGATGTAAAAATCATCTCATATACTTGACTCAACTCTGAAGCAATTAATAGTCAAGGCCATGTTTTAACGATACGGACCTAAAGCTTTACAAAAAAAATGGTTCAATATTGCACCCTCCAAAAAATCAAGAAAGATTATTTAAGCAGACAATACGTAAACATATTGTCTTCCAGCAAGGATTATTTATCCATGTCCTAATTTTCCAGCCTTGGAGAATTCATGACTAACATCCTCTTGCTAGTTTTCATTGAGGTTTTGCAATTTTCAGTAAATCCATTTCTGCACTAAAACATACTTCAGAAGGCTAAACATAGAAATCTATAACCTTCCCAGACGGTTAAACATAGAAATCCCATCAAATATGTGTATTTAAGCTTCATTACTTCATAATCACCATCATATGGAGTAAGTTCCAAAGATCCAACTTTTGAGTAAGAGAAACTTTATTAAAACAACGAGTTCGTTAACTGTACACATAAGTTTTTGAGTTAAGGAACTAACACGCTGATTGATATTGCGATTTGCATGCTGGAAATAAAAAATGACGTAACATTTGTAAAAGTTGGATCACATAGGAAAAAATATCCAGGGAAAAGAATTTATGCCTAAAAGGAACTAAAATCATCATGCTATTCACAATTTAAATGATGTATCTAAAGAAACAGCTTACGGAATACCTACAAGGAAAAATGCAACTTGTCTTTGATTTTTATCAGCTGCAAGTTGTGCAGGGGTGAGGCCAGTATTATCTGTTACCATCAAATCTTCCTTCTGTCCTGCATGAACCAAAACAGTGCAAGCTTCCAAATTACCCCTCATGGCAGCCCAATGCAGAGGGGTACAACCTAAACAAAATGAATAATAACCATGAGATATGTTTGAAGCAGAAATGAGGCATGGTCTCAAGAGCGGAGAATTTCAACTAACCTTCTTTGTCCTGACGTCCCCTATAAGCATTTAGATATAGTAAAAGACGTATAGAGTCTGCAAATCCCTTGTAAGCAGCCCTAGAGTTGTTCCCAAAAAAATAACAAACTAAAAAGGCTATCAGTACCCCTAAACATTTCTTCACAATAAAGTTACATGTTTTATCCCTAAACATCTTGCATCAATCAAATAAAGTTTATATATCATAATTGCATGCAACAAAGAATTACAATTACATTTGTCAAGTACCAGTGTAACGGGCTTCTTCCGTCATTATCAGGAACATCAGGATCAGCATTCCACTTTGTGACGATATGACATAGGAAAGTCGTTTGACCATATTGTGCAGCAACATGCGTCGTCTGCAATCATACAAGCGTGATGAGTAAAACATGGGGATGCTTCGAGAACTCGGAATACCACAATTTTGATTTCAACACAAAGCTTAAAAGAAGCATAATTAACTTGAAAACACAAATGATTCCAGATAATAAGACAAAAGCAAATACAAAGTAATAGTACAAGAGTTTGGCTAGGTCTAACTTTCTCAATAGCCAAAACATCCCATCTAGAGAAGATTAAACTCCAAGCACTGATTCAGGAACAATTATTCCTCATTTTTCTGGCACACCCATGGATACATTTTGTTACGGAGTTTTAAAATTTGGTTTTAGGCTGAGAATCGTGGTAATTTATTCAATAAGAGCCAGAAAAAAAAAATACAAAACAAACCTGATAGCCATTGTAGTCAGCTGCACTAACCCGAGCACCGTCCTGCAAAAGAAGTTCAGCGACGTGGATTGCACCCCTTACTGAGCTCCAGTGCAGAGCAGTTTGGCCAGTATGATCGCGCGCATCGATATCACCTCCATGCTATTAATATGCACCAACCACAACCAAAATAGAAGTGAATGGAAAGATCATTAAATTTGCATTTATAATCCAATTGTATACAAACCATCACAATCAATAACCACCTAATATTGAAAACCCAAATAGATAGATTCAGGCATTCAGACGAAATTACTCCACATCGGTTAAAAATAAAAATTCCCCTAAAATACCTCGACAATATATTGAGCAGCAGCAGTTCGATTATTAAGTGCCGCCCATTGGAGGGCATAGTAGCCGAGGGCGTCGGGTTCAGAAACAGAGCAGCCCTCGCTCTCTACCAGCCGCTGCAGCTTCTCCATATCACCATAGGCAGCGGCCGTGCACACGTCATTCCTCAAGCTCTCGTCCTCCACCAACGGCTCCGCCGCCTTCCGATTGTTTGGTCGATCATCTCTCGTGTCAAAATCCTCCACCGACTGGATCTCCGACGCCATAACGCGAAAATGGAAGACGACGAGCAAGGAATAAGAAGAATAACGACAATTTTTTTTTTCATTTTCTCATCGTCTTATAAAATTAATCAACACAGTATTTCAAAAGAAAATATTTATAAAAATTAATTTACCAAATTAAAATTTCGATACGAGTTTAATTTATAAAATTCACACTTAATTAATACTTTTATTTAAAGTAATTAAATTCATACTGCAACATAAAACAACAATTTTACTCTATAATTTTTTTATCGAAAAATCAAATTTCAACAATTTTCTTTTTAAACAAATACTAACACCATTGATCTCTAACACTAATTGCTGAGATTCATTTTCTTTTCAAAACACTCATATTAAAAGATAGAATTGATATAATAATACATGAAAGAATCACTCAAATTTTCGTTATCAGACGAGGTACAACACAACCCATAGTTTTAGTAAAATTATACGAGTATTGTACAATAACGGGGTTGACGTTTGATGTTTTTAACGTAGAGTCGTCTGCTTGTTGCCCTTTTGTCACAGATCATCATCGACACTTGGTTGCTTGTTCTTGACTACAACTCACTTGTCAACTGGTTTCGTTGTAAGCAGGTGACGCGTACGAATCTCACCATCCTGCCTCCAAAACTCTAAATCAGTTGCCCAGTTTGTGGAAGGACATTTCTTTCAGAGACTGGGCTAACCTACGGAAATATTTTAGTCCATGTCCTGTTTTATCCTGTATACAAAAGGAAGTCGATATTTAAAAAAACAAAAAACAACAATTAACTGATTAAGTATTGAATGGATACTGAACGAAGCACTTGAAGCCAAGATATAAAGTATAATCATACAGCATATACCTCACTAATACTTTCAAGCCTTTCAAGAACGGGTATCAGTTCGCCACAAAGTAAAGGTAATGAATCCTCTTTCGCATCAATGTGACTTCCGTATGCAATTAGTTTTACAGGCTCACTGCAATTATTTGTCATCGAGAAAAATCACGACAGTTGAAATAAAATATAATTTTGCTGCACTGACACTCGGAAAGGTAGGATTAAAATGTTTTACCTATCCTGGAGATGGGCAAGGATAATGTTCATCAGATTTTGTGAAAGTAGTAGCAATAGCATGATAAGTCGACTCCAGTGTCCAACAATCCGACACATGCTCGCCATTGCAGTACATCTCCTTCAAAAAGAAAGGGGGCGGGTAGGGTGGTTTGCACAATTTAGTTTTAACTTTATAATGTTATAAGCCCACAAAACAGACTAAAACGGACATCCATTTTTTTTTTGTGTGTGTAGCATATTGAGAGAGAGAGAGAGAGAGTAATACCTATGTTGTATATTTTCAGAGGATGAAGCATAATCTTGAGATACATGCAAATTGATGATTTCATCAACTTCTTGCCTTGATAACTCATTTATGTCTTTAATCTGGATGAATACAAGACTTTTTATAATTAATACTTTAGAGAATGCTATATGATTATATCATTAAAATAAATGTATTTAAATCACATCATGGACCTTGTTAAGCAGTAAATATTTTTCCTCGGCAGCTCTTTCCAGTCCAGTTGCCACAGAAGCAAGGAAAACAGCAAGCAAACTGAGTGTGGCTTGCTGTGGTGCAATAGATTTCTGGAAGTCAATAGGTTCATTTGCAACCTATCAGAAGTCCAGATAAGTATTTCCATCATGTTCAACATCCCGCTTTTGTAGGACAAAAATGGAATAAATCAGGTCGTAGATTTACTTACACGCAGCCTTAGAGACTTCTTTGTAACAAGGAAATAGAGATATGAACTCAAACTAAAGCAAAGGTGAGATATGTTCACATCTGCTTTCTGCTGGATCTGGAAATGCACGTTGAACAGATTATTATTTACAGTGTAATGGAACTCAGATGTGTAAATTTTGTTTTACCTCTGATCGAACAGAAGAAGTGAAAATGTCTGATCCCCGAGAGAAAAGAGCATGCGTCATGCCAAAGAGCCCTTGAACAAATCCGTATTCATCACTCTCTTCATATGGCCAAACCTAATTGATACCATTCAGTTCTTTTAGTCAGAAAGAACTTTTTCACCAAGAAAGATCAATTATTCAGTTTCCTATGAAGCACAAAACACTAGGACTATAGTGAACTGAATCTAATTGCCATAACTACCAATTAACTGTTTAATGTTGCTCAAGCCTACATATACCGTAATAACTATTGCTTGAGCAGTAATATACAAACACCGATTCCTGCAGTTTGTTGACATTCAAAAGATGATATAGATTTTGGGGAAACTTTACCTTGCTAAGTATACCTACAACAAGACTTGTAAGTTCCATTGTCAATTCATCAGCATCTGAAAGATCCTCCCTCAGAATTTGATCAAACAGCAACTGATGACCTCTAATGAACTCTATGATTTCACGAACAACTTTATTCTTCACCTACAGAAACTCAGGAAATCAGGGAGATATTTACAAGTAACTCGATGAAGTTCATAATAATACATATAGCTAGTTGGTATTCTAACCTCAAAGAACTCTGAAGTATCAACCAGAGAAGTTAATGAAAACAAGAATCTTAGTGTAGGGGCAACCACCACTCGCCGCTTATCAACATCCACAGAACGTTTTTGAATCCTGGTATCAAGATGCCGAAAATTTCCCTGATGCATTGTTATAGCCCATTTCAAGTCAATTAGAAACAAAGGAAATGACCGAAATAATTACTAAACGAAAAAGACAAACAGTTGCTACCTTCATTGGAAGATGGAGAGCTCTGCATAACGCAACATGCTGAAGGGCACCCATTGAAAATAGTAACTGTGAACCTGATTTCCCATATTTGTGGCTAATTCTAAGCAGGAAAGAAAGCTCTGCTTCAAGAGTGCAAAGACGCTGCATAGATTCTAAAGAATACCCGCCATCCTGAATGATAGTAATAATCCAACGGCTCAACAAACTAGTCTAGGAACACCAATCATAAAATATATGGGACATTTGGCACAGACTGTTTAGTCTCTAGGTTAAATGGAACAGCATTTAGAAAGACCCTGTGGGCTACAGATGTTTTTCGATTCTTAAATAAATTTGCTGCAAAAGGGTTTATGTTAAACCATTCTATGTAATATAGAGTTATATGATTTGCTTACTCTGGAGGCCAGGATCTTATCATTATTTTATATCATGTCATCACATAAAACACAAGCAAACTTTTTTGGAGGATGGAAACCCCATTTAAGAGTAAATGAGTTTCTCGCCTTCTATCAAAAATCACATTTTATTTTATTTTTTACTCTCAAACACTTCCACTTTTATTTTTTGCCCACTACTTGTTCCAAACAAATTTAAGTTATAAATCCCAACCACTTGTCAATCATGTGGAACAGTTTTGGCGAACAATCCCTTACTAATGCAGGCTAGAAAGTTTAAATAAGAAGCTTGAGATTTCACATGGTTAGGATAATGTACCTGATAAGAAGAATTGCTGATGCTCATGAAGCATGACCTTAAGAAACCTCTACTCTGAAGTTGACTCAAAAAAAACTTCTCATGATCTACACAGATCAATGCATCTAGGACATAAAATGACATTGTTTTTACAGATTCACTGCCCTGTGTAGCATCTTTAATGACCTAAATTCAACACAAAAGTATTATTGGATGAGAAATAATACAAAGTGAAAAAATCTTTTTCTTAATAAACCAGACTATACAAAAATAGCATGTTCTGCTTATTATTGTAAGTATATGCTTGTTTTCAAGGACTTATAATGACACCAAAGAAAGTGGATGTTTATAAAACATGGCGCACACAGTACATAAAATACAAAATTGTCACAAAAATATTTATGTATCAAAATCAGCTGAGATAGGCCAACACATCATACTGCTGATCACCATAGTCTCAGCAGTTTTGCTTCTTTCTATTCACCAAGTAGCCTTGGAGAATTTCAAGAAACAACTGCACACATGAGGTACACTCCACAAGAGTACAGAGTGATTATAAGAAAGAAACAGCACCATAATCTAGTGTTATTTCGAGCAATGTTCAAGGGAATAGCTAACCTTAACCAGCTTCCCAACAACTGAAAGTACAAGTCCCAATTTGCATTCCATGTCTTTTCAAATATCATTCCATTCTTTGAGATGTTTATATAGCTTATTTCCATTCTTTGACTGGCGCAATAATTGATGATTTTCACTCATACAGGTTATAAACACATCAAATATGAGCTAACTAATAACTAAAGAAAAAGCTAAAAGAATATCAAGATCCAGCATATTTCTACATTTTAACCAAAGCACCATGAGAAATACATAAACACGTAGAACAAATAAAAACGGCTTAGCCCGTAGGGCATCCACACAGGTGAAGAGATATAAGGCTCAGTGAATTTCTTGTGTGTCTATAAGCATATATATTCGGCAAATAATCTGGTGGTAACTGTATTTAAAGTGAAACGGGATTTAGAAAGAAAAAAATCTTGCAATCAAGTTATCAAGATAATAAATATATAAGAGAAAGAAGATGAGAGAAAAAGTATAAAACCAACCAAATTAAGAATCAGCTGGTCTTCTTTTCTAAGGATTGCGAAGTTTGCATGAGCCAACTCAGCCTGATCTTTATCAACCTATAAAACAATGTGCCCTGATTAATATAAATTGAACTACAAAACCAAAAATGCTAAGGCTGTGAAATGCTGAAACCTTTTCTAGATTCAAGTCTCCATCATCTTGATCATCCACTGACAAGAATTGCAGAATTGTGGTTGGAACATCGGAATCAAGCATGTGCCGACAGTACTGGAAATAGCTTAGAAGCAACGCATATTGGCTGGATTCAGAAAATAATAAGAAAAAGGTCAAACACTTCTACTTTTTAGCAAAATAGAATATATACACTATTTTCATAGTCAAATGCTAGTACCGCCTTCTTAATGCTTCTGAAGATTCATGTCTAAGAATTGCCATAATAAGCTTGAACAAGATAGAGTGGCAAGCCCCATTTGATAGTTGTTTAGTCATAATAATGTCAAGGCACGTAATCATGTCTGAAGTTAAGCCACTGGGGAAGACAAATCTTTCATCACGTAGTTTGGCCATGCACGTGAGACCAACCTTGAAATTTTTGATATGTCGAAGTTATAAATAAATGAAAAAATAGAAACACATGAAAAAACTGAAGCACAACACAAAATTTTGTTTGAACATTCTAACCTGGGTCAATATTTGTGCCATCTTTAAAGAACACTCGGGAGACCCAGAAAAGTTCAGGGAAGAATCTAGCAACCTATTCAAAATGCTCTGGAGTGAGTATCCAAGTATGCCTTTGGAGATGGAGTAAAAGAAAGGACTTACTGAAATAGTATATCAGATCGGTTCTCAAGGAATGAAATCCTTTGTGATGCAGAAACCTGAAGAAATAAAAATAAACTATAACATAAACAAGGGCTAAAAAGGTAGACAAAATCATTAATCAGAATCATCAGAAGAACTGACATATAATTAATTTCTAAAAGCAAAAAATAGTAATCCCTCTGTGCCACTGAAAGGGTTATATTTTTTTTGTCACACTGCAATGGTTACACTTTTCATTTACAACCACACAAACCCACTTACACAATAAAATATATTATTCCTTAATTTTCCCCCCACCAACCCTTTGTAACCCTTTCAAAGGGACGGAGGTAGTATTTATTTTTAAACACCTTGTTTGAAAATTGTCATCTTAACATCCAGTCATTTTATTAGGTGACAATTTCTACATTGAGAAGATTAATATTTAATATATGATACAAAAAAAATCCATGTGAAGATGGAAAATCTAAACAAACGACGAACCACCCTCCAAATCTCTAAACATAATGAATTGACAGAGGCACTCTTAATGAGAGAACAAGATAAGGAAGACATGCACTAGACATTGAAAGTAGAGTGGACCTCAACAATCTGTGACCAGCTTGTTAACATATGAAGCTGAGCAGCCTGTTCTTCAAGGTTTTTGTTGTATTTCCATCCCCATCTTAATAGTTGTTGGATTGCTTCTCTTATTTCATTCAAGTCAGCTTCAATCCCAGATGAGCTTGGATGGGAATTATATAAATCGCACTTCTGCAGGCAAGAAATATAATGATCAATATAATAGACTTTTGGTCAGTGAAACAGATGATAGAGACAATCAGGCATGTTAAACATGAAAAAGGTGGAGAGGTGTGGGAAGCAGAATAGCACCTGCCAAAGTCTATCTCTAAAAGAAGCTAGGTCAATGAGACGATCCCCACGTTCCGAATGATAATAGACATCCCTTCCTGAGGTTGTTGGTGTGTTGAGTATATCATCAGCCTGCATACCATATAGCAAAGTATGAGATGCCAAATAAAGGTTATCAATTTAAACAGTACCAATCTTACCAGAGATGAATACTTCAAGCTAGAGACAAATTGAGACGACTTCTGCTTGATATCAGGAGAGTCAAACTGAACAACTTCAAGCAACTCCAGCACCTGCGATTAAAAATAAAAATAAACTATTATTAAAACAAAATGGATTCAAATGAGATTACAACTTTTAATAGTCACCAAAGTACAGAAAATTGTAAGTTCAGAGCATTTCCAATGGTGAACCTCTTCTTGGGTACAAATTTATAGCACATCACTTGCCACGTCAAAAATAAATTATACCTATCAATTTATATCTACACTCTCCAACAATGTAAGGTACTCCTACAATTTTTGTTTTTATAGGTCCCACCACTATACACCATTACACATATATATTAAAAAGAAATAATATAAAAAATGAAAACATAACAAGTTGGGTCCACAATTTTTACTTTTTGAAATCGTACCTAGTATCAAAGAATTGATACTCAAAATTCTCTCTCCTAATTTATACCTCCCTCCCCAATGGTGTACCTAGGTACAAATTCGTGACACGGGATCTGTACCTACTATTTGGGATGCTCTCAGTATCAACCATATTGCACTCGACATATACAAATAGCATTTTTTTTAAAATGGTCAGAAGTGAGTAAGATTTTGAATTCTTAATCGTTATAGTGTGTCAAATACAAGTACATGATATCCATGAACATGACCACTCCATTTGCGATGCTCTCAGTATCAACCATATGTCCATATTACTGTAATACACAATAATTTAAAAACAAGAAACCCTAAAATAGTTCTAAATTATAGTGCTCCCAGATATGCAATCAGAAAATCCTTAGCAACAACAATACCTTGAGCTTGCTAACTGAACCAGTTATGGCAATTTGCTTGTCATTTTGAGGGATGAAGGAAGATGCATCATGATCAATGCCATATTCGGTGAGTCTTTGGCCAAACAACTCGCTAAGAATACTTTGGCATGCTTCACGATGATTAGAATCTATCATTTCTGCCGAATGTAACTCTACTGCTAAAAGCTTCAACAACCACGCTCTCTACAGAAGGAAATAGTTTAAAGCTTCACATTTTTAATCCAAGTATATAAAAATGACAATAAAATGTTAAAGAGAACCCATACAGTGGCACACACCAAAAACAGGAAACAGCAAATAAAAAACCTGATGCAGTGAGCTGATGCGAAGTGCCTGGCTGTCGTTTCTCTTTGGAAGTGGAGAAACACCAATTGAGTTGAGGTGCTGAATGATAGGACAACATCATATACATTATATATACCAACTCAAGTTTTAATGAGGAATAAATATATTCACATAATGAAATAACATCTTATTAGGGTAAAACCTTAACAAAGAACTGGTACTTCTTGGTACACAATAAATCCATAGTAGGAGCTGAAGTCAGTGGATCCACACACAATTCGTAAAGGAGCTGCAAAAGGTACTTATTTTAAGCAGTCTAGCATAAAAAAGAATGGCAACCACAACATCTAAAACAGCTGATCATTAACAAGAAACCAAATAATCATAGTTTAGATTTTGACCTGAAAACCAAATTCATGAAGCAATGCGTTGACGTCAGGCTTCAAAAGGTTATCCAAAATTTCAAGAATGACCTTCAAACAACTACAATTGACAAAAACATTATTTCATATCTAAACGAACAAAACAAAAATGGAAAACAAAACAATTTCAGCAGAAAATTTCTAAGCTAAATTATCAATAATAACCTGTAATTAAATTTTGGCTGAAGATACGTCCTTTCAACAGGGCCATCAACATCAAATTTAAGCAATAGATGAGTGATATTGGGGGCTGGTCTACTGATATTCTCAATAAGGAGCTGCATTTAGACAGATTAAACATCTCATTTATGGATAGCACATAGATGCAGTAATCTAAGAAATAGATATGGAAACGAACGTATAAGGATCAAAGGCATAGAACAATTATCTAACAAATTCAAGATTATTCATCAGTCCTATGTACTTAATTTTAGTATTATTGACCAAGTGCCCGATACTCTGTGTAGCCAAAATATTTTTCCCTATGCCACATTGCCACCTACTGTGCTTTCATTTTGGATCTTTGAAGCTAGTGAGATTAGATTGGTCCGTACCAAAAATCAGCACATAAGTCCAAAACGAACGTAGGTTCTAAAATAATGGGTACTACCATCAGATTGCACCGGCACAGCCAGATTGCATGTAACCAGGCGGTAGGTGCAAATCAAAATTCAGCCAAATGCTAGTGCAATAATAGAGAATAGTTGGCAACAAGTTACAACTTCGTTTGGCATGCTTAATCTAAAAGAAACTTCTACCGAGGGAAGGATGAGCTGGATGACAACCATTGTATTTGTAAAGTTAAGCCCCAGCATCTTACATGCATGGACTCAGAAAGGCAAGAGACGGTTTGCAATTAAATATGTCAGTGCAATGTTAAAAGTTTAGGAGTCCTTATGTTGTATGGGTATTCTGACAATGTTGGTCGTTTTTATTATAAGTTTTAAGAAAAGAGGATGAACGTCCTTCTGAGCAGATGGGATGGAATTGAGGGGAAATGTTGGGAAGTAGGTAACAGAAATGAGGCCACGTGATATTGTTTATATTATTTTTAACATAGTATGAGCACATTAAAGGTTGATCCAAACATTTTGAAAATCTTCGTCCTCTGATTCCCTCAACCTTTTCTTTCACAAAACTAAAGATTCTTCCTCTTGACACTCTTGTAGTTACAGTAAAGAAAAGAAACACATAACTACAGCTTACTTGCATAATTAGTACACCAGGATCAATGCTGCTGTCCTCAATAATTTGACACTCCTCAGACCGTAACTCTAAGCATGCAGCATAATCCTCAATCAAACCATTTGCAGAATTGGATTTCAGTAACAACTGTGATAGGCCTACGATACGCGTACTGCATGCAATAAGAAATTGTTTACAACAATAAAGTGATATCAACTCAAGATTATAATCATGGCTGGAGATAAGGGTAAGGGTGGCAGTAAATGCAAATATTGCCTTAGGATGGTCAAGATCTTGATGGAGCACAGTTGAATCTGAGGCTCAAAATCATATCTGACGTATTCTAGTAAGGCTACAATTTGAGTGTGGTCTTGAGAGAATATGACATCCATAGGCTGCATTTAAGAAACAATCAGAAAAATTGTCAAGAGCATAGCTTTGAAAGTGATGAAGTATGAGCATGAAGACCATAAGAACATGCAAACAAGAGAAAGAAATGATGAGTGGAGAAAATCACTGATAAGATAATTTCATGTTGGGAATATGGCAAGTTTTTAATATTCTCCCTCGCAAGAAACAGCATAAACAACTGGTAATCATGGAATTGTTTCTGGCATAGGAAGTGTATATTATTAAAAAATAATAGCAGAATGGTTTTAAACTATTTAATCAATAATTTTAATTTAAGACATTCAGTGAAGTGAAAATGAAAATTTAAAGTATATTTTTATTTCTAAATTTAGACATTAAATGTGCCAAGGAAATCCATGAGCAATTAAATTATCGAAATCAGCCTCTTCAGCTGAACAGTATATTAGACGTTTTAGAAATATTTACAAATCTTAAAAGACACGCTTGCCTCACAATCATTATTTAAAGTCTGGGAACAAAACAAACCATCAAAAACAATTTACTGATAAGAGTGTGGCATACTACCTGATACATAGGGCGCCAAACGTCAATAACAATGGAATCCTTTTCCAGAACAAGAAGAATGATTTCCAAAGAAAGCAAAACAGCCTTTTCAAGGAGTGGACCATAAATTTGGTTTGTACGTTCGGAGATTAGAAAATTAACTCCTGGTAAGACAATACCCATAATATTCCGAAACAAGGTTTTCCCACTCATAAAATCCTGCAAAGCAACCAGCATTACCACGTAAGAATCAAAAAGTACTGATCCAAAAATAATATTTTAAGCTGACTGCTAGTTAAATTTAAAAAAATGGACAAAAAGGGTATGTATACTCCTTCAATCCTATAAGAACACACAGAAGAGACAGAACTTGATTAATTAATAGTCCTGGAAAAGATTAAAGGAAATTAAGATTGAAAGGACAAGGCAAGCCCTGAGAAAGTTTTGTTGAACTTAATTCTGATACTAAAGTCACATGGTAGAACCGAATACAGATACATTGGATACCTCATAAATATTGCGGTGATTTATTTTCAGAAGCACATAACGTGTTAGCAGTCATATTTTTCCTTGAAGGCAGGTTTGAATGCAATACATTTTTTTTCTTATTCAGTCTTATATTAGCAGTCATACCTTGTGGATTTTTTTTTAACAGGTTTGAATTTCAGAAGCTAAGATCCTACCAAGGGCAATTCTAAAATATTACATTACCCACAGACTACAAATAGGTGTTTCGGTATCTAAATCAACAAAATCTACAGGTAATTTCACTTTGTAACGAGTCTAATGACACCCTTAATGACATTTCTTCATATTTAATCCTGGAATAGAAAAACCGTTTCCTAAATCTTAACATAATTGGCATTAGAGGCTTCTGCTTCTGCAATTCTTAGGATTGTGTAATTCTTAACACAATGTATTTCAGAAGGTGGAGAGTTTAGACTTTAGAGGCTTCTGCTTCTGCAATTGGCATTCTCATAGCACTGGAATTAAATCTAAAGAGTCATCCAAGGATTGGAAATCTATCTCCTTGCAATACAGAGCATCAAGAAATTATCCACATACTAGGAATAGGATGATATCAATTTGATCAGGCTTGCATTTATTTTGGTTTCCTTGATTTCATGATTCCTTTATTTTGTTTCTAAGTTAATTGAGTCTTTTATGTATCCTATGAAATATATCCTTAGAGCTGTTGTTGAGTAGAGTTGAAGAGTAAGAAAATGAGAGTTCCCTGTTGTTTCCTATATCGTTGGAATTGCTTGGAATCAACAAGATATTGGATAACTGTAATCCAGTACTTATGTGTGAATCAACAGATTATGGATGGCTGTTTCTTTATGCTGCGTTGACGGGGCCTGGGGTACTATCAGTGCAGATGAGCCGCCTGGATGTGTATTAGGCATTCATATGTGACAGGCTAACAAGTTTTATAAATCTGGGGGTATCCCCTAGGATTTCCTGTGGGTTAAGGATCAATACTCACAAAGCGCTTTACACTAGCTTATAAATAAATCACTAGAATTCTTAATTCCATATTTCCTGCCAAACATTTGGACTTGCAATAGAGGGAAGCATGGAATTCTCGCAAACTGTACATCCCAATGCCTGTGTAAAAAAATCAGAAAGTGTCCTCCTAAAGGATTCACTCAATGAAAACAGTAACATTGACACAGAAATGTAGAAAGCAGAGGTAAAGTGATATAGGAATAAGAAGATAGCACCTTCATAATTTCTACAACAGGAAGCTGCTTATGTATAGGATAAGACTGTCCCGTCACTGAAATTGGAGATTGGTCCTTAACAGCATCGCTGTCATCTTCTCCAAGATCATACATGTTTAACATCCTACACATAATAATGATTGCACATTGACGGAAAATGAGAGAGAAGAAAATGAGAGTTTAAAAAGGAGAGCTTGATCCAAAAATTTGCAACATCACTCACATCTGGAAATGCTTAAGACAAGCTACAACTAGTTGCCATTTCTCACAAGGATCTGCATAAGCTCTCTGCGGGAATGGACCAAATACATGGTCATATATAAATCTGAAGATGCCAATGAATCTGACAGAAAAATTAAGCAATCAGAAGAAGAATTCACAATTAAAGTAAAATAGTATGTTAAATGCTTAATAGTAATAGTCATTACCTTTGTCCTCTGTCGCTTGCATCCCTTTCCTCAGCAATAAGAGTATTTAATAGATTGATAAACGATATAGTCGAAGGATACTGCTCTCTCCGTGCTTCAATTTCATTTAACTCGAATCTCATATCATAAAGCTGAAACATAAAACCATAAAAATTATTCTCAGCCAAAGCCATGTTTCAAGTGGTGAAAAAACTTAGATACAGAAACAAGATGATCAAGGGAATGCAAACTAGATAGATCTAGTATACGAAAGTTTTGAAATAGTAGATAGCTACAAGAAGTTCTTACTCAATTATATAAATAAATTCCAAGTAACCTACTGTGGAAAGGTTTGATTTTTCCTAACTTAATTTGGATTATATTGAAACAAACAAGTGAACTTGTTTCATTCTATGTTTTGGGATGTGCTGAGCATGAGAGATAATAAAGCTCAGGAATTATAGATTTTCTTGATTATTATATTCTGTGTTTTTGCTCATTGTATTCCTATCAATATTATTGTCTTGTGATGGTTCATATGATGCAAGATATATTACAAGGCAAATTTTCCTCAAAATTATTTTTGCACATCACAGCATCAAGGGTTGTATTTCTCTGATGTTTTCACAACCTTCAACGTAATTAAAAGGGTGGAACGAATGCCGTATATTCATTAGGAGTCTGCTTAATGTAGACACAGTGACACACAAGTCTATACATATTAATTTTTCAAGTTTAGGTTTTAAAGAGAGATTTTAAGCTTACCAAATATATACTCCTAACTAGTAAATTCTTTTGTCCTCATTGTAAGTGTAGTTTTAAAAAGATTCATGTAATACAAGATATAGAATGATACGTAGTTTCTAACCCTACCTGTGTATCCATTGCAATGCTTCCGCTGCTCCGAACATTTGGCCCAACAACAACTGGCAGGTCATACTGCTCTAAGTACCTCCAAATTGTATCTTTCATAAGAGGAGATACATGGACAAATGTAGCAATGGCACTACGCAGTGCACCCTATAAAAACATAAGGCGCGAATGAGATAGTCCAGCACAAAAACCAGTAGACAATCATAATTTTTCCGCATATAACAATTAAATATTTTATAACTGAAACATATGTAAAAGCAGTGAAACCAGTGTGACCAACCTTGAGATAAGGTGGCACATTCTCGTAGCTAAGGAGCTTGAACAATGGCTCAGTATCAGGAAACCAGTTCTTCCTCTCGACGGGACTCCCATTTTCCACAACCTATATCACAGAAAAATAATAGCTAATCAACCATATTCAATTAATTTACATACATGAACTAATAAAGTACAGAATCCTTTTTGAATATTTTTCAATTATAGTAAGAATCTCTATAAACAAATGACATAACGAGTGTAAGAGACCTTAGCAAACAGCAATCGAAACTCTGAAGTTTAAAATGCACACAATTCAATTAATAGAATGTAGCTAAAAGGCAATTGATAAGGAGCCGATATAGTTACCTATTTGGCCATTTATATATTCCGTTAACACTCGTAGTTAAAAAGTTCTAATCATGTTTACATAATCTTTCTAAAACACTATTAAGCAGGAATCAGGATTTAAGATCATTAATAATGTCCATGGGTTGGGGCCTTGATAAGAACACAGAACAGAGAAAGAAAACAATCAAACAGAACACCGTTTGCCAAGCCTCCAGGCTCCAATTGACTTCAATAATTTTGTGATGCCCTACAATGACAATTTAAACTCTAGAAATGAAACAAAACCCTACAGCCCAGACCCAACAGACCCTAAAGCCCAGACCTAATAATAATAAAAGCAACATAAATAAATAAATAATTAATTAGCCCTGCTCGCTATCAGGCCTCATCTAGTATAATATACTGAGAATAATGTAACACGCTATTTATATGTTGCATGCAAATTGCAATAGTTCATTTACATTTCACATGTGCACACATTATTTATAGACTTTTAACTAGATTATGATCAAAGAAGATGACAACCTATATCAAATAATTTTAAAAACTTAATTCAAACAGTTAGGAAATGGGAAAGTCTTAACAAATATACCAAAAGGAATCAATAAAGCAATTCATAAATGCATTTGAAGATGATCAATAAAACAACAACAATACACGCTATAAGGGCAACTGGTGATTTTAGAACATTTCCAACCAAAACGTAGTTGTTGAGATTCTATCCTACGTTGGAAAATATAGGATGTTATATGCATTTTACCTGTTTTAGAACATTCAAGTATGCAACGAGTGCTTTGGCATCCCCTTCCTGAAACTCTGGTAGTACAGCTCCCGGACTCTGAGCAGATTCTTTGAACTTTTCTTCATAAATGGATAAACAGTCGAAAAAGGTACTCCACCCGATGGAGCGAAATGTTCTCCCTTGAAGCAACTCAAATACTTTGGAAGCGCCCTCTGGGTTACAAGCCTAATTGAAAAGTAGCAACAAACAAGACATCAAATGAAATTAAATTGACATAAAGGTCCTAATCCTTCTATCCATAAATGGACGTCGTGGCTCACTTCACATACCAAGGTACTCAGCATTTTCAAGAATGCCACAAGTGTTTGAAAATTAGTGTGACCTTCCCCAGAAAACTTCACAAAGGTCCAAATGACATCATTACTAGACAGTAGCTCAGGTTCCTTCTGGAGAAAGTACGGGTTGGTTAGTGAATGTGAGCTTAAGTAATACCAGAAAGGAAAAGATAAAAGTTTGACAGAGTTTGATAGGGAAAATGACAAAAGCGTGAGTAAATGGTGTTCTCAAAGACAACTTTTTCATATTTGACCCTTTGTAACTTCATTCCTGGTAGAAAATTATTGATTCTCCAGCAAATGATTGGTTAGATATAGGTTGTATACAAATAATCAGAAACTCAAATACAGATCATAAATGGCACCGTTAATAATTAACAATAGACGTTGAGAAGATAAAGTAATATGCTGACCTGATAAATTTCACTCACAAACTCCAGAAGGGAGACATAAGGTTGATGTACAACACCAGGATTCTCATGATAATTACCACTGCCTTCAATCATTTGAGTATGTGTGGCAGCACTGCGGTACGGACTAAGTAAAGCCTTAGCCTTCTCTTTTGTTTCTTTTACCTGGAAAATTGTTTTTTGAATAAAACCAGAATTTCCGACAGTATCCTAATAAGTAATAACAGAAAATTATAAGTGCATGTGTAACATTCTTACAAAGTACACTGCAGTTATAAGTTATAACAATGCACAGCTACACTAAAATCTTAATTTAACTCGACAAAACCTCATCTCAGCCCGACTACACTGCACTAGAAACAAAGCCTCAGGCGAGGTAAGAGTTTAATGATGAAAATCACATCATAATGCATACTATGTGTGCCAACTGCCAAGACCTTCTCAATTGACAAAATATTTGATCAGATGTGACAATGCATCACTACAATTCCCTATAGGTCGTCCAGAATTTTCCATCATACAAAACCCAGATGTATTATCCCCTTACATATCAGATGTGATCTCAGATAACTCCCAACCTATGATTATCAATTGCACATTGTGCAATTACGAAATAATATATAATTGAATGCATGCACCTTGGGGAAAAAACATCCCAGGTCAGAGTAATATCCAACTCTTCTCAATATTCGATAAAGATTAATCCATGACTTAAACTAAAATGTAATTCAACCTTGTCTCTGGCCAGTGGATGAGAAAGAAAGCATGTCATTAGCTTGTGAAGATATGCATTGTACATGTAGACCATATCTTCATCATCATTCTGCAAAAAAAAAAAAAAAAGGAAACTGAAAGTGCTGGCAAGTTCAAGGAGATGGATATAGAAAACCAAATGAATGTTAGACCATGGCCTCCCAACTCCACCATTCTCAAATACTAAGCCATTTGATATAATGTGACACTGCATCCATTTGTTTGATCCCATTTTAGAGTTTATAATGACAATAATGAACTACTTCTAGTTAGGTTTATGTAGTATTTCTGAAGTATCAAGTATGTCACATAAGGATAAAAAGGCTGAACACAAATAATATGCTTCAATTATCGCTATATCTGTCCAGTAGAAGAAAGATTAGTCACCTGATATGCTGCACTGCGAAGAATCGTATCTAGCCAAAACTGGAAAACGTTATTAGCAAAAATGACTTCCAGGCATGAGCAAATACTTTTCATATCGGTAGACAAGTTAGAAGCAACCATCTCCTTTAAATCATTTCCATCTTGTACCAAAAACAAATGCACAACCCATGCAAGCCTAACACAATCCACAAAGCCTTCAACCACAGGATCATTTCCAGAAACCATCACCTGGAGGAAGCATTAGGTCAAATAAATTCATAATGGTATAGATGATAATATAACAGACAGTAAAGATACGGTTTTATCTTACAATCTCGTGAAACTCACGCCTAAAAGAAGCATCATGAGACAAAACAGGCTCTTTTTCCGGAGTTGTACTCAAAGCATCTGATATGAAAGCAATGATAAGAGAGAAGAGAAGACTATGTGTAATCTGCAAGGGGAAAAATAGAACTTACATCATCAATTATGTATTAATGGAAGAAAATAATAATAAAAAACGCAAGAGACTCGTTAAAATTTTTCTAACCAAACAAGGACTGAACATAATACATGCAGGCTTAAGCGATAAGATGCTTGTATGCTATTGGGAAAAGAATACCGGCTTAGTCAGTTCTCTATTTTCAGTAAGGGGCATAGATAACAACTTCATGAATAGACAATATTTAACCTTTGTTTGTGTGGTGAAAGGCTAGGGAAACTCAAAACTGGACTAAATGTTCATTGTTTGAGCAGAGGTTGATCACTTAGAGATGCATACACCAACAAAATCAATAGTTCGTTGAGTACATTTAAATTAAAAGAGGAATAACATTCACCAATGAATCACATTGCAATTTTGAAATGCCTTTGTCCAACTATTCAGTCCTACAAAATATAGAAATATGGAAAAAGGATGTCCAGACCTGATACTTCAAGGAATCTGTGGCATCATTGTGTTCACCAGCACTCTCTTTTAAAGCAAGAAAAATGTCTTTAACATCTTTAGATCCTGCACAGAGAAGATGTAGCCAGTTCATAAATTTCAGTTCTAACAAACGGAACCTAAAATATGCTAAGATCTCTTCAACTCTTCACAGCAAAAATTTCATTTCAAGTAATTCATTAATTTCATAGCAGAAGGCATATAAGAGAAACCATTCACCCACACTTGTGACACTTTATTGGATCAAAATAGTTTAACTAGCGCTAACGACCTAGGCAAAAAATGTTGACTGCCGGGGCCATGCTAAGCAATAAATAGAAACTAAAATATTACATACTTAAAATTCTTCTAACATCTACTGAATGTTGATAAGGCTTATCAATACCAATTATCAAGCAACAAAAGCACAAGTCAAAACGTTGATAAGGCTTATCAATATTGCGAACTTTAGTCCTGTAGCACTTCAGTCCAATGTGAAGGAGAAACACGAATTTTTTGAAAAGGAGCATGAAAGCCTTAAATTGATACGCCTAATTTCAGCCCAACCCAAAGGAGATACCAGAAATATCTAACTAAGCATGAAACACGTAGCAGATAACAGAATCGCAACCAGAATATATCCTGTTTTAATCTTACTTGGACGATCAACCAAAATCGAAAGAACAAGGCAATGACCAATAAGGAGCCTTTCCCTAGAGATTACTGCTTTTCTTTCAACAAGACCACCCCTTGAGTCAAGAATATAGCTCTCAGAATTGGGTCCTCCTAATCCCGTTGGATCTTCTCTTTTAAGTTCCTAGTATCAGCAGAAGAAGATAATATGTGAAGAAGTTCAATAATTAAGAAGACAAATAAAAAGATAATGAGTAGAATACACATAAGTAGTATAATCCAGAAAACATAAAAAAAATCCGGAATTAAAACCCAGGGTATCGAAATTAAACCCAAAAATAATAATAACTGCAGAAAGATTTTTTTTGTAAGAAACATAAAAATTTTATTACAAAATTAGGGGTGAGGCATCCTTAATTGATTAAGTTGGACATAGCATAGTAACCAATTTTTCGATACATTAGATATCGACAAGACAAGCCTTTAAAAGCCTTATGATACATCTAGAAGCAAAGTAACACACATTTAGGATTTGGAATCTGGTCTTTAACATGCATCACATTTTCCATACAACAACTCCTTTTGACCAATAAACTTGCACTTCAAATTTAATAAACTCAACAAAATATAAGAGAGAAATAACATTCAATAAACTATAATACCAAGAGAGAAAATGAAAGATTAGTCCACTAGAAATTACTCAATTCCTATGAATAAATCGCAATATATCAAAGATAGAAACCTTTATAAGTGAAATCAAGCGCTGCCTTAGTCCAGAAGTAAAGAGATCTTTTAAAAAATTATTAATATCAGCAACAAGATCAGCTTCAACACCCGGGTCAAGAACAACAGCCTGAGAAAACAAAAAACAAAAATATGTATAAAAAAATAAAATAATAAAATATCATTAGGTATTTTACTAAGAAGATACTATACCCTTAATAGCATGTGAATTGCTGTAAGAAGGTCTCTTCTCTCTGCATACCAAAGTCCTGCAGCAAGGCGAAGAATCTCTAATGGCTCTCTATCCAGCAGTCCCCACTGAAAGAAGATAGCAACAATAGAAAAAAGACTTTGCAACTCAATTTAGTGATTGGAAAAACAACAGGATTTCTTTGCTACAGCGAAAAATCCCATTTTGACTGGTTCAAACCTCTTTTTCTAGAGACATGTTTACATCTACATTAATAGATATCATCTAGACTTTAAAAAACTATACGTAACTTTGTTATAACTGGTAGAATGTTGATTCCATGTCAATGAAGTAATAAAACACGAGTAAATAAATATATTACCTCTTGATTGGCAGAAACAATCAATCTCACGCAGTCTATTTCATTGAGATGGAGGTCATCACTCAGTTTTAAGGCCTACGGTTAAAATAAAGGGGTAAGTAGACAGAATGGGGTAAAAAAAAGTCGAAAAATCTTAGCAGAAGAAAACAGAAAGTTAACATGATGATTAACAAGCTAGCTACGTGTTTGTAAATACTCCATAATATTTTGACCGCTTAGCTTTGTAGGAAGTTCATGAATAACAAATGTAGGATTTATGATCATGTGCCAACATATTCAAGTATATGGGGTACTTTGTGCATAGGTTATATAATAGCGAACAACTGTTAGGTATTTCTTGCAAATACTGTGACAAAAATCTTGAACTAATCATTATCTTTGAGAAATTCCCATTATGCAGCTTTAGCATTCAAAATATTACGCACTTCCATATCACAAATTTCAATTGACCCACATATCAATATAATGAAGATTGGAGGGGAGATGGAAACTAACTATTTGGACATCCTGATCATCAAGTGAGATTGGCCCAGCATCCGGCATTCTCGCTTTTTTAGACTGAACTTGAGCTCTGTCTGATTGTTTTGGAGGCTGAAATAGAATTGAGGAAAAATGTATACAATAAGCTCATTGAAACAATATCAAGGATGAAGAGTTTGATGACAACGATGATCGCTACAAACCCTATCAATAACTCTCTTTTTTTCCTTGAGACAACTTTCTTTATAGAAAAAAAAAACAAGTATGTAACAGATGAAGTGGAGTATCAAAGTAACAATTTTTTTACCTGGAATTCACTCCTGTTAATAATATTTTATTGAAAACACCGATAAAAATATCGGTAATTGTTTCAAAGACTACATACAATCAATCCCATACACAATGTAGCAGATTAACAACACGACACTTTCGAATTCGATATTCTCCACAAGTGATAAATGAATAATTTTTAGCTTTTACACAATCAGAAAAACACAGTGCTCCTGCAAAAGACTGAAAAACTTGAAATTGCTCAAAAGAAACACACAAACACACACACGCGCGAAGGAGGTACCGTGTAGGAGAGAAGGGTCTTGAGAAAGGGTCGAGATTGGCGAATGGCGTGAATGAGTTCTAGTCTCTGGGCGGCGGTGGGCGGAGTTTGGCCCAGTAAAGTCGACTCGATTACCGACAAGAGGTGCTTAGGAGAGACCATAGTTCACGCCTGCCCGAAAAGAGGTTGTATGGAAATTGGAGTGCCTCCGTTGCCTGCTGAGGTTAATGGAGGAGCGAGAGTGTTTTCTGAGGGCGGGAAAAGCCCTAATTGAGGGTTTTAGAGAAATAGGAGTAGGAGGTGTTTTGTAGGCGTAGGCGTGGTGAAGACGCAGACGCAAGGGGAATTTAATTTTCAATAGAATTAATTTTTTTATTGAGTAAATATATCAATTTAATTTATCATTAAAATAATTTAAAAGTTTATAAGAAAGAAATACTATACATTTTAAATAATTTAAAATAATTAAAAATAATATATGAATAAATATAAATTAAATTTAAAAAAAAAATCTAACTATAATTTCTAAATTACTTAAAATAAGTATTAAAAATATTTTAATTTATTTTTAAATAATTATTAAATAATTCAAAAGTATATAAAATTATTTTTAAAATTATTTTTCAATATTTAAAAAAAATTAAAATATAATTTAAACATTTAAAGGTGTATTAAATTAATTAACAAATAATTTAAAATATATTTTATGCTTTTTAAAATGTATTAAAATGATTTTTAAGTGATTTCAAATGCAGTATTTTAAGATAATTTTAAATTTATTTAAAATATATTTTTTAAATATTAAAGTCTTATAAAATATATTTAATCATTTTAATTGATGTGAAATAATTTTTAAATATTTTATAATAATGTTTGAAATACTTTATAAACATTTTTAAATGTATTAAAATATTTTTTTAATTATTTGAAACTCTCTTTAATCATTTAAAAGTGCTTTAAAATAATTTTTAATAATATTTTTAAGGGAAATTGGTGGGGTAGGAAGACGATTGGCAGTTTCATCTTTTTACATTTTTAAGAATGCTGCAAATGATCAAATGCCGGAAAAAAATTGTCATAGTTGTCAATTCTGGCATTTTTTTAATATTCAAAAGTAACTTAAAATAATTTGTAAGTAATTTTATTTATATTAAACATTTGTAAGTGTTTTAAAATATCTTTTTATTTATTTAAAATATTTTTTAAACATTTCAAAGTATTTTAAAATAATATTTAAGCGATTTGAAATATATTTTAAAATATTTAAAATGTCTTAAAAATATTATTAAATGATTTTAAATAATTTTAATTTATTTGAAATATATTTTCAGTTAAAAAGAAGTTTACTCTCAATTTCGAATACTAGAGTCAACTCACACAAACAAAAAAACAAACATAAAAACTTTCCGGTGAAGGTTTTTCACATGTTATCACCAAAAAATATAAAATATTGGAAGAAATAGATGCACCGAACAACCAAGTTCAAGTTAAATTTAGATGATGGAACTGTTTGGGATAATCACATTCACACGTGTGATCACCAAAATGTCAGTACAGAGAACATTATCCTTAGCAATCAACACTATTAAACTTAAGAGTGTTTGCAACTGTAATTGAAGCCCAGCAAACTAAGCAGCAGAGCGAGCCATGCCATCAGCGGGACACCTCACCTATAAGAAGGCAGATTCCCTTTTCGCTTCCTCGACAAGCATCTTTTGGGTAGCAATAACTTGGACCTCACAGCCACATCTTCATCCTCGCTATCCAACACAATCACATCCTCAGTTATGTGTGGGCCTTCTTCAGTGAGTTGTTGAAACTTATCAGTGGACTCTCCATCATTCTGCTGTTTCTCATTAGAACTCACATCATTCTTCACGTCCAGAAATTCAGAAAGAGTACTCGATGGGTTCTCAGAATGTGAGATCACTTCAAGTTGATCCACAGGTTTCAATGGTTTATGAGTCCCGATTCCTGGTACAGATCTCCCTCTTCTTTCATTGATATGCATACCATTTGCAGCTGATTGATTCGTTACTTGAACTAGAGTCATATTCTCTTTTTCATCTTCAGAATAACTTTCAGGGCACCCGAAAGATCCCATGTTTCGTATCTTCCTAACCAGACCTGCTTTCTTAAGTACATCACTGGTAGAGCAGTTACCTTCTCTGGCAATAGCAACTCTTTTAGGAGGATTGTGGCTTGCGCCAATGGAAACGCTTTGCAGTTTCTCAACGGGATCTCTACTTTGGCTCATTTTACCACAGTGTAACGACTTCTGATCTATGGCAGTACTTATGTTGCTGTTTCTTTCTATATAATCTTCATCCATATTGGAAGTGGTTTTAGTATCCGACATAGATGAAAACTGTCTCGGAAGGCTGATGCCACTACTACTACTGCTACGAGAAACAGATAATGACAATTTATTTCTCGTGGTCTGTGATTTACCAAGATTCTCACTGCAGTTAGTACTTGAACTACTATTAGCTTCTTTAATTACCTCCTTCTCACTGTTCGAATTGCGGCTTGATTGCAGAGACTTTAGGGACAGCTTGTTGCAGCGTATTTTAAATCCCTCAGTACATGGGACCTCTGACCCTTCTTTTTCAGTCTGCGGCAGTCAGAAAATAGAATCAGTAAAGATGTAAACTCCTATTACCACAGAAATCAATAAACTTACTTGTGTTGTGCTTGGACCTGTACGGGTTTCATTGACACGGCTACCCCCAGCACTTTCACTTCCTCCGACTCTAGCATATTTCTCAGTCATGGATCTTGCAGTCTGGTCAAAAGCTTGTCGGTTATATTTATACTCTTTACTCTGCACAATATTCAACAAATGTCATGGTTGGCTGTATATGTTATCAGTTACGCAGAGTGTTCTGAAGGACTTTTGCTTAACTCACCGCTTCCTGCATGAGACCATCGTCAGGATTCGGTTCACTTAGTAAAAGTCCGATGCTTGTTAAGACAGTTGAAATGTTCAAAGATGGTTGCCAAGTGCCCTGCGTAAATCAAGATCGGTTGTCAGGTTATCAAGCTCATAAAACCTCGGCTAGCCATGATTTTTTAAGTCTTGAGAAATGCTCATTCCCATCTACTCGTAGGATAAGCCAGAAAAATCGCAGCATATATCATGACATTTTATATGTGGTCATTTCACTTTCTTATTCCAATAAATTCAAAAGGTTCTTAACAAGTTTGATTGCTTTTTGTTCCGATCGAAGCTCATATAAGAACCAACAAGAAACTTGCAAATATACCCGTTGAGGCAGGCATATATAGAACGGCGTGTAAAACCAACACACGTATTACACTTCAGAAACAAGTGTATAATCGTTGTAACAAATATCACTTCATTAGCTCCAACCATTTCAGAAAAAATACAACCCGAAAGATCAATGGTGAAAACCAAACAGCATTGAAACGATAACATACCTTAGGCGGGAGATTGAGGATATCCAAGCAAATGCGGCCCCCGGTGTCTATATTCGGATGGTATATAGGCGTAGCAAAGGTCACGACCGGCGGCTGGAATGGGTACCTAAACAATTATTGAAATCGAATACAAATCAAATACAAATTCAATTGCTGAAAACAAATCAAATACAAATTCAATTTCTGAAAACAAATCAAATACAAATTCAATTTCTGAAAACAAATCATTGCAGAAAACGAATAGATGAAGATACCTATCGGGTATTTGGATCCTGATTTTAAACACGCCGTTAGAATATACAGTTCCTTGAGGTCCTTCGAATACTGCAAATGAAAATATATAAAAATAATAATTATTAATACTATTATTATTATTCTGTAATTTGAGTATTTGAGAGAGGCGTACGTGCGTCGATGGAGGTGAGAGAGGAGATCGAATAGTCATCGGAGAGAATGGGGAAAGAGGCGCCCGGCGGCGGATCAGTGAGAAGAAGCTTCAGTTCCTTTTGCATTCGCGAACTCAATCTTGCCGCCTGCGCCATTTTGTCTAATTGGGGAAATTTCACACCTACAAGAAGATTTTCGTGCAAGGCGCTTAAATTTTTTGGGAGATTTGAAAATCCCAACCCTATTTTTTAATTAAATTATTAATAAGAACAAATTAAAATTAATCCGCATAATATAAAGTAATAAAATAACTTCGTATATTTATATTTTTTATTTAAAAATATAATTTTAATTATTTATGATTTTTGTGGAGGTTAAATACATTTTTTACTAAAAAAAATAATATTTTAAAATCACAAATTAGGTTTCAATCCTTTTCTCTCTCGTGTTTTTACTTCAGCAAAATCATCTTTTAAAGTGTGATTTTGAATTGTATTTTATTTTTTATTTCATCCTAAATACCCATTTATTCGGATCGATTTTTTTTGTACTTGCAAAATATAAATGTACAGAAGTTTAACATTACAATGAGAGTTTGTTCTCTTATATTGAAGGACTGAGCGAGTTTTTTGTTGGAAAATGAGTGTCAGAGCTCTGATTGGATATCTCATACACTTAATTTCGAGTAGTAGGAATGAAAAATTAATTTTTAAATATGTAACTAATTGGAAGAGAATTCCGTAAAAATAAATAAATATATATATGCAAAGTGTAGTCGATAAATATAGGGGAGTACCTTTTGATTGGATACACACTTTTTGCTATATTTTATTTTTTATGTGATTTGTCAATTATTGACAAAATAATAATTATATAATAATAATGTGATATTATTATTTAAGTTACATAATTGGATTTAATTTGTGAATAATGGTCTTTTAAGTGACCATTAGTATGGTTTTAAATGACGGGACGTTACACTTGGTGGTTTGACCGTCCACGTTCAACGAACCTTCGACTCCAACATTATCTATATAAGTGCAATCGATTTTGCATAAAAAAATCGAACATGAGAACGAGAAGCACTCGAAAATAATCGTAGAGAAACGAGAAAGAATAAAATTGTTTGAGAAATATACAGACGCATTCCGAGCAATCGCTCTCGTCTTTCTTTTGTTTACCCTGTTTCTTTGACCCTCCGGTGATATTTTTCAGGCAACATCTCAGTTCGCCGTAAGCAAATGTTTTGCTTTGAAATCGTTGTATCCTGGGAAACAATCGTATCCGTAGAGGACGAATTTGTTTTAAGGAAATCGTGTTGAACACGAGCCTCGATTTATTCGATTTTTCATTTCTTCCATCTTCCTCTAATGGATACACACAATACACAAAAGATACTACACTTTCTGTACTTGAGATCTCTTAAGCACGGGCTTCGTCGGGGCACTTGACTTCGTATAGGCGAAAACTGATCTACGGACTGGACAGAATTAGAATCCCGGCTAATAATTTCTTTCATGCATTACTCTATTCGATCGAATTGTTTCCTCAACAAGGTGAGAGGCAATACCTGAAGGTACCGGTATACCGATCCGATCGATATACCGTGTGTGCGGAAGCGTGTAAAGCAATAGATTTACTATGCCATGATCTTAGTGCACACTTAATGTGTATAAGAACACATATAAACATATATATATACACATCCAATATATATATATATAAGGTTCAACGATTACTTACTTTTGGTGATCGTTGACTTTGGTTAATGTCGTTGAGGTGGTGTTGAGTCGATTGAACCACCTCAAATGGATCAGCCTCTCGAAGCTCTCCTTGTGAATGACCTCGTCACTCCTTTAGATCGTCCGGATGTGGAAGCCGCACAAATGGCCCGGCCTCTACGTGTTGCACACGAACCCGGATGATGACTTGCTTGCTTGATCGAGTTGATTCTCCAAGAACAACCTCTTTTCTCTCTTTTACTTGTGAATTTCGTGGGTGGTGATTAAGTGATTGTATAAATCAGATTTTCACTACTTAATACCTTCATTTCCATCTCCATTACCCTCATGTAACCCCCATAATGAATATGCACCATTATATCACATAATGGGTGGGTAATGGGGAGATGAAAGGTCAAGTACACATCACTATGCCACAATGGCATAAAATGTGGTCTCTCTTGCTTGTGTGGCATGCCATGTCACACTATGTGACATGCATCCATGCAAGCCATGCAATGCATCCCATGCATGCATATAAATTCACGTAAATATTGATTCTAAATCAATATAATTAACAAGCATCGTACATCATCTTTGAGTCCGTGTGTGACCCTGTAGGTATGATTTATTGATCAATATTATATTGTTCCGAACAATTTAATATTATCAAATAATCATTTAACATCCATAGACGACCTTATGACTTTATCGATTGCACACGTAGGATCGAAGGACATATCCCAATAATTTCCCACTTGGCCTTCAGAGCCAGTGTGCTGCCAACTTCCTGTTGTCACTTTATGTCTAAGTTTGAACTTGAGGCAAGACTCGAGTCATCCTCAATCGGTTCAAACCTTTCTTGGACTTTGAGACAGACTGTAAAACCAGATTTATCACTATGATACGAATCTGGACGTGGCCACGTATTTTCCACAGTCTCGACTCTCCAAGTGGCCGGTAAGACATGTATCCCATTATAAAATGGAGGATAATCCCATCTTGTCAATCCAAGCTCTCCCACTTGCTTCCTGATATACCCAATGACAAGTTTTATAACCTCCTTTTACGAAAGGCGTTTACTTGTATCAAAGTATACCATTTCACAATGGAATTACTCTGGACTACTCAGGTCAGAGGAAATTGCTCGACAGTCAATGAAATAGTATTATGACTCGAAATCTTAAATACTATTCCAGTCGGGTCTGTTCGATCATTAGCTCCCAGCTAATATCTATGTAATTGTACTTGATGTCCCACATCACTAGCCCATGAAGCGGCGCTATAGTACACATTACAATCTAGTTCTTTGTATTATCGGTTTGTCCATACTCGATTATACGAACCAGGAACAACTATATGATTCAAGTATATCAGTTCAACCATTGGGACTTCATTATGCGGTAAGTCGACCTCATAACCCAATTGATATAACTTAATCATTTGGACAATTCATATAAATTAAACCATATTTATATGAAGAATTATGTATTATACATATGAGTGAATGTTTAACAAATCTCCAAAAGTATCTAATACAGTAATAGAAATCACAACCCATCTCTAAGATGTCTGATCTCTATTGCAGTCGTGAAAGCCTTAAGCTTAGACTGCTGGAGAGGTTTAGAAAGCGGGTTTGCAACCTTACCAAAAGTTGCAACTTTATTATCTCGATGTCTCCACAAAACTATCTCCCAGATAATGTGGAACTTCCTGAGCACCAGTTTTAGACTTGTGGTGCTCCCTTGGCTCATTGGCTTGCGCGATAGCCCTACTATAAATAGAGAACTATCGGATGGGCCGAGCTAATTACGCCACCTAGTTCATTCAAGAACTTTCAAATCCTAACTGCCAACATTAGTACATCCAATGCAATACTGTGCTCAGCTTCTGTAGTTTAATCAGCTATATTGCATGGAACTATTCCAGCAAATATCACCTCTAACCAGACAAACGATATAACCAGATTAAAATCGGAAATTATCTTAGTCTGTTTTGAAGTTAGCATTCAAACAGCTTGTTAATATCAACTCTTTTTGTCTTCCAAAGACAACAAAATTCTTTTGTCCATCTAAGGTACATAAGAATATTCTTGGTCGCAGTCTAACGCGCCTCACCTGGATTTCCTTGAAACTGAATCGTCATGCTCAAAGCATACGATACGTCCAGTCGTGTACATATCATGGCATACATTATAGACCATATTGCCAAAGCATAAGGAATGTTTTCCATCCTCTTTTGCTCATCAAGTCCCGTAGGGCCTTGCATCTTGCTAAGAGATGTGCCATGACTCATTGGAATGAGACCCTTTTTGGCGTCTTTCATTCTGAACTTATCAAGTACCTTATCAATATAGGTCACTTGACTAAGTCCAAACATCATTTTCGATCTGTTCCGACAGATCTTGATGCCCAATATGTACTGTGCTTCTCCAAGATCCTTTATTGAAAAACAATTTCCAAGCCATTCTTTAATAGAATTAAGCATAGAAACATTGTTTCCAATAAGGAGTATGTCATCGACATACAACACAATGTATACAACGTAACTCCCACTGTTCTTCTTGTAAAACAAGACTCTTCCGAGTTCCTCTGAAATCCAAAACCCAGTATGGATTCATTGAACTGAAGATTGCTACTCCGATATGCTTTGCTTTATTCCAGAAATGGAATTATAAGATTGCATAATTTCTCAGCCTTATTAGGATCGATAAAACTCTTTGGCTGTGTCAAAACACATTCTCTTCTAGAATCCAATTCAAGAAGTTAGTTTTAACATCCAATATTACCATAACTCATTATCAAGATGAGTAGAAATGGCTAAGATAATCTGAATGATTTAATCAAAGCAACTGGTGAAAGTTTTTCCACAATCCACCTCGTGAATAAAACTTTTACCATCAAACTTGCTTTGAAAACCCTAGGTTTTCCATCTGTCTGTTTAGATCTTAAAGATCTATTAGCATTCATTGGGTCTAACCCCGTGATCAAGTTCCAAACTTGATTATCAGATATTGATATCATCTCAGATTTCATGGCACCATGCCAATTTTCAGTAGCTGGACTCGTCATAGTTTGGAATTAGGTCGAAGGTTCACCGCTTTCCAAAAGCATGAATTCATATCTCTCATTGGTCACAATATCTAAGTATTTGAATAATAGAGATAGATTTATTTCTTTCAGACCTACGAGGGAGGGTATGGCTTCCAAAACCATAAGAATACTCTCAACCCAGTCTTGAGTATTCATCATTGGTTGTTTCACTTGAACCTCGTTCAAGACAACCGAGCTCCCACTGAATTTCTAGGAAAGATAACTCTTTTCAAGAAAATCACTATCTCGAGCAACAAAATATTGTTCTCAGATAGATCGTAGAAGTTTTACCCTCGAGTTTCTTATGGATACCATAAAAAACTTTTATCCCATTTGAGTTCAAGCTCTATAGAGATAAATCTCGTCAGAGAAGCTTTTAGAACCTCAAATTTTGATGAAAACAATTTAGGGACCCTCCCTTTCCATACCTAGTATGATGTCTTATCAACAGCTTTTGACAGCGTCCTATTCAGTGTATAAGTTGAAGTCAAGAATTGTGTGTTCCCAAAAGAGACCAGTAGTTCATTTAGACCTCTCATCGAATGGTCGAACTATATCTAATATAGTTTGTTTTCTCTTTTCCGAAACATAACCTTCATGTGCTTGTGAACTGATAGGTTCCACATACATCAGTATGGATCATCCCTAATTAATCGCTCACATGTTCTCCTTTCTCCAAGAAAGATGAAATTGTTATCTTTGTCCATCAAACATCATTCACATGTATCAAATGACTCCAAGTCAAATGATTCTAGAATGCCTTCTAAAAGAAGATTCGTTACATGTTTAGATTTTGATCTAATCAACAATGTTACAGTTATGTCTCATTGAGACTTATTCGATTCGGCCTTTGGTGTTAATGTTATATATGATTTGTTGAGTTTAAAGTATAAATAAATAATGTAATAATCGTACCAAAACAAAGAATAGTTCACAATTAAAATAGTTATCAAACTATTTAAATAGTGAAAAACTAATCCATCAGTATCTAATACTGAACCAATATTCATTGTTTATTGAAGGTACGAAATTACATAGTTATAATACTAAAACAAGGCCCTAAGGCAAAACAACATCATATGATCATACGGCTAATGCAGCGACCTTCGCTCCATTTCTCGCCCGTAGATCGACATCTCTACTCACCAAACTTATACTTCTATGTAGTTCCTCCACATACAAATGTGAGAACTACGTTTGGCATCCAATACCCAAGAAGTAGAATTTGTGAAGTTTAATGTCTATAACATTAATACCTGAAGATGAAGCAACCCCGCTCTTCACATCTTCTTTGAACTTTGGGCAATTTCAATTATTCCCAATAATTGAGTCTCATTCAAATTTCCCATTCAAAATTATCTCAATGTCAAAACGTGATAAATCGTAAGTGAAAAATCGAAGTTTTCTAACCAGCGATATTATCATGCAATTGAAGCCATATCTCTCATAAAATATGAGGGAGCCAACCAGACAATCGATTCACGCCATCCAATGGCTCGAAAGTCTCTAATTTGTGTCATTGATGAACTTAAGTGTTTTGGATTAAATCACTCCCCGAGGTGTTAATAATCATAACCTTATAATCCATCAAATGAAAGACAAATTAGGCATTTGTTTTGAAATTGAATAAAATATGAACTTTTATAAGTTTGCAAGTAGTGTCCAACACTTTTGCAGTAGACGCATTGAGATTCCCTAGGAACCCTAGTAGCCTTCTTGCCCATGCTCTTTTGAATACCCTATCCTATATCATAAGAATTTCCCTCTTAGGGTCATTCTCTATCGTCGGCTCAGCAGCCTTGAGCATCCTGTGGAGCTCACGAAGCGATTTCTTCAAACCATTCATATGGAAAATTTAGCCTAAAGGCTTTATAACCATCATGAGATTGAAGTATGAAATCGGTTGCCAAATAATCATCATAGGAAAAATCTAGGCGGTCACTTGAAACAAATAATCCAATTATGTTGATTTAACCTTCGTGTCCAACACAAAAGTGTGCACGAGCCCTAGGCTCTGATACCAATTGAAGGTACCGGTATACCGATCCGATCGATATACCGTGTGTGCGGAAGCGTGTAAAGCAATAGATTTACTATGCCATGATCTTAGTGCACACTTAATGTGTATAAGAACACATATAAACATATATATATACACATCCAATATATATATATATATAAGGTTCAACGATTACTTACTTTTGGTGATCGTTGACTTTGGTTAATGTCGTTGAGGTGGTGTTGAGTCGATTGAACCACCTCAAATGGATCAGCCTCTCGAAGCTCTCCTTGTGAATGACCTCGTCACTCCTTTAGATCGTCCGGATGTGGAAGCCGCACAAATGGCCCGGCCTCTACGTGTTGCACACGAACCCGGATGATGACTTGCTTGCTTGATCGAGTTGATTCTCCAAGAACAACCTCTTTTCTCTCTTTTACTTGTGAATTTCGTGGGTGGTGATTAAGTGATTGTGAAAATCAGATTTTCACTACTTAATACCTTCATTTCCATCTCCATTACCCTCATGTAACCCCCATAATGAATATGCACCATTATATCACATAATGGGTGGGTAATGGGGAGATGAAAGGTCAAGTACACATCACTATGCCACAATGGCATAAAATGTGGTCTCTCTTGCTTGTGTGGCATGCCATGTCACACTATGTGACATGCATCCATGCAAGCCATGCAATGCATCCCATGCATGCATATAAATTCACGTAAATATTGATTCTAAATCAATATAATTAACAAGCATCGTACATCATCTTTGAGTCCGTGTGTGACCCTGTAGGTATGATTTATTGATCAATATTATATTGTTCCGAACAATTTAATATTATCAAATAATCATTTAACATCCATAGACGACTTTATGACTTTATCGATTGCACACGTAGGATCGAAGGACATATCCCAATAATACCCTATTGCTCCGAAACAATGAACTAATTTGGTTCTTGCTATCTGCTTCCTCAATGAACCTTAGCACCCCTTTACGGATCAAACAAGATAAATTTTCTGGTTGGTGCGACTCGTCAGCCTCCACGTTGTCCTCGCTCGTGGCTACATATTTGATCAAATACATAGCCTTGAGCGAGGACGGCGTGGAGGCTGACGAATCGCGCCAACCAGGAAAATTATCTGGTTTGATCCGTGAAGGGGTGCTGAGGTTCATGGAGGAGGTTGATAGCGAGTACCAAAATCGGAAAAGGTTAGTTCGTTGTTTCGTAGCAATAGGGTATTGCATCACTTCGTTGAGGAAAGAAGTCGAGTGTGAAAGAAATAATTGGTCGGGAAATTAAGGGCTCTCGTCGGGAGACGCCTGGACGGCCTCGGAAACAGTGGAGAAGTTTCTGGTGCCGTCTCGAGCCACGACCATCTTGAGTGGGCAGTCTATCCCGGCGGCGATGTCATGTTTTGTGTTCCCCCGGTAAATCAAGAACCATCCGGAGAACGCAGCAATGATGATTAAGACACAAATACAGCCCACAATTTTGAACCGGTTGAAATATGGGGCTGGAGCTGGAGGCGGTTGAAATCTGACCGGAGGAACAGCCTTCCAAGTCATCCTTTGTTGAGAAGAGACATCTATTACTATTACACATAAATTGGATATAAGTATTATTTTAATAAAATAATCATATTGATAAAATTCACTAAAATTGCACGGTAAATATTGAAGAGAATTATTATAACGCACATACATAAATTGCATATAATTATTATTTTAGTAAAATAATCATATTGATAAAATTCACTTAAATTGCACATGATTATTATTTTAGTAAACTGTAAATATTGAACAGAATTATTAGAATGTCCATGATTCAAAATATTATAGTAAAAATGAATATAATTATTATTTTAGTAAAATGAACATAATTATTATTTTAGTAAAATGCAAATATTGAAGAGAATTATTATTATGCAATAATATAATAAATTGCACGTAAATTGCACGTAATTATTATTTTTAAAGAAAATTATTAAATGCACATGATTTAAAATATTATATTAAATTTTTAAAGAAAATTATTAAATTCACATGATTTAAAATATTATATTAAATTCATAAATTGCACATAATTATTATTTTAGTAAAATAATGCACATGATTCATCCAATGCCTCTCCCATGGCATCCCTTCGTGGGAAAGGATATCTATTACTATTACTTCAAAAGTAGTGTTCCGTAATAATTCTATAGTAAGATTTTTTTACCTGTAAGACCTTAAGGTTCCTATTTCAGCAAGTGTTTCAGTAACACGAGCTCTTTATAATTGACATTACATTTCATGGCGTCGAAAGTTGTTACGAGCTCTTTATTGACATTACAATATGTGGCGTCCGAAAGCTCTCAAGTATAGATCCATCCTCTCAGAGGCATTTTCAGCACATACTTTGCATAGATTATGTACCTTGTTTGTTTGAAATTGATTGACTTAGCTGATCATGCATATATGGCGGCGGGGAAAACAAACAGATATAACGTACTTACCTTGAGATGCCCTAGCCCCGGAATAGGAAGCAACAAAGCCAACAATTCACGGCTTGTTTTGTCCGTTCTAACAATAGCTTCCGGCAATACTCCACATCTCTCCTTCGGAGCAAAGGGCCATCGACAGAGCATAGCCAATGGCACGACTATGGCACACGTACGCATAGAAAGGAATAAGAGTGTGAATGACCTAATATTTGAGATGCATCATCTAATTATATAAAGAACGAAATATAGTATTACACACAAATTAAAAACATGACTTACCTAATAGTACTACACACAAAGAACATGAGAAGAAGACAATGTAAATAGGGCATAAAATTAAATAAATATGTAACCTGAAAACAATTTTGCAAATGATTAAAGGATAAAAAATACGCGTAGTTATATTTCATAGAAAATGGCTGATTGAAAAGATTCCTATAGGCGTAATAGGGTATAAACATGTGAGAATGACCAAGGATTTTTTTTAGAAATCTGCTGCTAAATAAATACTACTAATAAAAACACGCAAATGAAAAAATAATCATATTAAGTAATGAGAGTGAAAGAGTGTATATAAGACGAACATTAGAACTTAAACTTCGCAATGCACTAGGAATTAGATAGAATAAAGCAGTTTCACTGAAGTGTATAAATGAACTAATACAAATTAAGGGATCCAATACAATGAAATACAAAAGAAAAAAAATGGTTTCTAGTCCTTTTTACTCTGGCTTTTTCGAAAAATATTTCGCTCAATGCGTCAACAACCGAAGCCCGGCTGCTAAATCCTCTAAGGTGATGGTCAGTAAAGAATCTGTGTCTATACAGTCGAAATCTATCCTCAAGTCCAAGTTCTCTCTAGCATTAACTAGCATTGGATCTATCAAACCTCCATTCATCTCCCGCCGCTGTTTCTCAGTTGTTTCCCGTTCTATGAGTGCAGCGACAGCCTCCACAGTGCATGAGGGGTGCAACTTAAATCCGTATAGTAAACTATGTTCGGCGACCTGATCACAGATTTTAAGATGAAGAATCTTGGCGAGGTCTTTAGAGCTGAAGTCGTCAAAACAGAAAAACTTAGTCACTCGTCTGCAGAAGCCTTCGTTCGATGTTATTACCCGTTTCATTGGTTCACTATAGCCAGCAAATATTACAACTATTTTCCCACTGTCCATGACAGACATGATTTCCTCTAATGCCTCTAAACCATAGTCTTTGTCATCTGACTTCTGCATTGGTATTAACCGATAGGCTTCATCTACAAACAGAATGCCACCTTCTGCTTCTTGGATCTACAGATACATAACAAGTTTGTGGCTTATAAAAACTGAAATTAGCTACTAAACATAAATAATATAATAAATATAATTTACCTTTCTTCTCGTCTTTGGCCCTGTATGACCAACAAACTCTCCAACCAAATCTGTTCTTTGCACTTCTGTTACTTTATCAGTTGGAAGTATGCCCACCATGTGAAGTAATTTTCCAAGAACACGAGCTACCATGGTTTTACCTTCATCATATTAATCAGCAAGACTGTAGATTAGAAAACTAATCTGCATATTTTTAATTTCATCGAGGTGGGAATTAATGTTGCAGGAGAAGGGTAAATTTCAAGACGAAAGTTGAGTACCTGTTCCAGGATTCCCAAGAAAAGCCATATGAGGTGGTCTTCTGGCACCAACTTTAAGCCCAAGGGCATGGCGCCTCTCGTCCAAGAGCATCCCCTTTGCCCACTTCTGAAGTTGTAGCTTAAGTGCATTCAAGCCCACTATATTTGACAATTCACTCTCAAGTGCATCCATCTTGGCTTTTGTCTGGCTGCATGACTCAATGGCTTTTTGCCTTCGTTGCTTTTCAAGATGCCTGAGGAGAAGATCTCGCAATTTCTCATTACCCGGTCCTTGTGAGAGATGATCTAAAGGTGTCATACCCTCCTGCAAAATCACACGTTGTTTACATTTAGCATCAAATCAAGGGAATATAGAAACATCAAGTGTAATGAAATAACTCAAAAGGAGACAATACATCATCTTCAGCACTGCAATCAGCATTATACTCTAATAGTGTATTAACAGTTGAGCAGTCTTCAGCTCTAAGCGAGTGCCAAACAGCAAGGTGTAAAGGACTCATCCCGTTCTGCGATAAAATATTAAATGCGATATAACATCAGCAACCTGAGCAAAACAGAAGGTTGGAAAAAATAAGAAACTTACATTTGCTTTGGCCTCAATAAATGCTCCATGAGCAAGAAGGAGGTTGGCAGCTTCATTACACCCATTCTTAGCTGCCATGTGCAATGGAGTTTCTCCGTACTGTCAGTTCACAAATGAAAGTGCTGGTGAGGGTTAATAAGATTTCCTTCACCAAACTCTTTAAAAAAAGGGTAGGGTGAGCATGACTTGAACGTACCATATTCTTGGCCTCCAATTCAACCTGTTCAGATCCTCGCCAGTCGAGAAGAACTTTCACAATCTCAATGCTATTGTAACCAGCAGAAACATGGAGAGGTGTCTGTGCCATCTGTATCACATAAAATAGGAAGATGGATCAAACAACGTGACCAATTAAAACCGTTCTTGATTTGGTTTGCAGAGATGTATGAATATCAGAAGAGAAAGACGCAGATATGTAAGCCAATCGTGAAACAATTGAAAGTGGTGGGAAGAAAGTGAAAAAAAAAAATATTGAACTCCTTCCCTTGCAATAATTCTAAAATGATAGTGACCAGATATTGAGTAACTTACCTGCCATGTAAAAAACAAGATCATAAAAGGTCATGGGAAAAAACATCTATCTATTCAGGGGTATACACAACAATTCCGACATCGCTTCTCACTATGTTGAAACACTTATCTCACCCAACTGGGAATCACCTCCATTCATATTGTGCACTCAATGACAAAATGAAATCTAAAGCGGCATAGCCCCCACCCTATCCTTCAAACACCACAACCATCATCAGAGACCAATTAATTCCAAGACACCACACATCACCACCTATCTAGCATATATAGATCGATTGATCATTTGCATTCATCTCGTGGTGTAAATCACCCAAATTGCTTACGGAGGGAAAATCATACAACCTAGAAGCAAACCGCTCGTCCTATTAATGTTCAAAAATCATTGCGTCCAATTAACATAAATCAATCGAATCCAAAATAACAGCAGATTCATGAATACCAATTCAACCGAACAATTTCCAGGCAAACGCTCGAATTAGATGAAATGCGCATGACCACAATCCAAAAATCGGTAAGAAAAAGGGGGGACTCACAACAGGGTTCCGATCATTGAGAAGCGAAGGATTGTCGCGAAGCAACTTGTGGAAGGCATTCGTGTCGCCGGACTGCGCGTAGCCGTGGATTGTGGTCGGTTTCGAAGATCTCGACCGTTGATCCTTCGTCTTCTGCATCTTTTAAATCCAACGCATGCGGAGAAGAAGAGATGAAATGAAACGAAGAGAGGGAGAGAGGGTTTCAGAAATTGATATGGTTCGTATATGTGAAATGAGTGAGCTAAGCGTGGCTGGCCGAATTTTGTCGGCACAAGTTGCGTGCCAGCTTTGCGAATGGCATTACTCGTTTCGCCCGTTCTCTTTTTTCGCTTACATTTTTCTATTTAAAATTTAAAAATCGAATTAGATTAATGTATTTTACCTTTTTAGTTAGTTATTTATAGTTTGCTATCACTTTTAAAAAAAATACTCTTTTCGTCTTAAAATAATTGAAATATTCATTTACTACAAAAATTACGAAATACTATTAATATTTTTTCTATCTCGTAAAAGCTTATTATGTCAGAAAATTTTGAGTTATGTCGAGATACATTCTTTTAATTTATAATGACCTTATAAGTTGACATTACCTTGTTGACAAATCGTTGCTCGTCTCCAAAAGAACTCGAAAGGACCTTGTAAGTCGTCACTCCACCCTAGAAAGACCTCGTGTGTCAAGTGTAAATTTATTTGTGAATCTTATATTTTTTTTAAAATGAATATTTGTTTTCGTGCAATTTTTATTCGGCAAATTATTCATTTGTAATTATTCATTATTTATTAAATATTGAACATTTAAATATTATGTAAAAGTTATCATATTTTCTCAAAATTAAACCATTAAATTATATCATAAAAGTAAATTATAATTATTTCAATACTTAATTTTATATTTTGATCAAAATAAGCAAACTATTTTTTTTTATATAATTCAACACATCGATTATTCAACCATTTCAATTTTCAGTTGTAGTCAGCAATGTTATTCCTTTTAACATGGGTGGGACATGCGATTCCACATTCGACAGACCAATTTAAAAATAAAACACCATATTTTATCAATTTGCATAAATAAATAATGTTTAACCATGTACCATTAATAATATTTATAAAAATAACATTACCCGGCTGTAAATAATTTCCAATTCGCCATAAATATAAAACATTACTCGAGGGTAATGCAATAAAACTTTCCACAATATGCAAGAAAAAATTTCATCAGAAAATATCAGAACGAATCTCGAGGGTAAAAAAGGAAAAACATAATGAGTGAAAAAACTTTTTAGATAAGGTTTAATTTTCAAATCTCAAGTACTCTCTTTCTCAGAGCTAAATGCATAGCGTTAGACATTTTTTGTCCATCAAATACTCTCTGTCTCAGTCTCAGAGCTAAATGCATAGCGTTAGACATTTTTTGTCCATCAAATACGTATAATAAAGAGTATAACAAAATTATGAAAAAATAACTAAAATAAAATTCAACTATTAAATTTTATTTTAGTCATTTTTTCATAATTTTTGTATATTCCTTATATATGTATCGGACGGATAAAAAAAGTTAACGTTGACCAACTTTGCCTATAGTTCTCGAACAGAGGAAGTATATGTTTATTCGCATTTTTCAGTTACTACTATGCTTTTTACCTAATTGCCCCCACATGCACCTTATGTATTGTGCAAAAATTTAAAAAGATCCTATAAGATCACATATGTAACATGTTTGCAGTAATTAAAATGTCACCCCAAGATCTAGGTTTAGTCAAAATTATGTTTGCAGTAATTAAAATGTCACCCCAAGATCTAGGTTTAGTCAAAATTGATTTTACATCCTAATTCGGTCAACGCAATCTCATTCTTAAATAAGTCAGCCTGATAGGATTATGAATTTTTTACTCATAAATTAATAAATCATATACCCACATATTTTGTTGTGTGGGTACTACCCTTATTATTGATTTAGTATATAATAAATATTTATTCAAAAATAGTGAATGAGTTTGAAGAAAAAAATATTACTAACATTTTACTATTTTTATCAAAATTAATCAATGATTCATGCCAAGTTATAGTTAAAGAAAAGTAGAAACTAATAATTAAATTGATTTAATTGCATCAACATACCCCAAACTATGATATAATACCATGTTAGTCCTTTTGTTACAAAATATCCATATTAGTCCTCATCATTTCTTTATTATTTCCTACCCACTTGACTTGAAAATTTTCAAATTAAGCAATAAAATAATTTATTAAGAAACTAACTAACTAAATAAATAAATAAATGTCCCCACACAGGGCATAGCCAAATGGTAAAGCCTGTGATGATGTGGGTGAAATTCCCCGGCGACGCATGGTTCGAACCTCGGGTGGGGCAAATTTTCATTGAAATATTATGAAGGTTTGTCCTGGGGTTCGACCTGTTGGCTCTCTCGCACAGGTGTCTACCCGATCGGGTGGGGTAGAGTTTCTCGTTTCTCCTACCTCGTATAAAAATAAATAAATAAATAAAAAAACCCACTTTCACAGTTGTCTTCCTCTTCCTCTTACTTTCCTTACATTCCACCCATTTCCCTTTTTCACATTCCTTCTCTCTACAGATACTCACACGGAGAGAAAAAAGCGAATTCAGCTACAGATCAAGTTTAGCTAGTCACCAATGTCCACGCCGGCGCCGGGGGCCTCACCCACTCCCGTTCCTCCGCCGTCCAACGCCACCGCTCCACCACCAGCCGCCCCTGTTTTGACGCCGCCGCCTCTTCCGCCGGCGACGTCTCCTCCACCAACGTCATCCCCTCCGCCTCCGTCGCCTCCATCTCCCTCCGCTCCTCCTCCGTCAACGCCCGCGACGCCGACCACAGCCCCACCTCCATCTACGCCGTCCTCCAACCCTCCTCCGCCCGGATCCCCTGCGAGCGGGAGCTCTCCTCCGCCTCCTTCGGGCTCAGGCTCTCCGCCGGCGCCCGCCGGCAGGAGGTCTCCTCCTTTACCCCCTTCCGACAGGAGCTCTCCCCCGCCTCCGCCGCAGGGTGCATCGGGATCTCCGCCGCCATCTGGTGGTGGGATATCTACAGGGGCGGTGGTTGGGATCGCTATTGGCGGCGTGCTAATACTGCTGTTCTTCAGCCTGATGTTTATATGCTGCAAGAAGAAAAAGAGAAGACCAGATGCGCCGCAATACCTTCCTCCCCCACTCCCACCACCTGGGCCTAAAGGTGATTCAAGTTTCTCAAATTATTGCCAATTAAATAAATAATTATTGGATTTACGTTTATTTTAATGTTCTTCAGTCACAACTGAAGTAATTAATCTGTTAGTTCATCGGCTAACCGATCATTAGTTAATTGCTGGTTCGATCTCCGACCTCATTTCGTGTATTGGTGGTGTTTGCTGTAGCTGACTCTTACGGTGGCAATTGGCATCAAAATATTCCGATGCAATCTGCTAATCACATGACGAAACCTCCTCCTCCGCCTGGTGGTGCGTCGAGACCACCACACACACCTTCATCTCAACTACCATACAATCCTGCTCCTTACATTAACAGCAGTGGAGGATACAGTTCAAACTCAGGCACAGACTCTGTACTTCCACCGCCATCTCCTGGCATGTCTTTAGGGTTTTCGAAAAGCACATTTTCGTATGAAGAGCTGGCAATGGCAACCGATGGTTTCTCGGATGCAAACCTTCTCGGGCAAGGCGGTTTTGGGTATGTGCACAAGGGAGTCCTTCCTAATGGTAAAGAGGTCGCGGTTAAGCAGCTGAAAGTCGGAAGTGGCCAAGGGGAACGTGAGTTTCAGGCCGAGGTTGAGATCATTAGCAGAGTTCATCACAAGCATCTTGTTTCGTTGGTTGGGTACAGCATGGCTGGGGCTCAGAGAATGCTCGTTTATGAGTTTGTTCCAAACAATACGTTGGAGTTTCATTTACATGGTTAGTTTTAGTTATGGAACAAGTGCGATTTTATTTGAATTTTTTTGTTGTGGAAGAAAATCAGTTGAATGAACTTGTGAAGAAAATCAAAAAAGAGGAATTATCTTTTTGACATAATATTTATTTATTTTTCCAGGAAAAGGGAGACCTGTAATGAATTGGTCAACCCGGATGAGGATTGCTCTAGGTGCTGCGAAAGGACTTGCGTATCTGCACGAGGACTGTAAGCACTTTGTAGCATATATGTTTTAATTATCATTTAAGAAAACTGATAGTAACATTTTGTTTCCCGGCCCTTGTCGTCCTAAAATTTTATATTTTTTTGTGTTAGGTCATCCAAAAATTATACATAGAGACATCAAAGCTTCTAATATTCTCTTGGAGTATAACTTTGAAGCAAAGGTGATGTCTTTGACTTTACTCACAAGTGTGTGTTTAGGTTACCGTTGGGTTTATTTTATTTTTCAGTGAGGAATTGAATCTCAGTGAAACTTTGAGATCGAGATGTGTGAACCAAACGAGAGATAAGGTTGTGTTGATCATTTGATACTTGTTGCTGAATATCAATTATTTTCTCAGGTTGCAGATTTTGGTCTTGCAAAGTTCTTTTCTGATACCAATACGCACGTCTCTACACGAGTAATGGGAACTTTTGGGTATAACCAATTTTTTTTTTGTTGCTTTCTTAGATTATTTGTTTGATTTAATAATGTGTGACATCAACCCGTGAAGTGCATGAAGTAAACCCGAATATTACACTAATTTACTAAAAGTATAATGTAATTCAGTTTTACTCAATAATGTCTCTCTCTGCAGGTATCTTGCACCAGAATATGCTTCTTCTGGAAAACTCACCGAAAAGTCAGATGTATTCTCCTACGGGGTCATGCTTCTCGAGTTGATTACTGGAAAGCGACCTGTTAGTCATGATCAGTCATTCATGGACGATAGTTTGGTAGACTGGGTAAGCAGTAACACAGTCGATCATTCACTCGAATAATAGCATATTAGTAATTCGCAGGAGTTGACTATACTTAAATAATAAAAACGTGTGTTACAGGCTAGGCCATTGCTCACACGAGCTCTTGAGGACGGGAACTTTGATGTTCTCGTTGATGAACGAATACGGAACGATCACAATCAGAATGAAATGTCTCGCGTGGTGGCCTGTGCTGCTGCTTGCGTACGTCATTCATCCAAGCGTCGCCCAAGAATGAGCCAGGTAGAGATAATGTTACTTTTCCTCGTACGAAACTTCTTGACATATATACCCCTGTTTGTTAATTACTCGCTCATTTTGTAGGTGGTGAGGGCCTTAGAAGGGGACGTATCACTGTCCGATCTGAACGAAGGTGTGAGGCACGGGCACGTACCCAGCACCGAAAGCTCAGACTACGACACATTTCAATATAACGAAGACATGAAAAAGTTCAGGAAAATGGCCCTGGAAAGTCGTGAATATGGAAGCACGGACCAGTATAGTAACCCGACGAGTGAGTATGGATTGAACCCATCTGGCTCAAGTAGTGAAGGCCAACGCACTAGAGAAATGGAGATGGGAAAGATGAAGAAGGAGAGTGGAGGAGCCTAACGAGCGAAATGTATATACTCCTCGCCTGCATTTACCTATATAGCTCGAACCAACCCATTCTTTTCGCATCCGCTCCGATTGGATGACATGTTTTGCTTGATTTTAGTTGCTTACAATTTTTTTCCATGTCCAGATTTTAATACCTGCAATGTTTGTTTCCATGTGTATTCAGTAGCTTGTACCATAAAGCAGTTGATATATTTTTTTTCATCATTTATTTGTAACTACTCATTCTTGAGGTTTCCATATGTTTATTTGACACCCATTAGAAATCACCAGTATTTCAATTTTACTAACTAAAAAAAATGAAAGAGAGAAAGGATGTAATTTGAAAATAAATAAATAGAGTGGGGCTAAAATTCTAACTAGATCAAGATAAAGGACTGAGTATGCAACATTTACCAATTTTGACATGGCATCAGATTTGGTACTGACTTCTGACTTTTATTAAGAAAGGGAAGTTTAAGTAATTTGAAATTTATTGTTGAAGATGAGCTCTGTAAATCTGTAATTAGCTGGAATTATTGGTCACTGCAATGGGAATATTATACGTTAGCTAATTTCTCAATAAGAAATTCGACAGAACCAACACGATGGGGACTTCTCAACAACTTATAAAAACGACAATCTATATGAATGACAAAGTTGGGTTGTCGATATATTTCTACATATACCATTGCGAGATATTTATATTGTATAAAATGCTTAAAACTCGAGTAAATTATGATCATTCCTTGTACCATGTGGATGGAGCAAGCTGTAAAGGGAATGACCATGCCACACCCACCTCCCATACAGCCTGGGATACAAAATTCATAGTAAATGTATAGCAAACTGAAATTAAATTTATTTACCTAATTATCTGCTACATAATAATAATATTTCATGTAGTGCAGCTGTGCAGCTACTATTAATTTTAAATAACGTACTTATTTATATATAGATTGTTGTATAAATATGATAGTATACCATGTTCCATGCCTACTTAAATCATGTCATTGTCTACTCGTCCCAAAACGCCCTAAGATATATCGATAGCTCCAATATAACGAATAGTCGTGGATTTTGATTTTGATCTTGTCGGTGTTGAGTTGAAACTGATGACTGAAACTTTCTTATATGGTTTGTCTCTCTCGTTTTCGTGCGCCAAGTGTAAAACTGCACTAACACATTTTCGATTTTAATACTATTGGTTCAATTATTATCATATTACTATTAGTAAAAAAAAAAAGATTTATTTTTAATTATTTATGCGAGTTACATAATTCACAATTCCTGCAATTATACAAAACACAATCTTTCAAACACTCGTGATATCACACACGTACGGAGTTGGAACGGCTCTCAACGGCACGGCTTTTTTTAGCGTAATTCCCATTTTGTCCCTCATATCCATTTCCTCGGGCTTCAGCCCCTCCGCCAAAGCCCAATCCATGTAGTACAGAACCGAGCCCAAAGCCAGCGGCAAAACCCTATCCGCCAGCGGCACCGCGGGGCACATCCTCCGACCCGACCCGAAAGGAATGAACTTGAAATGCTGGCCTTTGTAATCCGCAGCGTCGTCTGGGCCCAGCAAGAATCTGTCGGGCTCGAAGTCCAATGGATCAGTCCAGGTTTCCGGGTCCCTTCCTAAGGCCCAAACATTGACGAGAATTTGGGCCTCTTTCGGAACGTGAAAGCCCATGAAGTTGCACGAGTCCAGGGCTTTGTGAGGGACCAGAAACGGGAGCGGCGGGTGGAGTCGCAGCGTTTCTTTGATGACGGCTTTCAGGTACGGTAGCTGATCCAGGTGCTGTTCCTGGAACTGTTTTCCGGGCCCGATTACTGATCGGAGCTCCGATTGGGCCTTGTGGAGGGTTTTCGGGTTGCGGAGGAGCTCCGCCATGGCCCATTCTAATGTGCTGGTCGTGGTATCAGTTCCGGCCGTGAACATTTCCTGAAATATATATAAATAAATTAGTTAAATTCTTTTGGAAGAATGGATGAGTATGTCTAAAAAATAGTTTAAAATTCTTTAATTCAATTTTAATAATTCTTAGATAAATTTTATACAACAGCTAGCTACAACGGTTGTTAGCTTAATTGATTGCACATCTATTTACAAAATTAGGGATTATATTTTGCTTCAGATTGATTTGTGAAATTACATTATAAAATTGTTTTTGATCAATTTACACATAATTTAATTGTATTTGGTGGGACAAATATTGTCATGTACTGTAGTACTTAACTTTTCAAACTAAAACTCTTAAGAAAAGTGCATATATATATATATATATATATATATATATATATATATATATATATATATATATATATATATATGCTTACAAAGATGATGACATTGATGACGGTTGACGAAAAACCGTGAGCCCCTTCCAACAACACGTCCAGATAATCCTTCCTCCGATCGCCCATATTCTTCCCCTCATGACCCGACCCGTTTTCCATCCTCTCCCTCAGGAACCCACCCGCAACATTGAAAGCCCGCTTCACATGATACTGGGTCATCCTCCTTATCCCCTGCGGGTCGACCCGCCTCAGGATCGGCCAAAAATCCGCCACGTTCGCTTTTCCGGCGAACTCAGTCGCTTTCCCGGCGTGGTAAAAGAACTCCGCCCCGCTCTCCGACTTCGCGTCCAGCAGATCCTTCGAGAATATCAGGTTCCCGATCAGGTTGAACGACATCAGGAAGAAAAATCTCCGAACGTCGACGCCGCCGCCGCCGCCGCCGCCGTCTGCGGCGGCGACTTCCCCGATGAACTCCAGCATCCGGTCGACGCACTTCGCCCGGACGCCGCGCATGGCCTCCATCGGCGCGGCGGCGAAGAACTCCGCCGTGCAGAGCCGGCGGAGGGACCGCCAGTGGGGCCCGTACTGGGCGGTGATGAGGGACCCCTCGTTGCCGACGTCGCCTTTCATGGACTCGTAAATCTTCCGGCCGGCGAAGACGGCGTCGTGGTGGCGGAACATGGCGCGCGCGGCGGCGCTGGTGGAGACCACCACCGTGGTCATGCACCCGAGGTGGAGGGTCATGACGGGCCCGTGGCGGCGGGCCAGCGCGGCGAGCGACCTGTGGGGGGCGGACGCCCCCCTTGCGAGCTGGAAGATGTTTCCGAAAAAGGGCCACGGGCGTGGGCCCGGAGGAAGGCGTCCCAAGGCCTCACGACGTCGGTGATGACGATGCATCTTCATCCATGCGGCCGAGAAAATCAAGGCCAGAAGCATGGCGGCGTACGCGTAGCAGTCCATTTCAATGTGCATGATTGAATTGAGTTTGGTTTTTTTTTTTTTTTGTATATAATGCCAATATATATATATTTCATACATCAACTAGGGATGGTCATTAAAAGACATGTTTACGAATTGTTATATCATAGAGACAAATTAAAAAATACAATGATATAGGTAATTTATTGGAAAATATATTCTATTTGTTAATATAAATGTTAAGTTGTTCAATTACTCTAACTGTTCAAGCTTTTAGATTATATGATTTTGGGTTAACATGGTAACAGAGCGTTAGTCTAATGATGATGGCTTGAGTATTGACCTTTGTATAAAAATATAATTCTTAAAAAAAAATAGATAACCGTAATATTGAAAATAGTGTGAATATATATAAGAATTAATTGATGTCTCTTTAAATTTTAGTCACATTAAATTCTATTTTCATCTCTTAAATATATTGTAAATTATAGTATTACATAACAATATCCTGAACCCATAATGTAACAATAATGTAAGATCATGCATTTCCTGATAGAATTATATAGACACGGTTAATAATGCTATAGTATGGTACGAATATCCATTATTGTTATTTTTTAATTATTATCATTATAATATTAGTAGTCAGGACAAATTTCACATCTTATCAAACCAATTAATTATTCTGCAACGAAAGTGATTTTGTTTTCGTTCAGAGGCCTTCGCTAATTAGTTGGCGTTCTATTGAAATAATTTAATCGTGCAACATTTGATGGGGATTTGGGGGAGCAAATTCTATACCAAGAAAATAGTTTCTCCATTGATGTTATCTTCATCTCTTTATTTTTCTTTTTTCGTTTTAGGTATCATCCATTTTTAACACGGTATCAGAGAAGTACAAGTAAAGTTACAAAGAACCTATTGCAGTAGTATTTAAATTTCCCAGAATCTCAACGAGAATACAACAAATGTACAACGGATCGACAAGGTCACCGAGTCACAAGGCACTTTTCCAACTTATGCCTACGGATATTTGTACAAATCGTCAAGCCCTCGTTTACCCAGAGAGGATAATTAGCTCAAATAATCTACAATTCAAAACACAAATAGTTGTGTGTAAGTTACAAGAATCAACTGACTGGTCCGGTTTGATCAATCAGCGTCCCGACCCTTTCTCCACACAATGCCCTCGATATATTTCCAGGCTCGTGTAGATTGAATACCCCAACTGCATGAATATCACATTTTAGTAAGCGAAGAAACTTATCAGATCATGGACGAACACGGAGAAGAAACTTTTCAAGATAAGCATTCTTTTGTAATTAGACTTAAGCTCAAGGACCTTTTCATAATTAACCCAAACGTAAATGCACAAGACCTGGAATCCTGTTATCCTCACAGAACGTCATTGCCATAAGATCCATCGGAGATGCCCCCCGGGCCGCTAACTCCCTGAACGAAATGTGTTCCGCAGCTATGCTATTATTTCTAGAGTCGCAAACATAGACACAATCTACATTTGTACCTTTCAAGATAGCATCTGCGTGAACTGTGGGCAAAAATTAAAATTCACACATTAACAATTGGAGGGAACACACATTAACAATTATGACGGTCTGGAAAATTACCACTAAACCTTAAACCCTTCAGGTTAGACGTGTAGTGAGGTCGTCATTCGTCAAGTATTTTAAAATTTAACCGCCAAGGGGGTGGTTTTCATAAATTTCAAAGTTGTGTGTTTTTGTTGCACCAAATCTCGAGGTACTTTTTTTTTTAACTATCACATAATGTAATTATCATACATGGAAGTGACATACTCTCGGTTGCTCTGAGAGCTGCGGATGTATCAGTCGTAAAGAGCGGGTTCCCCATGCTGGCCCCAATACCACCAAAAATCACGACCCGTCCTTTTTCTAGATGCCTAATGGCACGTTGCCTGTTATAAGGTTCGGCAACCTCCGGCATAGAAAACGAACTCTGCACGCGTGTTTGCACGCCTACTTTCTCAAGAGCTGACTGAAGTAGTATGGAATTCATCACAGTTGCCATCATTCTGGTTACAATCGGAGATAATATCATTTTCCATGAATGAGAATTGAAAAGAAACATGAATTATTGACAACTCAAACCACAGTGACTTAGCACGCAAAAATATTTACTACAGTATGTAAAACAAAACAAAAAAGGACTATGCTCTTAGTATATATAGATATATTTAGTACGAGTACTTGCTTTCTTGCTAGCCTATAATAAGCAGATAGTGCTACTATATACCAAGTGTTTATATATTTCCCTATGCTTACACAAAATAGTTTCTTCTCCTTCTGGTTAAATATGAATTAACAATTTGGGAAGAAATCAGGCGTATTAACAATGTTTTCAGAAAAGCATAAATGTAAGACCAGAAATTGTTAGACGTCACCTATACACGACTTCCTATTCATGGAACTGGATGGAGTAATGATAGAAAAAATAATTATGAAAACAATCAGATTTTAAAACTTCAAGGGAATTGAGAATGAAAGGTTCGTTAGAATGTAAATAGATGATGAATCAAACAAACAAAAATAACAAAATAAGAGTATACAATATCATGCATTGACAGTAGGTCTGTAATCCATGAATCTAACCACAAACAAACAGTTCAAATTAACTATCAGGTTCAAACTTCAAACTAAGAAACCTTACCCAATCTGATGAGCAGTACACCTATCTAATCCGGTAGATGTAACCCACGCATCTTCACAAAAGAAGTTGCGCCCACCGACAACTATAGCCACCTAAAGAAAAAGGAGGAAGCTTTTCAAGGTCAGGAAAAATTGAAAGATGGAAAACATTCAAGTTGCAAAAATGAGAATCTTGAGAAAATAATACCTCAACACCATGTTTGCACGCTATTAAAACTTCTTTGGCAATCAGTGTGACCACCTATCAAAATATGTAAGATAAAATGGAATCTATTTATACCATATTCTTAAATGTAAATCCATGGTGCATGTGTAGTTCTTATTCGAATCAAGACAAGAAGGTAAATATATATTAACTCATCCTATATACCTCTGGGTCGATATTATTAGGAGCATTTCTAGCTAGGGTAGAACCACTAATTTTGAACACGACTCTTCGCCACCTGAGGTTATTTGATGGTTTCGACTTCATGGTGTTAATCTGACCACCTGAACTATTAGTTGGTGTTCCTAGTCTGCCAAAATACATCTAATATGAGCAAATCAAACCATCATACCGAGAGAAAACGAACAAAATAAAAACTTGTCAATTGTTGCTGCATTTCCCTTTATGCAAGTAAACATAATTATGCAAAGCAATCACCTTTAACTATATCAGAAGCTCGTTTCACAGGAAATTAGGAGTTGTATGCGTCATGATTGAAATTCGGTAAAAAAATAAGGAACAAAATCGAAAAGTTTATGCAAATTTCGACACTTTTGCACCTAATTTTGTACCTCTTGTACTGCTTGGACGAGTAGGACCCTCCACCACCGCCACCGGGGGACTTCTCATCCTCGACCGCCGGCGAAACTTTAGTGGAGATCGAGTTTCCGACGATCCGCTCCATCTGCTTGAACCACGGCCAGTGACTCACGGGCACGTTGCCGCCGCCGGTCATCCGATGCCTCTCCAGCTTATACCGCTTCTTCAGATTGTCCACCTTGTTCTTACACTGCTCCACGCTCTTCATCTGGTTGTCGCACCTCTCGCTCACAACCGCCGCCACCTCCTCCCAGTCCCTGCCCCTCAGATTCCCCCTCTTCAGCTGGAGAAACTTGTCGCTGTACGCCTCGAGCAGGCACGCGATCGCCGTGTCGCTCCACTCTTCCCGATCCTTCCTGTAGTCTCCGCTAGAGCCGGCGGAGGGCAATCTAGTCCGTTTGGACGTGCCGCCGTTGTTGTCATCTCGATCGACGAAGCGCTTCCCTGATGCGGAGCTCGGATCCGGATCGGATTCGAACGGGTCGGGTTCGGGGTCGTAAGGGCCGATTTGGTACGGCGGAGTTTGGGCGGAGGATGCTTGGGCGGGATTAGGGTTTTGGTGGTCGTCGAGGAGGGGAAAATCGTCGTCACAAGAGGCCATGGACGGCGTCAAGTAAACGGAAACGGGGACGGACGTGAAAAGAGAGATGGCGCCGTTAAGGATATTGTGATTTGGGGTTGGGGGAGAGGCGTTACATTCGTGACGAGTCCGTTACGTAGGCACGTTATGAGATGTCAAGTGGGTGGGACCATTTTCCGCTTGTGACCCGACCCGTAGAGGATCGCGAAAATGGGTGGAGCGATTAGTTTTTTGGTTCCTACTTGCCCCCTGTGATTTTGCGAAACACAAATTTGACCCCCCACATTTTATTTCTTCTTCATTTTACCCTCAATAGTTATTTAGATTAATATTTGCCACCACATATTTTTATTCAATCTTGATTTAAGTTTAACACGCAATAATTTTTTGAAATTAATATTAGCCACCAATTTTTTTTTCTCATTTTTATAGTGTTCACTTCGTAAATTGTGTTGACGGTTTAATTATGACTGAGTCGAAAACCCGAAAATCTGGATCGAAAACTCGAAAAAAACCGTCGTGAGCCGAGCCCAATTTTTTTTGAGACACGAGAAGGAAAAAATTAAAAAGTTGATTCGAGCTCGGCCCAAAAAAATATGGAACCAAAAGCCCGGATCGACCCGTTTTTTATATATAATTTATTTACTAAATATTATATATTTTTATATAATTTTTAATATTTAATTAATAATTTAATTTTAAAAACTTAAATTATAAATATGATATACAATAGTATTATTTAAAATTTAAAATTTTATTTTTCTCATACAAAAATTAATAAAATATTATTTTTAATAATTAAAAAAAATTTAAATAAAAAAATGGGCTCGGCTCGGACCGTCGAGCTCGGTCCCTAGCCGGACCTTCATTTCAAAAAATTCGAACTGACCGGAACCGACAAAATAATATTTTGGGCCAGTTTTTGAAAATTTTGAGACCGGCCCGGCCCGGCCCGCGCCGATCACTAAGTTTAATGATTTATTAGTGATTTTCTTTTTCAAATTTTATTAAATTAATCAAGATTAAATTTGAAGTATAAATTTAATGAAACAAAATTCATGTATCAACATATAAAAATCAATGCACCCTTAATTTACAATTATATGTTACTCTAAGTAACTTTCATATTAATGGTATATAAATAAGTACAACTCGTTCAATTTCCGAAAATTTGATACATTTTTTAGTTCAAAATATTAAAAAGATGTGATTTTTTTTTAAATAAAAAAGTAAATTGTGAAAATATATTTAAAAAAAATTAAAGTAAAAGTAAAATTAAATTAAAAAAAAAATAATTATTTAATATCATAAGTATTTTTTTAATTAATTTTGTTATGAAAAATAAATAAAACCAATTTGAATGTATTGTTTTGAAAGTAAAAGTATTGTTTTGAAACATAAATATAAAAATTTAATGGGCTAGAGTCGTTCTAGAAGGCATGAGATTTATTTGTAGAGTACCCACAGAATGTACATACGGTCCTCGAGCCCACAAAGGGACGTGGCCTTTCCCCTTTCTCAAGTTTAGCCCCACAGTCAAAGTCTGGCCTTTCCCCTTTCTCAAGTTTAGCCCCACAGTCAAAGTCGGAGATCTTGATTGATCACAGAAGAGGCAGTTATGAAATTTCAACATTTCTACTTTTTACTACCGTAACTAATTTAAGTAATTCAACCATTATGTAAAATTTGTATTATCAGAAATTTAATTAAAATAAACTAATGAATAAGCTTATAAAATAAGAATATTTTTTTTAATTTATTTTTTTATTTTAAAATATATAAATTTATACAGTACATAGTAGATAATTCAATAACTATAAAATAAAATAAAATTATAAACTCCATTAAAATAAAAAATATTCTCCAATAATTTTTTTAAGAATATTCTTAAGCCACTTTGAAAAAGGAGTTTTCTTTCGGAAGAAGAAACCCTAACCCTTGAAAAAGGAAATTTGCCGCCCCTAAACTTTCAACCTAAAAATACAGCAAATATAAAATAAAATAAAATTATACAGTAGTATATATAAAAGTGATACCCTGTTTTTTACCACGATTTCGTCTTCTTCTTTTCCCTCTCTTGAGAAAGGTGTAAAACCAGAACAAACATACTGAAAACCGAAGAGTATTTATTCGTTCTTTCACTCAGAGAGAATAATTAAAAAAATGCATTCAAGTCACTTGTTGCTCGAGGAACCAATCCGGATGGCAACCATCTTAGAGCCATCCAAAGCGGTTAGAATATTTTCACTTTTTTTCTCGAATTCACGCAGATCTGTTTCAGGCAGTACCGATCGATTCCGGTCAGATTTCTGATTTCTGCGTTTTTCTGTATGCAGAGTTACTTCCCGGCGATGACGAAGATCATTGGGACACTCGGTCCTCGCTCTCAATCCGTGGAGGATATTTCTGCTTGCCTCAAGGCGGGAATGTCTGGTAAGTGGTAACCAATCGCTTACTTAAAAAAAAAAAAAAACTGGATATTTATTTATTTATTTATTCCATGAACTGTTTAGTTGCGAGATTTGATTTTTCATGGGGTGATGCGGAGTATCACCAGAAGACACTTGAGAACTTGAAGACTTCTATCAAGAGCAGTAAGAAGCTATGTGCTGTAAGTATAATGATTTAATTAGGTTTTATATTGTTTTTGTTGGAATAATTGTTCGATTTAAGCTGTATCAGTAAGTAGTACCAATCCGCTCATTTCTTTAAATTTTGATTTGATCGATGATCAGGTTATGCTTGACACTGTTGGGGCCGAAATGCAAGTTGTTAATAAAAGTGAGAAAGCTATAACTCTTAAAGAAGATGACAATGTTGTTTTAACACCTGATCAAGGTCAAGAGGCATCGTCGGATGTTTTGCCGATCAACTTTGCTGGATTGGCCAAGGTTTTTGTTATATTAAAACTCAATTGTTTTGGTTTGCTTGATATTTTATGTGTAACCTTTTAGTGTACTTGGTTAGTAATCGAGTTTATTATGTACAGGCCGTGAAGAAGGGAGACACCATTTTTGTTGGTCAGTATCTATTTACAGGGAGTGAAACCACTTCTGTTTGGCTGGAGGTATGGGGTCTAATTTTGAAAATTCATTGTGTATTTTTTTACGACATTTTTTTAATTTAATTTTTATGTGGGTCTTTTAAATAGATTTATCCAAAAAATTGCTAAATAAATTTGTTGTTGTTCTGTTAAATAGATTTATCCAAAAAATTGGTAAATAAAATTGTTGTGGTTCTCTTTTGTCTATTAAAAAGAACATTACCTCAAAGTCCAACCAAATAAATTTATTTTTAATTGATCATTATCTGGAGAAAGTAATTTGAAAACCCAAGCTGCTTGCAGAATTTCTGTTCTTTTGCCTTGGCTGAACAAATTCACATATAATTTTTGTTTTGAGCTCTTGATTTTCAGAAGAGTGTGGTTTTTCTTGTGCAGGTTATTGAAGTTCAGGGTGATGATGTAGTTTGTGCGGTCAAGAATTCTGCAACTTTGGCTGGATCACTATTTACTTTGCATGCTTCTCAAGTTCATATCGATCTGCCTACACTAACTGATCAAGACAAGCAGGTTAGCAATGCAATGTTGTTTACCACTCGTGTACCACTTTTTCGTTCATTCTTGAAGTGGGAATTTGAAGGACTCATGGCTTGGACAGCATATAACATAATTTTTACCTTTAAAAACACTGAATCTTGCTAGTTAAGTGAACACCTACCTGAAATCTTGAAATGCAATTGATTTTTGTAATCTCTTCTTAACATGTTCATAATTTATGCTTCAGGTTATCAGCTCATGGGGTGTTAAGAATAAAATTGATTTCCTGTCATTGTCGTATACACGTCATGCAGAGGACGTTCGTGAGGTAAGGATAATATGGTCCTTGATTTCTTTATTTTGAGGGAGTGTGCATTTATTATGGTCTTCCAATCATATGTATACTTAGCCACTGACAATTTTGTTTAATGCAGGCCCGGAACTTTCTATCTACGCTTGGTGATTTAAGTCAGACACAAATCTTTGCAAAAATTGAAAACGTAGAGGTGATTTTAAAGACTGCTCTAGTACTGATGGGTGGACTTCTCATCAGAATTAGTTGAAAAGTCCCAACTGCTTAATTTGTCTCTTTTGTTATTGCAGGGATTAACTCACTTTGATGAGATTCTTCAGGAGGCAGATGGCATCATCTTATCACGAGGAAACCTTGGTATAGATCTTCCTCCTGAGAAGGTGAGCTTTACCTAAAATCACTTTGCATGTGTTCTTTTCCTTTAGTTGAGGTATCCATTTTTGGGCTCCCCATTTTGATTTATTTCATGTTTGTGTATGACATTCAATAGATTTATTTCATGTTTATCTGGATCTAAAGCGTGAGAAATACACCATCCGTTCCACAAAGATAAGACACATTTTGCATTGTCCCAAAAATATGAGACACTTGCCAAATTTTAGATGTGCACCTCTTTCTCATACAAGTACAATCTTACATGCCCCTATTTAATGTGCCTTTGGTATTCAAACCAACAGACCGCAGTAGAATATTTTATTGATTAATCGGTGTTTGGTACTAACATGGGGATATAGTTAGAAAATTGTATGTAAAATTGATGTTTCAACTTTATTAACCATCATTTTGCTGACCTTTGTGGAAGTGGAAACATTGTATCTTTATTAACCATCATTTTTCTAATTCTTTTGTAATTGCAGGTGTTCTTGTTTCAAAAGTCTGCGGTTTACAAATGCAACATGGCTGGGAAGCCAGCAGTGGTAACACGCGTTGTTGATAGTATGACTGACAATCTCAGGCCCACTCGTGCTGAGGCCACTGATGTCGCTAATGCTGTATTGGATGGTGAGTCAATGTCCTATGTATTTGGGTGGAAAGTGTGATCTACTTTTGTGCTTGTTATATAGTTTCTTCTAGTTAGTTTTGTTAGCTTTCAGTACAGTATTTGATGTGTATTCTGCATCCCTGCATATTATTTATGATGGTATTACCTTTATAGTTTTCTGTTTTCTCTTTGAAATTTTTATTCTTCAGTCTTTTGCTTTATATTCTTTATTGAGTAAGCCTAACAACCTAGTGTGATATCAAATGTGGGGGTTTCAGGATGTGACACTATTCTTCTTGGTGCTGAGACCTTGCGAGGATTATACCCTGTTCAGACTATTACCACTGTTGGCAAGATTTGTGCCGAGGTTAGTGCATCTTTTAGCCTTGTGAATTTAATAGCTGCAGATATTTTCTTGATTTTTATTGTATTTATTTCCTAGTAGGAGAGTAGCATAATCTCGTTTTCAACCAGACAACCACAATTTTAAATAGAACTTCCATTTGTGTGCTATTTTCTTAAACAGGCAGAGAAGGTCTTCAATCATGACCAATACTTTAAGAGGACAATGAAATTTGTTGGCGAACCTATGACCCACTTGGAATCTATTGCTTCCTCTGCGGTATGTGGCAATGATAATGATTTGAAAAAAGGAGCAGCCTAAGATAACATTTTTGAGTCTTGTGCCTAGCCTACTAATTGGTTAGTAACTCTCTCTGCATTTTAGCATGTAGGTCCGTGCGGCCCTTAAAGTGAAGGCGTCTGTCATCATATGCTTTACATCGTCTGGAAGAGCAGCAAGGTTCATACTTTTTTTGAGTGTTTAGAGTGAAAGTTGAAAATATTTGCTAATATAGATTTTAGCACGAGTTTACTAAAACATCATCCTTGTTGGTGTAGATTGATAGCAAAATATAGGCCTACAATGCCTGTTTTATCTGTTGTCATTCCTCGACTGAAGACAAATCAACTCAAGTGGAGTTTCAGTGGTGCATTTGAGGTACAATTTCTTTTAGCCCTTCTCTAGATATTCTACAATAAAATTTGATCATTTATGTTATCAGTTGGTTGTAATTTGTTTTCCTTATGACGACCTTATTTTTCTTTTTACGCATTTGTTCAGGCAAGGCAATCTCTTATAGTGCGTGGGCTTTTCCCTTTGCTGGCTGATCCTCGGCATCCTGTAAGTTATTTGTAATATTTTGGCTCAAGTGCGAATGTACCCTTGTTTCGATTCCACAAATTAATTGCACCCTTAGTAGATAGCAATATGTGCTCAACCTAAAAAGATTCGTCAGATTAACTGATATCAAATTTACCTTTGTTTCTCATCATCTGTATTCAATGACAGGCTGAGTCTACGAATGCAACTAATGAGTCGGTTCTGAAGGTAGCACTTGATCATGGAAAAGCCTCGGGAGTGATCAAGTCTCACGATCGTGTAGTTGTCTGCCAGAAAGTTGGAGATGCATCCGTTGTTAAGATTATTGAGCTTGAGGATTAAGTTAAACCCTTCCTAATTCAATACTACATCCCCCTTTATCTCGTTTAAATTTTACTTGTAATTTTTCATTGTTTCGATAGAACCATTCCCGGAAGTTATAAATTTTGGCTCTCCAATCTCCATGAATTAACAAGGCTATCATCACACCTTTTTTTTTTATTTATTTATTTATTATTTTTACTTATATTTTGCTCCGGTGCAAGTTGTTTATGTGGTGCAAATTTTGTGAGCCATAATTGATAATGAAATTATATTTATTATTTTATAATAGAATTTTACACTTATTTTATTCTCTATTTAATAATATTTGTTTTTTTAACTTTTATGTTTGGATTAAACTGTGTAACTGAGGGAAGAAGTGACATTATTGGCAAAAGGTTATTTCAGTAAAAAAGGGAAGAAGTGACATTATTGGCAAAAGGTTATTTCAGTAAAAAAATGTAGCTATTTTTTCAAATGTTTAAATTTACATTTTATTTGTAATTACAATTTTTTTATTTAAAATTTAAAATATATTTAAAATTTTTAATTTAAAGAGACTATCTCACATTTTTTATTTAAAATTTAAAATATATTTTTTATTTTTAATTCAAAGAGACTATCTCACAGGCTCCTGACGGTGTGAGTAGTATATTTTTATACGAATCAAAATAAATAATTATCCATGGAGTAATAATTTGTCGGCTCTCGCGGCCAAATGGATAAGGCATGTGACTTTTAAATTTAATAGTACCCTTTTTTCGTTTTTTTTTTATTATATTTCACAAATTAATAACATTTCTTTTTTGTATTTACATTTTTTTTTGATGTTTTGTAACTTTTTTATTTTAATAAATTTATGTGTTTATAATTATTTAATAAATATTATAAATTTATTTTAGTTTATTTGGTCAAATAAAGACTTACATTCGGTCAAGTCCTTAAATATTAATTTATGTTAGTTTTATTGACGAATTGTTTTTAATTTTGCATGTGAACCCATTTTGTGGACCATTCATAACGTGTCAAGAATCATTTCTCAATATTTATACTACTATTAATAATTTATAATAATTAAAAATGTGCACATTTTGAATATATTTTGCACATTTCTAGAAAATACACAGCGAAATTGAAAATCCTAAATGTTACCGCGGTGAAATTGTAATTAAACCATAGCACACAGTTAAAAACAAAATATATTTTATTTTATTTTTTAATTTCATTTTACAGAAACAATAAAGTAATGGAGGAGCAGTAGAGCACGCGGAAACGAAATCCTCTTTCCATCTCTACTTGCGCACACACCGCCAAACGGCGTCGTATCGTCAGCGCTGGGGGTTTTATCCGGTAGAATCGAATCTCCGGGAACGCAACACCCTGTACGCGCAGCTTTTGTCCGTCACACGTATGGGCGCATCGCTATCGAATTTGTCAGAAAACGGGTCGGGCAACGGCGGACCGGGCCTCGGTGACATACCGGAGAGCTGCGTGGCGTGCGTGTTCCTCTACCTATCGCCGCCGGAGATATGCAACTTGGCTCGGCTCAACCGCGCATTCCGCGGCGCCGCCTCATCCGACGCCGTTTGGGAGACCAAGCTCCCACCCAATTACCACCATCTCCTCGACCTCCTTTCCCATCCCGATGCCCATCAAGGCCTCTGTAAGAAGGACATTTTTGCCCTCCTCTCGCGCCATCTCCCTTTCGAGGACACCAACAAGGTTTTTTTAATTTTTTGTTTTGTTTTTTTTAATTTAATTGATTGTTTTGTTCTTTGTTGCTGATACTCAGAGTCCTCTGTGATTCAGTGGTTTAATTTCATTTTCATGGTGTAACTGGAGTCCGTCACTGATTTCAACCTTCTTAATTTTCTTCAATTTGCTTAAACTCAATTTTGGTTTCAGGATATGCATCTAAGTTGAATTTAATCAGTTTGTTCTTTATCATTTATGAATTCCTAAGATCTTCCATCTCTGTTTTTTGGCAGTATTGTGCTGTTGTTATGGTTTTATCAATCACAATTATTTAATTCAACTTGATTACAAAACAAATGAGTGTTTATCTATTCTAAGCATTGGCTCCAAGATGGTAAAAAACGATTCGAACGTCCACTTCGGAGTGGGTTTAAGCCTGAAATGAATCGCTATAGCATCTTGAGTGAAAAAATGAGATGTGAGTTTGTATGCAATGCAGCCAATGCTGCTTTTAGATTCTGGTAGATAACGCTTTCTTCGATTTCTCGTTCGGACGACTGCAGGTTGTGTGGATAGACAAATTCAGTGGGAGAGTGTGCATGTCAATTTCAGCCAAGGCAATGGCAATAACAGGCATTGAGGACAGGAGATATTGGAATTGGGTTCCGACCGAGGAATCTAGGTTAGTTTTTCAGCTCTCTACGTGTGATACACTTTCCATATGGACATATATTTTTTATCCACTGAATTATGGCAAGAATCTTGATGTTGCGGTATGAGACATGATCGTGTGCATATGTATTTATAGTTAAATTTGCAGCAAGATTTGAGCATAGATTTGTATATACTCTCAGGTTGTTGTTTCGCGATTACTTTTCAATTCAAACTATGATATTGTAATGCATGCATCCAATATCATTTACGCTATTTTTTTTGTCCCATGGCGTTTTTGGCCTCAAACTTCGAAGACTGACCTTATTAAGTTATATATTTAAGAAGATAGAGAAAACACAATTTCATGATGTAATACTTTAATTAAACTTAAATAAGGCCGGACCAGACATTTTGAAAGATATCCTGATTCGTGTAACTTATAATCTTGAGACCGAGGGGTGGGGGTGGTATAACTAGAAGGGCTTCTGTTTACTTCTTTGATCTTTCTTACATAGGCTGTTTTACAAACTTTCTGTTAAATTTGGAAGTAGTAATTAAAAAATAAAATCAAATTGTATTTGAAGTCTCATACGGATGTCTCATTTCAACTTGTTTTTATATATTGTACACATTGTTGTATTGAGGTACAGTATATGATAAAATGTAGTACTTATTTCCGCCGAATTATTTATATCTTTGGAAAGAAAAGGATTCTAGTAGAGTTTCTGTTTCAGGTGTGTGTGTGTGTGTGTGTGTGTGTGTGTGTGTGTGTGTGTGTGTGTGTGTGTGTGTGTGTGTGTGTGTGTGTGTGTGTGTGTGTGTGTGTGTGTGTGTGTGTGTGTGTGTGTGTGTGTGTGTGTGTGTGTGTGTGTGTGTGTGTGTGTGTGTTCGAGCTTTTTGTTTACAGTTTCTTGAATAATGACAGTGGAAGTAAGATTAAGCTAATGAAAAAGTCGAACTAAATCTTTGGATTTTTTTCAGAACTGTTCAATTAGAGTATTACCTGCCCTAGAGCTGAAGGAATAACTCCGGCAGCTTTAGATTTTTGATGTTCTAGGCAGTGAGCATTTTGGCATATTGGAATTAATCCTCGCTGCAGAATTATGCACATGTTTTTGAAGATTATGTACATATATACATACCTTCACTCTATGCAAACTTAGTTACAAATACTTCATGTTTTCTTAGTTTGAAAAAACACAAGCATTAGAATCAATTTCTTTTCGGTAACAGCTCAGTTTTTGCAGATTTGGTGTGGTAGCCTATCTGCAGCAAATATGGTGGTTTGAAGTTGACGGCACCGTAAAATTCCCCTTCCCACCTGATATATACTCTCTCTCATTCCGAATTCACCTTGGGAGATTCTCCAGAAGGCTCGGGCGCCGTGTTTCCAGTTTTGAACATGCTCACGGATGGGAAATAAAGCCCGTAAGGTTTGAATTCTCCACTTCAGACGGACAGCAAGCGTCTAGTGAGTGCTTTTTAGACGACCCACATCAAGACGACAGTAGTAATAATAGTAATACAAGTCATAAGCGTGGGTGCTGGATTGACTACAAGGTGGGGGAATTCATCGTTAAGGAGTCGGGCCTAGAAACTGAAGTGCGATTTTCGATGAAGCAAATTGATTGTACGCATTCCAAAGGCGGGATTTGTGTTGATACAGTTTCGATTATACCGGTTGAGTTGAATGGTCGTAGGCGAAGAGGGGTTTTGAAGTGAATAGTGGTGGGTGTATTCTTCGTTTTTTCATTCTTCCAATATGATCGTACGCCTTGCGCCTCTAGGTATGTTCCTCTCGTCCCTTTGTAACCTCTTTCATTTTTCGGTTTTTGTGAGTAGTGCGATTTTGTTTCCTGTGCACTCTTTCTTAACATGTAAAAGATTGCCCCGGGCGTATTGTGGTTATTACGTGTATACAGAACTATACCAACAATACACAAACGCAAGACGAAGGTGACGGGAATTATATGACAACATTTTTAACATGTATAAATATGTTACATTTGGGGAACTCTTCCAATAGCACTATCTACAAGACTGCAAATTTAAAATTTACGAGTCTTCTTGGCAAATAAACAGTACTCACTCTTTCTCAAATCTATAGTCACATTTCTTTTGTAATTACAAAAGAAGTGTGACTATTTGTTGGAAGATTATATATAAAAATTTGTGGCTTTGTGCACTTATTGAAATTGTCAAATACAGCTTCTGAATTTTTTTCCCTTTTGAATGTTCAAAGAATCACATAGGGAATATAGTACTACTATATTTCTACAGCATACACCTAAAGAATAATTGAATGAAGTGTCAACTTATGATCCATTGATTATATTATATTTTCATTTTATTTTTCATATCAATTGTATATTTATTGTAACCTGCATTGTTGAGAGCTGTAGCCTGTAACCATGTAAGTTGAAATTACGTCTTCGACGTAGTATACCAATTTTTCGTGAAAATGGTTAAGTATGAAACACTTGACATGTCGATCACAGCGCAATGCAACTCAGCGCAGTTGCAGACGACTCAATGCGCTCACACAGTTCAGCTCAGTTGCAAACTTGAAGTAATGTAAACCAAGATAGTTTGTCACAAGAGTTTATGTAATTGATTTCATTTCATTGAAAATAAAACGAAAACTATTACAAGTAGAGAACGGTAGGCAAACGAATACTAGAGGCAGTCCAAGTGACGCAGCACTCCCACACTCTAGAATCCCAACACTTAAACGCTTAGAGCTAAGTCACATAACCCTATTATGTTGCGTCAAGCGAACAGCACTACAACGTAAACTCAAACACGGTGCGCACAACACAACACTTGAAATCTCCAACTAAAAAACTAAGTAAAAACCTAATTCGGAAAGTGTATTGGGAGAAGTGAATTTCCAAATCGGGGTCATGGGTATTTATAGGCGTCTAGCACGTGTAAACGCCGGAGCTCACACGTGTAAACGCCGGGCTGACGTCACACGGAAATTCTTGACGTCACACTTCCGGAATCTTCGAATCTTCGAATCTTGAATCTTCGAAACTTGATTCTTCGACTCTTGATTCTTGAGTTCTTTGAGCGCATGAATTCTTGATTCTTGAATTCTTCAACCGCATGAATTCTTGGGCGCTTCCACTTTCACTTAGCTCCAATGCACCTCAACGCTCCAACTTCACTTGGCTTTGAAATTCTTCTAAGTGTTGAAGTTGAACGCATCGTCATCTTCATTGCATGGATAAAATGTTGACAACGCATTTTGAATCTTGCACGCCTGACTTCCGGATGGACGCCTCAACGCATGTCGCACACATGCGCACAGCGCATTACATGCGTTTAGACGATTGCATGCGCTCGACTTCACCATGACGCGCAAATGCGCTCAGCGCTGCTGGTTGGTGCGCTCGTGCGCTCGGCGCACAGCACGCGTTCGGGCGCTCATGCGCGCTCATGCGCTCAGCTTCCTGGTTTGAGCGCAAATTCTCTTGGCGCTCCAGCCTGAAAGTCCATGCGCTCAGCTGTTTACCTGCAAACACAACAAGCAACAAACACACAAACGAGTCGACGCCAAAACATACATTTACATAAGTGTATACTATTAGAGATGCTCTAATAAGTATTTTACTAGTATTTTATATTTAGATATCTATTTCAACAAACTTTGTGCATTATCCTAAAATCTTTTCCAAGTGAACCAAATTCCATTTAGGTAACAGTCCGAAAATAGATTCACACAATTACACACACAATGAATGTTTAATTTATTTTTTTTTTTTTACCGTAGTTGTTGGGACTTTGGAGGTTGTATAGTACTAGTAGTATTCAAACATTTAGTAATGTCTGCGTTATTTATGTATTAGTTGGTGTGTGGATCAAGTGTGTATAGTGTCGCTCACATGAGCATAGGCGGGTGGTAAGACATGTGATGATATGAGTGTAACTTTTCGAATTTCAAGGTATATTATTTATATTTAACCAAATAAATTTAAAAAAAATGTAAACTTTTTAGTTCTGGTAAAAAACTAAAAATAATTATTTTCTTTTCAAAGTGCAAAGTAATTACCAGGCAATATGCTGTGTTATAAAAAGTAGAATTATAAAAGTATTTACCAAATCGTAAGATTATATATTTATGTTTGTGTTTATTTATTAAAAAAAAAATAAAAAATACTCGTGGGTCCCGTAATTAAAACACTAGGTATTAGTTACTTACATCCCGGGCGGCGCAGGCTGGCTGTGAAGAGTTTACACCTGTATGGCTGTATGTACTTGCTTCTTCTTGGGTGACTTGATTGTACCCAATTTATCTCTATTTATTATTTAATTATATAATGTATTACTTTTATTTAAATAATAATTATATAATTGTATATTTATAAATATATGCTATTTTTGAACTCATTTTGGTCAATTTTATTGTACTTTGTTTTATCAATTTTTCACAAAACACACTTTTTTAATTTTGTCGTAATGGTGCTAAGACTTCACTTCGATCATCTTCATTTGCAACTGTTCTTCGCTTATACTGTATGGTCGAAAGACAGAACAAAAATTGTCTATAACATTGCAATATAAAATTAAGATGAGGTTGAGTTGAATCAACGCCTGCAACTCTATTAGTGTTATATATTCTCTCTTGTATGTGTCCTTAATTTTCACACAACTTTTTTTGGTAAACAAGTTGTATATTTTTTTGTACTATACTATTATGCATAAATGTTACTCATAAATTGCATGAAAACAGTTAGTTAATTTGAATCTAAGGAGGTGCACAATAACTTGTGAGGTGAAGTAAAGAACATTTACATCTCTTTATTATGCATGCAAAATTATTGTGCTAACAAATTTATTTATTTATTTATTGGTTTATCTATATTTGGTCCTTGTGGAATTTGGCATCAAACCAATGCTTTCACTTTTTATTTATGACACCCCTCCAATAATATTTTCATATTCCAATCATTGAAAAGCTTCTTAAAATTGGAAAATGACCACTCTTCAATTCGTGTACAACAATATTAAGATACAAAACAATAATAATTTCATAACTTATTGGAAATTAAAATTAAAATTCCCGTTAAACATTGACGTGGTAGTGATGGAAAATATAATTAATCCAACATTTTATATACACACATTAGCAACTCAATAATGTGATGATGTGTGACAAAATAGAAATACAAGTTCCAACAATCTAGCTAGTCTAAAAATATCAAAGGCATATAATTTTAATTTCAAAATTGTTTTTATATAATTTGTCAAAGTTATGTCAATAACACCTTAAAAGACTTTGTTAAGTTGATAAGGTTGTTCAACTTAATTATGTGAGTCCAAGATATTTTAACAATTCGATGTGAGATATTTTAACACTTTCCCTCACGAGTAACTCGGAAATTCCATCGGAAAGATTTTTTAACCGTTCGATGTGGGATATCTTAATACTAAAATTCCATCGGAATTACTCATGGCCGGAAATCTATCGATATCGATAGGGGCAATGTTCGTAAACCAATTGATGTGAGATAACTTAACACTCCCTTTCACGAGTAAGTCGGAAATTTTATCGAAATTATTCGTGGCCGAAAATTCCATCGGCAAATGTGCCCACAATCTCAAATTCCATAGAATTACTCGTGGTTGGAAATTTAATCGACGACAAGGGTGCTCACAGCCGGAAATTACATTGACTGGGACACTCACATCGTATTGAGTTTGCTCTGATACCCTGTCAAAGTTAAATCAATATATTTTTAAAAGACCTTATTAAGATGATAAACTTGTTCAACTTATATATGTGAGTAGAAGCTAATTAAGTTCCTTAATCAACTGAGATATCTTAACAGAATCAATTATCGTATTTGACATGTTCGACTTGATCGTAGTACTCGTACGAACGTAGCACATGCCCAATACATCGACCTAACACGTACGGGTACATTTCAAAATTAAGCACGACGAAGACCGGATGATGAATACCAAACCTTGACTTGACTCGGCTCGTTTGCTGATGAGGAAGGGGACCAGATTGCGACCTTTGAATCGCCATTTGAAACCTCTTTTCTCACTCAACCGACACCATCCTCTTAACTACACATAAACCTTTTTTCTCCCCCACTTTTAACTCTCTCTCATTACACTGCACGCTTTGCCAGTCCCTTCAGTATTGTGCAGTGTACGTTCGTATATATGTTACTTGTCGCTGCTACAATTGTATCTATTCATAATTAGTTTTTGCATTTAAACTTAATTAAAAAGGTACATATATACATATATACACACACACACACATTAAAAAGGTTTTCTTTTCGTGTCATGTGATCAAAGAGTGGTCCTAGTTTAATTTGTGTCTATTGATTGAAGACCTAATTATATACATATATATATTTGTGTATATATATAGTAGAGATATCATTAGGGTTTTGTTGGGACACAAGGAAAACAAGTTTTTTTTTTTTCTCGAATCAAAATCGAAACAAAAATAAATTCACAATGGATTGGAATAGCAATCTCAAAGCAACGGCACCTTTTGTTTCTTCTCGACCGGAGACTTCTTTTAGCTTTCTCTACAACTACAACTACGAACAATTTCCTGCAGGTATAATATCTATATATCTATATCATGCATGACAAAATATATATATAGTATATATTCATGAAGTTAAATTTAATGTTTTTTTTTTGCTAGACATAATGAAGCAGGCGGCGATGATGCCTGCATTTTCGGACAGTGGCGGAAGCAGCATGGGAATTGCTAACAACAACAACGGGCACGATCCGAAGAAGAAGCGGCTGAGCAACGAGCAATTGGAGATGTTGGAGAACAGTTTCCAGGACGAAGTGAAGCTCGACCCTGACAGGAAAATGAAGCTGGCTAAGGAGCTCGGGTTGCATCCTCGGCAGATCGCGGTGTGGTTCCAGAACAGGAGGGCCCGCTGGAAGTCTAAGCAGCTCGAGCGCTTGTACGACGCGCTTAAGCAGGAGTACGATGCTGTTTCCAGGGATAAGCTCAAGTTGCAGCAGGAGGTAATAACCTTAATTAATTATGGAAAATAAAAAAACAACACTAGGAAAATTGGTTGATTTGAAGGGTAAAATTGTAATTTCGGACATACCCTCCAACTAATCATACCAGCACCTGCACTAGTGTAACATTTTATTTGTCTCATTTGAATTTTTCACCAAATTAATTATTTATAGTAATTACCTTTATTTTTAGAAAAAAACATTTCGTCTTGACTCAATTTCATTTTATTAATAGAATATATTCTTTTTTATTTGTGCCAAAAGAAATGAGACATTCTTAATAAGATAATATTCTGTTTATTCCAAAGTTATAGACACAAATACAAAAGATATTGGATGAGAGTATGTTTTTGAAATTAAGAAAATAAAATATTTGCTAGTAAAATATTAAATGTAATTAATATAAAGCATAACATTTTAAATGAAAGACACATTTAATATTTTTGATGATATGAATGTGAATATGTACAAATGTGACAATTTGTTTTTTTTTAAATATTTTTTGGTCTCATATATAATTATATTAATATAGGTGATGGCATTGAGGTCGATTCTGAACAAGGAACAAACGGTGGGGAAGAATCAAATCTCAACCGGGTACACGGAGATATCGGTGGAGAGCACATCGATTCCGAGCACATCAGATCAAAACCCACGTCATCGTCAATACGATCCGACGGCTACAAATGATCCTCAGCAAATCGCAGATCAATGCAACGCTACAGCTAATAACAATTATGGAATATTCCACGTGGACTGTGACGACTACAACAACGGCGGCAATAATAATACGGTGTTGATGATGCCACCCTACTGGGGCCCACCTTCATGTCCTTAAATTGATTTCACTAATTAATTAATTGTCTCCCTTCGAGGGCTTTAGTGTAATTTTCGTACTCTTGAAAAAAAACCACGTGCTAATTAATTATCTAAGAGTCTAATCCCCTAATCCTTTTGAGAGTAAAGTACACTCTAACCCCTCGTTTATTGTATTTTGTGTTTTAATTATTGTTTATTCTATTTATTTCTTTCTTTTCCCTTGTTGTGTTAGTCATTAACACCGTTAAGAAGATTGACACGTGTGAGTTTATTATTTATGTTTAACTCTTGTTTCATAAAAACAAATTCACTTCCTCAGTATACAGAAATACAACGAAGAGTCATCTATTTTTTTAGACAAATAAATTAAAAATACCGTTAAAAACACAAGGGAAACTAGCTAGTACAAAAAAAAACAATATATTGGATATTTCGATGCAGTATATTTTGATCACAAAGTATAATTATCTATTTTCAATATACCAAAATTTTAATATAAAATAAAAAAATTAATATATAAAAAAATTAATATATAAAAATGATCGATCGATTTTCTTATATCAAAATTTGTATAGACCCCGATTCAGAATGTGAAAGACAAATCCATCTTGGGTTAGAAAATATAATATGGGCCGTACATAATTGAGCCCAATGAATTATCCACATTTATAAGTTATAAGTAGTCCATTAAATCCAGTGGGCCAACTGTTTCACACGATAAAACCAAAACAAAAAAAAAACATAAAACAGTGTACTAAGATTTAAATACACAACTGCGTCCACACAGTACAAAATACCACAAAAAGCAAAAGCACACGAAACAAACACGTCCATATTTTCATTATTCAGATAACATAACAATTGCCTCCCTCATCTTCACATCTTCCCGCCGGTACGATCCACCCGGACACGTGTCACCTTCACCTCATCCTCATCCATCGGGCCCACATCATTGAACGTCTGCCCCGCCACCTGGTCAGCCTCTTTCAGAGCCGAGGCTACCGTTCCAGCAGTAGTAGTTTTCTGATCATCATCCGCTGCCACCACCACCGGCGCGCCTCTCTCATCCACAGCCAGCCTATACCCGGCCTTCGCCTCGCCTGTTCCTCCTCCATAGGAGACACGTGTCCCTTGCTCCTCCCTCTTCGGCTCATGTGGCATCAGCTTTTCCTTGATGGCGCCAATTATACCCCCGCTAGCCTCACCGGACGACGGCCTAATCGATCCACAGAAGAGAGTCAGTATATATAGTAGTTACTAGCTAGAAAGCAAATCAATTGTTAAATTTTTTACCTTTCATTTGGAGGCGTGGCCTCAGCTCTTTCTCCTTGAATTTTCATTTCTTCCATTTTTGCCCTTGCATCTTCTTTAGTCTCTTCATACTTATCCTATATATGTCAAACAACCAATACAATATCCCAATCAAATCTCAAATCAATAACTAACTGAATTTATTTAATTGTTACTCCCAATTTATGTACATTGCTAAAAGTACAAAATCTAAAATTAAAATATCACAAACGGCTAACCTTAGCGGCTCCGATAGTCTCTCCGGTCTTCTCTTTAGCCGCCTCTCCCGTCTCCACCGCCTTAGTCTTCGTCTCCTCTGTTTTTCCGGTCAGGAAATCCATGGCCCGCCTCGCCGCATCCGCCGCCGAGTCCTTCAGCTCGGTCATCTTCCCCACGGTGCTATCCTTCCCTTCTTTCGCTTTATCCACTGTGTAATCCTTGTACTCCCCAGTCGTCTCCACCGTCGCGTCCTTAGCATTCTTCGCTTTCTCCACCGTGTAATCCTTGTACTCCCCTGCTTTTTCGACTGTCGCGTCCTTTGCATTCTTCGCCGTCTCCATCGTCGCGTCCTTCGCGTTCTTCGCTTTCTCCGCCGTGTAATCCTTGTACTCCCCTGCTTTTCCGACGGCGGCGTCCTTGGCGTTCTTCGCGGTCTCCATCGTCGCGTCCTTGGCGTTCTTCGCTTTCTCCGCGGTGTAATCTTTGGTTTCCGCCGCCTTCCCCACGGTGGCGTCCTTCGCCGCCTTCGCCTTCTCCGCCGTGTAGTCTTTGGTCTCCGCCGCTTTCCCCACGGTGGTGTCCTTGGCCGCCTTCGCCTTATCGGCCGTGTAGTCCTTGTACTCGCCGATTTTTCCGGCGGCGGCGTCTTTGGTCTCGCCTGCCTTGGCCGCCGTGTAATTGGCGGCGGACTCCGTGGACTCGGCGGTGGAGACGGCGGCGTCGCGGGACTTGCCCATGACGGCGTCCTTGGCCTGGCCGAGGGTGCTGAAGAGGCTGCCGATGACGCTGCCGGGCTGTGGCTGGGACTTTTCTTCCTGCACACCACCTGTTTGATGAAAGTACTGATCGCCCGCTGCAGGTTTCCGTTCAGCCTCCAGCCTCCTCTCCCTGTTGACTTCGCTGAGCTCGTCAGCCGCGGCTCTGGCTGCGGCTTCAGCTCGCTCCTCCCTCTGTCTCGATGCCATTTTCGAAGTAAGTAAGAAATTCGATTAAAGCAAGAAATTCGATTTAGTTGTTTTGATTTGAGGATATGGGGGTGGGTTTTTTTCTTAGGGGAGGGGAGAGATATATATACAGAGACGGTTACACAGATGTATGTATATGCGTATGCATGTGCGATGTGGTACGTGTAAGGCTGAGCGTGACACGTGTTCATGCGAGGATGAATATTTTTACACGTAGCGATTCGCGTATTATTTTTATCATTAATTTTTTATTATTACTCCGATGGGGATAAACAAAGCTAAACATTGGGAGTTGGGATATATGTCTATCTTTTCACATGCAGTGACAGATGTTGATCCACGCTTTCACCGGCCGGGGGAATTAGCCTTCGTTCGTCTCGTGTACATTTGTGAGTTGCTTATCTACGGTGAATTTATATAAAAAGTGAGCATATCTTACGTGGTTAGATAACTACTCATATTATCAATTGATTTTATAATATTGATTTTATAATGAAGTATTAACTTCCAAGTTCAAGCGAGCAAGTGACTTTAAGTAATAGTATCGGACCAATAAAAATAAATCTTTTATTTTGTTCACTTTTAAATACAAGTTTTTTATTAATTTATTTACCTACTTTTAAAAAAGTTGTACTTATTGTACAATATTTTTATTTTTATTAAAAAATAATTTTTTTCTTAATTATTTATGAATGTATATTTTTATTTTTATTAAAAAATAATTTTTTTCTTAATTATTTATGAATGTCGATTCTAATGGAATCATGGAATCAAATGAGATATAACATTTGAAAGTTGTAATTTTATTTTTTAATTTCAAATAATAAGATATATAGTGAAAATCAAAAAAGAAATCTGCAGTAATATATTTAATAAAAAATAATAATAATACATTTTACAATATCTTCTAATTCATCCATTAACCCAACAATAAAGTCTTATGTGTAAAAGTAATGGGCCGGTAGACTAAAAAGTGACGAGAGAAGTCACATTGTTACAACTACAAGTAATTTTTCTTATACAAATAATATTCGAAACTTTATAAAACTAATTAATACTCCATATATAAACCATATCCTACAAAACCTCATTCACTTCCCGAAGTCGAACGTTGAGCCTCCTCAGCCAAATCGAATGCAGAATCATGTGAAAAACATCAAACCTCTTCGGAGGCGTATTGATTTCGAAATGCCTTCTCACCCTAATCCCATTCCTCTGCATCCTCACGTAGTCCCTCAACTTAATCCCCGACAGTATCGTCTTCAGGTTCGGAATATCCTTCACCGGAACAACCACCGAAAACGTCTCCCAATTCAGGACATCACTAAACGGGACAACATAATTATCCTTAATCAAAACCGGCACACATCCCATGTAAAGCCCCTCGACCATCCTCGGGCTTGCCACCTCGTACCCGCTCGGGCAGAGGCAGTACCGGGCCTTCCTCATCATGTCGTAATAGTTGACCCCCTCGGGCAGGTATCTGTATATCTTGACATCCGGGTCGGACTTGTTTTCCCAGTGGTGGAGGAGAATGGGCCGGATCGGGCCGTGGACGCCACCAGCGTAGAAGACTAACACGGGCCGCTTAGAGGGCCGCGGCCCGCCGAGCATGCCGCTGGTGCTGCCTCCCGGGAGGTGGATCTCCGGGATCGAGACGTCTCGGGACGGGCTGAATTGCTCCGAGGTGTTGGCGTTGCACAGGGCCCGGATCGCGTTCTTGTACAGGTTCGGGATCGCGAACGATATTTCGGGCCCCTGCAACCGTGCCCAAAAAATTCAATAAAAATATTATTATGAAAAAAATGAAAATTTGAAAGTTATTTTATAATTATAAAATTAATAATATTCCAAATAATATAATTATTTTACTTTTTTTATAATTATAAAATTAATAATATTCCAAATAATAGAAAAAAAAATATCCTTAATTAAAAAGTATATTTTATGAAATTTAACATCTAAATTAATAAATTAAAATACCCTTTTAATTTCATAAATACTTCTAATTTAATGTGTAAGTATCAAAATACCAAATGTTTTAATTACAGTAATTGGTATTATTAAAAAATATGGTATATTGGTTTTTATTATTATAAAAAAATCAATTTTTTTAATTTTAATAATAATGATAATATACTTTTTCATTATTTATAAAATATGTTACTAAAATGTTTTTATTTCAATTTTAAAGTTATTTTAAAATTAACAATAACTATTATACCTTTACACTTATATATGTATATACATTAAAAATATTAAATTTGAAAATTTACATTAATTTATAATTAAAATAAGCTAATATTCTTCTTAATTATATAAAAACATTTTTCAAAATTTCTCTTAATTAGTTAACAATTTACCACGGGTTACTTACCCAATCATGGCAAGCGAGCATGAAATGATCGGCTCCAAGGCTTCGATTCCAATACGGATGTTTTTGGGCGATGACGTTGACGTAGTCGGAGGCGGTGTTTTTCATGAGGCTCCACTCGTGTGAGTTGGCCACGTACACAACTTGAGTCAGCATCGTAATGCTGATAGGAAGGAAGAAGAGATTAGCCTCTTCGGGATTGAACGTTCGGTATCGGCTAACTTCGATGCTCGATATGAAAATCCCCTCGATCGCGTACGTGTGCTTGCAGGGCCCGAAGTGAAACACCGGGGGCTCGCCTTCTTCGTATATGTATATCTTTAATCTCTTCTCCATTTCCATGTAGCTCCTTCAATTTTTTTTGTTAATTAGCTACACCGCGAGGGTAATTTGGTAATTTAAATGTAGTATAAGTACCTGTGGAAGACTTTGGGATCCCAATACATGGGCCCGTTTGGGACATAATCAGGGTCCAATTGTGTTACATTATCGATTCGGGCTTCTCTAATTGCGGCCCGAGCCTGTGCAAGACGGGCTTCTAAAAACTCCAAATTGCTGGTTTTTTTTGGCTTTGGTATTGGAGTGCTTGTAACGTTTTGGTATGTTGTATCTTTGTTTATTACCTGCAAATAAAATGATTTTTTCATCCTTACTTTTTCATTTTGCAGAAGATTAAATTCCTTTTCAAGAAAATGATTAAAGAGTTAAAAAAGGTAAATAATTTTGTGCATCGAGAAATAACTTATGATCGAGATACATCATAGGGAAACAACACCAACTCACCAAGTACTTTGTGAATTGGTATCTTATAAAACCAATTTTCATATATCAATGTATTGAAATTGCAAAATATCATTATTTAATATTTGACTTCCGAAACTCTTTTTATATGCCCACTCCGTGAAAAAGTTGATTTTGTGATTGATATTGGTTTTGAGGTTAATATTTTTATGTAAAAACATTTATTAATTTTTATCTGAAAAAAACAACTGCAAATAAAATCCAATTATCTATTTGCCTCTATAACTTAATTAAAAAATTACAAAAAAACTCACTTGCGTTTGTTGTTGCAATCCACCGTTTTTATTGAGAATGAAATCATTGAGAGACCTCGAACGCATGTACTCTTGCAAGTAGTTGAAGTTGTAAGAAAACATCGACGCTCCCGGCCCACCGCAAACCACCACTAGCGCCACCACGAGAAGCGGCGACAAAAACCACAATCGCGACAATGAAGAAAAATGGATCATCGTTTATATTGTAGCTTTCACACATACATACACAAACATATATATGTATATATATAATATTATAAATTAAATATTTATTTTTTTTCTATTGAGTGTATGTGTAAAAAAGTGAGAGGCTGGATTAATTAATGGAGTGTGTGAAGAGAAACGAATGGGGTTTCGTGTTTATGATTCTACTCCATTTCTAATGATACGTATATAACTTTTTTTATTTTATTTAATTCAATTTTTCATGCAGAAATGGAAAGTTTTTAATGACGCTTGACGTTTTATTTTGGGTGAGATTTTTTGCCTTGTACGCGGTACGGGTCTGTGATTCAAAATTTAATATTTACTTTCAAAATACAATTATTTTTCATAAGGTAATTAATAAATTACTACTATTATTAAATATATATAATTGACAGCTTCTGTACAACAAGGTTCTTCCAAAAAAGTCCGTGCTAAAACATATTCAAATTAAAAACAATATTGTTAGTAAAACATAAATATGAGCCTCGTGTGCCTTAATAATCAAGAGTACTAGTTAAGGTCAGTAGATAATTAATAAGACGAGTTTATGAACAGGGGAAGTTTGAAGATTAATTAACTGAATTTAGGTTAATTTATTAACATTAGAATAAAAAAATGTCATGAATATATAATTCAATGAATTTGGTCTATTAAAAAAAATCCCAAATGAAGAAATAGAGAATACCTAAGCTGAAGTGCATAACAAGAATTCCATCAGAGGAATTAATTAGTATTGTAAAGAGTGCAAAAACTACTTTGCAGTATTTTTTGAATAACATCTTTTTTAAGTAAATTTATTATTATTATTATTATTATTATTATTATTATTATTATTATTATTTCACATCACTGTGAGGTTTGAGTAGGTGTATAGTTGGAAAGGAATGGAGAGATCGAAGACATTGAAAATGCTATGTTTTACTTTTATTGCATGTGACAAGCTTCTATATATATTTATTTTCCATGATATATTAATAGTAGTTTGGTTTATCTCATTACCTATATAGTTTATCTTTATTTTATTTTATATATATAGCTTTTCCTATTATTGGATAATTATATTGCCAGTGACACGTATGAATCGTCTACCAATATATAATATAATCTATTGTTGAATCACACTATATAATTTATATAGTTTTTAGTTGTTTTATTGGTAGTTTAATCACTTTTAAGTTTTGAACTACAATCTTTTTGTATGCACGTGAGAATTAGATTCACAAATATGTATGTAAAACTTGTGCTCTTATTAATAATAAAAAAGTTGCGTTTTTTAGAAGTTGTTATGCTTTTTTTATTCGAGCTCTAAGATATATAACAAGTTATAATTATGATATTGTTTTCTAATTTATTACAAACTTGCAATTCACGCTATAATACTACTTTTGTTTATAACGACTTTTGAATCTGGCCTATCTATATTTAGACATAAATACATAATAGCTTTTCAGTTTCAATTTTGTATTTCTTAAAAATTACTACTCTCATATATATGCAGCATTAAATTCTATTTACTTTTAATTTTTTGTTTGTCCATTAAAACTTTTATTTACGTATTAAGGGTGTTACAAAAATAGCTCCATCAGCTCACCCGCTCTATAACCGCTTTATTGAATCCATAGGGTACATACTTTTCTTTTCAATTACAGTATATCATAGTTTTAAAATTTAAAATATTTCATAGTTGTAAAATTTATAACCCGCCAAAAATAATGTGCTACAACTACAAGTGCTCATGAGAATGACAAGCTCACAAGCTCATCTCAAACTGCAAATTGTTCTCAAGACACTTTAAGAAGTTGCAATGTTTAATATTACTCCGTAGTAATTGCTACAAGTGCTCATGATTTCATGAGAATGAGAAGTATATACACTCACTTCAGTCACTTGCCAGAAATTCGATTAGATGAAAGTATATGAGCCATAATACTTTACTTGAAGGATTTGTTTTAGTGATTTACTAATTTTACTTGAATATATAGTTTTTTTTGCACAATTTTGAATTAAAACAACATGGACCATTGCAACAATTTATTTTAATCATTTCAGAGCGCTCTTGTAGATGCTTAATTATTGATCATTTGGTGATTCAGGATGGAACTCGGTTTATACAAAATGTTTAAAAATTCTAAAATTACTTATTTTTTTAAAAATTAATTAATCAACATACGCCTTAAAAAAATCAATTAAAGTGTGAGTACTAATTACACACTAGTATTAGGATAAAGCGAACACCGAGTATCGAAAGAAAAACTCGCCAAAAACCTGAAACTTTTGTCGTCAAATACCCATCAACAATCTCAACTACCACAGCCGCTAAGTTCTCTCGATCGGATATCTCCGGTCTAATCGCGGAGGCCGATGAACGAATCTCGTAAGCAACAGGTTCGTCCCTGCCTTTTCCGATTATCTCCCGACCTAAATTCATAGCACTTTGCACGAAGATCGCGTCTGTTTTCAATTACTAATCGCATCAATTCCTCAATCGCAATGATAATCGCGAGTTTGAATTTTCTCGAGCAGGTGTCTCTTCGCGGAGCTAGCTCCAAGGAAATCACGAGAGATGCCCTAATCGAGAGGGTTAATCGAGAGAGGGAGCTCCGTAATTACACCAGGCGAGCAAACGCCGCCGCTTTGTTCGTTCAGGTTGGGATTTTTTTTTTGCTGGATTTTAGATTACCTGATACAGTATTGTGATTCTCGCGTATAATTTGATGTGCATTCAGAGGGTGTGGAGGCGGCATTATGAGATGAGTAAGGTATCGTTTGAGATGCGGCGAGAGTGGGAAATAATGATTAATAGTTGCGGGGGTGCTCTCACTGGAATGCAGATATCGAGCGAGGTTTTGAGACCTTTCCTTTTCTTCATAAACTGCTTGTCTGTTTCCCGCCAGAAAATTGATGCCAGGGATAGGGATTGCATGATAAGTTGCTTCAGAGTTGTTCTACAGAATATAACTTCAAATGGTACGCCGTTGCTTGAATATTTATGAGTTAAGAGGTTATTACGATTTACTATGATTGAAAATATCTGATTAAATAGGTAATATGCCTGATGATGGATATGTGTTGTTTTTTATTTGGGTGATTACAAGAAGTAGGCCGGTGAAGGAGTTACAGTATATAGTTATGACATTTTCACCACTTGATTTAGCATGCATCGGATGAATATAGAATTACTAATAGGCCTCATTTGGATCGGGAAATTTGAATGCAAATGACTTAAAAATTCATGTATTTCAAATACATTTGATTTGGAATTCATTCTCATATTTTTGGGTGTCATGTTGGATCTTGAAACATTTTTCTTACTTCTCTCAATTGTAATTTGACAAGTAATAGAAATTCATAATGTTTATTGTGTGTGAAACGTGTGATGTGTGTGAGAGAGTGTCTGGCTCTGTGTAATTGTATGAAAAAAAAGTAGGATGAATTTCAATTGACTAGGTTTTAGCAAGGATTCCCAAATCCCCCAAAAACAAAATAAAGGAATTGAAATCTATCTACAGTATTTAAGTCATTTCGCTAATATGTATTGGGATTTGATTATTCACTATGATCCCCCGCAACAATCCTCTCCATTTTAATGGAGCCTAAGGTTGTTTTCAGCACAGTTTGATTCTTCCTAGCTGAGAATACTTCATGGAACTGATTTGACTTACTAAATTTCCTTCTGTTTTCATACGGTGATGTAAAAGTAATTCTGGCATAAGAATCACATGATCACCTTTGACTCGCAGATGCACACCATAACTTCTGCTTGTTGGCAACTGGTACCATTGACGAGAGACTATTATGGTTTCATCAATCAAAAATTCTGATTTCTGTTTGCTTATTCGTTTTATCTGGGTTTGACCACTCCCATCATAGTCTTCAAGATGTTGTCCTCACATCAACCGCCATGCGTTTATCAGTTTTCTTAACTGATTCAAAAGGTTGGAATTCCATTGCTGATTGCGATGACGCAAATACAGCTGTGGAAAATCTGGTCAGGTTTATCGTGAGCAAAAAAAGTGGGTTTTATAATTGCATCAGGAGATTCATTTCCAAATTGGAAGCTCCTTTTTCTTCTTCTCGAGAGTTGAAGTCTTGTCGAGCAGATGATGTTTTCTTGATAGTCGCCAGTGCTATAACTTTGTCCTTGCGGCCATTTCACCATAGAAACATGGATGTAAATGATGATGATATCAGCATGATGGAGTGTGGTGTTGATCAGTATTTCATCTCACTACTAACAATACCTTGGTTTCCTCAACGCCTGCCTAGAATACTCGTACCTGCTTTGAGACACAAGTCGGTTCTATTACCAAGCCTCAGGATGATATTGGTGAGAGTTGACTAAACAGAAGAAACTTACTCCTGCATTAGTAACTGCTCAAAATATCTATAGATTTTTTTCTTGGTCTGTGGTGGGTATTTACAACATAGAACTCATTTTTTAATATCTGTATTGTTGATATAAAGTTATTTAATTCATTGTAATAAAACATTTAAATTTTATATTTTGTGGGACAAAGTTAAATAAAGTAAACAAGATTTGAGTAAAATAATGTGTGGATTAAAGGTATATCGCCAAAAAATTATTGTTAATCGGTTTAGGAAAATGAGTATTTGCTAACAAACTTGTTTTGTTGGAGTTTAAGGTGAATAATTTAGCGAGCAGACCAATTAAAATTTTTCCTAAAATATGATTTTTATGCTGAGCCTTATAGCTTCCTGGATAAAGGCATTAGGGTCTGATCAAACCATGGCAGGTGATGGCAGGTCTCAAAAGAGAAGATCTTGAAGGAAATTTCTGAGTTGGATCAGTTGGAGATAAATTCTAGAAAGATGCCGTCCATTGGTTGGGCTCTTGCAAATACTGTTTACCTTGCCACAGGGAGTGATATGAGTGCACTGGATTATGGACAATTCACTGAAGGGTTAGACTATGCATCTTATCTCCGTACAGTTATTTTACTCGCGGATAACCTACTGGCTTCACTAGAAAATGGTCAGATAACCAGGACAGTTGAAGAAATCCAAGTTCATAATGATACTTATGCTGAATCTGTTCTTGACATGGACGGGACAACTTGTGGTTTCTCACAAATTTCATATATGGACCTTTTTAGGCCTGTTTACCAACAGTGGCATCTTAGAACACTTCTGGACTTTGCAAAAGATGCTTCCACAAGCGGCACTGATAATCAAGAATATTCATGTAAATATGGATTGCATGACATAGCCTATTATTATTCCTGCATGCTTCGACTGTTTTTGAATTTGAATCCCGTGCTAAAATCTTTGCCGGTCCTAAACATATTGTCTTTCACCCCTGGGTTTCTCAACAGTTTGTGGGGAGAACTAGAAAAATCGCTCTTTCGCGGAAAAAATCAAATCACGAACGCAACATTGGTCTGTGAAAATGTAATCTCTAGAGATAAACGTGAAGGAGTTGTTTCGGAGAGGAGGCAGAAGAGACTTAGCAAAGACACAAGCAATAAATGGGTCAATGTGTTGGCAAAAATCACTGGGAAAAAACATACAGAGGATGCTTGTGTAAACTCAGTCAGTGGTCAATCAAACATTAGCCAAACTTTGGAACACCTTTCTGATGAATGGGACATTGAGCCTCTTAGGCGAGGTCCTGAAGGGGTATCACAAGATGTGTATTGTCTTCTTCTTCTCTTCTGTTCCACTTATTCACATCTGCTGTTGGTTCTTGATGACATGGAGTTTTATGATAAACAGGTTATATTAATTTCTTTAATTTTTTTTTCTCAAAAATAAGTTGGAGAAGAATATTTCTGATAGATCAATTAAATACAGTGGTAATGATTATACTGGTATTTATATCAAAATAAATTAGGTACCGTTCACATTGGAGCAGCAGCAGAGAATTGCATCTATGTTGAATACACTTGTATATAATTCCTTATCCCGGGGCACTAGCTCTCAGCAAAGAGCTCTTGTTGACTCTGCAGTTAGATGCCTGCATTTGTTATACGAAAGGGATTGTAGGCGCCAATTTTGTGTTCCTTCTTTGTGGCTCGCCCCTGGTAAAAGTGGGAGGATGCCGATTGCTGTCGCTGCCAGGACTCATGAAGTGTATTCAGCTGCAGATGGGGCACTGTCCACAGGCATGGGTTCTGTCATTACTGTTATGCCGCATGTCTTTCCATTTGAAGAAAGGTTGGGAAAACACTGTAAGGTCATTATTAGTCTGATACTTGTGGTATCTTTTGTTGTCTAGAGTCTTCTCTTAGATATCTACTCTTATAGTAGTCCTATGTAATTAGACAATAAGTAAGCAGAGATTTTGCTCTTAGTTAATGTCAAATGTTTTGGTGTAGAAAACAAGAAGATAATATAATCGCAAAGAGAAAAATAATTACAGTCGACAAATTAAATAATTATATAAATAATTAAGAGCAGAACAAAAAATAGGATTACTATAATAAATTAAATAATTATATAAATAATTTGTCGACAAAAAAATTGTTAAATAATTATATAAATAATTATTTATACATTAAATAATTAAATAATTATATAAATAATTTGTTATACATTGTTGCAAATGGTGTTAATTAAATTACTTTTGTAAGAGTTTGTTGGTGTTCTTCTCTTGCTTCCAGATTTTAAAATTACAGGACTGCATGGTTTTGTTCCAATTATTCATGTTGAGTAGTTTATATTCTAAACCCAAAATGATTAATATGAGATATTTACTTCCCAAATTTGCTAGAGTACAAATGTTTAGAGAATTTGTCAGCATGGACAAAGTGTCAAGAAGGCTGGCTGGTGAATTCACTGGACCTGGTTCACGATCAATTGAGGTAGTTATTCGCCGGGGTCATATTTTTGAAGATGGCATGCGAAAACTGAATAATCTTGGCTCAAGGTTAAAATCAGCCATCCACGTTTCGTTTGTTAGTGAATCTGGGCTTCCAGAGGCTGGTCTTGACTATGGTGGGTTATCCAAGGAGTTCTTGACCGATATCTCAAAAGTAGCATTTTCACCAGAGTAAGCATGGACAAAGTGTCAAGAAGCATGTGTTTGATATTCCAAAAATGTTTTGAAATTTAAGAATTTTGGTTGAATTTATATTTATTGTTTTCAGCAGAATTCCTAGCTTAATTCTTATTTTTCTCTTAAAATTGTAACTGGTTTACTTTATTCCTCATTCACTTTTAGAATATGTTTATCAAGCATTATTGATGGTTCAACTTTAGGACTCATACATTTATGAATTGTTTTTCAAGCTTCAAATTTAGTACTGCTAGTAATATTTTAGTTTTCAGAAGTCAGATTCAGTTTTATCAAACACGTTGTCATGCTGTTGTAGGCTTTTTTGTTCAGACATCTATCTATCTATTATCCTTTTTTACTTCCTGAAATTTCTGCATGTTGTTCAGGTATGGACTTTTCTCCCAGACGTCAACTTCTGACAGACTTTTAATACCAAATGCAACTGCGAGATTTTTGGATGATGGGATCCAAAAGATTGAGTTTCTGGGAAGAATAGTCGGGAAAGCTTTGTACGAAGGGATATTACTCGACTTTTATTTTTCGCATGTTTTTGTGCAAAAGTTGTTGGGCCGCTATAGCTTTCTGGCTGAACTTTCGACTCTTGATCCTGAACTTTTCCGGAATCTCATGTACGTGAAGGTAAATACTCTATTTAAAACATTGTAATTTTAAAAAGTACATACAACTTACTGACATTTAGGGTCCTCTTGTTTACTTTGAATGTTGAAATCTGAATTTTGAATTCTGAAATATTATTGTGCTAAATTTTGTATTTGAAATTTAAGACTAATTAGTTTATTAAAAAATTAAATCTAGATGATGAAATAGCTAAGACAAATACTGGAGTATACTTTTACTCACATTCATAATTTTATTTAAACAAATTTGTATATATTAATATGTTCAAAATTATTATTATTATAAGTAAAATGCAATTAATTTTTATATAAGTTTTTGTAAATAAACACACTTAGTGTATCATCCTGTCATGAATGAGGTTTACATATGCACATCCCCAAACATATTCTGATGTCAGATATTAATTGGAACTTACAGCATTATGAAGGTGATGTCAAAGATCTTTCTTTAGATTTCACGGTTACTGAAGAATCCTTTGGAAAACGTCATGTTATTGAACTAAAACCTGGTGGGAACGATGTCTGTGTGACAAACGAGAACAAATTGCAGTATGTCCATGCAATGGCAGATTATAAACTTAACCGACAGGTATTCACAGACATTTCTATCATTTTTGCTGATGTTTTTGCATGCTTGAAATGACTGGTTACCTCGTTGCCCTCGTTGAATTGCAGATACTTCCTTTTTCAAATGCATTTTATCGAGGTTTGACAGATTTGATATCACCTTCTTGGTTGAAGTTATTTAATTCGTGTGAATTTAATCAGGTATTTTTCCTTAATGCCTATTATGGTCTTACCTTTTCTTGATCTTGTTTGTCCCACCCCAACCCCCATCCCCCTCCACCACGGACTGTCTCTATGTCTGGGCTGTTAGTATGTTCTCATCCTTGTAGTTTTCTGGGAACTGTAAGGAGAGCTCAGTGCTCACCCCATATTTCTGAGAAGTCTTGGGCTTATTTGTGTAAATTGACTTGTAGAAATCTTAATTTATTGACAATGTCTTCAAGTTGACCACAACCTGTAGATTTTTCAGTGATTAGAAAAACATTGATCTTTACATCCACGTTTGAAATACTTTTACACGATTTTGTGCTAGTTCAAGAAACTGGTATTAATAACACAGTGAGAATTCCACAAGTTTGACATACATTATTTGGCAATAATATTTTACTGTTCTGTATTATAATCACTATACACAGTAATTTTTTGTATGTAATTATTCCTTTGTTTTCTATAAAAAAAATGGTTCTGCTTGAGTTTCATTTCATGCTGATCCATACTTATATATATGTGTGTGTATATATATTGTAGTTACTTTCAGGTGGGGATCATGACATCGATGTTGATGATTTGAGGAAAAATACACAATATACAGGGGGTTACAGTGAAGGGACTCGAACCATTAAACTATTTTGGGAGGTATGAGACTATGAGCTGTACATTAACTGCACAAACAATTACCCGTTTTCAGCAAGCAGATCCATTACATTTTTTGTACAACTTTTTGATTGCTTTTATTATTGGATGTAAAAGCTGATCCAGATAAAGTTGTATGGTTCTGTTTGGTTCTTTTTGTGCACAACAGGTGTTTGCAGGATTTGAGGCAAGAGAGAGGTGTATGCTTCTCAAGTTTGTGACAAGCTGTTCTCGAGCGCCTTTGCTTGGGTTTAAACACCTTCATCCGGCTTTTACCATCCATAAGGTATTCTTTATTTTTTAACTTCAGTTTCATTTGTTTAGTGTTATTTGTGTAGTTTTCTGTCCAGTGCGGCGGTGGCGGTGCCTACTGCCTACTGGGTAGTGTTTACGGCGATGGGATATTTTTTACTTGTTTGCCTTATTAGAATTGAGGCGATAATAACTAGGTTATCTTTCTTGATCAAGATTGGTAATTTTTTTATTCTGATATTTTTAAGACAATTAGGGATTTAATAAAAATAATTTTGCATCTATTTCATAGTAGTAGTATACTTGCCAATGCAAATGAAAATGAAAAATGTTTAAGCATCTGACCAGATAATATGTGAACGAAGTTTGTCTTGAGATGTTGAAAATGAAAAGGATGCTATATCGTACATTGTTTAAAGTAGCTCGGAAACTTGTGACAATATAGGTGGCTTGTGATGTTCATCTTTGGGCTGCATTTGGAGGACAGGATGTGGATCGGCTGCCATCAGCTTCTACATGTTACAATATTTTGAAGGTGCCGTTTATAAGGCTAAAAATGATTCATTTTAGTATTTTAACTGTTTTTTAATCACATCTACTGTTATTTTGCTAATCAGTCATTTTAATTTTGCTTGATTGTGAATCACTATGATGGATACAGCTTCCAACATACAAACGCCCGGGCACTTTGAGAGCGAAGCTTCTCTACGCCATTAATTCCAACGCGGGATTCGAGCTCTCTTAGCATACAATGATGATGAGGTATCGCAAACTAAAATCCTAGCTGCAAAATAAAGATGAATTAGAATTTTGTATATGAATGTTTAACTGAAGCTTGAAGATGCTCATAATATCTTATCATGCTCATGCAGAAACAAGCCATACTTTGTAAATTTGCGGTTGAGGTTTTGAAAGCCACGAATTTCAGTGCAGGAATGTTGGTCTCGGTCCTTATATAACAAAGCGAGTGACGAAGTATCCCACATAACCTGGAGCTCAGGTTAATGTTAAGACAAAAGTTGGAAAGAAGTCTAAAGTGGAGTTGAAGGATATTTAAAGGAACTGGATTATTTGAACTTCTTTTTCCGATTTTCGTCTTAACCATATCTCGAAAATAACATTTTTATTTTGTATAGAACTAAATCTAGCCGCTACTTTTTTCTCTTATGGAAACTAAATAACAGAACATTACTTGACTAGTGTTGTGGTACCATCGCGGAGGCTATCAGGAACATTTTATCCTTTCCGATGGGTTTCTGATTTTTATTTAGTTCAATTATCCGGTGGTACAGGAGAGCATTTCAGTGTGGCTGGACTGGGCAGGACAGTACTGTAGGCTCACCGGATTTCGAGCCAGGGATGAACGAGTTGAACTGAGTGGACAATAAATGTAGTATTAACTCCATTTTTTTTAACATGAGAGGATATATTTAATAATTAGCAAATATAATCACCAACAAACCATACTATATATATGTATACAGCTGAAACAACTCTGAAGATTCAATCCTTTGACAAGTCTCAAAACTTCAACAATCAAATCAATACTTTTACAATGTCTCAAAACTTCAACAATCAAAATCCTCATAAAACAGCTATCAGAAGTGACCTATCCATCACCGCATTAAAAGCTGGAAAGCTTCGTTACTGGTTTCCAACTCGTACTCGTACCCCAGACTGTTTGCACGGTCTCGAAACTCATCCATCTCATTGGCAGCCACTTGTATACCAACTAACACATTCGCACCAGTTTCACCCTGGAGAACGCAGCAATAAAAAATGTGTATATACGTGTTTATGAAAATTGGTGTCCATAAAAAGAAAATGACAAGGATATTATTCATAAAGAGTTTCTGAGATCACAACCTGCCCACGGTAGTGGAACAGACTTATATTCCATCGTGGACTCAAAGCACCCAAGAATTTCATCAATGCACCTGGCCTCTCCGGGAATATGAAGCGACAAAGTAGCTCATTTTCAACATTTGATCTTCCACCCATCTAGAAAAGGATTTGCACCAAAGTAACCACAACAGATACTTTAAACCACTATTTTGATTTGGCAACCGAGTCATAAAAGTCATTTTATGAAGGAAAAAATAAAATACCAGATGCCGCAAATGATCTTTGACCAAGTCATTTTCTGTAAGATTAATGGTTTCTAGTTGACCCGATTTCATTCTCCTGACCATTGCTTCAAGTTCTAAATCTGTGTGAAGGCCAACACTGTCAAAGAAACAAAACCGCTGGGTAAATGAGATATGTCGCTCCTTCATGATAGTAAAAAATGCAGAATATATTGAAGGCCATGAAATATATTTCTTGCCTGTATAGTACTAAAGCTCTTTCTTTATCTGAATTATATCTATATCTGAATTCAGTAATATTCATAGGTCCCACCTGCAACCAAAACAATAAGCAAGGATTCGAAACTTTGGAGGGCATGCATATTGACAACATAAATAAAATACCAATGAACTAATAAGAAGAAAACTCACAAGCTCACAAAATTGTTTAAAGCTTCCAGGATCCTCTGGCATGTAAGTTGCAAGTACAGCTTCCCGCCGTCTACCGATATCTGCGAGTTCAGTAACTAATCTCAACCTATCAAAGTTCATGTTAGCTCCACTAGTAACTGCTACTACATTTACACCCTCGAGCCCATAATACTTGCAGTAAGCTACGGCTCCAGCTAGGGCAAGAGCACCTGCTGGTTCTAAAATGCCCCTTTTCTCCTCAAACATGTCCTGTGGCATAACATGATGGTAAGCAGTAATTTCTAAAATCAAGGTCATAGTATACCCAAAGCATTGACCATACATAACAAAGAAGCTAAGTTGATTGGGAAAAAAGTGTGTGGAGTAGGTCTATGAATCAGCCTGACAAAATATCAGAAGATTATATTATAGTGACCAGTCTACTTTCACGTCAAATAAATAATCCCTAGTCAGTTTTTACAAGGAAATGTAAGTCTCTTGGTCTAAATAAATTTCCAATGGCTCAACAAACGATTATGAACGCCAGGAGGTTATTTGATCACTTCATTAATAGCATTGAAGCTTTGGATGTCACCTACAACAAACTTGCATAAACTTACATTACTCAAAACTCATTCTAGAGAAGCACCAAATAAAAAGACACGGATGTCCAAAAGAGATAACACACTAATGTCATAATATAATACATGGTATATCTCAAGAGCACAAATTATAAACAATCCATGATGAATTTAAATACATTTTACAGATAACAATTCTTTCAGCACTTAATAGTTAATCTGAATGTAACTTCATGATCAAGCAATTTGAGTAGCTTTATGCTCAAGACCATACTCAGTAGCAAACCAAAAATACTCACTGAAGTGAGTGACTCAGGTGACACTCAAAACAGCTTACAGGGAGACTAGTGAAAATGTGAAAGAGGAAAAAAACTAATAAAGTTCAAGACTGACACCAGAAAACCAAACATGTGAAGTACATATAGGAGAGTTTAGCATAAGGTCACAAGAGGAGAAATGGAAAATTGAAAATTAAAATCTACTTTGTCATCAGTTTTTCCCTAAATACTAAATAAACAAAATTTTCGTTATAACGAGAGGATCATTCAGAAAAACGAAAAAATGTAGACACACATTTCAAGAAGGCAATTGTATGGGAAGAAAAAACAATTCAAAATTCAGCCAACCTTTATTGATGCACAAGCAGTGTCACGGCTAACAAGAACCACACCATCCATCAGTTCCCTGCAAAGGCGAAACGTTTCTTCCCCAACCACTTTAACTGCAACTCCATCGAAAAAACCTCCCACTTGATCCAGCATAACTCGTTGGTCATGGTGCAGTGACAGTGCCATTGCATTTGCATCAAACGGCTCCACTCCAATAATTTTCACCTCCGGAGACACCCTTTTCACATAGGCAGCAATACCCGCTATAAGCCCACCACCACCAACAGGAACAAATATCGCTTCTATTGGTCCCTTCATCTGTTTCACAATCTCCATCCCAACAGTTCCCTGCCCCGTTATAACATCAGGGTGATCAAAAGGAGGTATAAATGTGCGGCCCTCTTTTTCTGCCCTCTTTTTGGCATAATCTTGGGCTTCGTCATAAGAGTCCCCTATCAACACAACAGTAGCCCCAAGTCTTTCTACTGATTTCCACTGCCAGTATCAAGGAAACGAAATTCAGGAATCATGATAAGTCCATTTGCTGAAAAAATAAGGAAAATATAACAATTTGAATTAACAAGCAATAACCTTGATTTCTGGTGTGGTAACTGGCATAACAATAACCGCATTGCATCCTAATTTCTGTGCGGATAATGCTACACCTTGAGCATGATTTCCTGCTGATGAACAAATTACTCCCTTTTCCAGCTGCTCCTTTGGAAGTTTAGCCATCATATTGTATGCACCTCGAATCTTGAATGAGAAAACCTGAAGTATTGAGAAATTTAATAAAACTATATGTAGTAAGAACATGTGATTGATTTCCATACCTAATGAAAAAACCATAAGAACATGTGATTGATTTCCACACCTAACGACAAAACCATGAGAAATATGTGATTGATTTCCACACCTAATGACAAAGCCATACATAACATGCGATTTAAGCATTCCAGATTCAGCTGAAAAAAACGAAACAATAATCCACAATTTTCAATGAGCTCCGAAGTATTCAAAGTAAACTGAATATCCAAGCACGATAGTATAAATGCATGCAAAATGACAGACGTAAACGAAGTACATGAACAGGTACTGAGGTACATACAGGCTGAAGATCTTCTCTCTTGAGCCAGATATTGACCCCACACCTTTCAGATAGATTCTTCGCCAGCTGCAACGGAGACTCGTGCGCCACATCGTACACCTTCGACGACAGTATATTCGTCAGATACTCCATCGCGTTCAGCTTACCTTCAGAAATACCGCCGCTGCCCATTTTCTTATTAGGCAACAGGTAGCCGCTCTCGCACTGGATCGAGCTTGGAGAGACTACCAGGAGAGGTGACGCAGCTGGCGCCGCCTCCGGAGAAGGTGGAGGCGCAGTCAGCGGCAGAACCCTAGGAACTTTTCCGGTCAGCGGTGAACTCTCCGCCCCCAATTTAGACATCGCGACGCGCGTAAACGGCTTTCGGCTGCAGCACTTGACGGCGTCGGAGGATGATCTGACGACGCCTTTGGCGGGAAATTGGTCTCGAGGGAGGGGCGATGGCGCAGGGGCAAAGTTCAGAGCATCCATTTTCAGATTCTATCTCGGTACAAAAAAAGGTTTGTGTGTCGATTCTGAATTTGAAGCGCCGCCGCCGCCGAGAGAGGTGAAATGCGATAGAACGAGCGAAGGCGAATGCAGGAAAAATGTATGAATGGGATTCAGCAGAAAAATCAATTTGATGAAAGAGGAAAAAAATTCATCATTCTCATTGATTTGCTACATCAGCTCTGAAATGTAAACCTAGGATTAACGGACGAGATCATACCGATTAGTTACGCGCGTTAATCAGGCCACCTAACTATTTTTTGTTAGTGTTTTATTTCTCTTTCATATCTAATTTTACTTAATTAGTAATAATATTTTATTACTACGTATATTAATTTTTAAACAAAAATAGAGTAATTTAAAGTGAGACTCTTAACTATAAAAAAAATTAATTTAATTTTTTGACACTATAATTTTTTTTAAAATTATTTGATTGAACATTTTAAAATGAAAAAAAGCGTTGTACATGATGGATGTAGGCATTCTAGAACACTGCTCTTATTAGTCTGGAAATCTGTTGTATCTAAAAATTCAGATAAAATCTGTAAGAGCTGTAAATTGACCATGAAAAAAAATGATCCAACATATATCCAGATTGAAAATAAATGGTGTAAGCCCTAAAGAGTATTTTTTTACTTCGTTCTCCAAAGAGGAAACGTAGATCCAAATAGATAGCTTTCAACCGTCAATTAACTGCGACTCCTGTAGAAACATACTTGTTGGATCGCAGTGAATCGTGGTTGGACACTTTGGACTTGGAAAGTTTGAGCACATCAACACCTTCTTCCACCTTGGCTGCTAGTGCCTCGGGTGAATCCAACAGATGTAGTAGCTCTGAGTTGTCCATCTCCAACAGCATTCCTGTTATCTTTGCAGCAAGATCAGGCTGAAAAAAAAAAGGAAACTCTTAAGCTAGAAGTATTTGCATTTTAAACAGATGAGAGAGTGGACATTTAACAAAAAATAAAGGGAAAAGTTGCCGTCACCTGATAAAGGGCAACAAGCGGGAAAAGACGCTCCCCAAGTATATGTTTTTGATGTTCTGGAGGAGCTGCAGCTAGCAAGCTACTTAGCATCTCCGAACCCCCAGCACCGAGTCCAGCAGCAATTGCAGGCTGTAGAACACAAGTAGACTGTTTTAGTTCATGGCTTATTGGATTTCCGTTTCTTGTATTAAAATTGCCCAGTACACGTTTCTTGTATTAGTTTGTTCCATGGTATAATGTGCACTGACACTAATATTTGAGTTCCAGTAATACTTAATTTCTAATCCCAATATCTTTAAATTGCGAAAAGATTTTCCTGGTTTAAATAGGGTATTTATTCAAATGGCAGAAGCAGTATTCTCTAGTTCTGGTTGAGAAGAGAAACATGGACAATCATAGATAGACCAGCACAAGCCATTTATTTAATGTCCAAATAGTAAATAAAAGTGAAAATAGACCTGATGGTTTCTTGAATCTTTTGGTTGTTGCAAATAAGATGCATATGGCAGAGCAGCACCCTGTGGGAAACCAACCCCATTCATCCTTCCTCTGTTCTGTCTATTCTGTCTTGAATTAGGTGCCTGTAAAATTGAAAACCGGAAAACAGTAGATGAAAATGAATAACCATAAATAAATTCTAAATCAAACAAAACATAACGGTGCTACATAGTCAGCAGTAAATGAACCAAACTTAAACTGACCAATGTGCCAAGAGATGGGTGTACTCCAGGTCTAGAGATATTTGCAACACCATTAGGCCTCCATCCTGGCCTGATTCCTGTAGGCTGCTGATACATGAGAGCAGCTTGTGCAGGGATTTGTGAAACAACACCAGAAGCTGGATAATAAAAATGAGAGTATCCACCGGGAATAACAGCCGATGGTCCTGCTAACCCTGGAACACGTTGTGCGTATAATTGTTGCAACTGAGCTTGTCTGTCCTCTTTCCTCTGAGCAATTGCCACATACAATGGCTTTCTACGCAAAATGAAACCTGACACATACGTACGTGTGTATCAGGAATTGAACTAAAAATAGGAAGGAGGGGAACTGAATATATATGGTTACTACATTTGACATGTGATTCACTGTGCAGAACCATAAAGTCTGGATTTATACTTCAAGTAAAATAGATTACCCTCTAGCGCCATTGATTCACTTAAACTAAACAGAATATATCATGAAGACAATTGACTGTGGGAAGATTTGCAGGATAGAAATGCAAAATCTAGTTTTTTCTAGCCTTGGATTTGTGACATTCTTTGTAACAAGTAAAATCAGTGTTGATATAATCATGACAATGTTTTTGACTAAATTTTCTTGGGGCATAGACAGTAAATTACAGTACATCAAAGAAAAATAATATGCAAGTTCAATAATATCTCATGGACCCAAAACCAGTAAAGAAATCGATGTACACAACAGATATCTTGCCTCACTAGATACTTCACCATGAACCTGTTGCTCACTTATTAGATAAAATTAATAAAATAAACTACATAAACATACTCACCATGAAAAGCATATACCGCTTTATTTGCCTCCTCTGGGGTGGAGAAGCAAACAAATCCAAACCCTTTGCTCACTCCTTTATCATCTCGCATAAGCTTTGCAGATGTAATTATGCCACATTGACTAAAATATTTCTTCAGCTCATCATCTGTAACATCATCATCGATATTCTTCACATACACATTTGAAGCCTGAAATTGAGATTAAATGAAAATCATTATCACAGACAAGTGGAAAAGTCACACGACCATACATTTGAAGAAAATGATTCATGTGGGACCTGGTATTTCATGAGATGTTCCTTCTTTTTCTCCTCAAACTGTCGGCGTAAAACTTCCTCTCGTTCAGATCTTTTCTGTGCCCGGGCAACATACAAAACCTTTGAACCTGTTGAATAAATACATTATATGGCAAAGTTTCTGCAGTGTAATCTTAAAAAAGACTTTTCATAAAAAGTCTATGGTCATACCAAGTTTTGATCCGTGCAAAGCTTCCAGTGCACGTTTGGCATTATCTGGGTTCTCAAAGTTGACAAATCCAAAGCCTCTTGATACCCCATTACTTTCATCTTTTGTGATAGACACGCTAACTATTTTTCCATATTCAGAAAATGTCTCCTTGAGGGATTCTTCAGAGACACCTGAATCCAAATTCTTCACGAACACATTTGTGTACTTCTCTTCATAATTAGGAACAACTCGGTCACCCTTCTTCACAAACTTACCGACAAACCTAAGCAATCCTCAGAATTGATAAAATTAGTTGTGCGGATCTCATATTATAAAAGACAAAAGGTTTCGGAAAATGATAGGAAAACAAACATACATTTGTTTCCCTTCGTTAGTTGAGCCATTGAGACTCTCAATGGCAGCTTTTGCAGAGCTTTCAGATTCAAACTGGACAAAGCCATATCCTTTGCTTTTTCCATCATCAAAAGTGACAACTTTACAGGATAATATAGTACCAAACTGCTGAAACAATTCTTGGAGCTTGACGCAATCGACCGAGTCACTTAAATTCTACAGTAAAATCCCAATAGAAAATTATTATGTTCAGTTAAGTATATATCCAACAACGAATTAAATTAATTCAGCATAGAAAATCAGAGTTACCTTGACAAAGACATTTGCAATTCCACTTCTTCTTCCATCTGGATCACGATGCGACCGCATAACCCTTATCACTCTCCCATTCAATGTTGAATGGTTTTTAGCCTCAATAGCACGGATGGCTACTCAAAGAAATGAAGATTGAAGAGAATATATTCAATTATGATATAAATTTATTAAATCAAACTTGATGCTACACAATACTTCAAGCATCACAAAAATCTCAATCATTAAGAAACCGCATAAAGAGAGCAATACCAGCCTAGATTCTGACTGTGATGCTAACCATACACTTCTAGATGTTTTTTTTCTCATAGCAGGGGAAGATTATGAAATGGAAAGATGTTCTAATTGGGGGAGGCATTGCAGTTCCCTTGTATATATGTGGTGATAAACGTTTTCAAGCAAAAAATAAATGAAAATAATATTCATTTTCTGTAATAACGGAATCGCATCCATTTAATCTCTCTTTCAACAGACAATCCACCCATGAATATAAACATAATTCGTTAATTTAACAAAAAAATGTGTAATCAGTGTCTATCAAACAATGAATCTCGACAAATACTGCAGACCAATTTAATAATTACACGCAAGACAGCGTGAAGGCGGTGATACACGAGACAATGAGACATACATCTTCGATTTGCTTTCACACGTCCTGTTTCTTATTGATCCTGATTAGAATATTTAAGTTTAAACCAAATACTAATTTCATTTTACTCACAAACCAGTCGATCTGACCTTTTCAAACATCAAATTCAGATACAAACAAAAAATCAAGCGATCAGAAAGAAATCAAAATCCACTTCACAAAACTAGAATCGCGAAAATATCGATAACACAGATCAGCATCCATTCCGATCCACTTCCACACGCAACAAAAATCACAAATCGCTGTCGAACAACATAAATAATTAAATTAACAAATTACACACAGTGATAGAGATAGAACAGTACCATCTTCAGGAGAGACAAAGTTGGCATATCCATAACAAAGCGAGCGGCCGGTGGACGAATCGCGGCAGATGCGAATAGACGCGACGTTAAAATCCTTAAACGCTTCGTACAGCATACTATCCGTCACGTCCTGGTGCAAATCCCCAACGTACAGAGACGCCTGAGTCGTCGCCGCCGGCACCGTCGGTTCCGCCGCCATCAATTTCGAACAATACGTAACTGTACCAGAAACAAAAACGCGTAAATCTCAGGCGTTACGCAATGCGAGTACCGATTACTCGATTGAAAGCTAATTTTCGATTCAATAAAATAAAATCGGAGCGTCGGTTTTCCGATTACGGAAATGCAATTACAGACGAATTTATTTTAATTTTTAATAATTAATATAAATTTTCCTTACGAGGAAGATAAGGTGATTAATGGAAATATTATTTTTGGGGAAAAAGATGACGCTGAAGAGAGAGTAGGAGAGTGAGTGCGAAAGGGTGTGTGTGTGTGCGTTTGCGAGTGTGAGTGTGGGTGAGGTAAATTGCATGGACGGGGACGTTTGTAACGTTTCGCGAACCGGACCAGAAATGGTACGAGCGACGCGCGTGTTGAGGCGCGTAGGGTTCACACGTCTCTGCTTGTTCTGAGTAGTAATGACTTTTCACATTTTTAGGTGGATCACGAAAGACAACCATTGAAATCAGGATTGATTTTGTTGTTGGAAATTTTCAATATTGGAAAATTCTCACTTAATGGTATTTGCCGAGGTTAATTCGATTGAATTATATACCAGAGAAAAAAAAATATGTATCTCTTTTAATGAATGTTTGAGAGTTTTATTATTTTTTGTTTGGACTAAATTTTTTAATTATTAATGCATATTAGTAAAAATTTATTGTAGTTGAACCAATATATTTTATGGAAAACTAAAAAAAAAATGATTTTTTAGGAAAATAAAATTTATTAATTGCATGTAAATATCTTTCAAAATTGATTGATTTGAAGTCAAAATTTTATACTAATGAATTAATAAGTGTGACAACTAATTTGAAACTATATACTACTAATTTGAAACTATATACTTACGTGTTACTACTAAGAGCATCTCCAACCGATACCAAAAACCTATTTTGGAGTAAGGGAGATGGTCCAACCGATACCAAAACATAACCTTATTATAGGTTTTATGGTGGGACCCACATAAAAAATACTTAGATTTACGTTTACCTTAAAATCAAACCAAAAACTATTTATTATTTATAAAATTATCCTTTTATTTTACAAATTAATAAAAAAGACCTATTAATCTTTTATTTTAATTTTTTATTTAATATATTTTGTAATGTAATTTTTTTTAATAATCATATTATTAATAATTAAAATAAAAATAAATATTTATAATGAAATATTAATATTTCATGTTTGCGCAATTTTGTTATATTTAATTAATATTTTATTTCATATCTTTTATATTTATTATTTTTGAAATTTAAATTGAAAATAAAATTTATTAGAATTATTTAATTTAATGTCAAAAATTACGGGGTTAAATTATAAATTTGTAAAGATATTAGTTGTTTATAAAAATAATATAAAAAGTTGTATAAAAAGAATAATTTGAGAATATTCTTTTAAGTTTGAGTTTTGGAATCTCGGTTGGAGCCAAATTACTGTAAACTTAAAATTAAACTTATTTTTTAGTTTAGGTTTTTATGTTCGGTTGGAGATGGCCTAACTATGTTTATTAATGATAAAAAGGCAGATAAATATTCACGAATATAAATTCGTTAGTAATAAATTCATTACTCGTAGTATACTATATTTTACAATAATTTTGAAAAACTATTTATTAAACAAGGGAAAAATGGCAATAAGGCCAATTTTCAATATTTTTTGACCAATAAGACCAATTTCTAATTTTGGTGTCAATTAGGCCAAAATGTTCCAATTAGGCCACAAAAATGTATATGGAAGGACAAAATTACCCTTCCATATTAATTTGCAATCGAAATCGAGCTGGGGGAAAAATCGACACATTCAATTCTGCTCTCTCTCTCTCACCCTGCTCCGCCGCCGCTGCTGTTATTCACAATCGAGCCGAGGGAATTCATCTCCGTCGCCGCCGCGCGTTCAAGCCAAGGAGAGGGGGAAGGTCTCCACCGGTGAGCAGCTTCAATTCTCCGCCGAAGGAGAATCAGTTTCATGCAGTCCGTCTCCCTTGGCATCGATTGATCGATCGATTTCATCTCCGTCGCCGCCGCCGCCGTTCCTGTCTCAGTTCAAATGTCAGATGCGCCGCCGCCCTCCTTGCCGGCGATTTCGAATCCAGGTACGTGATTTCGAATCCACGTGCCCGATCAGTGCTTAAAAGCTCGATTCAGCATGCATGCACAGTGTGTGTGTGGATTGATTCAGTGTGCATTGAACATGCATTCAGTGTTCATTGTTTTTTATTATGCATGTTCAGTGTTTTTTCGTTGCATTCAGTGTTAATTGAGCATGCGTTTCAGTGTTCAGTGTGCATGCACTCAGTGTTCCTGCACTGAGCTTGCCATTCAGTGCTTAATTGGTTCAATCAGTGTCTAATTCACCATGCACTCAGTGTTCCTGCACTGAGCTTGCCATTCAGTGCTAAATTGGTTCAGTCAGTGTCTAATTCACCATGCGCTTTTTTCAGTCAGTGTCTAATTGCTTCATTCAGTGTGCATTGAGCCGGAGTAATTGCTCTTACACACCGTACACACCTGTTGCACACTGAATCCATATTCAACCATGTGGATTCAGTGTTGATTTGATTCATTCAGTGTTTAATGGCTTTGTTCAGTGTGCATTAGGCTTGGCTAATTGCACTTACACACTATACACACCTTGTTGCACACTGAATCCATATCCACCTTGTTCAGTGCTGATTTGCTGCATTCAGTGTCAGAATGAACAACAGCTTGTTTCCACTAGGATACCTGTCATTCAGTGTTGGAAATGCAATGTGTTACAGGAATCAGTGTGTGTTGACTTTGTTTTCTTTGAGGCATTGACCTGTCTCCTTTTCAATAAATGCCTGCCATGTTAGTTGAGGGTTGAGGCATTTACTGCCAGTGTTATAAGTGTGAGGATGGTTATAAATACCTCGTCTTTTCTCGGGTTTCCTCATCTCATTTCTGTTCGATCGGGGGGGCAGCCAGCAACGATGCCGAGGCGCAGGGGAACACTCGATCGAGAGCCAGGACCGACACCAAGCGAGGCGGAATTTTTCAATAACAGTCCTCCCTCGTCGCCCGAACAAAGATTCAATGGCCGGCCAATCAGTCGGGGGCCACCAATGATGCCTAGGCGACCGGGCGCACTTGATCGGGAGCCAGGACAGACGGCAAGAAGTCGGGGGGTTGAATCTTGGAATGGTTCTCACTGGACCGAACAAAGATTCAATGGACGTTGGCATAAAGAGAAGTTTCCTCTCCCGGCTGTCTTTGTTCGTCCGATCAAGGATGAAATGGGGAATTTCATCGTTCTGACGGACTCCCTGGACCAGAAATGGCACGTGCCTCTCACCACTCATCGGAATCAAACGGCCATCCACGGATTTCACTGGGAACGCCTCGTTCGAGAGTTTGGAGTGCAGGAAGGCTGGAACATTCGGGTTACCTGGACCGGAGGAAGAAGTTTCTCGGTTGGCGTATTTGATCAAAATGGCCAGTCGATGGTGCGCCCGGTCAGGGACCCCCCTCGTCGCGACCCAAGACTTCCTCCATCTCATTATTATTCTTGTTAATCTTTTTTGTGCTTTTTTTTGGTGTTTCCTGTGATTGACGACTTTGTCTTCGTTGTACTGCTTGCTTAATAATACTTTTAGTTTCAAAAAAAAAAACAAAAAAAAAACACTGTCTTGTCTGAATTTAACACTGAATAGGCCTTAAAAACACTGACTGATTGACCGTGCATTTAACACTCAACATGTCTGAAAAACACTGTTTGAGGCAACACATTGAATCACACAATCAAACACTGAGCACACTTTTAAAGCACTGAACACACTTCAATAGCACTGAAAAGCACTGAACACACTTTAATAGCACTGAACACCCTTTATTAGCACTGAACACACAGAGACACACATTGAATCACACTGACTGACTGTGAGTCGTTATTTTGTGTTTCTCAGCAGGGACCGCTGTTTTCGCATTTTGTGCATTCGGCGGTGAGAATTTGGTGTCCAGAATCGATTCCTCCCGTGCGGCCGCCCTTCACCAGCTGAAGGAAACAGTCGAGCTTCAGTGGCCTGAGCTCCGAGACGTCGCGTACGGCATGCATTACTCTGTACCAGATTTCCCAAACTGTGTGCTCTCAACCGATGCGGACATGTCGAACATGGTATCCCTAGCTGCGCTTCACAAGCTGCCTCGGGTGAGCATCGACATTTCCGTCGCGACTGAAGACCACACCTCTAGTTCTGTGTTCTCGACGGTGTCCAACAGTACTGCTGTCAGTGCGACTGGAACAGAAAACAACGAGGGATTCGAAGCAGCAGAAGATATGTTCCGCCTGTTTGGTCCGTCGAGTTCTAAAGTGTTGTTAACCGATGGCTGGGACAAAGAGATCTCGGGCGTCGGTCAGATGTTCAGAGGAGGTGCCCCGGACTTTCGAAACGCACTCTGTAAGATGGCAGTCGGAGTGGGATTCGATTTCGAGTACGTGAAGAACAGACCCGAAAAGGTTTCTGCCGTGTGCTCGAAAATAAGCAGCACGGGATGCAGCTGGTCTGTGTGCGCCGTGATGGATCGAAGCAACGGCTTCTTCTACGTCAAGCAGCTGAGTAACGAGCACAGCTGCGGCGCGTGCTTTCGATCCCTGAAGCACAGGCGCGTCTGCTCGGACTTGGTTTCCATTTTGATAGTCGAGGAGGTACGGAAAAGCACACTGACTCGTCCGATCCAAATCGTGAGAAACTTCCAGCATCACTACGGCCTGGAGATCTCGTCTGGCCTCGCTCTGGATGCGCTCGAGAAGGCCAGGAAGATGATTCACGGCGACGATAAAGATTCCTTCGGCGCGCTGACTAAGCACCTGCAGGCAATATCGGATTCCAACCCTGGGTCGCACCTGCTGCTCGAATTCAACGAGGCGTCCAGGAAGTTTCGCAGAGTCTTCATCTCGATGAAGGCTTGTATCGACGGGATGAACCATTGTCGCCCTTTGCTGTTTCTGGACGGCACATTTCTGAAGGGAAGGTTCAAGGGCCATTTGCTCGCTGCTACGGGCAAGGACGGCGACGGAGGTATTGTGCAGTACAGTTTTGAGCACGCACTGAATCCATCTTTTTAACACTGACTGGTCTGAAATGCACACTTAAACTGACCCTTGTTGCTTGCAGCACTGAATCTGTATTTTCAACACTGAATGAGTGATATTCACACTGACTGAAGTGTTTCTCACCTTTTTTTTTTTTTTTTTTTCGTGTCCCTCGCGAATGCAGGTTTGTACCCACTGGCTTACGCAGTTGTCGATTCCGAGAACTATGCTAACTGGAAGTGGTTTTTGGACAACCTGAAGCACATCCTATCTCCTTCTCGCACTGTTACGTTCGTGTCGGACAGGAATCTCGGGCTGCTCGAGGCGATGAGCAGGGTGTTCCCAGGGTCCCCGCACGGCTACTGTATCCTTCACTTAAAGATGAACCTGAAAGACAAATTCAGAGGCAGATGGGCGACCAAGGTTTTACGAGACGGCTTGGTGTGGAATTTCCTGAAATGTTCCTACGCAACCACCGTCGAAGCCTACCAACTGAGCATGGACAAGCTGTTGGAAGAGGGAGGCCAGACAGCGAAAGTGTTTTTCGAGAACATGGATCCAAAGCATTGGGCCAACGTGTACTTCTCGGGGAAGAGATACGGGGAGATGTCGTCCAACGCCGCGGAGTCGTTCAATAAATGGATCTTGGAAGCCCGGCACCTTCCGATCACGGCGTTGGTCAACAACATCAGGCTGAAGATGATGACATTTTTCCACGGTATGAAAAAAAATACACATCTCAAACACTGATGGCTCTTTTTTAACACTGTTGGCCCTTGTTCAAACACTGACTGGCCTTGTTTAACACTGTTGGCCCTTTTTTAACACTGTCGGCCCTTTCTCAAACACTGACTGACCTTGTTTAACACTGAATCAGACAGGGGGGCCAGGAGCAGGGGATGGACTAAGGAATTCTGCCCGTCCGTTGAGAAGAAGCTGAGTGAAGCCGTCAACGAAGGCAGGAAATGGGTGGTTGTGGGGTCGTCCGAAACTGTTTTCGAAGTGCAGTGCATTCCGTCCGTCGTGGTCAACATTGCCGATCAGACGTGCACCTGCTGTCAGTGGCAGATTACGGGGGTTCCGTGCTCCCACGCAGCTGCGTGCATTCTTCGGTCCGGGAAGCCGATGGCCTCGTTCGTGGACAAGTTTTACCGTGCAGAGAGCTACGTCAGGTCTTATGCAGATCCCCTTCAGCCGGTTTCCATGTTTGATCAACCTTCGAACGTACCAGAGAACATCCTGATCGAGCCGCCAACAACGAAGAGGCCTCCTGGAAGACCTAAGAAGAAGAGGATTCCGTCCAGGGGTGAGCACATCCCGAGAGCCATGAAGTGTGGGAGGTGCGGACGTGTCGGCAATCACAACAAGAAAACGTGCACGGAGCCTGTACCCTAATTAGTAAGCTTTTTCTTATTTGGATTTTTGTTGTGTTTTTTTTCGACATGATTTCTGTAATCAGTGACACTGAATGGGGTGAAAAAACACTGACTGTCAGTGACAGGCACTGTTTGGCTCATAAACACACTGACTGCCTGTCATCTAAAAAAAACACGGGATTTTAACATTATGTGATTTGTTTCTTGTTCAGTTATGCTCTTGGAGTGTTTTTAATTGTTCTTGTATTTGTAATATTTGCATGTGCTTGTTTTTTAAATGTTTCAATTCAATAAGTCTTAATTGGTGCCAACACTGAACAGACAGAATTAACACTGATAACACTGAATTGGAAGAATAAACACTGCCAACACTGAACATACAGAATTAACACTGAATAGGACATTATAAGCACTGAGTTCAACTAAAACTGCCCAGAAATATGAACAAAAAACACAATTTTTTTACAGAAACTAAATCCAAACACAATCACATGATTCATGTTCATAGAATAACAGAAAAATACTTCTTGTTTTTTTTCCAACCAAAACTAAACAAAAAACGCGCACAGCCCCACGATCGCTACTTTTCCTTCATGGTCAGGATGGTTCGTATCACGTGAGCCTTGAATACTTGGAACTCTTCCGTCCTGACCTTGTCCGGAATGGCCTCTTTCTTCAGAATCTTCTCCATGTAGTAGCATACGTACAAGGCACATTCATTCCTGAACACACACACAGACGCAAAAGGAGTTAAAGTTAAAAAGAAACACTGACACTGAATGCATAAATATAACACTGAGTGCATAAAATGAAACACATAAACACTGATGGGTTAATTAATAAGCACTGATAGATAGATACATACAGAGTTGGGGCTTGCTGTGGGAGAGGCTTCACGGCCTCGATTTCATGTATCGGGAAACCATCCTTCCCCGCTTTCTGCAGCATTTGGCCCACGTTGGTTTCTACATTTTTCTTCTGAAAGCGAACAGTTTATCAGTTACCGTTAGAAAGCGAACATTTAAAAAAAAAAAAAAAACAAATCGGCTAAAATACAGTAGACGTACCAATTCCGCTGCATTCGCCATGTAATAGTCCTTCGATTTCGCCCTCCTGGGTTGAATAGAATTGAAGAATCGCCATTTCTGTTGGACGAAGTCGCAGACGAGCAGCGTCCAATGGTTGGGTGCTGAAGTTTTACTCAACCCAGGCGACACAATCGGGAAAAGTATAATCCCATTTCGCACGCACGGGATCATATCTGTGATTGTTTGGTACATTTTGTGGTTGTCATGACGTCCCATGACAATGGAACTCTGCGAGAAAATAAAATTATATGAGCACTGAACAGGACATTATAACACTGAATGTCACTAAAAGCACTGACTGTTGATGATAAACACTGATCAACCATCAACAACACTGAACATCACATACAAACACTGAGTATCACATTAAAACACTGAACAGCATATACAGACACTGATCAACCATCAACAACACTGAACAGCACATACAAACACTGAGTATCACATTAAAACACTGAACAGCATATACAGACACTGATCAACCATCAACAACACTGAACAGCACATACAAACACTGAGTATCACATTAAAACACTGAACAGGACATTAAAGACACTGAGCAGCACATTAAAACACTGAACAGCATAAATAAACACTGACAACCCCTAACACACTGTCTAACCAAGAAAAATACTGACTGAATTCAAAGGAGAAAAAAAAAAACTCACCCAACAGTGCCCGGGGAGTATCAGAGCCTCCAACTTCTTGTTGTGGTCTCGATGCAGCGACTCGGCAAAGGCGTCGACCACATGGTTGCTGACGAAGGTGCACTTCATTATGTCGGTCATGTCAGGCACCGAAACAACTGTGGATATACGGGGAAAGTACTTCATTGTCCACCTGATTGTGAAAAAGGAAGAAGGAAAAAAAAAAAAAAAAAAAAACACATTATTAGCTAATAGCACACAAAAAAAAAAAAAAAATGAAATAAAGAACGAAAGAAAGACAGTGAATGTTAAAGAAAGAAATAGAAGAAACTTCACTTACATATTGGGTTTGCTGCTGTGGAGGATGATTTTGTCGAGGACTTCCGGCTCCAATTCAAATCCGCAGTTCAGGTGAAAATCCTTGTTCACGTCGACCAAGAAATTGACATGTTCGTCATTGAAATCAGCCCGTACCGGTTTCTGGCTTGCTTCCACCTTTTTACCCTTCTTGATCGCCTTCTTCTTGGCAGCAGGGGCAGGGGGATTGTACTGAAAATCATCGTCATCGTCGTTGGCTGGCTTCCTTTTCCTGCCCTTGACCAGTCGCACCATCGACCTGGTCTTCGCCTTGGTCGAAGACTCTATTTTTTCGGCTTCTGGTCTCAACGGGCTCCCTTCTTCTTCATCGTCCTTGTCGCCTTCAATCTCGTAGACGCACAACTCTGCCTGGAGACTCGAGATTTCCTCTTCCCGTTCATGGATGATTTTCTGCAGAGCCTCGATCTGGACTCTGTGGATGGTTTCTTGCGCTTTCATGTCCCCCTCCAGATTCTCGAGCCGGGCTTTGTCGTAGTCGTTCATGTACGAAGACATCTGAAAGTCAGCCAACGCATCCTTCAAATTTGTCACTTCACCCTCGAGCTCTTTGACTCTAGCCCTCAGAAGTCGCACTTCCTCCTCCTCACCAGAGCTTCGATCCTCGCCCGCCTCGGTCACCGGATGATTCTGATCACTCGCCTTGATCAATTCTTCCTCGAGCTCTTTCACTCGAGCCCTCAGAATTTTCAGCTCCTCCTCCTCCTCCCCGGAGCTTCCACCTGCCTCGCCTGCTGCTGCCCCGGGGACCTTCTCCGTCTCCGCGTCTATCTTTGCAAGCTGCTCCGAAAGCTCGCTCTTCAGACGCTGGTTATCACCTTCCAGCTCGGCGTTAGCACTTGTCAGTTTGTTCAGCTGAGAATTCGTGCTCTCGAGCTTGGCTTGGAGATCCCTCACAGTGTCGGAGAGATCTTGATTCTCCGACAGGAGGTTGTTGAGCAACTTCTCGGATTCAGCAGAAGAAACAGCAGGGCGTTCATCATCGGGCTGCTGTTCGGAAGGCCCAGCCTCCTCCTCCGGCTCCGGGACTATGCAGGCCATCTCCATCGGATGCCGCCCGGAAGAACTGTCGTCGTCGTCGTCGTCTTCCCCATCGGACGACTGCTCGTCTCCAGAAGGCCCGCCCTCAGGGCCTTTTCCTTTTCGTTCCTCTTCCTCGCTCGACGAATCAGAGCCCGGATGCTCGTCATCGTCACTGCTGTCCTCTCCAGAAGGCAGCTCCTCAGACTGCTCTACGTCCTCGATCTCCGCCGCACGCGGAGTGTTCACGATTCCTTTATAAGAAAGGTGGCCCCTGTACGCCTGGGTCTCCGCCACCGTCTTGCCGTGTTTCAGTAGACGAGCATCCACCTGTCGGACACGGACAGCACGCGTTAGAACTCAAACAAAAAATAAAATAAAAAACATCATCATCAAATGAGTGACACTGAACAGCATTAATAAGCACTGAACATCACAGTTATCATAATTGACACTGAACAACATTAATAAGCACTGAACATCACAGTCAGTTATCCTACTTTGACACTGAATGGCATAAATAAGCACTGAACACACTGAAACAGCATAAATAAAGAAGAAGAAAAAGAAAGAGAGAAAGATATTTACCGTCTCGTCCGCAAGGCCCGCTAGAGTCTCCTTGGTCACATTCGAAAGATCAGGGAGATGCCAGTTCAGGACCCGGGGGAGGTGCTCGTTCTCCAGCCTCTTTGCCAGCTTCGTGTGCTCGCAAAGCCAGAACTGCACAAAAATAAACACACACCAAGGTAAATATCAAGGAATGAAAAATAAAAAAAAAGACGAATGTGAAGCACAGAAAGTAGAAGCACATACCAGTAGCAGTATCGTGCAGCCTTGTGTATTCTGCGGGTTGTCCCTGTTCCCAGCTGCCGAGTCGCAAAGGGCCTTGAGAATCGCCTCGCCCCAGTTGTAGCTCTGCATCGAGTCCAGATCCACCACATAATCCAACCATTTCCATTGGATTGTGACGGAGGAAGTGGAGAAGAAGACAGTGTCGATCACTATCAACGAGAGGAGCCGAGCTACATCAGCAAGAGCCTGAGGCTTGCGACTCCGACGCTTCACCAAACTATCAAGCTTTTCCTTCAGCATCTTCGGGTTCAGCGTCTTCTCCCCTGGGAACATCCTCTCCCTGAATCTTTTGTTGTTAATCTTGGACCTCGAACTAATATCGAGCTTCCTACTGCCGCCTACGATTCCAAAAATAAGATCGACATCCTCGGGAGTGATCCCGACATTTTTGCTGCCCAGCTTAATAGTACGAGCACCGACATCCATCTGCTCCAGCACGGCAGCTATCGCAGCGTCGCTCTTTCGGGTGTGGAGGATGGTCAGCCTCTGATCCTTTATGCTCTTGAAGAGATGGTAGAAGGGGGTCATCTTCAAATACTCGTCGTGCCCCGGTTTCAGCTTGTCCTTGATATCATCAATAGTCCGGATGATGGTCAGCAAGTTGGACCTCATTTGTTTATAGGACCTGGAACACCAAAAAAAACACACACCGATGTGAGTACAAAGCACTGAACAGGCATATACAACACTGAACAGGAACAATCAACACTGAGTGGCCATGTAATTGCACTGAGTGGCATGATGAGGCACTGTACAGGCATGGTGAGGCACTGAACAGGCATACACAACACTGAACAGAACATTTTAACACTGAACATACACCAACACACACAATCAACACTGAGTGGCACACACAAGGCACTGGGTGGCATGCAGAGACACTGAGCAGGCATAATTTAACACTGAACAGGACAATTTAACACTGAACAGAACATATTAACACTGAACGGCCACCAACACACACAATCAACACTGAGTGGCCATGCAATGGCACTGGGTGGCATACAAAGACACTGAGCAGGCATAAACAAACACTGAACAGGAAAATTTAACACTGAACAGAACATATTAACACTGAACGGCCACCAACACACACAATCAACACTGATGAACACATAATCACACCGAACCTCCATCAAAACACACAAAATTCATTCATGCAATGGAAATTAACAGATTGAAATTGAAAATCGGTTGAATTAGGGTTCGAAATACTTACTTCCTCTCCTTCTTCTCGCCGGCGGCAGGCTGAGGGATAGGGCTCGCCTGCTCTTCACTCGACGGAGTGTACTGAACAAGCCTCCGTTCAGTGTTTTCGGAAGCAGCAGCAGCAACGGCGGTTGGAGTCGATTTCTTCCCGGCGGTTTTCTTCGACGGAGCCATTGATAATCGAACTGAGCGATCAGAGATGAGAGGATTTCGTGTGTTTGGTTGTGTGTTCTGTGTGTAGTCCTGTTCTTTTAGCGGGAGCCGAGAGAGAGAGAAAGTAATGGAGGCGTGGGTTTCGTGTGTGTGGGAGTTCGTGTGTGCGGGAAATAATGAAATTAATGCTGAAATGGTTTGTTCAAATGTGTATATATGCGAGGGCAACGACGTCTTTACACATTTTAGGCGGCCTAATCGGCACGCGTAATTTCTCGAAAGCCTTATTGCCCAAAAAATGTTGAAAATTGGCCTTATTGCCATTTTTCCCATTAAACAAATGAATTATATATTGTAACCTTCAATTGCGAATTTTTTGAAAAACTATTTATTAAACAAATGAATTATATATTGTAATTTGTAACCTTCAATTGCGAATTGTAAGTTTGTGTTGACTCAAAATACAAAGGTAAATGCATCATATATCCTGTGGCCTCGCGTGTAAACCGCCACTACAATCAACGCGTGAACAAGAGTGGGTAATAACCCAGCTCATACATCAAAAAAACGCAAGCGAAAATTGCAGGTGGACCCCTGCAGGCTGCAACCCCAAACCCGACCCCACAAAAAAAAACTAGAAAACACGAATGAAAGAATAAACTGCAAAGACAATATTTAGAAAACTAGAAAAGAAAATCAGTAACTACAAAAACAACAAAATTATACAATATGCTGCAGTTAGCAACAATTCTAAATGGAGGGCACTAATAATTGAAACAAAAAATGACTACACGCGTGGAAAAAATAATTTACAAAATCAGAGGCCCAAGTATTACAAAGCAATGCAACAAAAGAGCAGCAATATAATTTGTCTGCATTTTTCTGATGTATTCACAGGTAGACGAGCTTCTGCTCACGCTCATCTGCCCTGTGTTCACGTATTCATCTCTACCGGAAGTTAAGGAGACGTTCACGGACAAAGAACCTAAAGAAAAGGGGAATTCATAGAATAAATAATTACAAAAAAAGCTCAATTATCTTCCAAACTTACGACATTGAGGTTCGAGTTGGTTTTGGTAGTTAACAAGTTTGTAACACAATGCATCAGAGATGGATGGAAAATGTTGGACTTACAATCATACTCTGCCCATCCTATTCTCTGATGAGCCAAATCATACACGAAGATTTTATCTTTAAGAACAAGGTCTGAAATTTGAGAGAAGAAAAGAAGTTTGAATTTTAGATCAAAATAACAGACAATCTAAAGTTCAGAGGTCGAGGATAATACAATTCGAAGAAAAACGGTGAGACCTACCTCCTAAGATCGTTGAGCCTTTATTCGAAACTTTAATAAAACCCATGCACCACATGGCAGCACCATCCTGAGAAAAACAGTACATTATAAGTTATGCATGTCTGTTTGATAAACAAAAAAAAAGTGAGTGTTCGATTCTAATCAGACATTTAGAAGTTTTGTCTGTTTCATAAAAATGTAAGTTTTTAAGCAAATAAATCATATCTCAAAACTCAATGCCTCTTATAAACAGATTATCTCATTCAAGATTCAGTTTTGTATGTTTAGCAAACAGGGTCAATTTAACGTTCAAAAATTCATTTGTCGATAGGTTCGTGTAAATTTTTGATATACAACTGGATTTTTTTTGTTTTTTGTTTTGTAATTGAGTGAACAATTAGAGCACAATTACACTCACAACAAATCCCATGAGCACAAGGTAGTCAATTGGTCTTAAAACCATGGATGCGCCCCCAGCAAAATTGAAAGCAACTGTTGGAAAAATCTCACCGACTCTGTTTAGATAACAAAAACCATATTGTAATGAAAGTGTCCCAAAGGTGCAGCATGGGTTCATGCAAAACTTGCCTATGTAAATTATGGAAAATAAAACAAACCTCTTTGTAGTGATGAGATAGCATTGATTTCCTCGAGAACTGACAGGTCTCGCTGATTGTGGGACGGCATTGGTTAACTGTAAGATGTAGTGAACAAAACCTCAGGGAAGGAGTATATCAACAAACTCTGAATACATTTACAATAATGAAATGATTTGAAGAGATTTAAGTCGGAAAATCTCATGCTTTTAAAATCACGGAATCACGTGATCAATTAAGAATGTGTTGAGCCATTTATCGTCCTGGTTCTGAAAGAGAGTTATATTTCATTTTTCCTTCAGGGATTCTACAGAAACTTCACACGAGATTTATATTTCATTTTTCCTTCGTTTGTTTCTATTTTACAAATTGCACTAGTTGTTCTCGATTGGGAGTTATTTGTAGCGAATATTTGTAATTTTGAAAGATAACATTATTTTTTTGCAATTAAGCTAAATCTAGGGATGGTTCCTTTCTTTTACATTGCTTGCAAGATTCTATGTCTGTAATGAGCACTTTATTTTTATTTATTGATTGATTATGGCTTTCAGCAATGTTGATTTCAATAAAATCGATGGTGAGAAAGATATGGAGACACTTACAGCACGGACCAAAGGATCATAAGCTCCTTCAACAAGATAAGCCAAAGTTGTCCCTGAATCAATGATGGTTCCTTGGTTGCCTGATGTAGTAAACACTGCTTCATCAATAGGTAACAATTGCCCATTGACAGCAATGCTCTGCAGGTATAAATTATAATGAGGCCTGAAAATATTCGAGATGAAAAATGTCAAACATGGAATTAAAAAGTTGTTGTCGTCATATTCATATTTTCTCAATGCACTTCATAAAATGGATCGGCATAATGAATAAAATGCCGATTGACTGGTTGTGATTTGTGTGCCTTGACCACACTATAATTATAAGAGGCACTCCATGTCACGTTAGACCACGCACACTTGCACTAAATTAAGAAAATAAAAATAATAAACACTAGAAAAAGTTAAAAAGAATTGGAAAACTAAAAAAAAAATGAGCTATGGCTTGAAAAAATACATAATGACTGACGGTTTAACACAAGTGTCTAATTCTATATAAGCAAAGAACGAGAAAAAAAACATTTGCACGTAGTAAAATTACATACTGTAACGGAACAAGGGGAGTGTAAGTGATTCTTGGATCCAATATCTGCCCAAGGACTAGTATACCTCCACCACTGCCCCCTCCTTTCAAGCAGTGAGAAAATATTCTAGGTGTGATTCCAAGAGATGACAATTGTGATATGACTGAAAGGCCTTGCCGGCCAAATCCAAATATTCCATCGATTGCCCTGTCTGATTTAGTTAAGTCGCCTGACAGTGATGTGCTGCATCTGTCTCCAAAAGAAACACAAGTTAATGACTCAATTACAAGTTGCTTACAAGCTTGTAAGCAACTTACAAACTTGTAAAACATGTACGAGTTTACGATCATTTTCCAAATGTCTAAAACCATTTTTCAAATAAGGTGTTCCATCATCTTAAAATTTTTAACATTTCAACAATTTTTTTTTTATAACTGTTATACAACATCCTGTAAAAGCTCCAAAAACATCTCTTCAAAGTTGTAAGAACACTTGTAACATACACAGTGCTGATTTTACATATGTACTATAAAGGATCACACTGATTATGTAAATGCTAATTCCAAATTGCTCTTACGTGAAAATATCATAGTAGGAATGCAAAGGCTACATATATAATCAGCAGGATCATAACAAAACAGCAGCCTACCCAAAAACAATAGGAGCAGACGAATTGACTGTTAATGAGGTACCCATGACCGAATCAAAATAAAGCACGTCAGATACGTAAAAACCAGCAGTCCCACTTCCATCTCCGTATTGGAACGTGTAATCACACTGATCTCTCACTGTAGAGCATTCAGCGGAACCCGCGGAAGCTATTTGAACAATGGAAGCACAAATCCTATCCGAGCAAGAAATAGGCGAAACAGTTGATGATGTTGAAGCATTAAAGAAATTCAGAGGAATCTGCAAGTGAAATATGAGTCAGCCAACATAAATTTTGAAAAAATAAAAATAAATATGACAATATAGAGTGTGAAGGTTTTTACTCCCAGTCCACTATTCTGAGGGCAATTGTCACATGAACTACAGGTAACCCACAAGATGTCGCTCCCGGTGTCGATTTGCAAATTGAACTCTCGAGGCGGAGATCCCAATCTCACTTTGGTATAATAAAGTCTGAGCAGACATCATTAATAATGTCAGAAAATAAGTTTACTATGACTACATAAATCTTAACCGAAACATGCCGCTCGCCCTCGATACCGCCTCGAACAGAAATCGAGACAAAGTGAGAACATAAGAGTTTTCAAACTGCACTCAAATCATCTATATATCACAAACTTAAACAATTAACAAGTAATTTCAGCAAACAAAAAATGCCACAGAAATCTCCAACCAACTTAACCAAAACAAATTGGGGAATAAACTTAGAAACATAATCAACAGGGGAAGCGCAAGAGTTACCCAAATGCATAGGGATCCGATGTGCCCCCAACCGGAAAATCCACGATTCCGCCGGCGCCGGAGAAGGTCTGCAACATCCGCGCGTGCCTCGCGCGGTCCCGAGCTTTAATTGCCTCCAGCTCCACCCCCTTCCCCACTGGAAACGCCCTCTCCAGGGTCAGGACCCCTTGAAACCCTCCTCCACGAGCGGCGGCGGCCGCCAGCGCGACCAACACAGCCGTCGCCAACAAAAACCCGCCGACCATAGCCGCCGCCCTCTAAAACCCAGCAACTGAATTACCGCTTAACAAAATTGAACCTGGTGGCTTGCAACGTACGCTGTGTATACGCGCCGCGAGTAACAAAAATTTACCGTGCTTTCGTTCTGGAATTGGGAGAGCGAAATTTTCGACGAGCTCACTAAAAGTTTGAGGTAACTACCTGAAGGGAAAAAAACACGTGCTGTGTGTGGCCAAGCTCTGCGGACTGTTTGGAAAACTCTTAAAAAATAATTGAAATTTTACTACTCGGACCTTCGAGATCGAGTAGTACTTAATATTTTATGATTTTTGAATATTTAAATAATTTGATTTATTAATTTCGTTAATAGATGAATTTAAAAAGCATGTAAAAACTATATTTAATTTAATATGAAATATTTTAAATTAATATAAAATATTTTTTACTTAAAAACACTTTTATTTATTTTTATCTACAAAAATTAATCTTCATAATTTATTTTTATTGACAAAACTAAACAAGCCATAAAATAAGAAAATAAGAGTAAAATACATAGTATATGGAAAAGGTGAAAAACTTATTTAATTTTTTGCTCTAATATTCATCGGCAAGATCATCATCGCAGCATTCCAAGCAAAAGAAAGCTTCACCCCGGCAACATCCGCTTGTGCCGCAATCGCCGCCCGAGCTGCCATCGCAGCATTCATCGCAAGATGGGTATACATCACCACAACATCCAGCTCCATTACAATAGTCCTGATCGAGTTATTAACACACATACGACTACTGTTAACATCATAAACGGAAATGACGACATTAAAAAAAAAAAAAAAAAATTTATACCAGCCGTGGTGTCGGGGGAAGCTTTCGGGTCGAGAGTTCTCTTGAAGCCATCTTGGAGGATACGCTCCATACAGAAAGGAGAGTCGTAACTATGAAAATGTTGATGACAAGTAGAATTGTTTTGGAACACATATGTGGCTTTGATGAAATATGGAGTATTGATTGGTTTTGGGGAAAACGAACTCGTTGTTGAAAGACAGCTTTTCTAGTAGTACTTAATTTTTCTATCTCAAACTAATGATTTCTTCTCCTTTTTGTAATTTGTGAATAAAGTGTAATTATTGATGGAGAGAAAAAATATTTATACAACTAGATTGTTTGGATGCATGCCAATTGACTAACTGTATATGTATACTTTAGACACTTTTACTCCTTTTGATTAATTTTGACCTTTTGTAAAATTATACCTAACGAAAGTGGACTGTTAGATCAAATTCATCACCCTTACTGCATACTATTTTTTAAATCTTTTAGATCAAATTCATCACCCTTGATGACATACTATATTTTAAAATTATATATATATATATAAATAATTTTTTTTTACAATTTTATTTTTTCAATACATATATACTTATAATATATTTACACTTAGCTTATATCACTATTTTATTTATTTGCATATCAATATATATTATACTTACATATACTCTCATTTTATATTATTATATACACAAAGAAAAACATTTTTTTCATAAACTCTCTCACTTTCTCTAGATAAATAAATATCAATTTTTTCATACAAATTAAAGAAAGAGATTCAATTTTTTTTGGGGAAAGACTGAGAAATATTTAAAATAAAATTGAAAGTGAAACTTTTGGTTTGGTAAATGGAATTATTAATTTAATTTGTTTATTAGTTAAATTTTGAAGAAAATTGTGGGGGCCCACAGTGGCAAATAATTAAGTAATAAATCCATATAGTGTAGTATTTCATAGTGTACGGTATAATGAAAGCAAATGGCTAAGTCTTCATCGAACTAAATTAATCGTTCACGCCAGTTGACTTAAAGACCCGAACTAGTCCACGGGAGTGATAGTCACGCTTAGACCGGAAGTAGTACCAATATTTGTTACGTAATACTTACATACTGTACATATAATATAACGTAAATATTAATAATTCATTTGTTTCATATATTTATCACAATTTTTTTTGTAATTTTAAAAGAAATTATGCATAAATAATTGAGACGAATTAGTAGTATATTGATTGAATACATGTAATGAACATATATTTTTAATAGAATAATAGTGATCCATTTCGGCAAGAAGCACTTAATTTGTGAAAATATCATTGAACTTAATATAAATTGAATAATTTTATTATTTTAATAAAAAATGTATATTGACCTAACTTATATTTGACTATAATGATATTTTCGCAAGTCATCTTAATACTTATGTCAATAAAATGTGTGAGATTAAAATTGTAATTAATAGGTACAAAAAGTGTTTTATTGATAAGTGCAAGAGAATTAATGATTAACGAAGTATGCTTAAATTATTGAATATATTACGGATTAAAATTAATACTGTATTAATTAATTTAAACTTTTTTATTAAATTATAAAGTGTTGAATAAATAATCATCAATCTAAAAATACTTAAATAATCATGCCCTACAAAAGTAGACAATCAATTAATTTTAAAAATTAGTTATGAACAATAAAGCAATTTATAAAAATTATTGTAGTTTGACTCTTCAAATATCTCAATGATCCTTTGAACCTTAATGCAATTATATTTATATGGATGTTTCTTAATTGGTCTCCAGGTGGTTGATTCGGATAAACAGTCTATATCATAATTATTTATACACGGGTTAATACGATTATAAATTAAAAAAATATTTCCTTTAATTTTTTTTATTATTAAAAATTGAGGTGTAAAATTTTATTTTAAAATTAAAAATAAAGTAAATTTGAATAAAATTTAAAAAATATGTCAATAAAGTACAAAAAATAAATAAATTGTATTTTAATTTTAAAAATAAAATTAATTTTTTATTAAAACTTTATATATTAAGTTGGAATATTAAAAAAATGTGTATAATTAATTAGAATAGAAAGAGTACTTCAAAATTTATACTACCGTTCCAATTATTTATATATTTTTTATTTGTGTAATTTAAAAAAAAATGCACATCTCAATTAATTAATTAAGTTACATTTCATTTACAAATTTAGAATGACACACGTAATTGTTTTTAAATAATACAACTAAAATTTTATTGTTTTTTTTTTAAATATAAATAATATTTTAACATAAAAGGTATAATGGGATAATTCTTTCTTTTTTAATTAGATTAAATATTAAGATTATATTATGATTTGTAACTATATTTTTTGAAAATGTCCCTTTTATAATTTTTTTTTTGGTATAGTAAATATCCTTTGTATAATTTTTTTTGGTATAGTAAATGTCCCTTTTATAAAAATTTTTGGTATATGTTTGCACAAAAAGTTATTTATTTATTTACCGAAAAACCTACGAAAGTAGATTTCCCGGGTCGATCTCTCGAGGAGTAATACTATCGGCACGTGTCTCTCATCGTGTGTTCGTGTTTAGTTTGAGTTTGTAAAAGAGATAAGAAACAAATTAACAACTAAAAGGGGGGTTTGCAAAAGAGTTTGATCAATTAGCTAAAACAAGTATTAAAAGCAAGTAAGTAAAAGAGAGTTGTAACAATGAAGTTGAGGAGTTAGGGTGTCTCGACTACTCTACCTCAAGAACTAGAGTCGAAGCTTTACAAAACACTCGGATTTACTACTAATCGGACTAAGGATCAAGGTGTTGTCTATTACGACCTCCACCAATGATCGTCTACACTCGATCACGACACACACAAGAGCTTCACCCCTCGAGGTCCTCTACTCGGCGTGCCGATATCTCAAGCTTCGACATTACACGAACAACCATATGGTCCACTAGTGATATACGCGGGGGTTGTTCAACACGAGACCATACAAGTCGAACCGTTCAACCATGTGGTCCACTAGTGATATACACGGGGGTTGTTCAACACGAGACCACACAAATCGAACCGTGAAATTATCCAATTAATAAAAATCAAACTACTTTAATTAAGGACTCTAATTCATTGAGACATTTCATCAAACACCCTAACTAGAGATTTAGCTACTCATGATCATACAAACAAGCAAGCATATAATAAATAGATAACTCATAATCGAAAAGAGCTCACAAAGGGTGTCGAGAAATCGAGAGGTGGGCGAGAATGAGTCGTGCTTCCAATATCGAGCGGAACTTCTACGTGTCACCCGAAGAAATTGCTCCGATAGAAACGACGGGCTCGGCGAGGTGAACGATATTTGTGAATGGAGTTTTGTGAGATAATCGATAAATAAAGAGAAATCTAAATATTAAAGCTTAGGATTTAAGAACATGAAAAATGTTTAAGATAAAAAGTTGGTGAAAAGATGAATGTTGGTGAAGATGGAATGGATAAGGGTGTGAGAGTTTAATTACACCTTATTTATATTTTCCCCACATGCCTATACAAAAAAGACCAAAATGCCCCAAAAGTCAAGTCAAACAAGTCACCCCTCTTCAATTTTTGTCCATGCACATTGCTGATGCGTTCTGGGAAATACTGCTCCTTGCTCGTTCATCCAATCGTCGATCCAACCGTTGAAGATGTAGATGAGGAAGTTAGGAACTTGCTGTTCAAATTTCAGGTCAATCCAACGGTTAACGAAGCCGGAAATGCCATTCTCCCAAAGTCGCGCAGTGCTGGAATCTTGGTGCTGGCCGACGGCAAATGTGTGTCGCCCGACAATGTGATATCGGCCGACATTGCGTCAGTGTATTCTAACTGTCGGCCGACTTTTGTTCTTCTCCCGCAGGAAATGTCTTCGAGCGCAGTTTAATCCTACTGCCACGACGCCCAATTTACACAGATGTCGGCCGACATTGATTTCCTTCTTCAAGTCTGTCGCCCGACATTGGAATGTCCGCCGACATTTAATCAGTGCAATCTCACTGTCCGTCGACGGCAGTGCAATTTTTTACCCGAAAAGTCAATTTGCTCCGTTTTCACCCGTTTCGCCTACAAAACACGGAAAATGCCTCGATCACACCGTTTAATGCAAATATCAACATAAGCTCATATAACGGGAGAAACGAGCATAAAAGAGGAGACGAAATGAACCAAATAAGACCCGAACTCAACACCAAAAACGGGCCAATCAGTATAGTAAATGTCCCTCGTATAATTTAAATTTTATAATTTATACTTTTTTATTTTAAAAAAGTTACACTACTTTTTTTTAAAATATATTTATGTGAAATTTAAACATTCTTTTGCAAATATAATGTGAAAATTAAACATAAGCGTAACTTGTCAGCCCTTTTTCCACGGTTCCAACTAAACTCGCGCCCATCCATCCAACGGCTCTCGCAAATCTTGAGCCGCCCACTCTCGATCTCGACCGTCAATTTCCCTCACTCGCAAATTTAGGCTTTTTTCGTCCACGGCACAGGTGAGAAATTGAAATCTTGTGTAACTTCTTGTATCGTGAATCCCGTGGAATTTCAAAGTCTGTTTGGTTGGTTGGGTTGTTTTGGTTACGCCTATCTCCCCCTACTTTCTCTCTCTAAAAAAAACCTCCACACTCTCTCTCTCTACTGCAACTGATCCATCGCCATCGGAGGATCGGCTCCGAAATTCGACAATGGTAATTGTTCACGCACCTTCAAAATTCGTTCGATTTTCTTACTTTTAATTTCAATTTCGGAATTCGCGTTTCGATCGATGTAGGCGGAGGAGTTCGCAATGCTGGTTCCTCCGTGGCTGGAGAACCTTCTGAACACGGCGACCTTCTTCAACCTCTGCCGGATTCACAGCGCCGCCGCCCGGAGCGAATGCAACATGTTCTGCTTGGACTGCAACGTCGACGCCTTCTGCTTGTACTGCCGCTCCTCCAAGCACAAAGATCATCGAGTCATTCAGGTTAATTTGTTCGTTAATTCGAGTAATCAATCAATCGATTCTGTTTTTGTTTTTTGTTTTTTAATTTAAATTTAATTTAATTCTATAAGAGAATTAATTGTTGGTGATTGAAATGTTATATATATATATATATATATATATATATATATATATATATATATATATATATATATATATATATATATTAGATAAGGCGATCTTCATATCACGATGTGGTTCGGGTAATGGAGATCGAGAAGGCGCTAGACATCAGCGGCGTGCAGACGTACGTGATAAACAGCGCGAGAGTTATGTTCCTGAACGAGCGGCCGCAGCCTAAGGGTGGGAAAGCCGTTTCTCGTGTGTGCGAAATCTGCTCGAGGAGCCTCTTGGACACTTTCCGTTTCTGCTCCCTCGGATGCAAGGTTAGTTAGTACTCGAATTATATTGTGCCATTTCCTTCATCATTCTTTTTAAACACAATGTGATCACAAATGTGAAATGTGACCACGAAATTTAGGTCGAATTATACTGTGCCATTTCCTTCGTCATTCTTTTTAAGCACAATGTGATTAGAAATGTGAAATGTGACCACGAAATTTAGGGGGAAATAAAAAATAAGTCATGACCCACATAACATTAACCATCTCCACCACCATCATAGTATGTTGTAACAAACTTGTATAAAGAAGTCATCTCCAAGATGCATTGATAATTTGCAAAAATAGGAAATGGACAAAAACAAGATCAAGATGGATAGAGTTGAGCTACCTAATAAGCCACATTAATAGATAGAAGCTCTCTCTATCCATCTTTATCACATAATTAACCAACTAATTACTTCCATCATTAATTATCATCTTTTTTTAATTTGTTGTGCATGTAAAGTATGCACATCATTATCACCATTAAATTTGCTCTATCCCCGTTTATACGTCGAGACCTTAAATTTTCATCTGATTTACGTATGTACATTTTTCAAAAATACCGTCACATATTATACGTTAGCACTAAATGGGATGAAATGTGATAGAATGAACACAAAGGGAACACTATATATATAGTCGAATTATTACTAATTAATTCCATTTTCGACTTTGATTGATGAATAGCTTATAGGAATAAAGACCAATGGGGCAGCAAGCTTTTGCCTAGATGCCAAGAATGAAGCATTGATCCAAAGGGGTGAAGGGATATCAAGAAGAGGGAATCACAACATGTCATCATCATCATCAAGAGAAGAGGAAGAATTTGGTGAAGGCTCACAACAAGACAACATTTACCCAACCACATCACCTAGTGGAAGAAGGAGAAAAAAGGGTATCCCTCAAAGGGCACCTTTTGGGTGTAAATAATTTTTTTTTCTTTTTCTAATTTAACTTTTCTTATAGCTCATTTTAATATGTGGGTCGTCCTCCCCCATGATAGAAAAAGGAAACCACATAGGTGACATTTTTCATTTACAGCTGTAAAAAATATAAAAAGAAGAAACATGCATCTTTTTTATTTATTTAATTTTATTACCGGAGAAAATATAGACAATTTCCTTAAAAAATAGGATGCAAGTTTGAAAATTTCGGTAAACGCTTTGAAATAATTATCTCATTTGATAGAATATAAAAAAGATTCAGTTTGTCTGATAAGCTTAGCTTATGGAATCACCTTTTTGCATTTCTTTATTTCGATTATAATCTGTTTGTAAGAATATAAAGATTTCATTAGATAATTAATATACACGACGGACAAAATAATGAAATGCCAGACTCTTGTGTATTTCGCGCTAACTTTCTCGGGTCGTCGGGTTCTTCTTCAATCATATCACTCCCAAGTTCCAACTATTTTTTCTTTCTTCAATCTACATTTTTTGAGTGATTCAGTAAACTTACTGATTTCAAAATGTGTTTTCATCTAGTGAATTTCAAGTCAAAGTCAATATATTAATACGGAAACCATCAATTGGTGATTAACGTCATAATTAAACACTACCATGATCGAGCAGTTGGGATCGGGAAAACCTAGTCTTGGGTTAAGCGATGTTTGCATCACATAATATCATGTAGGACCGTCGAAAATCCTGCAATACTCAAATCAGTTATAAACCATGCCAGATAAGCAATAAGACTTGAAAGAGAAATTATGTGCACCAATAATCCAATATAAGGAAAGTTTTTTTTTTCACAAAAATAATCATGGATATAAGAATAAATTATGACTCACCTGTTAATATTTTTTATTTTTATTGTGTCACACAAGTTTTCTTAGAGTCCACTTTCTCATTATTTATGTTTTAGTAGTAATAGATAACGAATTATTTAAAAAAAATCAAATGTAAAAAACGGTAGCTAAATAAAAAATCAAATGAAATAAGTTTCAAATAGGATTCAGTTGTTCACTAATTATGCTTCTGAGCGTGTGGTTAATTGCATAAAATTAAATAAAATGAATTAGGGCAAAAATTATTAAACAAGTGTAGTGAAACAGTTAAGACTCAATATATTTACACTTCCACTTTTACTTTGCAATATATAAAAATAAAAATAAAAATAAAAAAAAGAGTGTGTATAGAGTAAAAGTAAAAGTGTAAATATCTTGAGCAATGGACCAATCGAATATGGGCCAGCCTGAGCTTCCGGCTTCCAATAGATCCAAACTTGAGGCCCATAATTCAATTTCTAGTTCAATTTACTTGAAGTTGAAGATGAAGTAAATCGAACTAGAAAAGTTGGATCGGTGACAGTATAAATTATGTGACAGTATAAATCAAATTGAACTTTTAACATGTGCAGAAAAATTAAGTGGGCTCGATATGCCATGGGCATATCCCTAAAGATGCCATCACTCCTTCCTTTATTTCACTCCCTTTTTCCTTTTTGCATCCCACTTTAACGTACAAAAAAGTGTCCACAAACTCCTATTTAACTCGCTCAACCATTTCCATATTATGATCACCACCACCTGCCGCCCGTGTCGATCCATGGAGGAGAGTCCGCCACTACCATAGAAGGCGGCTGTGGTCGAAATTCCATGTACGTATTAGCTGCATGCGTCGTCACGAGGCCTTAGCAAATCGATAGTGGTGAATTTGTTGTTGTTGTTGTTGTTGTTGTTGTTAAATAGGGCAACTTTCATTATCCTTTGGCATTGGTGTGTTGAATCATGAATGTGTATTCTCTAGTTTGATGTTTGAATAAGTTTGATGTTTGAATAATAATTTCTTATTGTTTTTTTTGTTTCTTTTCTTTTCATGGTTAATTAATTTATGGGTAATTTTGGATTTGGAATCTAGATATTAAATAAATCACCACTGTAATAACTAATATAATATGTTCTAAGTTGTCTTTTAATAAATTTACGAAAATATTATAAAATGAACTAATTAAGTTATTTGCATGAAGTTATTCATTTTAATTTTTTATTTATTTTACATATATTTCAAAATTTTAAAATTAATTGGATTACTTCCCACCGAACTAAAAATAAGTTTTAAACTTCAAAAATTAAAAATTAAAAATCAATGGAAAAAAAGTATCATTTTTAGAAAGAAAAAAAATATATGTATGGGTAAATAAATAGTCAATGAAATTGAGTTTACTTTGACTTTGAAGTTATAATTGCGTGAATTTATTTGTAAAGTGTGGTACGAATTAGAATGTCAAATTGAAATATTGGTCTCGGATTAAGCGTAAGCGTTAGGAAACGTGAGTTGACCAAACCATTTGTCAATAGTTGATACTATAATTTTACATTTTCATAATTGACCAAGCAAAACTATTTAGTAAGTACTGCTATGTAATTAATTATATTAGTGAGATCTAGTAACTTTTATGTTACAAATAAAGTGTAATCGTTAATTTGACTTGGGATGAGGGAGTATTACTCCATAACAACTTCATTCAGCTCTCACATTCTAACAACTTTTTTGTTCACTTTGATCATTAATACGCATATATAACAATAAGAACACGGTGAAAACAACCACCCCAGACGAGTCACGTGTGGGGCGATAAAAACTACAAGTTTTAAGTTGACGCTTGACTGAACGATCGACCTCAAAAGATGTAGAGTATCATCATTCTGTCGTGAATAAAAATCAAAAAAAAAAAAAATTAGAAAAAAACGAGCTAGCTAGGTATATGCTCGTAATTCTAATCACCTTTAATTTCATGATGATGATAACACGGAGTGTCTAAATTCATTACAAAATATGAGATCGATCAGACTTAACTTAGCGTGTGACTCATTCAATCTCCATATCTCATCCTTTCCCTTTTTCTTCTAATTTCCTTTTCCATCACAAAATGTGTAATCATCATAAGACATTACAGACCAAATCACCATACTATGTCTTACCTCCTACGCCAACCCCCCAATAAAACTACTACAACAAAAAACTAAATCTAAAACAAAACACAAAACACAAAACCATGGACAAGAAAATTATAATCACCTCCTTGGCCATATTGCTTCTCTCTATCATAGTTTACAAACATCTTAATTACTCGAACAATGTTTATATCTCCCTGCCCTCGGTCGACCTCACTCGCTATTTCGACTCCGACGGCCTCGTTTATTCCGTGCTCGACCGAATTTTCTACAATCACAAGTGTTCACATCAAGACACCCAGTGGGAATCGAGCCTCGTATCCTTATATAATATCAGCATCGTGTATACGGTCGATCAAAAGGGATGTGCAAAGTTCCAGTCGGTGCAGAAGGCGGTGGATGCTTTGCCCGATTTGAGTCGTTCTTGGATGCTTATAATTGTCGACTCGGGCACATATAGGTGCGCGTTTTAAAATTATTATTTTTTCGTCGAAATTGATGTTTTTTTTTTTTCAATTATTATTTTTTCTGACTCCGCCACTGACTGCTGCCAGGGAAAAAGTAATGATAAACTCGAACAAGACGAATGTGATATTCCAAGGGAAAGGTCACCTCAAAACAACCATAGAGTGGAACGACACGGCTAACTCGAGCGGCGGGACGGTCTATAGCTCGTCGTTTACGATCATGTCTCCCGACTTCATCGCTTACAACATTAGCTTTTCGGTAATAATTAACGAATATATATATATATATATATATATATATATATATATATATGAATGAATGAATGAATGAATTTATGTGTGCATACAGAACTCAGCTCCGGCCCCAAATCCGGGCGATGTCGGAGCTCAGGCGTTGGCCCTGAAGGTCTCCGGCGACAGGTCAGCGTTTTACGGGTGCGGGTTTTTCGGAGCACAAGACACTCTCCACGATGATCAAGGAAGGCATTACTACAAAGATTGTTTGATCCAGGGATCCATCGATTTCATTTTCGGAAACGGTAGATCACTTTTCGAGGTAAAATCGTCGACAAAAAAAAACACTGTTTTTACTCTTATTCAAAATACTGTCTCCATCCCACAGAAATCAATCCGTCTATTGTACACATAAGTGTACAATACATTGTACACCAAAATCTAAGTTAAATATAAAAAATATTCATTTTGAAAATGAATAATCATCATTGAACAATTAAAAATCATCATTTTTAAAACATCATTGAGTAAAAATATAAATTATCATTTACTAAGATATTCATTATATATCAAAGTAATATTCATTAAGAATACACTACAATAAATACTAGGTGTACAATACTCCGTACACTATGTTGCACGGTAGAAATTGCCCACAGAAATAGTCACAGGTCAACGTTAATTTTTTTTGTCGGTCAAATACATATGATAAATAGTGTACAAATATCATGAAAAATTACTAAAATAAAATTTAAGTGACTATTTACGTGGGAATATATCATCATCGATCATAAGATAATCACAAAAATCACAATTTTATTTACATCGAAAAAAAAAAAAACAGGATTGCACGATTAATTCGACGGCGAAAGATGTATCGAACGGAGGGATCAGCGGAGCGATCACAGCACACGGGAGAGATTCGACGAAGGAGAAGACGGGGTTTTCGTTCGTGAACTGCAGCATCAGCGGGAGCGGGAAGGTGTGGCTGGGCCGAGCGTGGGGCCCGTATGCCACCACGGTTTTCGCCAAGACGTATATGTCGGATGTTGTTGCGGCTGATGGGTGGAACGATTGGGATGACACAACTAGAGATGAGTAAGTCTACTATATAATATATGTTACGAAACTATATAGTATAAATTGTATAATGTTTGATGGAATATATATAATGCAGTACGGTGACGTTTGGTGAGTACGAGTGCTATGGACCGGGAGCTGGGTCGAGTAGCAGGGTGGCGTATGCAAAGCAGTTGAGTCGAGCTGAATCGGCTCCGTATCTTACTGTCTCATTCATCGATGGAGAAGAATGGCTCGTCGATGGATCAACGGATGCAAGTGTTCGTGATATGTAGCAGATCATGATCATGCTAGGATCATGATCAAGTACACATTTGTTAGTGAAGATTATACGGATTACATATTATACGTACGCGGTATATATGATGAATTGAATTGACATGTACTAGTATTGAAATAAGTCAAAAACTGGGCAGATTTTTCTACTGTATTATTTTGAAGTAGCTATTTTTATTTTGAATTGATCTAAATCGAATTAAATCAAAGGAAATAAATTGAACTTAACTAAAAATAGTTTCAAAAGAGTCTCAATTTGGATAATTTTGACTCGAGTGAACTTACCCTCAACATGAAAAGCACGCCTGCATTGCAATCGTCATCAAATCTATCTCTACACTATATGAAATACTCCACATATGCAGATAAATACATACACAGTCTGTTACGTACTCAGTGTCAGTGAGCTCGTGACGGAATAAAAAACTGAAAAAAAAAAACGCATCTACACTGTACGTCTCTTCGTCTGCTCGCCTTTTGAGCACCCTCCCTCTCTCTCTCTCTCTCTAATAAATCTCACACTATCAGTATACACACATATAGATACATATCGGAGGTACACATGGCGGCGGTGTCGGTGCAAGCGCAGAGCAACTGCGATCTGTCGTTCAAGGTATTACTCATCGGAGATTCCGCCGTCGGCAAAAGCAGCCTCCTCGTCTCTTTCATCTCTAGCGCAGTGGACGATCTCGCCCCTACCATTGGTAATCAATCGATCGATCGAGCTTCTCCGTTTTTTCAGTTTTTATTTACCGTCTGATTTTTCCGTTGCGCTTTGGAATTTGAATAAATTATTTGCTGAGATATCTCTACTGACTTCAGTTTCAAATTTGGGGGAAAATGCCAATGGAAATTGCTAGTGATACGTTTGATTTTGAAGATTTATTGCACACAGCGTTGCTGGCAGAATTCAGTGTAGGAGAGATTTTCATTGCCTCTGTAAAATGATGATAACCATGTAGTATATGAAAACTTGCTTTGTTCTCCAATTATCATACTAGTTCCAAGATTAAGAAATTAAGAGAAAAACTGAAAAAGTATAATTGTATTTTATAGTTAAAAAACGAAGTATGAAGATATAAGTGGAATGGAGTGGGAAATTATTTTGTGTTCAACTGATTTCCTGTTATTCAAATTCAAATTCCCAGGTGTTGACTTTAAGGTAAAGTTTCTCACACTAGGAGGGAAGAGACTGAAGCTCACAATTTGGGATACAGGTGTGATCTTACTACCATTGGCTCTTGGTTCTTTTTTTAATCTCGACTAAGAAATGAGAATGTGTTGTTATATTTTCTTCTCTGTAAAAGGGAACTTCTAATGTGTTTTGCAGCTGGACAAGAGAGGTTCAGGACATTAACAAGCTCTTACTATAGAGGCTCCCATGGGATTATTCTCGGTATATCACTTCTTTGATCCTCACTTGTGATGAAGCAAATAAAGAATATGGATTGAAAACAGATGAAAGGAAAAATCTACAGAATTTTAATTTTACCCTTACCTTCATTTCCTCCATGAGTGAAGGCTTTTGTTGTTATACTGATATACTTATCAGTTAAAATTTGACGTCTCTCCGTATATGGCTTGTAGTTTATGATGTGACCAAGAGAGCTACATTCACCAATTTATCTGATGTATGGGCAAAAGAGCTGGAGCTATACTCCACTAAACAGGACTGCGTTAAGATACTTGTGGGAAACAAAGTTGATAGGGTAAGTGTAGGTCATTCCTTTGGCATATTTCTGTTTGAGCTTGTAAAATTAATTTTGGGCAATTTCGGCTTTTGCCTTACATGATAAATTTATATGATCATTTTATGTTCCTTAGTTCTTTACAACAACTCTAATATGACAAATTAATATGAAATAGTGGTAGAAATGCAACCTTTTTGCTTCATATTCTTGGCACTAATGCATTAGGTATTATTTCTACTATCCGATGATGTTTCAGGAATGTGAACGGGTTGTGAGTAGGGAAGAAGGGTTGGCTTTGGCAGAAGAGCTTGGATGCTTATTTCTTGAATCTAGTGCTAAAACCGGAGCAAATGTGGAGCAGTGCTATGAAAAGCTTGCTCTGAAGGTAAATGAATAGATTTTTAAATTTGGTTTTGTAACTGGTTTAGAGGATTCACAGTGTTTGAAGGCAATGGAAAACAACTCGCTTAAATGGTGAAAATTGCTTTAATATGGAGGGAGCACTCTGTTTTTTTTTTATACTAGAGAAAATTATTTATATGCCACCTGTTGAATGGATTTCCCCTGTTTTCCCTAGATAATGGAGGTGCCTCAACTTCTTGAGGAAGGATCAACAGTTGCCAAGAGAGTTCTCCTGAAGCCGAAGCAAGAAAATCAGACTCCTAGTGGTGGTTGTTGCTCATGAACAATTAACAAACCAACAAATGCTTAGAATGTGTAAATGATTGTGCTTTCTTTTTTTGCTTTGTGTTCGTAAGTTTATGTGTAAATGATTGTGCTTTCTTCTTTTGCTGTGTGTTAATGATCTCATAGCTCTGTAACCTTGGATAATGGTTGACTCTGTTAATTTCTTTTTTCTAACCTACTTGGTGTTTATCCGTATATTCTTGTTGGGCCACATTAAAATAAAGAACCTCAAACCTGAATATACTATTCAGGAAGAAATAAAGAATAACATAATTGGAAAAACAGTCAACAGGGATTTTAGAAGCACAAACCTCAATATACTTTCAAAACACAATGTTGATATGAAAACATTTCTCAGCTAATTTAAAAGCTAAAGTTTTGAGGCATTTGGCAACAATAAACATGTAATTTTCAGGCCCTTGTAAAAGAAGTTGTGATTCAGATTCTACTAAGTAAGGAACAACAAGGTAACACACTAACACTAAGAAGTTCCCTTGAGATTAATATCCTCCCAACAATAACATTACACGCACAAAGACATTTGCCATGGGTCCAAACTCGAAGTCATGAACAAGGTTCTTTTGTAGAAAAAGATCTATAAGGAACAACCAGCTAAAAATCTGTGTAACGTTTTAATGTCGCAAGTCCTTTTGCCCAAACATGGAAACCACAGACTATAATTGTACAGCCTCTTCTAATATCCTCCTAGCTTCAGTTCCAGAATCAGCAAGTTCAGTTGGAGTCTGCAAATATTACTCGACAAGTCACAAACATGAAAGAAAATTGATAGTGTTCACACTTCACAATCGGATAGTCGCATACCTTTCCATATATATTTGTCTTAGATGGCGAAGCCCCACGAGCAAGCAACAACATTATGACATTGTTATATTCCCCTCTAGCAGCATGGTGAAGAGGCTAAAGAGATTTGCATAAAAAGTTATTTTTCAAGTAATTCTGGCTGAATATAATATTTCTTCAAAAGACTAGATAATATAAATTGTCCATGACTTGATAGACCCACCGTATCCCCTTCTACATCAGCAGTATCTAACATTCGCTTCACGCGTGCAGGGTCATTAGCACGGTTAATAAGGAGCTGGGCTATCTCTGTGTAACCTGCAGAGTGGTGGGTATTCAGAAATACAAAATAAAAAGGGAAGCGATCGAATTTTGGTTTTTTGATTTTCAATTGTCAACATTTCTGGTGAGGGTTTTGACATTGTGTCGGTTTTCGTGAGAGAGAATGATGGTGTAGTGATTTCTGAAACTTAGGAAATTCTAAATTGAGAACACATATGCACAATGAAGATTTTGTAATGATGGAACTAAAAGATGCTTAAAACAAGACTTTCATGGATAGACAAAAAGCTGATAAACTCACCCCCAGCACATGCATCATGTAGAGGAGTGCCTCCATCTTCATCTGTCGACTCCAAGTTAGCTCCCTTTTCCAACAAAAACTGCAAAATAATTCAAAAGAGTGTGATTATGAGGACAAATAGGATGATAATAGAGTAAATAATGACAGGTGGTATTCTGTCTCAAAATAATTGAGTAAGAGGATTTAGACCTGGACACAGGGCAAATGGCCATAAAGACACGCGAGATGAAGAAGAGTGTCACCATCTTCCATTGGTTCGTCAATGTTGCCGTCAAAGTTCTCTGGATAAACCCATAATTAATGCGTATTACTATACGAATTTGGCATTTGTTGGAATAGAAAACCACGGATAACTAAGAAGTGAAGTTAATCAAGCCAAGACATGTTAATAATATGTTGCAGTGTCAAGGTGAAAAGTACCAGCCCTACAAAATACTATCATCCTAAAAATTTAGAAGCTTTGACTATAGACAATTTATTAAGACTTTAGAGCTTCGTATGTAACAGATTCATCCATAAATTCAGTTAACAGATATAGGTCAAGTAAACAAATAGGCAATAGAGTCTCCACTGGTGATAATTTACTCATACTCATACTCAAGAGAGCTATCAAGTTACTATCAAAATCTAAGTTTATCCCTAAAAATTATAATGACAAAGATTTAGCATGTTTTTCAACTGAATTCAAAAGCAACTGAGCAATGGAGCATTTTTAAAGAGAAAATTGAGCACAGTAGTAATGCATTGAGAACAAATTAGAGATTGACAAGGCGCCATCATAATTTTCCGACGATTATCAGTTCACGGTCGACACAATTCTCAACATATAGTAATCAACAGAGAACAAATTGGTCATTCATCATAAGTTTCCGACGATTATCAGTCCACGGTCAACACGATTCATCGACAGTTAGTAATCAACGGTAAACCACAAAAATACAAACACCGATTACTCGAGGTAACATAAACATTCGCACAAAAAATCGTCCACACTCGACAGTGGATAGAAAACAGAACAAAAATCACAAATCAGGACTTCGAGTCAATTTAACGAAATCACAGATATTCATTTCCCTATCCTAAATCAATTTTCTCACGAAGATCATTATACTTGATGCAGGGACAAAATCGATTCAAAAACCAAAAAATCAGTAAAGGAAATAACGATTCAGGATAGATATTGATCGAAAATAACAGTGGCGGTTACCTAGGGCTAGGCGGAGGGCGCTAAGGTCACCGGACTCGGCGGCAGAGACGAGCGGGCGGAGGCGGAGAGGGATTTCGGAGTGGTCGAGATCATCCTCCGCAGCTAACTCCATACCGTCATCGTCGAACAGAGGGGAGGCTTCCTCATCGCCACCGTTGCGGCGATGATCAGGCGCGGGCATCTTTCACTGAGAAGCTTCTTCTTCTTCACTCTCTAAACGGCTGCGTGCGGGTAGCGCGTATGGACTGTTGCCTAGTGTGTAATTTGTCCCGAGTGTTTATCAAATTATCAATTAAGCAAGAAAACCCTTTAATTTAATTTCTTAATAAATAATTTATATTCGTGCTTTATCAGTAATTTAGAATCAAATATAATTTTTTATTTTTAATTTATCATTTCAATACTTAGGAGTTAGACATGTACAATTACTTTTTTAATTAGCTCGTTTATTTATATTATGAATAAATATAACCATTGATATAAGACCAAAACATCATTCAATTGTAAAAGTCACATAAGTAAAATAGCAGCCTAGCTAAAAATAGCAGCCTAGCTAGGGTGTTGAAACATGACCAAGTTTGTTGACAAATATACCCAAATCAAATTGCAAGAACATGTGAAATATTATCTATTAGAGAAATGAGTTGAAATTTCGACAAAATACGACAAAATATATGTAATTGAATTGGAGATGTGATTCCGTGTACCAACACGAGATTATGAATAACTAGAAACATAAAACGGGTTGAAATTTAAAATCAACTATGTTTTTTATTACCGGATATTTGAAATAAAAATAAAATTAGTTTTAACCTCTTAGCAATCAAAATCATTGGAGTGTAATTTGTCATATAACTATATACTCCAATTATATTCAAAATAATTTGATATCTTAGCTTGGGCTTATTTCATGTTTGATTTTTTTTCCAAAAACCAAGTGTAAGTTTGTTTGATTAATTTTGGTCGAAAATATGACTTGGACTACACGAGTGTTGCCTACATGGCACCAGGATATGGCCAGAAATGTTACGTGGCATTTAAGATATGTATGAGTTAGAGCATCTCCAATGGTATAGCTAAACATAGGTACAAATTAGTGACATGTCATTAGACACATCATATATAATTTGTACCTTGTCGATTTGTACTCACCATCACAATGTACAAATTACAATTATTCACTTTTATTCATGTAGGACCCACAAGTTAAGACACAAAACCAATTTGTACCTACAGTTAAAACAAATTACAATTATTCACTTTTATTCATGTAGGACCCACAAGTTAAGACACAAAACCAATTTGTACCTACAGTTAAAACTCTATAAATTAATACTCGATTGCTTAATAACCTTTTTAAATTAATAAAATCTTCTGGTCCCGATTTAGTCTTTTAAATAGAAAAAAAATACTCGATAAATTAATAACCTCTTTAAATTAATAAAATTACACGATCCCGAGACTATTAATTTATAGAAATTTTACTGTAGTATCTAATATTTGATACTCAAAATTCTCCCTCCTAAATTATACTTCTCTCATCATTAGTGTACCTAAGTACAAATATGTGCCGATTAGAAATTGTACCTAGCAATGGGGATGCTCTTATTGGGCTGGAGTCACTTTGTGGGCCGGAAACCTAGCCTATCCAAGGCGACATGCGGAATCGATTTCGTGCAATTTGCAATTGGGGGACCATTCCCTGTCAGCAAATCTTGAGAATTTATCCATTTGTAATATATATAAATATCCAATATTGCAGTTTTTTTTTTTTTTTTTGAATTAGTATTGTTATTTAAAGAAATTGTGATTTTAATCAAAAAATAATACTAAAAAACAAGTGAATTTAACATTGAAATTCTTATTACTTGAGGATAATGTTTAGAAATAGATATACAGTACTTGTAATTGATGTTTTTATTATTATTTTATTGGATGCTGACGTCAGCATTGGTACTCACTAGTCAATGAACGAATCCGAATAATATGCTGGCGTGTCAATGACTCACATCAGGCGTGTAAAGCAAAAAAAAACAAGGTAGACGAAATATGGGTATAGTTGAGGGACCTATGTGCAAATTCACAGAGGGTTTTTGTTAATTTCTTGAAAATTCTAAGGGTGTTCTGAGTTCTGATTCTTTGCTCTCTTTTTCTTTTGTTCTTCTCCCATTTAGATTCATTATTATTATTTGGATCTGTTTCAATAATTTGAGTTTGAATAATGGAGAGTTGTTTGAGTCATCACACAATTTCTCAACCACATTCAGATGGAAATGGTGGATGCATTCAGACAGAGATGGGTTTTGGGAAATACGGGTAATTTATTTATTTGATTATTTATATTTGAATGACTATCATAATCTATAATTAATGATTAAATTAAGGATGTTTATGTATATTAAATATCAGTTGCTCGCATTATCGAAGGAGGTGCAAGATCATATCACCTTGTTGCAATGAGATATTTGATTGCAGGCAATGCCACAATGACTCAAAGGTATTTGGTTCACTATATTAATATATACTGTAGTAGTAATGTTTTTTGTTTGTGTTTAGGTTGTCTGATCTCATCCATTGATTCATATCTGAATGTGTGCAGAATTCTTTAGATGTTAATCCGTCTGAACGCCACGATATCCCGCGCCATGATATAAAAAGGGTTCGTAAATTTGATGTCGAAAATTGTTGTTTCCGTTTGATATTCGATCAGTGCGTAGGTCGGTATGTATAACGTCACCATCATGTTTTTGTTTTCAGATCATTTGCTCTTTGTGTGAAACAGAACAAGATGTAAGTGTCTACATTTGGACTCATAAAATATTGCGAATAAAAATAAACTGCTAAATTCGCTTCCCGTGTAGGTTCAACAAATATGTAATAATTGTGGGGTTTGTTTGGGGAAGTACTATTGCTCCAAATGCAAATTCTTCGATGACGACGTAAGATTTTCAATAAATTTATGAACAATTTAGGCAGTGTTTTGTTGTGGCTGCGTAAAGCCGTGTTTCTCGTTTACAGGTTTCAAAGAACCAATATCACTGTGAGAAATGTGGAATCTGCAGGTTGATAATTAAGTTGTAGTATTCGTACATCACTGGAAATTAATGTATCGTGAATAATTACTCTTATTTACGTGTTTTCTATCTTGTGATAAGGACCGGTGGCAAAGAAAACTTTTTCCACTGCGATAGATGTGGTAAGATTGTATCTCGTAAATATAAACTTCCTGACCATGCGTTTAAAGTCACGTCATTCTTGTTTCAGGATGTTGCCATTCAAAATTGTTACAGGAATCGCACATATGCATAGAGAAGGCAATGCATCACAATTGCCCCGTTTGTTTTGAGGTAATGAATTGCATAAGCCTAACATGAAAGTTTGTTCGTTTTACATTTAAGGATCGACTTTTGTTAACTTCTGTATATCTGTGTGCAGTATCTTTTTGACACGACAAGAGAGATTGCTGTGTTGTCGTGTGGTCACACTATACATCTAGAATGTGTTGAAGGAATGAAGCGGCATTTTCAGTAAGATTATTCTCGGTTCTTCTGTATTTAACTGTCATAAACTCGTTTATGTCTTTTCGAGTCATGGTGAGTTTAGCTAATGGAACTTCTCTTAGGTATGCTTGCCCGGTTTGCTCGAAATCATACTGTGATATGACCCGCGTATGGGAAAGGCTTGATCAAGAGGTATACTGAGATTGAAAAGCTTTGGCCTAATTACAAAAATTGCAAAATACCCCTCCTTGAGTTTTGTATTTGTCTCACAATTCCTTATAATAATGTTAAATGTCTTTTGTACCCCTAAAATTTCAGGTTGCTTCTACGGCTATGCCTCAAATGTATCAAAATAGAATGGTAATAATAATACTTTCTAACTAGTTCAATTAAGCTTCCTTCATGTCCAAAATTAATTTTGTCTAATAATTAGGTTTGGATTCTCTGCAATGACTGTGGAGAGATATCTGAGGTGAACTATCACATTGTGGCACACAAATGCTTGAGTTGCAAATCTTACAATACGAGGCAGACGAGGGGAGGCCACACATCGTGTTCATCTCGTAATGTCAGTGATAGTTAGATGATCGACTTGTTCATTGCCAAGCTATGACATGAAGGAGCCGAATTCCTTTATTCTTTGATGATTCGATTTGGGAAACATTATTGTGATATGTGTGTGGTATAATTTTTTTTCATTTTATCTTCATTTGTTTCCTCAAGCCTATTCTTTGGAAATATTTCCTTGTTGATAAATTAAATTATCAAAATTGAATGATTGAAAATTATAAATTATAAGAAAATTAGGCTTAAATTACTTTAGCAAATTAATACTCCACTAATAAAAAAACACAGAATAATGACAGGTGATATAATCAATTGATATTGCACAAACAAGTATTTTAGATTCATCTACCCGTGATATTGCAATCAAAATATAACAATCCCATAAATTTATTTAAACATCTTTCAGTTCAAATCTCAAACCAGTGCAAACACAATTTTACCTATTTGTGTATATTGTATGCAGAAAAGAAAATACAGCTGGTTTTAATCTTCCTTGCCACCGTCGTCCGTTGCTACTGCCTTCGGCAATGGATCTGAACCAGCAAGGATCGGTTTACCTACAACCTTTTGTTGATATGCACAAGTTAATGAAAAACCGGACTTCACAGCAAATGGGTCAAGCAAGTGAAGCAACAAGAACTTCAAGTTTCTTAATACTCCCTCCGATTCATAATAAGTGATGTTTTGGATGTTAATATTTTCAAAACATTAAGAAGCACCATAAAATACCTAAACTTCGGAGGGTTATCTAATTACTTCAACTAGTAGACGATTCGTGAAGGGAAAATTAGGAACGAAGGTACACAATGCACCAAGAAATTCCTAAACGACATTAAACTCCCAAGACAACACTTTTTATCAGCTCATGAAGTATTCTACCGAATTGGATAACTCAAAGAAAGAGATGTTTATGCTCATATACTACTATGTAAGACCAACAAGACAATGACAAATTACCCCTAATGCGATTATATATTATGCTCCAGTCGACTCCCCTAACTACACTCCAATTTCCAATGCCCAAATAAAGTACAATTCCCGAAGCAATGAAAACTACCCGATTCCTACGATTTCATTGATCCTTCTGTTACATTCAGTAGTTTTTAAGCTGATTTCATATTATTCTTATGTCGCACAATTACTTAACCAAAGATCATGACATATTTAACTTGTTGAATATATTATCTCTAAATTCCCCCTTAAACCTCAATCAAATTGAAGAAAGACACACACATAAATCATTGCTCGTATGAAAATGCAAAAGACGCCCTCAAACCCTAATAAACAGCGATTTGACTTACTGAGTCGTTGGTGCCGGCCTTAGAGGCTGAGGAGGGTTTGATCGGACAAGCAGGAGGTGCTCTCACCGGCTTCCGGTATTCCCACCCAAACAGTCCGTACACCTTCGCCTGAACAAAGTTTTAGGTCAGAGCAAATAAATCGATTACGAAAATCCCCAAAACATGATCGGAACCCTAGAAATTACAGATAGAAATATCACAAACCATAATGAAATCGAAAAGGATGGGAAGTAAATTGACGATCGGAACAAGAAACAGCGGCAACAGACAAGCCAGGCAAACCTGCAAAAATCGAAGAATAATTTATTGATCGCGGGAAGGAATTAACGAGATTATACTGTCAGACTTAGAACGAGCGAAAAGGCGCGAAAATCAGGACTCGCCATTTTTAACGATCTTCCAAAAGCGTCGTATTCTATATCGGAGACGACGATCGACGAACTGAAAGACTGTTAATTTGCGAATTTGGTTTTATACTATTATCCGGGCCATTGACCTATATCAAGGACAGTAGAAAACTAGAAATATAACAATACAAAGACCATTTTACCCCTGGTTTTTTATCGGTCCATATATTTTAATTTTTTTCGTTTTAAAATACGAAATACAATTTACTTTTAATTTATTTACTCATTATTTCAATTTTCCTGACACTTCATTTACAACTATTTAAATTAAATGGTAGTATAGTTAAATATATTTTAAGTTGTTAAATATATTTTAAATTATACCACATAAATTAACCGTTTACAATTTAATTTTTCATTTTTTAAATTTTTTTATTAATTAATTATTTTAAAATTATAATTATAAAACAGTGTAATAAAGCTGTAACTAATATAATTAATAATTGCTTCTCTAAAATTAATAACTCATGTAATTAACAAAATTAAAATAATATTATATAATTAACTCTTATTAATAAATAAGAAAAAATGAGTTATTTAATTTTAACAAAATTTTAAAAATTTCCCTTCATCCAAAATCACAATTTCATTTATAATTTAAAAATAAATTTTTTACTATAATGTTTTTTTGAAAAAGTCAAAAGTTTTGATTTCTCTCATTTGATTAACCTACTTCGTCAAATTTCAAAATTAGGTCTATATAGGGGGCTTTGTCAATTTTTCAAATTCATAATTAGCACGTAAAAAAAAAATTATGATTCTCAAGAGAGAAGTTAACCTTTTCTTTTCAGCAATCAATAGTCAAATCCAAATCCAAATCATTTTGCAATCTTAGATTTAGAACTAAATTCTATTGTAGGAGGGGGTGACCGGTGAGTCTTTGAGTTCGAAAATCTGGAAAAGAATTGATGATTACCTCGAGAAATAATGGGACCGAAAAAATGAAATCAACCAGTAAATTTATATATTAGTTTTAATTAAATGTTTCAAATTGTATTTCATATATAAAATTCGAAATATTAATGTTTAATTTCCTTCAAACTGAATATAAAATATATTTGTTTTCTTTGAAAAGACAAAAAAGAAATAATTTTGCTTCAAATTCATTATTAGCAAGTAGCAACGAACCCATTTCACAGAAGTGCAGATTAAATCAAGTTACAAATCATAGTAGTTTTCTTGTTCAGTTGTGTTTACTCATACAAGAATATAGCATAGGTCATCATCAATTGAGGCATTAACAGAAAACACACTTTTCTTCGCTCGAGTTATTACAGGATTCATATTTTCTAGTAGTGGTCACCTGTCGTGACGGGGACTTTCAGTTACAGTCACCCTTGCACGGTATCTCCACGCAGCGGCAAACAGGCCTTCCGGAAGCTTCCCAACCGTTATAACCACGTTCCAAAATCATTATATTTTTCACTCCTGCATCTTTTGCATCACCAAGATACTCTGCAAATCTGCGAGCACATTTGGGCCCGCGAACCTGTAAACAAAGCATTTTTTTCCACCATTAACAGAAAGGAAAATGAAGAGAAAAGGCGTGATTAAATTAGTTGTGTAAGATTTTTGTATTTGCCAATTCACCACAAATTCATGTTCAAAAACAAAAGAGAAAAAAAAAACTCCTTCCACGCCTAATAGCAATAAACTCCTTCCACGCCTTTTTCTTGGATAAATATTTCCTAATTCTAACACCCCAACAAATTGCAAGATGATCCTCAAACTATTTGTACTATAGCAGTAAACGAATAGTCAGAGACATCACATGTACACACTCGGTTCATGCAAACATTCAGTTTAATTGCAAACCACGTTATCAGCCTCAAAGAGTATCTTTGTCGCACTATCGTATTTCCATATTTTGCATCGTATTCGATCATAAATGTAACAATAACTGTAAACCCAGCTAAAAATGAATCTGTGCTTTTTATGTCGTGTTTTGCCCCATTCAATTTACTAAAATAAATAAATGGGACCTATAAATGAATAATGAATGCAATTGGAAATTGCATTTTGATTTTCTAATGGAAATCGTGGTTCTTATTGTGCAAGGTGTGTAGGTACTTGAAGTTGGATTAAGGTGCAGAAGGCCAAACACAGTTACATCTCAAAAACTTTAACATTGGAAAATTGAATGTAAAAAAAGGGACCTGGCTTAGAGCGCAGTGGAAGACAAGGGTATCTTTGTCTTTTGTAGTTTCGACAAGAGTGGGCAATTTGTCGATGAAGGTATCGCTGGCAAAGTGAAGAGATCCAGGTATGTGCCCATCATAGTTCCTCTCGTCATCCCTACCATTTCAAATCAAATTAATTGGAAAAAAATTGAATAATAAAGTTCGAAAGCGACTCTGATGAAAATTAGGGCAAAAAAAAAAAAAAGGGGGGGGGGGAAGTCAAACCTCACATCGACGACGGCGATATTTGGGCGGCGCTTTAGAGAAAGCAGCTGAGACCCGGTGATGTACGTTATGCTCCGAGCCATCTCCTTCTTCTCTACTGATCTGATTGATTAATTATAGTTATATACAGTACAACCTCTATTTTACTTTAGTTTCATATTGCCCTTTTCATTTTGATGAATGCAAAAATAGAAATAAAAAAAATAAAAAAAAAAAATCCGACCTGCCGGATTCGAACCAGCGACCTAAGGATAGCCATCAGAAATAACCTACTACAGTCCTCCGCTCTACCAACTGAGCTAAGGTCGGCTTTGCGAAAACTTCCATATACATTATATTAATACCATAAAATAGATCTAAATCTTCACAAAAGAAAATGAGAGGTACTGTACTCATTTATCTTTAGTTTTAGTTCTATGAAAACAGTTCATTTATCTTTAGTTTTAGTTCTATGAAAACAGTTTTAGTTCTATGAAAACTATACTTATTTATCTTTAGTTCTATGAAAACTACCGTACCATAAAATAGATCTAAGATCTAAATCTTCACAAATGAAAATGAGAGAACTGTACTTATTTATGTTTAATTCTGTAAGAATAAGAAAATCTTGTACTAATTTATCTTTATTTCTGTAATAAAATGTTGGAGGTCATAGTAACCACACTACGTGATAGTTAAGTAGAGAAATATCATCAAACAAACGTAATAATATTAGTAATTCAAGGGCTACCCCAAACAACGGAGCTACAGAATTTCAAGACAACACCACCACTATTCGAAAACAGAAAAACAAATGACAAAGGGATCAGACAACTCTCCGGCCTATTCAACAACTTTGTATGAAATTCCCACAACTCTCAAGCTTTGGGAATGAGAGGCTTAACAGTCTCCCAGGTGAAATCCGTATCGACCCGTCCAAAGTGGCCGTAAGCCGCAGTCTTCTGATACCTCAAATTCCCACCCCTCAAAAGGTCAAGGTTGATCGAAATCATCCCCGGCCTGAAGTCAAAGTTGTCCTTGATCAGAACCAGGATATCCTTATCTGGAATCGTGCCCGTCTTATACGTATCAACGAAAACCGAAAGAGGCTCAGCCACACCAATGGCGTACGAAACCTGCACGATGCACCTCCTCGCAAGCCCTGAAGCCACCACACTCTTCGCCGCCTGCCTCACAATATACGCACCGCTCCTATCCACCTTCGTCGGGTCCTTACCCGAAAAAGCTCCCCCTCCGTGAGCACCCCACCCACCGTATGTGTCGATGATGATCTTTCTCCCGGTCAAACCCGCATCTCCGTGGGGTCCACCGATAACGAAACGGCCAGACGGGTTGAGGTGGAAGATCGTTTTCTCGTCTAGGTACTTGGCAGGGATAACAGGCTTGATCACGTGAGCTTTTAAGTCAGCAGCGATTTGATCGTTCGTCACAGTCTCATCGTGCTGGGTGGATATGAGAACAGTGTGGACCCTAAGTGGGACCATGGCTCCGTTTTCGTTCTTGTACTCGACTGTGACCTGGGTTTTCCCGTCAGGCCTCAGCCACGGGCAGGTCTTGTTCTTCCTGACCTCGGTCAACTTCGAACCGAGCTGGGTGGCTAGCACGTGGGTGAGGGGCATGAGCTCTGGAGTCTCGTCTGTTGCGTAGCCGAACATGTGGCCCTGATCGCCTGCCCCGATTTCTTCGGGTTTTTTGGTGAGGTGGCCGTGGACCCCCTGGGCGATGTCCGGGGACTGCTGCTCGATGTTGACGAGGACCTTGCAGTTGTCGGCGTCCAGGCCGACTTCAGGGGAGGTGAAACCGATGCTCCTGCAGGTGCTGCGAACGATCTTCTCGTAGTCAACCTTCGCCTTGGTGGTGATCTCGCCGAAGACCATGACCATGTTGGTCTTCGTGCAGGTCTCGCACGCGACTTTGCTCTCGGGGTCCTGTTCTAGGCAGGCGTCGAGGATGGCGTCCGATACCTGATCGCAGAGCTTGTCAGGGTGGCCCTCGTTGACGGACTCCGATGTGAACAGAAAGGTGTCCATTTCGTATCTGAGAAAAGGGGGAATAATCGATCTGATAGATATAAGATTTCCGAATAATCGAATACAGATCTACAATGATATACAGAATCAGCACAATCGATGGATGAATTCGAATAATCGAATCGAACTCGGATGAATTCTCAGATTAATCGAATAAGCATTATGATATGTATATCTATAACCATGAATCTATAGCGCCATTAACAGATCTAAGTAGGAAAATCGAAAGAGTTGGTTTGAGACGATGAACATACCTTCTTCTTCAACGAAATTACAGATCGAAGATTTGAGTGGAGGTGGATCGAGGGTGATGCAGAAGAATGAGTTTTCGGATCGGGGGCGAAAGGGTATAAATAGGCGGATCCGAATGACCAACGCTTACCCTACGCGAGTCCAGCTATGAAACTAGGGCAGTGGGACCGGAGTCTGAAGTGGCTACAGCGAGATGGAGACAGCTGGCAAGTCGCTGTGAATCGACGGTGCTCGGTTAATGCTCATTTCCGATTGCATTTTTCCACGCGGTAGGTAAATAACTGAGAAACTCGGAAGTTGGGAGTGGCTTGTTGAAAACTTGTACCCAGTGCTGTGGGAGGTGTACGTGGGTTGGTGGAATTGAACGAAGTAGGTCAAATATGTAATTACCCGATTAATTTTACAAAATAGATTCCTAAATAGTGATTAAAAATCGTCGGCCGTCGTTTTACATACAAAATGGGGTTGGTAGATGTCGTTTTAATACACATCACATTAATGTTAATTAAATAAATGTCATGCGCCTTATAGTCTTATTAATCAATGTTTTTCCTACCCATTTACCAAACTGATGATGACACGTCCGCAACGACGGGAAGAAACAAATCAAGCTTAATTTGTATGAGGTTTTTTTGAAAACCAATTCATAATTTGATATAAAATCAGATACTTATTTATTTTTTATTTGAATTATAATTTATATACCTCTCATCCATTCTATAGATGAGTTTGGTTTCTTAAATTACATTTGAATAGTAAATTCAATAAAATAACTAAAATGCAAAATTTATTTTTTGAGCTTTTTGTTTCGTTCAAAACAATGGATGTTAATATTTCATATGTATTTCAACTTAAAATAATCAAGATTTGTTCCAAATACAAATGAATTCAATTTGATACTCTTTCATTTCTTTGTATTTTAGTTTCTATTCTATTACCTTCTCGATAAAGAAAATCCAATCGTTCGAGCCGGGATTCTCTAGCACAACGTGGCTTGTGATCTTCAACTCTAGCACAACGCGATTGGTCGATGAACTAAATCACCCCGAGACTCCATCATCCAAAGACCACCTTAGTATTATTCGCTTTGATTCTGAAGAGTCTTCACACTTTTATTTTGTCCGAAGACTCTACCGTTAGTCGGTTACTTGGGCTTTAAGCAATATGGCCAAACCATTTTGTTCAGGACTCTTAGGGTCTTTTGAGTGGGCCTGGCGAGAAAAATACTGTTAGGTACTGTCGATAACGTTGGGCCTTAGTCGCGCATGAAAATATGGGCTTCAGAATTTGATTACTGGACTGTAATAGGCCCAAATTATTATTACGTACAAGCGCATACTTCTATACTATAGTATACGCACTCATGCAGTAAGTGTGCTGAGGACCTTGATGCAAATATATGATTTGCATGCGTCACCCACGATTTTGCTCACTTTTTTAATATAGACTGTAATAATAAATGGCTTCTTTTGGACAAAGTCTATCGTGATTCGTCATTACCTTTGACACTGGTTTATTATTTAATTTACCTGTATTATATTAACCAGTTATTACTGTATTTTCTACTTATGAATCAATTTACACTTATTACTGCATATTTGTACTGCTCTCTTCGATTCGTAATAACATGACATTTTCTTCGAGAACAAAGATTAAAAAAATGTTTTTTTTTATCAAAAAGTAAAGGGCATAAATGTATTTTTTTAGTTTAAAAGTAAAATAGTTGTGAGTGGGGGATTTATCGAAAAAGTAGGTAAGTAAAGTAAGGATAAAATTATATTTTAAAGTGAAAAAGTAAGAGAGTTTATTTTCTTTTTTGAGAGAGTCTTATTATTGTGAACCGTTCATTTAAAGAAAGTGGTCTTTTTATTACTAATCAAAATGAGTACTATTTTTGTTTTTAAATAGTTTGCACATAGAAAATTCCATGTGTTTTAAAATATAATAACATTTTTTTACTTGTTAAATTATATAAAGTGAAAGTACGATAAGTATTTTTGTGTTACTAATTAATGAATTATGTGATTTTTTTTTTATATTAATGTAAATAAAATAGTACTCTCTTATATAAGTCTTCCTAAGCTTTGACACATGTATTAAGAAAGTATTTAATTTCAATTAAGATTTATTGAAAAAATTAAATAATAGAAATAATGAAATGCAATTGATGGAGAAAAAAAACATATCCATGAAAAATTGAAAAAAATATGAATTAATGTTATTAAATCATTTAATAAAGTTAAAATGACTTATAATATGAAAATAATTAGAAAATCTAAAAATACTTATAAAAATAACAATTATTTTATTTTTATTTTTCGTATTTAAGTTTTCGTGTTATATATAAGTCCATCAAAATCTCTCATAATTATGAGAGATTTCGAAAAGTCAAATTTACTTATATTTTGTAAGGAGAATCCATCAAAATACATAAACTTTTAAAATCCATTATAATCCATGGACTTTTGAATACTTACGGATTTTTTAAGACTTTTTAAAATCCTAATTGAATACCTTCGGATTTTAAAGGACTTTTAAAAATCTGGATTGAATACATCTAGACTTTAAAAGTCAATTAAAATCCTATAGACTCTTAATTAAATACATCACCCTTAGATTACAAGTACCTTATTGAAACAAATTTAAAAATATATAAATAATTACTTATATTACTTTTTTTCGGTCTCACAACATTTTATTTACTTTCTTCTTTAAATTGTCTCTTAACACTTTATACATTTATAAATTGAATTTTTTTGACAATTTTATCACTTAGTCATTTAACAAAAGTTACACACATCACTCTATTAAAATTTTTATTTGAGAAAATTGATTTTATCATATTTTCGTTAAAAATAATTATTTATACATGATATTAATAATATATTATTTTGTGATGAAAATAAAAATTAGAATAATTAGAATAATAATTTACTTTTTTGTTGTTTAAAAAATTGATTTTTTTTATTTAAAAGTATGTTAATATAAATTTGGATATAGTTGATATTTATTAAAGTTTATGTAAATCATATATATTTTACAATTCTTTAAAATCTATGAAAATCTATATAAAATCAATAATAAAGTCGGTTAAACTTTCAATAAAATTTATAGATTTTCAAAATTAATTAATTTTTTAAAATCTAAAAATCATGTATTCTAATCTTACGTGGGAACTGAGACTGATACATAACAATAACAATAATGTAAATGAAGATGATAATAATGATAAATAATAATATTTATTTATTTTTTAACAAATTCATTTTTTATGAATAATAATATTTATTTATAAACAATTTGGATTTTTTTAAAATAATTAAGATTTTTTTATATATAAAAGTTTATAAAATTTCAAGTAAAATAATTTAAAAAATATATATTACAATAATGTGAAATTTATGAAAATCTATCAAAATCAATAGAAGAAGTCAGTTAAACTCTTAAAAAATACATAAAAATCCACAAATTTTTAAAAGTAAAAAAAAAATCAATCAAAATTACAGTTGAGTATACCCCTCTAAATATCCATATTATGAGATGGACTAATTTAACCGGATTATTAGACACAATTATTGGACTAGCTGCAGTGTACGTAGACAAGTTTGACTTGTGTATCTTGATTTATAGTTCATAATTAAAATGAATAACGTGATTTGTAATCTATAACCCGACCTATTCACATATTATTTGTTCATAGAATTTTAAGTTTCAATCATAGTTAATATAAATAAATAAATAAAAGTATAGTACATAACCTTATACTAAAAATACTTAGGTGCTATTTTTGTCACTTTAATTTGAAAAAGAAAAAGAAATAATAATTATACATATTGTAAGTACTCGTATATTATAAGTAGCTAGTTGTAGAAAGAACGAGTCTTTCTTAAACAAACAAAACCCCATCTCCCCACAAGCACCAACACTTGATTTTATTGTTCTTTTGAAATAGAGAAGAAGAAAAAAAGTCATGGGAAGAGCTCCATGCTGCGACAAGGCAAACGTGAAGAAAGGGCCGTGGTCTCCCGAGGAAGACGATAAGCTCAAGTCATATATCCAGAAGCACGGCACTGCCGGAAATTGGATCGCTCTCCCTCAAAAACTAGGTAATTAATTTTTAATTATTTTTATATTAATTACAGTTTTTAGTATCATTTGCATTATTAATAGTACAATTAAATTAAAATTACGAATTAATCAGGTCTCCGGAGATGCGGAAAGAGCTGCAGACTCAGATGGCTCAACTACCTCAGACCGAACATCAAGCACGGAGAATTCTCCGACGACGAAGACAGAATCATTTGCAGCCTCTTCGCCAGCATCGGAAGCAGGTAATTAATTAACTAATTGATACATTTTTCAACCTGACTTTTGTTCGATTTCAATCGGAAAATTGGACTATATATTCTACTAAACGAATATTCAAATTTTGGTTATTTTTAAAAAAAAAAATGAAATTAAAAAAATATATATATACAGGTGGTCAATAATGGCAGCTCAATTACCGGGCAGAACAGACAACGATATCAAAAACTACTGGAACACGAAGCTCAAGAAGAAACTCATGGGCATTACTAATAATAATAATATTAATTACAATATTGCCCCAATACTATCCACCAATTACCAGAACGCCCCTCACCAGCTCATCAACTCCCCTCCCCCCTTTCACCAGCTCCCGGAGCCCTACGCCGCGCCCGCCGATTTTCCGGGCTCGATCGGGCCCGGACCGACCCGATTCGACAGCTTCATCGCGTTCGGCGGCGGCGATCAGGACTTATTGTGTAATTACTTCGGGAGTGGGGGCGCCGACGACGAGATCAACGATCAGAAATTCTCGTTCGGCGCGGCGGCGACGTCTTCGACGGCCGAGATCGAAGATCCGCTGGAGTACAGTATCGAGGAAATCAAGCAGCTGATCGGGACGAGCAACGTGTGCGGCGGCCTCATGAGTTTCTTCGCGGACGAGACCGTCGTCAAGGCGGAAGGGAACTGAGGGGCCGAATTGGAATTGCAAGTTTTTTTCGAGGGTCGGATTGTAATATTAGATTTCTTCGGGGGTACATATTTAAATTCGGTTTTTTTTCTTTAAAAAAAAAAAGATTATTCGTGGGAACTGGAGACGCCCGTGTCCCTGAATTCAAGAAAAAAGAATCAACTGGAAAACTAGGTGGATTTGTGTTGGTCAGATTAATAATGCATGTGCAAGGGTAAATTGGTAATTAATGATCCATTTTATTTTTCATTTTTATTTTTGTTAATTGTTTTGATTATTTTGTTTTTCAACCATTCACGCAACATATAATAATAAGGGTGATTACGACTTTCAACTAATTAAAAGTGAAATAAACATTAGGTCACCGATATATGTTTTCTGCAAATCATATCGACTATCTTCGTCACAATTATTTTTGCTTTTAACATTTTATTTCATTTGTCATTTCCAATGATTAAAATGAAATATACGTAGTACGTGCACTAACAAGCCTTCTTAGTTGACGAGTGTTACTCGATCAGTTCGTTTATGTTCATCCCGGCTTATTATCGTTTATCTTACCACAAATTGACCATATATATTCCCTACGATTATGACGTAATTGGGTAAGTATAAGAGCATCCTCATTGCTAGGTACAATTTCTAGTTGACACATATTTGTACTAAGGTACACTAATGGTGAGAGAGGTACAATTTAGGAGAGAGAATTTTGAGTATAAAATATTAGATGCTAGGTACACATTGATTTTGTGTCTTAGCTTGTGGGTTCTACATGAATAAAAATGAATAATTGTACCTCAAACCATTGTGATGGTGAAGTACAAATCGGCAAAGTACAAATTATATATGATTTGTCTAATGACGTGTCACTATTTTGTACATATGTTTAGATATACCATTGAAGATGTTTTAATAGTCATACAATTCTTGTACCAAAAAAGGTAAAATCATTTTTTTTTTCAAAAATATCAAGAAAATAGTTCTATATTTCTAAAACGAATGAAATACATGTTAGTGACTAATTTAAGAGCCGGCAATTAAGACTCTTAATGCAAGGATGTAATTTAATATAATAGTAAAAAATGCTTAAAAGAATAAATTTTAAATTCAAAAATTAAAAAATAAAATGAAATGAGAAACATAGATTCTTATGGTAAGAGTGAGTCCAAATGTCCAGAATAATTTAATGCTACTTACAGCTTGGATAAACATATGTTTAATTAGAAAACCAATTAATCCATTGACCAGTTCGAAACTTTTGTCTAATTGCGTGTTAAAAACAATTAAACTACAATGACAGCTGCATAGCAATTTTTTGTTGATTAAGACAACTTTGCCCCTTAATTCATTGATTTTTTATTTTTTTTAGTTTGATCATAGTGAACTTGGTGTTTTGACCTTTTGAAGTAACATTCATGTAAGTGTGTTATATATATTCTTTATTTGGCTAAAACAAATAAATCATAGTAATGTATTGGATTACCGAACACACCGAAATTACATGGATTTTTGATAAAATATACATGAGGGTCATGAATCGATGAACTTATTGAGTCGGTGTGTTTGGGGTAGTGTCTTCGTCAACCTATAATAACGTTCGCACTTATTAATTAGTAATATTAACAACGTAAGATTTCGTGTGTTGTCAAGTAGCTTGATCAGAAAAATTTGTAGGGCTTATTTCATAAGATTTGAACAGCTATGCAAACCATGGAAAATGGACAGAAGTGGTGCATTGATTCAACATTTTATATATTTTTATTTTTTATTTAAAAAAAGAGTTAAAAAAGTCTTTGCCCAATCCCAAAACAAATCCACCACTAAATCACACATACAACAACTTTGTCAAAGTTAGATTAGGTGTTGATTTGAATATGGAGAGACCTTTGGAAATTAGATGGAAAAATGTATCTACTTTTTTTTTTTTTTTGAAAGGGTAAATGAAATTATAATAATATTAATTGTTACAAATAGTTGCTAAATTGACTATGATGAAGACTCGGTCAACATAATAAAATTTGGTGAATAAACTTTATCGGATTAGATTTGGTAAAATTTGGTAGCAATGATTAAACATTGAATAGAAAGTGTTCAAAAACAAATAACGGTAGAACAAATTCACATATTATTTAAAAATTATTTACAATATATACTTATTTATATATGTACTCAAAATAATTGTCATGTGACTCTTTGAGGAGGGTTAATTGAAAACATATACATGTTCAAAATTTTTTGATCATACGTCATTTATAATTTGTTAAAGGGGGTGTGATCATTAATTAATTAAGATAAAGAGAGTAAAATTTTAATTTGATTAAAGTTAATAATTTTTGAATGATTATTTTTAATGATAAAATGTAGTATTACTTTCGTCTCAATTAATTATGTACACTTTCATTTTTCTGATGTATCTTACAATTTTTAATTTTTCACTTTAAAATATATTATTCACCTAATTTTTTGGTTTACTTTTTAAATTTTACTTATAATTATTTTATCTTTTAATTTAAAAATACATTTTTACCCCTTACAATTTAGTTAAAAAATTAAAAAGTAATATTTTTCTTAATCTACTTGTCGATCAAGTATCAACTAATCCATTATTTGTTGGGATGGATGTAGTAGTATCGACTATATTCCCTCGGCAACTATTTGGGCCGAATAAGGGTATTGTTTGGAGTGGCCCAACAAATTAGGGTTGATGATATAAGCTATCGGGCCTTTTAGATTGTGCCTGGGCTTTTGATAATATTCAAAATTCTGTGGTCCAGCTTTTGCCTTTCAACCATTTATTAATTTGATACGAAAGCTTTGGGGGTAGTATTCATAAGAAAAAAAAAACGACAACAAATTGACCCGACTGGCCCAGGTTCGGACCATCTTTTTACGTACAATCAAAGCCGGCCTGCTTTGGGATGCTCAGGCAAAAAGACAAAAGTGGCCCATTAGTATTTTAGTCCAAAAGTTAAAAACAATAAATATTTCATTTTTAAATAAGATTTTTTTTGGTTTATTATATATATATAGTCCCCATGTGCATAGCCGAGTGGTAAGGCCGATGATGTGGGTGAGATATTCCCCGGCGACGCAGGGTTCGAACCTTGGGTGAGACAAATTTTCATTGAAATATTATGAAGGTTTGTCTTGAGGTTTGACATGTGTGCTCTCTCGCACAAGTGTCTGCTACTCGGGCATATCCCTCGATTTACATTTTTCATTGAAATATTATTAAGGTTTGTCCTGTGATTTGACCTGTTGTCTCTCTCGCACAGGTGTCTGCTACATTGAAATGTTATGAAGGTTTGTCCTGTGATTTGACCTGTTGTCTCTCTCGCACAGGTGTCTGCTACTCGCACAGGTGTCTGCTACTCGGGCATATCCCTTGATTTACATCCTACCCGATCGAGGAACCTCCGATCGGATGGGATGGAGTTTCTCGTCTCTCCTCTTTATCAAAAAATATATATATATATATATATATATATATATATATATATATATATATATATATATATATATATATATATATATATATATATATATATAAATTCAAAATAAAAGATGACAAAAAAGGGCATGGGCCAAAAGTGGTCACAAATCACAATTACACTCAAATGCATATGATCAAACCTAACAACATTTTCACGCATGGACGCTAACTTCCCATCATGCAATGTCTAAAGGGAATAAGAAAAAAAATTATTAGTAACATTATAAATATTTTTATTGTTTTATCATTCAATTCACAAATTAAAAACGACACAACACTATTTTTGGCGTATGAGCTCACATTTTTAAATAAAAATAACTTACTAGTATTTATGAATATGTTATTGCTTATTCTCAAGTTCGTAATTCAATACGATGAACGATAAATAAAAATACGATACAAATAATACAATAAAAGCGATATACTGCGTGTGTCCCATAAGAATAATCATTTGTAAAAGTAATGAGATTGGACTTGTTAGTTAATATTGTAGTACGGTACTTTTTAATTCATCTGTTCCGACATATAAATGTTATTTAATTAAATACTCTATTAAATTTAAAACCACACTGTTTTGGTTGTTTTTGTACTTGTCGGTAGTATTTGCTGGTAATAGAGGGTTTTGGTAAACAACACAAAATGGTAAATTTGTTATAGGTAAGAAAGCAAGAGGATTAAGCTAAATGCAGAAATCATAAGTACTGGAAATGGAAGCTCAAGGCTCCTCTTTATTCAAATATCCATACTTAGAGTACATGATTAAAATCAAGGTTGCATGTCCCCTTTTCCACTATCTAACTCCCACTATTTATAATACTCCATGCATGGCTTAATTATGCCACCTAATGCCCACATATAGGCCTCTTATTGGACCTCTACTCCACTAATATGAAGCATTAAATATCCACTAATTTCCCTTAGTGCTTAATCTGCCTCTTTCCCCGTGAAGTCCCAGTTCATTGACGGGCGTCCCAGGAGTCTCCCCAGGCGATTCCCCTGTGAAAGGAGTCTGATTCTACCGTGCGCTCTCTACTGTCCAAGCTCCTCATATTCTTCTTAGATATGCCTTTGAAGGTCTTTCATGATTGTCTTGGCTGAATTTCTCTCTTGATGACGTGGCCCTTTGATTCGTGACACGTGTCGGTGACTGTTTTATTGGGTATAACATAGGCCCCCAGGAAAATTAGAGCTTTCAACTCTGATTTCCCTGAAGTTTATGGTCGTCTTTCTCGGTTGACTTGTCTCGGAAATTGCATTCTGACTTTCTGTTGGTGGTTGAGACTTCATTTAATACTGAGTTTTACGCCTTTAAAGGCTCTTCGACTCTGGATTATGTCTTCATATCATGGCTTTTATTTGGAACCGAGAGGTGTACCCGAATCAAATAACTAGCTTTTCTTCTCGGATCAGGAATCGGTCGATGAAAACTAAGTTGCCTCTTTCTTTGTCTTTTTCTCAGAAGTTTCCGGAGCTTGGTGGACAGGATGTTGCTTTGGTAGATGCTTTTGAACGGGTCTGGACAGTTAAGGTAGAGAAGGATGGTCGACGTCTCGCTCTGAGTGACGGTTGGGACAAATTCTGTGAACGCCGTTTTGTCTTGGTGGATGTGACCATCTTTCTGGAGTTGCGTGGGCAAAAGTCTTTCAGTATTGGAGTATTTGGGAGAGATGGAGAGGAGATCATTGATCTGGGAACTGATTCTGAAGACAGCTCGGTTGATTCCGAACCTGAAAATCTTCCTGTAAAAGATGACTGGGGATATTCTTCCCCGTGAGGTTTATCCAGAATATAGGAAATTGGTATTTTCTTTGTTAAATCATATTCCCCCGGTTTTATTTCCCGGTGAAATGAATAAGTTTTGTTGTTTTTGAAGGACTCTTTTATTTTGTAAATCGTGATAAGTATCATAAACTTTCTTTCTGTGATAAATCAGTAAACTGATTAACAAATAAATAATAAAAGAATGTAAAAAGAGAGGTTTCTTTTCAACCTGGATTTTGTCAGTAAATATTTGCCACGTGGCATTATCCTGACCAAGTATTTTAGGTTTTACGGGGTAGTGGGGGATACTTGTGTGCGTTTCTCATCGGTAACCGCCCTCTCTTCCCCTTCCTTGATCTCAGCCGTTGATCAAATCAGGAGGCAGGATTAACTTTCAAAACACATTAACCCTTTTCAAATTTCAAAACTTCACATCTCTTTCCCCGATTCTCAGATCTAAAGATCGGTAAGAACCTTCTCCCTCTGCAATTTTACTGTGTAAATTTGTTTAGTTTGTAGCGTAAATTTCCATCTGCAACCCTCACCATCATGCCAAAGTACACGAGAGTCGTTCGCCCCAAGGTGGTCGAAGAGCCTCACGTCCTGCTCGCTCGTCAGTACAAGGAATTTATGGACAAGGCGGAACCGGCCTTGCCAGAATTCCGACTGGACGAACTAGACGCGGCCCATCCCTACGTTCCCGCTGAGAGGACCATCACTTCGGTTCAACCGGACCCAAATCACCAGGAGTGGGGTGCGCATGGCCGAGATAGCACGGTGACGGCGGACGAACTCACCGACTGGAGGGATGACTGACGGGTTCCCTTCAACGTGCATTTGCATGCGCCAGAAGAGGGAGAATCCGCCTGTTGTCCACCTCCAGGCATGGTGGCCATCGGCGTCGACGCGATGGATCAAGGTCTGCGGTTCCCTCTGCATCCCTCAATTTCAGGCCTGTTGAACCGGTGGGGTGTGGCTCCTCATCAGATTCATCCGAACGGGTGGGCTCAGTTGTATGGGGTTTTGACGGTTCTAGGACAAGTGGGATTTTCTCGACCCCTCACGGGGGATGAATTCCATTTGTTCTTTAGTCCGGTCAATTTCCAGAAAGGGTTGTTGGGTGATTACACAGTTCGATGCAGGAAAAACATGGTGAAGATAAAGGAACCGGAAGTTAAAGATCCTACTTGTTGGGATCGATGGTTTTATGTCTCGGGGAGATGGAGAACTCAGACCCGAGAGGGAGAAATTGAAATTCCTCTAACTTATGGCGTTAAAGATGAAAGTAAGTTATACTTTTTAAGTTTTTTACAGTTTTGACTGATCTAAAATTGTTCTTATGTTTGTAGGTGCCCGGATCTCCAAAACTGACTATAGCATCCCGTGGGATTTGGCTACAGCGAATCTTTTGGCCCAGTGCATTCCTACTACTGAGAGGGATTCGACGTACCTTAACGACGACAGTATTCGTGACGCAGCAGGCTTGTTCTGTCCTCCATTCGTTGAAGATAAACCTTGTTTTGGTAAAGTCCTGTATTTTCTACAGTTTTTGTTTTGTCTTATTCCCTGGGGACATATCCCTCGGGGAAATATTGTCAATTTTGTCGGGTGTAATATCTTTACTTTTCCCCGTGCAGAATTTTTCTCTACAGTGTTTGACGTGAAACCCCCAGAGATGGCAGATAACAGATTGTTTGAGAGACTTGGACTTGTGGATCCATCCCAGGTGGGGAAAGCCCGTAAAGCAAAAACCAGTTCAATCAGCATAGGTGGCCGAGGATCTGTGAAGACTCGGGGTGGAACAGTAGGTGCCCCGGCTTCCCGGACCAGATCCCGAACTGTCTCCGCCCAGGGCGGTGAGACAGATTCTCTGGGGATCATGGAGGTGGTGGACTCCTACAAAGATTCCCCGGCCCCCGCTGATGCTGTGATGACTGATGTTGTTCCCAGTCAGGGTTTGCCTCCTTCTGGGTCGTCCACTCTTCTACAAGTCAAGCTCGAGGGCGACAAGAAAAGGAAGAAAGTTGATGGGGGTATTATTGATGTGACTGAATCACCTCCCCGCGCTGACATAAGTCAGTCTGTTTTTGGAGTTGAGAAAGTTCTCTCTGATAAGTAAGTTTTTATTAACTTTATATTTTTTCTTTATCTTTACAAAATATTCACTCTTATCCTTATGTTTTATTTCTCGGCTAGGTTTTCCCAGGAAAAACTTCCATCTGTGCTCCTTCCCTTCTTCTCTGGCAAAGGCCCCATTGACCCTGTCACTACCCTGGGCAATCCTGTTGGTGATTCAATTGATGCAGTTGGGAGGTGCTGGACCTCAGAGCTCAATGACCTGATGGACCATGAGGAACATGCCTTTTCCCTGGCCCTTAAACTGGCCAGTCAAAGTGCAGTTGCCATCTCTGGTGCTCATACCATGGCTGAGAAACTCAGAGCTGAGGTTACCAAGCTACGCATCACCAGCACTGGTCAAGAAACACAAGTGAAGGAGCTCAATGCAGCCTACATAGCCGCAGCAGGGGACATGGATAGGTGGAAGAAGGTTGCAGACACTGCACGGGCAGAGATGGGGAAGTTGAAGTCTGAGATGCAGGAAGCTTTGAAAACCATCAAGGAAAAAGAAGAACAGATTGAGGATGCCCAGGACAGCTTTGTCAGGGAAAAGAAAGAGCTAAAGGATGAGGTGGTCAAAGTCACCAATGAACTGAAGCAGGTCCAGGATAACTTCGCACAGTCCATGGAAAGAGTTGTGGAGCTTGAAACTCTACTGGATTCACCTGCTCACAATCCCAGGGTATTGACTGACCTCCTTTATGTAACTGCATATGCTGATCTCATTAGGTCTGCAGCAAAGGAGAAGAATGATGTGGCCAAAGAGTATGGACTCAAACTCCTCAAAGATCACATGAAGGGATGCACCCTGGATTCCAGAGTTCCTCAACCTTTCATGGATCTGGAAGTTGTCCATGGGATTGACATGACATGGTGGCCATCATACAGTCTCCTTTCTATGCCTGGTGAACCTGCAAAGTTAGCTGATGATGCTCCTGCTGATGAGGATGAATTTGATGATGAGGGTGTGGATCTACTTGGTGTTGGGCCTGATGGCAAGCCAAAAGATCCTCTGGTAACCCCCCCTGGTGATGGTAATTCCACCTCCTGAGTTTAACAACTCAGGAGTCTGCTAAGATGAACCCTACCCTGAGTGTAAAAAGCTCAGGGGTTTTTATGTTTTATTTCTTATTTGGGCCCAAGGCCATAAGACAATATTTGCTATTTCTGCTTGAATTTCAGAGGCAGTTTTTTGCCTGGACAAGTTTTTATATTTTGCTGGTGTGTAATAACTTAGTAAGTTACTTTTGGATATTATCCTTTGGGTCTTACACATAGCCCGTCCACCATTTGTTTAGGCTTTTTTCTACCATAATTATCTGTCACTTGACAAGTCTATTCTAGCTTGTTTGGTGAATCGTAATTCTTGTGAATCAGATAATTCTTGGCTCACACCCACGTTTTATTTTAAAACTTTGTTGGGACTTCTTCGTGAGCTCTTTGTCCTGCAAAAGTGATTTTCGGATTAAGTTACCTCTTGGAATTCTTTGATTCTGAGTAACATTTTTCTCCTCCATCTCTCCTTTTACAAAGACTGTCCGATCCTGTGGTTTGTCCATCATGAATACCCTTTTGAGGTTCAGTCCATGATGAAATACCTCTTAGGATAGTCCTCGGACCAATATCTTCCTCCCGCGCGATTCTTTGAGTTTATCTTACTCTGTTGAATCCGTACGCAGAAAGAAGTGTTCGGCCCCTAATCCGCAGATCTTTTGGGTCTTTACCGAACCTTAGTATTCTTTTAGGAATACTCAACATTCTTTATTCTGACCGGGAAATTTATTCCTTTTTCCGGGAAAATGTTTTTCTTTATTATAGAGAAAATATAACTTTGAAATCATACAAGTATTTTTAAATACCGAGAAGATTTATAAGATAGTAAAAAGGTTTTTATAAAATAATACTCTTACAAAAAAGCCAAAATTAACCTTTCGGTTTTAGTGATAGAATTTCTTTAGGTGCAACGCATTCCACCGATACTGATCCTTGGTCCCGTCGAGAAGCTCTAACTCGTACGCTCCGTTTTGGAGGCAGTGGCTCACTCTAAACGGTCCCTCCCAGTTCGGCCCCAGTGCTCCCTGGTGCGTCCCCAAGATTTTCTTCAACACCAAGTCTCCTACTTGGAATTCTCGTGCTTTTACTTTAGAGTTAAATAGTTTTGCAATTCTTTGTTTGTTCATGGCATTTAGAGAATCCGAGGCTAACCTTCTTTCTTCAAGAAGGTCCAGCTCTTTCCGGATGGTTACTTCATTCTCCGGGGAGATTTCCTGGGCGGTCCGATGTGATAACACCGTTATTTCCGCTGGAATTACCGCCTCTGTTCCAAAAGCTAAAGAGTAGGGGGTTTCTCCAGTGGCATTTCTGGCTGTGGTACGGTACGACCACAGGACATCTGGAAGTTCATCCGCCCACTTTCCTTTGCGACTTTCTAATTTTGATTTGATGGTGTGCTTTAGTATTTTATTCACTGCTTCAACCTGACCATTCGTCTGGGGGTGGTAAGGAGTAGAGAATAACCTTCTGATCTTCCATTTTTCACAGAATTCCTCCACCTCAGCCCCATCGAATTGTTTTCCGTTGTCAGAGATGATTGACTCGGGCAAACCGAACGACATATAATGTTTTTCCATATGAACTTGATAACCTGTGGTTGATCAATTTTGTTCAATGGCTCTGCTTCAACCCACTTGGTAAAATAGTCGACTGCTACAATCGCATATTTCACTCCGCCCCGTGCGGTTGCTAGTGGTCCGATCAAATCGATACCCCACCGAGCAAATGGCCACGGGCTGTAAATGGATTTCAAGGCTTCTGGGGAAATGCGGATGTTAGGCCCATGCGTCTGGCATTTACCACATTTGCGTGCATATCCGACTGCGTCCTTTCTCAGGCTTGGCCAGTAAAATCCTTGCCCCATGGTTTTGTGTGCCAGGGATCTTCCCCCCGCATGATTTCCACACACACCATCATGTATTTCCTCCAGGATTTTAAATCCTTCTTCCTTCGACACACATTTTAGTAGTGGAAGGGAATAACTTCTTCGATAAAGTTGTGTGTTTATTAAAGCATACTTTGCTGCTCGGGATCGGAGTTGTTTTGCTTCGGTTTTATCTGCTGGTACTTCCCCGGTATCTATGTACCGTTGAATGGGAATTCGCCAGTCTTCTCCGGCCCCGGCAAGTATTTGCATTTGTATCTCTCTTTGTTCTATTGATGGAGACATTAATTTTGTCAGAACAATATTTGAGAAGTCTGCTGAGCCCTCAGCTGATGCTAATTTCGACAGGGCGTCAGCTTGTGAATTGTGTTCCCGTGGGATTTGTTCGATTAGAACTTTAGGGATTTTTTCACAAAGTTCCCATACCAGTTTCAGGTATTTTATCATTTGTTCCCCTCTGGCTTCGTAGTCCCCACTTACATGGTTTACTACTAGCTGGGAGTCCATAAACACATGGAGTTTTCTTGCCCCGACGGCTATAGCCAATTCCAACCCAGAAATGAGAGCTTCGTACTCTGCTTCATTGTTAGATGTGGGGAATTCAAACTTTACCGCATGGGTTACTGAGTCTCCATCGGGACTGAGTAATACCACTCCTGCCCCCGAGCACGCGGTGGTAGATGATCCATCTACGAACAGCTGCCAGGCGCGTGGTTGATTCTGGGATTTCTCAGGGAAAGTTAATTCCACAATGAAATCGGCCAGGGCTTGTGCTTTGATTGCTGTCCTCGGGGCGAAAGTTATGTCATACTGACTAATTTCTAATGCCCAACGCAGGAGTCTCCCGGAGATATCTGACCGGTGCAATACTTGCCTTAAAGGCATAGTAGTCAAGACTTCGACGGGGTGCTCGAATAAGTACGCCCGGAGTTTTCTAATTGACACTATTAAAGCATATGTTAATTTTTCCAGTGGAGTGTATTTAATTTCGGCCTCATGTAATACTTGGCTCACAAAATAGACCGGGAAGTGTTGTATTCCTTCCGCTCTCGTCAAGACTGCACTGATGGCATGTTCTGAGGCGGCCAGGTATAAATACAACTTTTCTCCTGGTTTAGGTGCCACAACTACTTTCGGATTGGATAAATATTCCTTTATCCGTACAAAAGCTTGTTGGGCCTCCTTCTTCCAGTGAAATTCCTGTCCTTTAATGGAGGCAAAGAACGGTCGAGTTTTATCTCCCAGGCAAGAAATGTATCTATTCAGGGCGGCTAGACGACCCGTGAGTCGTTGTACGCCTTTGACGTCCCGGGGCTCTTGCATGTCCAAGATAGCTTGGACTTTGGTAGGGTTGGGCTCAATGCCTTTCTCGCTAACCACATGCCCCAGGATCATCCCTTTTTTGATTCCGAAGTTACATTTCTTGGGGTTCAGTTTCATATTATAATGCCCCAGAATTTTGAAAACTTCTTCGAGGTCTTTGATATGGTCTGATTCGTTTTTACTTTTTACAATAATATCATCAATGTACACTTCCATGGTTTTACCAATTAATTCAGAAAACATTAGATTTACCAACCTTTGATAGGTGGCCCCGGCATTCTTTAGGCCAAAGGGCATTCTTTCCCAGCAATAGATCCCTTTCTCTGAGTAGAAAGCCGTGTGTTCAACGTCATCTGGATGCATGGGAATTTGATGGTATCCGGCCTTAGCGTCCAATGTCGAGAATATCGCGTGACCTGTCAAATTATCAACCACATGGTCGATGTGTGGCATGGGAAAAAGGTCTTTCGGGCAAGCATTGTTTAGATCTGTAAAATCTATACACAAACGCCATGCTCCGTCCGTTTTTGTCACCATTACCGCATTGGAAAGCCAAGTGACATCACTCGAAGCTTTCCTGACCAGTTTACTTTCAATTAGTTTATCTACTTCCCCGGCGAGTGCCTGGCACTTCTCGGGGCCCATTTTCCTGCGCTTCTGCGCAATTGGCCTTTTGCAGGGATCAATTTTCAATCGATGGCAGGCATGTTTAGGATCTATCTTTCCTAAATCCGCACTGGACCATGAGAAAGCGGAGATGTTCTCCTTTAGGAATTTTATCAAGTCGCTCCTGACAGTGGATTCCATATGAGACCCCACAAGTATTTGTTTTTCGGTCTGCTCTGGATCTACAATTATAGAGTCCAGAGTTTCAACCATCTCTACACCGGGTGCTTTTTTGCATTGATATCCTCCCCGTGAGCCCCAATCCTCTAAGTTTGTTTTGAGTTTAGGCTGTTTTTCCCCAGGAGATGCTAAGTCTTCACTGGGTTCTTTTTCGGGGGGATTATTCATGTCATCCGAGGGGATCTGAAGAACTTCTCCGCACGGGTTTTTCCCGGGGGGGCTCATTCCTTCCTCGGGTATTTTAATGATATCTTTGATGTGATCGATTTGTTTTATGTTGCTTTCCTCCAAAATGATCTGGGGAATGTTAGGTTTTACTTTGTTTTTGATTTTATCAAGATCGCGAAAATACATCAAAGTCTTCTTAGCCATTACTAGGTCCCCTCTGACGGTGCCAACTGCACCGGAGGGTGTTGGAAACTTGATACAGTAGTAATAGGACGAGGCGACTGCTTCAAAAGCGTCCAGAAAGGGCCTGCCTAACAAAGCATTATAGCCACTAACCTTATCAACTATTACAAACTTAAGATTCCTAACCATCACGACTTCGGGATTCTTCGCGTCCATCATTTCCACCGGGAGGATTATTTCTCCGTAGGGGATGACTACGTCGTCACCAAAACCTTTCAGCACCATATCGCACGGGTTGACATAGCGCGCCAGCTTCCCCATCAGATCCAGGGTCTTTTTGTAAAGAACATTAAGATGCGCGCCATTGTCTACCAGCGTGCGAGACACGTCCAGACCGAGGATTCTTGCCTTTATCACTAAAGGCACATCCTTCAGGAACTTTGTCTCGGCTCGATCTTCCGGGGTGAAAGTTATCACCGCCGTTTCATTAATTGCTGCTTCCTTCGATGGGGCAGTTTCATACCAAACTTCCCACATCTGAAAGTCTCTTTTCCTTTTGCGGCGGCTCTCCTCGTTCACCGGCTTTAAACCACCGATCATCATGATCTGACCCACTCTTGGGGGATCCTGAGCCGGAGGAAGCGGTGGTGGAGCTGGTGCGGGTACTTCCCGGGGAGGAGGCCCCTGCGGATTTCCCACGGCACCTGGCCTGGGCAAGAATTGCCATAGTTTCCCATCCTTGAAAAGTTTCCACAACAGTTGTACCAGTTGTCTGCACTGGCTGGTGTTGTGACCAATCTTTTCATGAAAGGCACACCATTTGTTGGGATTCAACTTGTCCGGGGAAGTTAGAATTGGTGGTGGTTTTTCCAACAGATCGGATTTTTGTACCACCATGATATTCAGGATATCTGTTGGTGTATGACCAGTCTGAGCAGTGAGTTTTCCTTCCCACTCACGGATCTCATCCACTCGTGGGTCATTTGGCCTAGGGCCTGGTTTTTTGCCAATATAGTTTGGCCTTCGATCGGAGGAAAAAGGAGGTTTTTTCTTTTGCTCGGGGGAGTGTCCCCCGCCAGCAACAAGACGCTGGTAGGCCACTTGGGCCCCAGCTTTCCTCCTAAAATCCTCATACGATCGGGGATAGTTCAACATTGCAGATTTAAACAACTTAGAATTTCTTCTCAAACCTGCCAACACTGTGTGCAGTTTGAGGTTATCGCCAATCTCTTCTCCGCCCGCCATCAGTAGTTCCTCCACGCGATCCACATACGACTCGTCTGTTTCGTTCTCACCCTGTTTGACCCCAAGCAGCTTCTGACTATACTCCATATAGGAAGCTTTGGATGCAAAATACGACACAAACCTATGCACCAAGTCGTCAAAACACTTAATAGAATGTGTAGGTAAGCTGACGTACCATTGGTGAGGAATATCGCCCAGGGTGAGTGGGAATAGTTTGCACCGAGTAGCATCAGTGGCTCCTCGGCCGGACATGTACGTCCTGAATCTGCTCAAGTGCACCTCTGGGTCAGTCTTGCCGCTGTACAAAGTAGTTTGCATGGGCTGAATTTCCAGTTGCATTGGAGCTTGTTCAACCTCGGGAGCCAAGGGATCATTATGACGACCTGTCGGGGCGGCGAGAATTTGATTTTCGTTCAATCGCCTTTTCAGTTCAGAGTACTTTTGCCTCAAATCGGCCAGTTCAAGATCAGCACCGGGGGCTCTGCGGCCCCTCGTCGGTGAGAAATTCACACGTTGACCGTGCATGTCACTTGCCTGTCGATGAGGATCCGTAGAAGTAGCTACTGATTCGGCCCTTTTATTTAGATCTAAAGCCCGGCGTGTTCTGCGGTTCCCCCGGGGAGCTCGGGCAGTTCGCTCAGGGCCCTTCCCTGGATTTTCCCCGGCGGGTGCATGCATGCCCCTCACCGGGATCACAGGGGTTGTCATCACATATTTTAAAGACATCAACTCAGCCATTGCTTCATCAATTTTCTGTGGAGTATCAAGACTCGCGAATCTAATCGGAGGTGGAGCCATAGGCGTCGACGGCCCTCCGATTTCGTAAGGATGAAGACGGCGATTCCGACGCCGTGACCGAAGTCGACGTTGTCGTTGATCTGCCTGACTGTCAGTGGGCTCATCGGCCTCTGCACGTTTGCTATTGTGCTCATCGGAGCTGATTTGGGTAGGCGGCGGTTGTTCCTTATTTTCAGGTTCTGGGTTTTTAGGCGGAGATGGAACCTCGGTTCCACCATCACGGCCTTACCCATCACAGCCCGCCACCTGCCGCTTGTGCCGGATGCACCTGACACTGTAGTGCCTTCGCCTTCGTTCACCATTTCTGATTTTAATCGAGCTTTTTCTGCAACTTAAATACCTGATGCTCCTCCTTCTAGCGCCAACTGTTTTGGTTGTTTTTGTACTTGTCGGTAGTATTTGCTGGTAATAGAGGGTTTTGGTAAACAACACAAAATGGTAAATTTGTTATAGGTAAGAAAGCAAGAGGATTAAGCTAAATGCAGAAATCATAAGTACTGGAAATGGAAGCTCAAGGCTCCTCTTTATTCAAATATCCATACTTAGAGTACATGATTAAAATCAAGGTTGCATGTCCCCTTTTCCACTATCTAACTCCCACTATTTATAATACTCCATGCATGGCTTAATTATGTCACCTAATGCCCACATATAGGCCTCTTATTGGACCTCTACTCCACTAATATGAAGCATTAAATATCCACTAATTTCCCTTAGTGCTTAATCTGCCTCTTTCCCCGTGAAGTCCCAGTTCATTGACGGGCGTCCCAGGAGTCTCCCCAGGCGATTCCCCTGTGAAAGGAGTCTGATTCTACCGTGCGCTCTCTACTGTCCAAGCTCCTCATCTTCTTCTTAGATATGCCTTTGAAGGTCTTTCATGATTGTCTTGGCTGAATTTCTCTCTTGATGACGTGGCCCTTTGATTCGTGACACGTGTCGGTGACTGTTTTATTGGGTATAACACACACATCTATCTATCTATCTATATATATATAATTTATACATATATAATTTTAGAATCAATTAATCTCACATTAACCAATAAAAAATCAATAATAATGTTGTGTTCACACCATAAATTATAAATAAAAAAAATTATAAATTATAAATAGTAATATTATTAAACATATTTAAATTATTATATATAAATTTTAAATAATAATTTAAAATTATATATTTTTGATAATAATAATTAATCATCATCTTAAATATATACATTTTTTTTCAAAATTCTTTTTTATTCTATTAATATTAATTTAATTCTAATTAATCGTATCTTATAAAAATCAATCTTTTCATATTTCCTAATTCATTTGAGTTAAAAAAAAAATTATCAAATTTTTTAAGTATATTATTTTCTCTGAATATAATCGTATGTCTTTCTTTATTTTTCTGAACATTGAATCCGATTTACATGTATACGTTCTTTTATTCATTCATTTTTTTTCCTCGATTTTTTTAATTTTATGTATTAATTATGATTTTTACGCAAATTCCAGAATCAAATTGTCGAGTTATTAATTATGTTCGACTAGATTTTTTTTTTAATTTTTAGTTTATCCCTAATTCAGTTATGTTAATTTGTTTTGCAGGTTAACATAATTTATATTAATATGATTGCATTTCTGTCATCTCATCTCATTTTTTTTATATTTTTATTTATTTTTCAGCTTTATAGTTTTTATTTTCCATTTATTTGGATTTTCCCCTAGGGTTTTAGGTATTTGTTAGATGCGTTTGACACTCGAGAAATGCAGCCAGATCAGATGCTCCATTTCAGCCATCTCATCTCCTTCATGTTCACCAAGTAAATTCAATTTTTTTTATATTTTTATTTCTATTTATTTTCCAATTTTATAATTTTTATTTTCCATTTATTTAGATTTTTCTCCAGCAGTTTTAGGTATTTGTTGGATGTGTTTGACACTTGAGAAATGCAAAGACGAGAAACTCCACTTTCACCAGATCAGAGGCTCCTCGATCGAGTAGGATGAGACGAGAAATTCCTCTTCCACCAGATCAGAGGCTTCTCGATCGGGTAAGATGTAAATCGGGGGATGCGCCTACTCTGAAGATCGGGTACAAGAGCGGGCTCGCCAAGGGGTCGCGGGTTGGGAGCTACGTATTTTACCGTGTTTTGTTGCTACGCGCTTTTGTACGTTGTGATTGTTGAAGGCCACTTGTGAGTTGTCCCACATCGAATAATTGGGTTGAAGGCCACTTGTGAGTTGTCCCACATCGAATAATTGTGAGAGGGGAGTCTATGATATAAGCCTATGGAGTTCTCCTACTTAGTACCATATGGTTTTGAGATAGATTGAGGCTCTCTAGTGCAGCTCTCGCTCTCGTTTTTAATAATGCGATTTTTGGCAGTTTTTTTTGTTAGGAGTTTTATTTTATGTTTACAAGTTATAAATAAATTTGTGTTAAGTGTGTGTAGTAGGGCTTTGGGTCAATCGGCTCCGAGCATGGCTGCGTTCGCAAAGGCGAGAGTAGCGGCCGCCAAGATTTTCCGTATAATCGACCACAAGCCGAGCGTCGAGAGAAATCGGGAATCGGGTTTGGAGTTAGAGTCGGTGACGGGGCAGTTGGAGCTTCGGAGTGTTGACTTTTTGTACCCCTTCTCGACCAGAAAATAAAGTGCTTAGCGGCTTTTCTCTTATCGAGAGGTTTTACGATCCCTCTTCAGGTCAAGTCGTGCTGGAAGGGCACGACATAAAGACTCTGAGGTTGAAATGGCTGAGACAGCAAATCGGGCTGGTGAGTCAAGAGCCGGCCCTTTTCGCCACCACGATCGAAGAGAATATTCTGCTGGGGCGTCCAGATGCGAGCTTAGTCGAAATCGAAGAGGCTTCGAGAGTCGCGAATGCTCATTCGTTTATCCTCAAGTTTCCCGATGGCTACGACACTCAGGTTAGCTACCTTGCTCATTCGTCTTGTATAAATGTTTTACTGTGTTTTGTTGGGAGGGTCTTGGGCATGTTTTCTTTTGATAATTTTTTTATTGAGTTTGAGAGTGTTAATTTTGTCAACAGTAACATTTTGCATTTGTTTTGTATGAAGTCAAAAGCTTTGGAAATGTTTGGTCGTGCAATTTAATAAAAAAGGGTAACATGGTTTTCAATAAACAGTGGCATGCGCAAGGTTTAGTAGCATAAAAGACAAACGTGCATACTTTAATTATTTTTTATTTTAAATAAATAAATCACTAAAAAAAACAGTAAATTTAATTTGAAGGAAGGGTAATTTCGTAATTAATTACATCTTCAATCTTTCTCCAGGTTAGGGCAAGGTTCTAAAAGGCATGGGTTGGGGAGAGAGGATTACAACTCTCCGGCGGCCAAAAGCAAAGAATTGCTATTGCCAGGGCAATGCTGAAGAATCCAGGCATCCTCCTCCTAGACGAAGCAACCAGCGCACTCGATTCCGAATCCGAGAAACTCGTGCAAGAGGCCCTCGACCGGTTCATGATCGGCAGGACAACCCTCGTGATCGCCCACCGCCTCTTCACCATCCGAAAAGCCAATCTCGTTGCCGTGATCCAGCAAGGTTGCCTGCACGAAACCGGGACCCACGATGACCTCATCATTAAAGGCGAAGACAGCCTCTACGCAAAACTGATCATGATGCAAGAATCAGCTCATGAAGCTGCTCTCAGCAATGCCAGAAAGAGCAGTGCCAGGTAATAACAAATCACTTACCTTAAAGAGCTCTGTTCTTTTGGACTGAAACTAACGAACTTATTGGAACTGAATTGGTTTTTTCAAATAATTTTAAAAAAATTAGTATAATGTAATTTTGAACTGAACATAAATTAAATTCAAAAGAACAGAGCTTTAGGGCGCATTTTGTAATTTTTAAAAGTTAATTGGATCATTATGTAATTAAATCAAACCTCAGGCCTTCGACCGCAAGAAACTCCGTAAGCTCACCCATGATCACCCGAAACTAATCGCGTAGACTCTCCGATTTCTCCACCTCCGACTTGGACTACCCAAACTACCCCCACGAAAAGCTCGCGTTCAAGGAGCAAGCCTGGTCCTTCATCCCCCGAGTGGCCACACGCCCTCGTCGCCTCCGTGGGGTCCGTCATCTGCGGGTCCCTCAGCGCCTTCTTTGCCTATGGTGATCGTGCAGAACACGGCGCTTATGGTGGTCGCGTGCACGGCGGGATTCGTCCTCGAGTGGCGGCTGGCGCTGGTGCTGGTTGCGGTGGTTGCCGCCACCGTGTTGCAGGTTTGTGCCTTTTGCTTGTGTTTCGGTTTGAACTGTTAAAAGTAAAAATATTAGTATAGCAGAGGTTCAGATTTAAAAAAAAAAAAAAAAAAAGAAATAGAATGAATTATTCCATAATTATAACTAGCCACTTCAGAAAAACAATAAGTGAAATCTTGCATTTTCAACTCTTGTATTTGCTAAAACACACCCTCTACCACAAAAGGTTCAGTGAAAAAAATAGAAATAAAATAAATTATTCCATAATTATAACTGCCCAAAAACACTAAAAAAAAGTGAAAATTACAAAAACAGCCATGTTTGTCTTGCAGTTTCAGCTTGCTAAAAGAACATCTACCAGAGATAATATCACAAAACGTCCCGTAAAATAGCTCAATTCTACATTTAATCCTTTAAATTTATGAAAAATCAAATCCCGTCCTATTTGACGATTTTTAGTGGATATTCGAATATTTGTCGTATCTATTAGTAAAAATATTAGTATACAAGAGGTTCAGATTAAAAAAAATAGAAATAACGTGAATTATTCCATAATTATAACTAGCCACTTGAGAAAAACAATAAGAAGTGAAAATTACAAAAACAGCCTTGTTTGTCTTGCATTTTCAGCTCTTGTATTTGCTAAAACACACCCTCTACCACAAAAACCTATAGGGACGTCTATGTAAATATCATGATATTTCCTTGAACTAAAGACATGTTCTTTTGAACTGAAAAAGACTGAATTGAAATAAACTTAATAAGTATGAACTGAACTTAACTAAAATCAAGTTCAATTTAATTTAATTTTAAAAATATTGAAATAATAATAATAAAAGTAAAATAAATAAATGACTAAACTGAACTTAATGGGTCTGAAATGAACTTAATGGATTGAACTAATGGATAATGGGTCTGAAATGAACTTAATGGATTGAACTAATGGATTTGAACTGAAATAAACTGAAAATAAATCCAAAAGAACTTGTCTTAACCCTTTCATTAACCTTCCACAAACAAACAAACAAACAAACTATTCACTCTTATAACAGAAAATGTTTTTGAACGGATATTCCGGGGACCTACAAGCCGCCCACGCCAAGGCCACACAGCTCGCCGGAGAAGCGGTGGCCAATGTTAGAACCGTAGCCGCCTTCAACTCAGAATCGAAGATCATAGGCCAATTCGCCCTCTACGCATTCTACGCCCTCGGCCTCTGGTACGCTTCCTGGCTAGTCCGCCACAACATTTCCGACTTCTCCAAGACCATCCGCGTCTTCTGGGGGGCAAAAGCAGAGGATCGCGATTGCTCGTGCTTTCCTTAGGAAAGCAGAGGTAATGTTGTTGGACGAGGCAACGAGTTCGCTCGATGCCGAGTCGGAGAAATGGGTACAGGAGGCTATGGAACGGGCTTGGGCGGGAAAAACGAGGATCTTAGTAGCACACAGACTATTGAAGAACTATCCTGATGGGATGTATGCAAGAATGATCCAGTTACAAGCAATGAGTAAGGAAATGAGTACATCTCAAATGTGACTAATATCAAGTTATTTTTTTTTTGGGTTCTCTTGATTTATTCTTACGTTTTCTCGTAGCATTAGCGTAGAATGTGTATTATTATTATTATTATTATTATTATTATTATTATTATTATTATTATTATTATTATTATTATTATTATTATTATTATTATTATCTAATATTGTCATATGTAGTTTATCTGTTTATGTTTTATGTGTCGTTGTCTCTTTGAAATTCTTCACGGATCTAACCTTCCTGACCATGAATTTTCACACAGGTATATTTACAGAACTACCCTGAGGTTTGAGGTAGTTAGAAAAAAGCACTAAGACAACAAAACACTTCAGAACATAGCATGAAAAAGGGAACATAATTATTGGACATGCTCACGTGGGGTTTGCTAGAATTCCCTGAAAGAAGGAAAACCCGACAAGTGCAAAAACAGGACAAAACCGATGTAAGATGCGATGATGCTAATGAGAGTTTTGGGTGGTCTCAAGGGATTGATAGAGACTGATGTGATCATGAATTATCAACACAATATGATCAAGTTTTTAATTTTATAGTACATTATTAAAAGAATGAATATTAATTAAGTTTCTACTTTTATTCTATTTTTCTAGAGTTTATACTTCCAATTTTCTAAAAAAAAGAATAATTTAGCGTTTTGGGGGCACCCGCCATATATTTTGTGCTCAATGAAATTAATCAATTTTAGGTAGAGAGACGTTTAGGGATACCTCGTACTGAAAACCAATCTGTTGAGACGGCAGCTAGTACATGGAAAAATTAGCTCCGATTTGCATTTGGTTCTTGATATTTGATATTGTAGAATGAGAATAAGTGGAGTTTGATATTTAGGATGGATCAGTTCCATTCAGTGACTGCTCATTTTTCCAAGTAATAGTCAAACTCGATACTGCAACACAGAATGGTAATTAAGAGACTCTGTAAGATTAATTATCTGGAGAAAAGGTACGACTTATATCTTCAATCGATCGATAAATCATACGCATTATTAATCTTCCTTCAACTAGAACATAATTACGAGACACCAAGCAGCAATAAACATAAGATCACTTAACAAAGATAGTAAACTGGCGTTTGTTTTAGCATGTGTACTTGAGAGAACAAATTTCCCTGTTAATTGATTTCCTTTATACAAGAACTGTGAACCTGCAGAAAATGTGAATGGCCAGCAAAACAGCAGTTTTGGAAAATATGTTTCTACAAAAAGAAAGAGAAACTTACCATTTACCAAGATCCTGTGTCGGGGTCGATGTTTCTGATGAATCAAATAATTACCAGGATCCTGAACAAATGTCACCTGGATTTCTATTTCAACACTTACTAAATTAAGAGACTAATCATATGTAACCATATAAAGGGTAATGAACAGATAGAGTTACTTGTGCGAGAGTGCAGGAGTGTACCTTATTTTGGACATCTGCCGAAGCGAAGAACTTCATGATGGATTGGATGCCTACTGGGGAGCTAAAGAATTGTCATATAGTTCCTCATTACATATATAACTTTTTAAGTGATGGGTACAAAAAATTATTTGCACATATTTCACTTATAACATTGACTGATAATAAATTTGGAGTTCCTTTTGAGTTTCAAATACTCCAGTACTTATACATTAGGAGTCAGATTAGGCTAGCTAGTTGAAAATGTATTATTCCCTAAATCCCAAGTTTTTATTTTTCCAATACACAAGTAGGGTACTACAAATACTAATATTACTACAACCCTATATATATATATATATATATATATATATATATATATATATATATATATATATATATATATATATATATATCAGACTCCAATCGAATAAACACATACTTGAAGTAACACATGAATGAAGAAGGGATTTTTGACCAATATGCAAACCACTAAGTAGAGCATCTCTACATACCCATACAAGCTCCAAGAAATATTATTAGTTCCTGTTTTAATGATCTAAATCCTTAAAATTAGTGTTAAACAATGAAATGAGATATATACAAAACATTAAGTTTACTGACTAGAGATTCCACAAAGATCATAAAGATTTAGTTATGGTATTGATATATAGACTGCAATACAGTATAATTATACAGCAGCACACAACAGCCAGATGTTGCATTTCAAATCCCGCAATAATTAAAAAAATCCTGATCTTATTAGGATGCTTTCCTGATTGTGAGCTTTTAGTTATATCACAAATACAACTTAATGAGAACCTAACACGCAAATTAACAACATCTCAGATCAATCTCATCCTCAAACATGTTTCGGTTTGTTTCGATTATTCTGATTTTCTCTTCTTTTGTCTCTACTATAATTCGGTAACTATTATTTATAAATAGTAAAAGTGGCTTTAACTTAAAAAAATACAACTGAAGCTAAACACTAGTTAAGCCCAACAGCTTTATTGGTGATTAATGGGGGCAAACGAAAATCTAATCTAAGCGGCAACTACATAAATGCAAAACATATGGAAAAAATGCACCTCAAAAGGCATTAAAAGATGAATCCAAAGACGTGCGTCACATATGAACACTATCTCTAACACTCAACTATAATGACGTACCCCACTAATTACTAAAAAATGATGGGACGACCTTAATCAAAAATGATCTTGACTTACTCTTTCACCCTCGGTATCGGCAGGAAAAAGACAAAAATACCCAGCTAGCAAATGCTACGTTGCAGAAATCTCACTTGCATGCACACCACGCGTCTCACACATCAGAGGACCCCGGTTTTAGTAGAATACACCTACGCTCTAAATGTGTCCTATTTAAATCAAAATCTTTATTATTATTTTTTCAAAAGCATCACAAATACATTTTCTAATCTGCAAAATCGCCTTCATTCCCCTTTTCTCATCATAAAACGAGGTAGTCATTCACGATGAGAAACATAGTTTTTCAGGAGCAGGATGCATTTGAGGCCTATGATCCAGTGAGGAGGCTTAGTAATGCTTGGGATTCTATACGGGTCCCAATTATTGTTCCTGTTCTGCGCATTGCGGTTTATCTGTGTCTAGGTATGTCAATCATGCTTTTTGTAGAAAGGGTTTACATGGCCATTGTGATTGTATTAGTCAAAATTCTGGGGAAGAAGAAATACACTAAGTACCAGCTAGATGCCATAAAAGAAGACCTGGAGAAGAACAAGAACTACCCCATGGTGCTGGTTCAAATTCCTATGTTTAATGAAAAAGAGGTAAACGAAATACTAAATTATTGTTACTTATGTACCAATTTATTATGCTATCTAATACATAAAGTTAACATCTGCTCGAAACGCTAAATATGGGATAATAATGCTAAAAAATAGAAAGTCAATAACAACGCTCTGCTAGATTTATACTCATATTAGTTAGTAAACAATTACTTCCAATTGAGTAGTAATTAAAAAATCTTTACTTAGTTACATATCTACAGACATGTATTACATGCTAAGTGCAAGTCAAAAGTTCTGAAATAAATATATAGATACAAATAGATATAGATATGATGCTGTTTGGTTCTCAAGCAGCCAAGCTATGGAAAAACACTAGGCAGGTCAGCCCGAGTACTCATAGTTGGAATAATATAAAATCCTCCTCTTCAACATAGGTTTATAAGCTTTCCATTGGATCTGTATGTGGGCTATCATGGCCATCCGATCGGCTCATTGTTCAGGTTCTTGATGACTCCACAAATGAAGAATTAAGGGTATCTACTTTCTTCTCCTAAGATTATCTAAGCTTTACTCTTAAAGACATAAATGACTGTATAAATGATTTTACACAATTGATTTCCAGCGACTGGTGAAATTAGAATGCCAGAAATGGATAGCCAAAGGAGTTCATGTCAAGTATGAGACAAGAAATAACAGGAACGGATATAAGGCCGGTGCCCTAAAAGAAGGTCTAAGGAAGGATTACGTTGAGGATTGCGAATTTGTTGTCATCTTTGATGCCGATTTTCAGCCAGAAGATGATTTCCTGTGGAGGACTGTCCCTTACCTCCTCGAAAACCCAGAGCTGGCCTTGGTTCAGGCGAGATGGAAATTCGGTAAGGTTCAAAAAGAAGTTATATCTTTAATAAAATAAATAAATAAAATAATCGTAATAATTTGGTTTTGCAGTGAATGCTGATGAATGTCTAATGACCAGACTCCAAGAGATGTCACTACACTATCACTTCAGTGTCGAACAGGAAGTGGGCTCCTCAACATGCTCATTCTTTGGCTTCAATGGTAGTCGAAAGTTTCATAACCATAAATTTAAAATGAGCTCCGTTTTTTTCTAGAAATGATCTCTGTATAACATAAGTTATGAATTCTTAGGGACAGCTGGAGTTTGGAGAATCAGGGCAATAAATGATGCTGGGGGATGGAAAGATAGGACGACAGTGGAGGACATGGACCTAGCAGTTAGGGCCAGTCTGAAGGGCTGGAAATTTCTTTTCGTGGGTGACCTAGCGGTGAGTTTTAAAAAAACACTTTTTATATTTAAAAGCTTAATTACGGTTATGATGTGAAACTGAAACAATCAGGTGAAAAATGAGTTGCCTAGCACATTCAAAGCATACAGATATCAACAGCATCGATGGTCATGCGGGCCTGCTAATCTCTTCAGAAAAATGTTTAAGGAAATCATCCTTTGTGAGGTTAATAATTTTTTTTTTTTAGATTTTTATTTACGGCCAAGATTTTTCAGATCTGAACTTACCGTGATTTTATCTTGATGCAGAGAGTGTCCTTATATAAGAAATGGCATGTGATATATGCGTTCTTTTTCGTGAGGAAGGTGATTGCGCATTGGGTTACCTTTTTCTTTTATTGCATCATAATCCCAGCCACTATCCTAGTACCAGAAGTTGACCTTCCGAGACCATTGGCAATATACCTCCCAGCATGCATCACCATTCTCAACGCGGTCTCGGTTTATAGGTATGACAATAAAACTAAAGCAAAAATAAATATGTTGGAGGAATGCACTTACTTTATATCACACAGGTCCACGCATCTGCTCGTCTTCTGGATATTGTTTGAGAATGTGATGTCTTTACATAGATCGAAGGCAGCAATAATAGGACTTCTTGAAGCCAACCGAGTTAATGAATGGGTTGTGACTGAAAAGCTAGGGAATACAATGAAGCAAAACCCCAATTCAAGAGCAACCAAGAGACCCCGATCACGCATAAGAGAAAGGTAATAAATATCACATATGCACCACAATAGTTTTTTTTACCAGTCCTAACTTAAGCAAGTTCATGGTATAAACAGAATTCACGTCCTGGAGCTTATAGTGGGGATGTACCTACTTCACTGTGCAATCTACAATATTCTATTTGGTCAAAACCACTTCTTCATTTACCTGTTACTACAGGCAGGTGCTTTCTTCATCATTGGTACTGGACATATCGGAACTGTTGTACCCAACTGAGGATAACAGAATGAAGAGGAGTACTAAGACCTACGAGCTCTATTGGAGACAGATTTTTCTTTTCTTTTTGATGTGTTCTATAACTGTAAATAACATAAATTTGATTAAAGTGTTTCCTATTGATGTGTCTTTGTTAGTTAAAAACTAGAGGTTTGGTGAGTAATAAAAACTAGTTTTATAACTTATACGACTTTCTTAACTCCCCAAAAACTGATTTCCAAGCATTCGGTTCACGGACTAAGAAGCCATGCAGAATTTGCAATATAGAGGGGGAAATTATGACACCTTACTTAATACTTTATACTTTTTCCTTAACGAAAATAAGAATATAAATATGTATTATACATATAAATAAATTAATACGAAGTAAATAAAAAGACTGGCTTTTAAATTATTCAAATGTTAGACTGGCATTTTTCAATTGAGATTTTTAACAATGTTTATGGTTTATTACTGTTTAAATTTTATACGGAGTACATTTTTTACCGGATTTGGAGGGAATTACTTATTTTTATACCAGCAGTACGAAAAGCAACGATGAATCGATGATGGCATTGGGTTTTATCAAAAAATTTATTCTGTCACTGAAAACCATTAATCTAGTTGTGAAATGTCAAAACCATAAAATGAAATTTAGAATGCAAGTAGGATCGAGTTGGCATGCATAAAGAACGATGTGAAGTGCCAGAAATGGCCATCGAATATAATTTCCCATTAACTACACAAATTCCAGTATGCAATGATCCTAAACACAACTGGAAATACAGACGATTAAATCACTACTTCTCAAAATGCATCACTAACTGAGTTCATTAATTCCCCGCCGATTCGTTTCATGACATATTACTAAAATCCCTGAAATTAAAATGTTCAACAATAATAAAATCATGAAATTATGTTTGGATTGAAGAATAGAAACCTCTCCAGAAGTCCACGGTTGAGTGATCCAGCACACGCATTCACCAGTACATCTCCCATTGATAAACCTGCCACACCCACACACACACACATAAAACTAAAATTAATTATTTATCAGCTAAACTTTTAGCACCTAAAATTTCATCTACAAATTTAGCCCCAAATTATTGAAAACCGATCGCCTCTGTTATCTATCAGCGATGAAAAAATGAGAGTATAAAATCAATCGTTCACGATTAATAATTACAGAGCGAGACCTATTTCTGACCGTCCGTCGATTTGTCGCGGCGGTAATCGGAGAATTTCTGCAGCAATGCTTTTGGGAAATTTGCTGCGTTACCCCTGAAATTATAAGAAACTTCTAAAAATAGGTCGTGCGCGACAGCACGACGAGTCAACGATACGAGGTGTTGACCAATGTTTTATGAGAAATTGTGATGATCTTAAAATTTTACTATATAGTTTTCACTATATTATTTGAAATTTAATTCATATAAACCACTTTGTTATATGTTATATGTTAAATAAATAATATTATATCTGTCTCACATAAATAAAACAATTTTTATTCACAAAATATAAAAAATAAAGTTTTTTTGGACTAAGTACTATCAAATACAAAAATACTCATGAAATAATATTTACCAACAACTTAATTCTTATATTTTGATAGTAGATTGTAGTTCGGGGCGTATTCAATACGCACCTGAAAAACATAATTTTAAAAAACGATAAAATTAAAGTGTTCATGTATTTATAATTCTCTCGAAATCGACATCAATAATAGGCTATCAAATTACATTATTTTTTTATAATTTTTTTTTTTGATAAGAAGGAGAGACGAGAAACTCCACCCCACCCGATCGGAGGTCCCTCGATCGGGTAGGATGTAAATCGAGGGATGTGCCCGAGTAGCAGACACCTGTGCGAGAGAGCCAACAGGTCGAACCCCAAGACAAACCTTCATAATATTTCAATGAAAATTTGCCCCACCCGAGGTTCGAACCCTGCGTCGCCGGAGAATTTCACCCACATCATCACAGGCCTTACCACTCGGAATTATTTTTTTATAATTTACAAATGAAGTATGTAAAGTATTTTGAGATAAATATAACGCTGGTTGATCGAGTTGTCATGTAAATATCTTGATTCATTAACAACAACAAAAAACTAATGTTTACATCAACTTTATAAAGAATTCTATACACAGTCAATTTATAAATTGGCATGTGTCATTATTTTTATTTTATAATTATTATGAGAATTTTATATAATTATAATAAATTTGATAAATAATTTAATTAGATTGTATATGATTTGTTAACATAATAAATTTGATAAATAATTTAAAAAGACCTCGTTTTTGTGATGTGGATTGTTTGCTTCAGAGGGGAAGTCAAGTTTGATTGTTATTACAATGTTGAATGAGAAATAAATATGCAGGTAGAAACTTTATAAGGTTGCCTTTACACGCTAATTGATTTTAAGTTTCCCACCAATAATCATGCTGTCGAGGGAAAGTTACAAATGATTTTAGTTCCATTTGCTAAAAAATGTGTAAATTATAAATGTGTCTGATTAATCTTTTTTTCTACAAAAAATTAACAAATACTAAAAGCTACATTTAATTTTATATTATAACAAATTTACCTATAAACATTAAACAAGACTTGAAAAATGTCTACCTACTTTTACCCTTTTATTCTTTCAAGAAAATACAAAAAATTAATAAAAATTAATTTTCAGTAATGTACAAAAATGGTTGCTTTATTAGTATTTATTTATTTTAAAAAAATGTAATTCTAGCGCTTTTAAATAAAGCAATTTCATTCATTTATCTTTTTTTTCATATGGGTTAAAACTTTCAATTCAGACGTAGACTTTTTTAACCTCACACCTAATTTCAAATATTGAATTATTAAATGTAAGAAAATAAAAACCATGGGCAGCATAGTAATTCCACTAGGTCATTCCGCCATGGCTTATTCTTTTTTACACAAATTGCAATTTAATCCTTTATCCGCATAACATTCCATTCACATCCATACATGGTGAATTGGTTGCATCATACATACAAATTAGGAAAAATTACAAACCACGCCAAAACCTTTGTCTTTATTTGTTTTTTTCCCTTTTGATTTTATCGGAACCTGGCCCCACATACTTTTGGCAAAAATAAAAATAAAAAAATAAAACCCGCGGCTCTATATATTCCGTCTATTGCCTCCATTTTCACTCTTCAAACAAATAAATAAAAATAAAAATTCCTAATTTCCAGAGAGAGAAAATAAAAAAAAATGGGTGAGGTAATTCATTCGGGTCCCTTAATTTTCCTCTGATTAAAATTACGCCCCCGTGCAATTTTGGAGTTTGCTAATCTGCGTTTTTTTTTAGAAAGTCGAAGGAGCGAAGGCGGCGGCGGAAACGGCGGTTGCCGGAGAGAAGGCGGCGTCCGGCGGAGAGAAGGAAGAGGCGGGGCCCATCACGGTGGTGCTGAAGCTGGACTTGCATTGCGAGGGCTGCGCGAAAAAAGTCAGGCGATCCATTAGCAATTTGGAAGGTGCGGTAATTAAAATCGCATTTAATTTTCAGCATATTTCTCAGTATTCATTATTTACCATTCGGTCCCCACAAATGAATTTAATTATTTTGTGGTCCTGTTACTTTTGCGAAGGGGTCGAGAGAGTGAATGCTGACCGCGAGGCCAAAAAGCTGACCGTGACTGGGCGCGTGGACCCCGCTTGGCTCCGCGAAACGGTTGAAAACAAGACCCGGAAGAAAGTGGATCTCGTCTCCCCGCAGCCCCCCAAAAAGGCCGCCGCCGCCGCTGCCGCCGGTGACAACCCGGGAAAGGAAACGGAGGAAAGTAAGAAACCCAAAGAGGTAATTTGTCTATTTTAAAGGGTGGTTTTTATAATATATCGTAACATCAGGGGTCTTGTTGTAATATCTTTAAATTAATTACTCAATTTGCAGATTTATATCATTGATTACATAGTTAATTCATCGTTTTTAATTTTTTGGATTTTATTTTAATTATATTTCAGGGTGTAATTAGCAATGTGGTGATGAAAATTAAACTGCACTGCGAAGGGTGCGCGCATAAAATAAAACGGATTATACTAAAAAACATTGAAGGTGAGTGACTTTTATTTTTATTATTTTTGTTTAATTCTTAATTTTTTAAATTAATTTTAAAATTGGAATAATAATATTTGACATGTATTACTTGCTTGATCTATAGGTGTTACTTCGGTACAAACGGAGTTTCAAAAGGATTTAGTCACCGTAATCGGAACGATGGACGTGAAGGAGCTCGTCAACTACTTGAGGGAGAAACTAAAACGAGAGGTGGAAATCGTTCCTCCAAAGAAAAACGACGAGTCGGGCGAGAAGAAAAAGGACCGAGTAGTCGAGGTTGCCGATGGTGGTCGAGATGAGAAAAACGAAAAAGATAACTCAAAAAACGGAGATGAGAAAAAACAAAAGAAGAAAGACGGCGAAAACAACAATGGTGATGAAGTGATAAAAAACGAAAAGGAAAACCCGACCAGTAATGGAGATGAGAATAAACACGATGAATCGAAGGTTGACCATGAAGAAGGTATCATCGAGGAAGTTGGGTCGAAGGTTGAAATCGTGAACAAGATGAATAAGTATTATGGTTACGATCTACAAACGCATTTCGCCATGCCAACGTACGATCAAAGTTACGGCGCCATGTCATCGACGTATCACGATCAAGGGTATTCGAGTTTGCCGCCTACGTATTTGAATACGAACGACGGAGTATTTAGCGACGAGAATCCGAATGGATGTTTTATCATGTGAACTTATGGGTGTATGTATGTAGTTGAATTTTTAAATTTGTAAATAACAATACATGATGAATATTTCATGAAAAAAAACATTTAATAATTACTAGATGTGTGTTTCTGATGTTCATATTATTGTTTTTGTTCTTGTTGCATTAATTATGTAGCTTATCTTTGACATGAAAGTGACATCTGCAATTGGCTGTGTTGTGTGGTGGTCGATGTCGATGTATTAATTCTTCGGTTCCACGTTATCGGTGTGCGATCGATGTTCGAATTTGAGATGAAACAATTCTGATTTACTCGGTGTTCTCTCTCTCTTAGATATTCCACGTATTAAAAACTCTTATATATATGTTGAACAACCTTATCATCTTTACAAAGTTTTTTACGTGTTATTGATGTCAAATTCCAAATAGGGGTGTTCAAGTGCGGTGCAGAGAGCCTCAATCTATCTCAAAACCATATGGTACTAAGTAGGAGAACTTCCTAGGCTTATAATATAGACTCCCCTCTCACAATTATTCAATGTGGGACAACTCACAAGTGGCCTTCAACAATTGATTTAACTTTAACATGGTATCAGAGCGGGCGCAATACGATATGAGTGTCTCAGTCGATGAAATTTTCGGCTTCTTGTGAAGGAGTGTTAGATATCCCACATTGATTTGATTAATAACATCGGTTCACAAGAACTCCGGTCTCACATATATGTTGGCAACCTTATCACTTTAATAAAGATTTTTAAAGAGTTATTGACTCAATTTTGACACTCTCATATCGCTTAATTATCTTGATCATAAACAAAATCACATATTATGATGATTTGTGTAGAAATATCGATCACATTTATTTGTTGGAGATTCGCTTGTGTTTATCTTGATTCTTTAAATTGAAATATATATATATATATATATATATATATATATATATATATATATATAATTAAGGAAAGAAAGAATGACTCGTCGTTGTTAAACATCATTATCCAATTTGAAAATAAGGTCAAAATTCAAATATCACGCCGTTGAGAAATTTGAAAAAGGTAAGTTCTGTGTGTATATATTATACATAAATACATAATACATACAATATAATATAGAAGAAAAAAAAATGAAATACTTTTGTACTTATAAAATGTTAGTACACTTTTAGACTGAATTAAGCTAAACTGGAAAATAAATTGAATAAATTTGAACCGATAATATATCTGAATTGAAAGAACTTAATTGGTTTTTTAATTAAAAAATATATATTTTTAAATATTAATATTATTTTATAATTAATTGAATTGTATATCTACAATTAATGTTTTGAACTATTTTAATATATTTTAAAAATAATTTATTATAGTAATACTAAACGAGTCAGGACTGAACTGAATTAAATTAAACTATTAACCAAAATAATCTAAAATTTAATTAAAAAGAACAAGACCTTACAACATATATATATATATATATATATATATATATATATATATATATAGTAAAACCTCTATAAATTAATACTCGATTCATTAATAACTTCTCTAAATTAATAGAATCTTCTGGTCCGACTTGGTCTTTTAAATAAAAAAATTACCTCGATAAATTAATAAGATAATACTCGATTCATTAATAACTTCTCTAAATTAATAGAATATTCTTGTCCGACTTGGTCTTTTAAATAAAAAAATTACCTCGATAAATTAATAAGATCTCTAAATTAATAAAATTTTACGGTCCCGAAGCTATTAATTATAGAGATTTTACTGTATATATATTATTCAATCACAAATTGACAAACTATCACTATAATTAAATTTGAATTAATCACTTTAGATCACCACGTAAAATATAGTTATATATTCATCAATTAAACATTATTATAATCATTTTTCAATAGATCAAATAGGCTTCAATGCAGAGGGTAGATGCTAAAAAAAAGTATATTATAAAATAATAATAAAAAATTATAAATTCGAATTATAAAAATATACTTATTTATTTTCAAATTTTGACAATAATATGTCGAAAATTTTAATTATTTTGTGAGGAAAATCACGTTACTATGTTGCTAGTAAAAGGGACATAACACGATGTGGGACTATTAATACACACTTATTCACCAAAAATTGACCATAAAATCATTTATTTATTCTAATCTAATCTCATCTCATCGAGTCGAGTCGAGATATCAAAAGTACTAGTTGGGACCAATTTAAAATTGCGTATTTTCCTTGTCTAGTGCTTAAATAATTGATTGCTAGCGAGTTGTATTAAAACGATCGACTTACTTTTCATTTTATTTAAATAATATATGCTTTGTCTCATAAATACAAAACAAAAATCTCTATTTTATACTCTATTTCTTAAAACTAATTTTCGCTTCTCTAAATACTATTATTGAATTTTTTTGAAATTTATATCATTACATGTTCTATATATCAATTTTTGCAATTTAGAATTTAGTTGCTTGAATAAGTTGATTGCTTGTTGGTTTGAAATTCTAATTGCTCGTTGACTTGCTGACCTGAAATCCTTATGTACGCAGTTATGTGTGTCACTGTCAGCACATTGTGGTGCATTACTAATAGAAAGAAAAAAAAAAATCCTTTACTATTTCATCGAAGTTTGAATTTTAATTATATTATTGAGAAGCATTTTTTTTGTTAACTTTCTTTTAATTAGTTCTCGCTTTTTTGGTCTCTCAAACAAGTCTCTGAAGAAATAAATATTTACGTAACATACCCGGAGCATATATTGCACCCAACAATTGTGTAGTAATTTTTTAAAAACTCAAGGTTACCAAATAGTACTACATAAAATGAAATTTAAAACATTTTTTAAGACTTCAGTAAGTGATTAGTCCGTACATGGACAATTAATGCGATGAACACTACACAAAATGAAATTTAACAACAAAGAAGCATGGGGTTAATTTATAACATGAGCATGCAATTTTATTTAATTTGTATTTCATTTTATGAATGAGATAATCATTTGAGATGGTAGCTTGTCATGTATAAACAAGCAAGTTGATGGAAAAGTGAAGATAACTTGATCATAAATAAAAAAGGGGAAAGCACTTGTAAAAGTCTTATACGGAATTGATTGAAGAATGTAAATTAGATAAGTGTCCACATATACCATAAATGTAGATGTGTATACATTTATTTATTTTATTAGTTTATATTGATAGGAGTATATATATATATATATTAGAATTTATAAATATCCTTGGATGAACTGGCTCTCTTTCATTTTGTGAACTAGCCATCTAACCATCAGTTAGCACTCGCACATTTTCGATTTCAACTTAACATGGTATCAGAGCTATATTTCTTATACTAGTCAGGTAATCTACCAATTGTCATGATTCATAAGTCATGACATCAGAATCGTGTAGTTTCTCGATTAGAGACGATCGTCGCCATGACTATTATTGAAAGTGAGACCGATTTATTTATAAATTAAAACTCACTAGTTAAACGTGTATTAAATTTGTGTTGTTGTGCTTACTTGTAAATTGTTTCACTTTAAATTTGTATGAAAAAGGTAATTAAACTGATTTAAAAGTCTATTGAACTGCACTTGTAGAGTTTACTCATTCCACCACTAATTAATTTTTTTCAAATTAACTTACACATGATAATTAAATATGTATAGTTGTACCAACTAAGACATTGCCACTTGTATGTTTACATTGTGCCCATAATTATTGACATAATCGAATTACACGTAGTATAATTGTCTTATTATCAAAAGATTTACGTAAAATAATGAATCCCACTATTAATAGGAAAATGAATAGATTTTTCACCACCCCAGATATTGCGATTTGCGAGTGGCCATTTTTATTTTATTTTAAAAATCCGTTTTTTTTATGTTGCAATTATGTAATGAAACGATTTATTGAATCATAGCATAAAAGTAATGTACTGCATATTTGTAAATTCATTCATTATAACAACATTTTATTTGTCTCGTAATTGAATTACTTATTTATGTATAATTAGTTTTCATGAAGCTCGCAATGTGCGATTTTATTCATGCTAAATGGTTTGAAACAATTTTATAATTCGAGCTGTACTTGTCGGGATAAATATGTTAGATTAAAAATGTGCCATGTAGGAACGCACACACGTACATTTGTGAGCAAGTGCGATCCTAACAATCAAATCTGATTGCCTAATTTTAGCAGATAACTAAAAATAATTTTTTTAAAAAATTGTTAGCTTGCTGACGTCAGCATGATCACTAATAAATGGACCGTGGACGGACAATAACAGGGCCTCGAAGTGCCGCTGACTCAGCTCTGAATATGACCCAAGCCCAACTTCTTATTGGGCCATGGTAGTTATTGTACATCGTATGACATGCATCATGTTTTATGTGCATGTCATGAGAGCATCGTACTACGAATCGAGAAAAATATATATGAAACATACAAAATTAAGAAAAATGTTATTTTTTAATCAAAAAGTAAAGAATATAAATATATTTTTAAGTTAAAAATTAAAATAATTGTGACTGAAATTTAAAAAGTAATGAATAAAATAAAAGTAAAATTGTATTTTAAATAAAAAAGTTTTTTTTTTGAAAATTCTATTATTGTGAAATTTATATTTAAAAAAGTAATCATGCTATTACGAATCGAGAAAATATAAAATATTAATAGTATTAGTATATGTATATTTTTGAGTTACTTTTTAGAAAATGATTAATAAATCTCTTATCAAACTCTTATTAATATAAAATAATTTCTATGAGTACTGTGATGTGGTTTTGGGGTGAGATTGAAATTTAATTCATAGGGTAAAAGTCATAGTGCATCACGGAGTGTGACGGGAAATTGAATTATGGAGAAGTCATCAATTTATAATTGTCTTTTATAAGTGATATGATACAAATTTCATCACATCAAGATCATTTAATAAAAATTTGTTTGAATATGTTACAGTATTTTGATTTCAACATTTGACAATAAGCGTTTGTTTACCGCTCAACAGTGTACAAAAAATACTAGTGACTACTTCAAAAAGAATCTTAACCGACGTATTTTATCATTTTTTTTTCAGTTATTTTATATTTTAATTTTAAAAAATATTTTTATTTTCTCACTTTCTAATAAAAAATTTAAACACTCATTTAAGCTTATTTTTAAAATTCATTATATTTTACATTACATTTAAATAATTTTCAAACAAATTTAATATTCTATTCCATAATAATTGCAACATTTTTTTCAAATGTCTCGTATTAGTTGACACACTAAAAAAAACTACTTTTACTTTACAAACAATTTTGATCTTACTTTATTTATATAATTTTTAATAACTCACCAAACAATTTTGATCTTACTTTATTTAAATAATTTTTTAATCTGAACTCATTATTACATTAATTTTCAACATTAAAATGTATTTTTACATTTTAATTTTTAGTAAAAAAATACTAATATTTTTTTTAATTTCATTGTCCAAAAAAGTTTGGCATCAACATTTTTAGGACAAAAATACTACAGTATTCCAATTTCAAGAATAGTCTCTCTCCATCACATCACAAGTGAAAAATGTATGTTCCAACAAAATAAAAACACTTCATTGTATTTTATTAAAAAATGTTATTATTTTCGAACCATTTTCATATATAAGGAGTACAAGTGTACAACTAAGCAAACAACTAAATAAATACTCTAACTCTTTAATAAAAAATGCAATATTTTTTTTTTGTATTTTATAATAGTTGATATATCTAAAAAAATAAATAAATATTCTTACTTTTTCATTTTAAATTCATATTTTATTCGTCTACTTTTTAAACTTCAATAGCAATTATTTTACTTTACAATTAAAAAATACATTAAATTCTAAATTTTTAGTCAAAAAGTTAAAAAAACATTTTTTTTTAATCTAAGTGGAAAACAAAGTATTACAGGTATCAAGAGAATATGAAGTACTCCCTCCTTCCTCCAACACAATGCATAGAGAAATTTGCACGTGGATTAAGAAAAAGTGAGTTTTTGTGTGTTTTATAATATAAAGTGAAGGTATATATAATAGGTATTGATGTGTAAGTAATAAAGTAGTTAGTTGAAAAAGTAGTGGTATAAAGGTAAATAAATGTGTATTTAGAGGATAAAGTTGTGAAAAGACATTTCATTTATGGAATGTGCAATATTTTAAGGGAGAGAGAGTACTTACTTTTTCAATTTCATAAAAATTGATGTATACGAATGGATTGGTGGGCCCAATACACGTCATTGGAGGTTGGTACCGACTACGCTGTAGGTCGAATTGGGACGCCACAGGCCAATCGTTTTTTTCTTCCAAGAAATGATCACTGATTCACTGATTCTATGGAGTAAAAAAATACCAAATAATAATAATAATAAAATTATTCTGCAACATTCTATCATGACGGGCCCACAAGTGCGCGTTAGCGAATATTTTCACTGTTTGAAAAAGTCTGGCCCAAGAACACCGACGGCCCATTAAACCGACAACACTAATACAAAACTTTTCACAGGCCGCCCAAGATTCTTGGGCTCACCATTATAACGGCCCACAAAATTCTCTCTCGCCACCACAAAATTCTAGAAAAAAATTCAAGCTGATTATGACCCCAAAAAATGGCAATCTTAGTCTCAAAATCCCACGTTTTCCCGAAGCAAATTCCTCTCCCCCATCTGCAATGGTCGCGCACCGTAAGCAATGGTGGTCTCCTCTGTAGACGATTCCTCAGGCTTCCTCTTCTCCTGCTACTGCATCGCCGCCTTCATCTTCTTCCTAATTCTCTCTCGTTTCCCGATCGTACTCATCTTCCTGCTCCTCCTTTTCCTCCTCTGCTCCGACGCCGTTTGCAGTCTCTATTCGCTCCTATGTCCTCGCTGACCTCCGACGACGCCAAAACGGTAACCGACCACCGTCAATCAAATATTCAATCTAATTTATTTTGATAATATCTGTGTTAATTTAATTAATTCGCCTGTTAACCGTTTGTGTGTGTATGTGTGTGTGATGGAGAGAGGGAGGGAGAGAGAGAGACAGAGTCATGTCTATGTTTGTTTAAGCATTACATTTTGAGCAATTTCATGGACAAGGTACAACTGTTTATGCACGACGTACTACTCTAAACAGAGTACTATTTCATTTTTCTGTTTTTTTCCCCATAATTTTGGTGAAGGATTTAGGAAAACCTTGTGCTTTCAACTTTTAAGTAGAAGACAGAAGTAGTTCAGAATCAGAATTTGTCACTAGCAGATGCATTATTTTCCCGAGCTCAAGCTCGAATCGTTGTAGATTGCTTCGAGTGGGTTTGAGCTCAAGCTCGAGACTGTTTCAAAATAGCGACCTCGAGTTTGAGGTCGACTTGAGTCCGTTACTGATTATGTAATATTACAGTATATGCATATGAATTTAAAAACAATCGTTCTATATTATTGGCTCCAAGACTAGAATTCGATTTCAACTTGGTTGCTCGTTAGTTACTCGGTTAATTTACACTCTTAGATGCTAGTGGGAAGAACTCAAAACTCAAAAGTTCAATAATGAAGCTGAACTGTGCCTGGTAAATAAGTTGCATGTGAAAATGCTTTATTTATAAATAGAAGTTGAACCAGAAGTAGATAAATTGCAAATTGAGGAGAAAGCTAACCTTTTCAAAACACATGAACGCCCTATTATTTTTTTTATCCGTTTTCAGGTGAGGGTGGTGATAAAGGGAAGGGTGCAGGGTGTGTTCTATAGGAACTGGACAGTTGATAATGCCAAGGAGTTGGGCCTGAAGGGTTGGGTCCGTAACCGCAGGGATGGGTCCGTGGAGGCCTTGTTTTCGGGGAGCCCAGAGAAGGTCCAAGAGATGGAGCAGCGGTGCAGGAGGGGCCCGCCCGAAGCTATGGTAACGGGCCTTCAGGTCTTCCCCTGCACGGATGATGATCCTGGGAATACGTTCGAACGTAAGCCAACAATTTAGAATGATCAGGAACTGTGTGTTATCATTTGATGTTAATATATCTTCATATTATAACACAAATAAAAGCTTTGATATAATAATAATATACCTCAGAAGTTTTCAAGCAGGTTTTTATTTCACATCTGAGTATGTATCTGTTTACATTTGATCACACCCATTGGTTGCTTCAATATATGTCTTATTCTTGATGATTACAGAACTACCCCTTTAAGTTTCACCCAATTACCAAAACAATGAAACATTTGCCATTCAAATGTACAAATTACAAAACCCACTTTTAGGCCTTGGTGTTTCATTTTTTTGTCACATTGCATTTTTTATGATAGAATAAGGTTACATTCTTTTGGATTTGATTTCAATTTATTTCAGTTCAATTCAACCCATATTCTTTTGGATTTGATTTCAATTTATTTCAGTTCAATTTAACCCATTAAGTTCGTTTCAAAAGAAATTAAAATAAAATAAATAAAATATAATTTAAATTTATAATTTTATGTAAATAAATAAAATATAATTTAAATTTATAATTTTATGTATACAATCCATTAATGTTAAAATATTATTAATATTTTTAAAAAAATATTTAACAATTTATAAAAATTATTATTATTTTTATATAAAAAAACATTTAGTTCATTAGATCCATTCAATTTAGTTCAACAAACTTTAGTTCAAAAGAACAGATTCAGAGCATTCATAACTTGTAAAGTTTAGTATAATACCCCGAACAATACTTTTCTACAAAATATAAAATTTGAGATACACGTAAAACTCAATTCTTGTAAACTTTTAAAAATCTTCAATAGAAAAAACAAAATTAATTAGTTTTCAATTTAAAAATAGGAGGAAAAAATAAAATAATGATAGAAGAAAATTAAAATGAATAAATATTAAAGGGTAAAATATGGAGCTGGTTAATTAGTCTCTATTCTCATTTAATGTTTTATAAATTGATGGACCTTTTCCGAATTTAAGCAAAGTCAATGGAGTAAATTAAAAACATTGTTTTTAATTTTAATTTGTCCTCCTTTTTTGAGCAATTTCCAAATTTGCCCTTTTCAACTTTGTCTATAAATACCCCCTCAGCCCACGCTCTTTAGTTTCTCTCTCCTCCCAATTCCTCTCCCCGATCTGAATTTCTTTCTTCAGCTGCGAGTAGGGTTTTCTCGCTCACAATTTCATTTCCCCCAAAATCATCCTCTTCAAAGTTAAAACCCTAGAGCGGTGATCAATTTTTTTCTCTCTCTAGGGTTTTATAACGATTGTATTCTCTCCGGTCCTTTCCCGGCGAACCGTTTCGAATTCAACGAGCTCGAAGACTCGCCGGAAAATTGCATTTGTAAGTTCGTAATCCACTCGCAAGTCGTATACATTCGCACTATTGTTTTGGGCATATACGTATAGATAGATATATATAAGCCACCCTCGCTTTCCCTTCGCCGGATTTCGTCTCAGCTGGTTTTCTAGGGTTTCGATTTTGGGAATGGTCCGCTGATTTTTCAGTGGCGATGTTGAATTCGCAGCTCGTGCATGTTTAGGGCCCGCGAAGTGTCAAAAAATCCCATAAATGTTTCTGGAATCTGAACATGAGCGATGGAGGTAAAGCTGAAGGCAAGAGAGGCGAGCAGGACCGTTCAGTCACCCGATCTGGCGCTGGAAATTACAGTCGGGCGATAGCAAGAGCTGCTGTGGCTCAGTTATGTGAGAGCATTGGGTTCGAGGGTTTCAACGAGTCTGCTCTCGACTCGCTTGCTGACATTGCCATCAAGTACCTCCGTGACTTAGCAAAATCCTCCAAGTTCTACGCAAATTTATCCGGTAGGACCGAGTGCAATGTGTTTGATGTTGCTCAGGGGCTGGAAGACATGAGCTTGCCTCAAGGGTCCTGGGGTGCTATACAGAGGATTAGAGATTACGTCGAGACAGCTGAAGAAATACCATTTGCTCAACCGTTGCAGCAATTCCCAGTGATTCGGGCCCAAAAAATGATACCTAGTTTCTTACAAATGGGGGAGAACCCTGGTTTTAAGCACGTGCCAGCATGGCTGCCCGCCTTTCCGGACCCTCACACGTACATACGAACGCCTGTATGGAATGAAAGGGTTTCCGATCCCCGCTCGGATATGATCGAGCTCGCAAGGCAGCATAGGAAGGCTGAAAGGTCTTTGTTAAGCTTGCAGCAGAGGCTCTTGTGTAATGGGTCGTCAGCTTCTGCTACTAATACGAAAGCAGATTCCGGTAAAACAGCTAGCCCGATTTCAGATAGTCCTTTACAGGCTGGAGAGAAAGAGGGTTTACCTATCATTCTGCCTCCAAAAAAACTTACTGTGGGGGCACACATGGAAAAAAATCTCTCTCTGTTGGATACGTTTGCTCCGGCGATTGAGGCTATGAAGGACGGGCTTGATTCCGGGAGTGATGGAGAGAAGGCTATTCCGGAAAACAGAGCATCTTCTGTGTTCTTGGAGTTCAAGGGTGGGAAGAAAGTGTTTGGGGAGCCATTGGATTTGAGGATACGTAACAAGGCCTCTGGGAAAACAGGGGCATGGTTCGGGCGTGGGGATGAGAGAGACGACAAGAAGAGGAGGGTCGAGTTTATACTGAGGCAGTCGTTGGAAAACCAACAGGAGCCTCCTCAGCTGTAAATTTGAAATGACTAAATGTTGAAGAAGAAGAAGAAGAAGAAGAAGAAGAAGAAGATGATAGCAGTTGATTTTAGGTTAGTCTGAAAAACTCAGAAAGGATACTGTGCTTAGATGTTGTCTTTTGTGAATGCGGTGCTAATCTACTTAGGAATCGGATCCAGATTTAAGACATTTTTCGAGATTTGTCATTTTTCCCTTTCGAATTCCTTGTGTTGTTCACATTGATTTTTTGTATGAATGAAATTGTAGTGTTTTTTTTTTCTTTCAAAAATTCTATTTCTTTTATTTGAGTAAATTCTTAAATGCATGCAAATAGTAATCAAGCATTTGAAAATTGAAAAAGAAATTGAAATATCTTGTTGCCAATAAACTGTAAATGATTCTTGTACATTCAATATAATTTAAAGTACACATAAAATTGTTCACATATGATTTTGAATTGAGAACGAGAGCACAGTATCAACTCGCGTTTTCGATAAAGTTGTGGTGTAAAAGAAGAAAGAAATACTCATGTATTCCAATATTAAAAAAAAATGTTTCATGGTACATAATAATACTTCAATTATGTGATTTTTTGATACATTTTTTTGTACAAATATCAATAATACAATATTTTTATTTCTAAAGAGAAAACATACATTATATTTTGTCCCTGATTTATTCCTTTCCCCCCCTTTTTCTCAATTTATTTTGACTGCAGTTCAAGTTAAGTCGATATGTGCTTTCTATCTTGGCTAAATATATTAAAATAAAAACAAATAAAAACTATTTCCTTTTTACTTTTTTTTCCTTCCCTTCATCTCATCTGGTTTTTGCTGCTGTTCAATCTCCCGCTGATCTTGATTTTGGTACGAGGTATGGCATCTCTCATATTTCCACCTATTTTTTTTTGTATGTTTTGCTGATACCAATTTTGAGGTGGTTTGATTTATTTTTTTTCGATTTTTTTCCGAGTAATAGATCTTAAATTTTATTTTTCATCGGCTGCGTATGTTAATGATTCAATTGGAAAGTAAATCAACTTGAAACGAAGCTGTAATTCGGTCTAGATTCATTTTTAGTCGGTATTCAGCTGCTGCTACAATTTTGTTTGCGTGCTTGATGAATTTAGTGTAATGCGGAAACCCTAATTGCTTTCTCGTTTTTGTACTCGGTCTCTATTTCTGATCACGGTGTGCTCTTGGAAAATTCGATTTTGGTATGCGATTTTCGTCGAATCTAAAGTTAATGCAACTTAATATTCATCGATTTCGAGTACTGATATTTACATTTTTAGTTTGTGTTACTTTGTTGAAATTGAAATTCTTAAAAATACTTCCCACTAAATGAACAGGGCATGGTTTTTTGCTTTCAGGCAACACGAGCCGTGTCTTACCAGATGTGGCGATCCAAGAATGTATGAAAGTGTATCCATGTGATTAAAAATAAAATAAGGATGACGCAGTTTTCATTATTAGACCGTGAGCTTTGCCATGGTTCTGATAATCTCGTAAATAAGGATGTGGGTTCTAACGAACACTCGTCTTCTCAAGAAAACGGTGCTACACAGATTCCTGGTACTTAGATCTTATATACGCAGTATTTTATTGATGTAAAATATCTCAGTAAAATTATTTATGTTTATTGCTTTATAATTGACAATGCAGTAAAAAGACAAACGAGACAGTGGGCTGCTTGGACCCGCCAGGAGGAAGAAAGCTTTTTTGCTGCTCTACGACAAGTTGGAAAGGCATGTTTCTTGCTACTTATTTTTTACAGATATCCCCTTGAAAATAATGTGCTTTACGCTAACAATGGAATTTTTTTCCCGGCAGAATTTTGAGAAAATCACTTGCCGTGTCCAGAGTAAAAACAAGGACCAGGTGATTGTTTTTTATGAAATTTGTGCTTGATATCTATAACTCAATTTTTTCTTCAATATATAGTGTACTTACTTTCATCTCATTCTCATCTTTGGAATCCAGGTTAGGCATTACTACTACCGGCTTGTTAGGCGAATGAACAAGTTGTTGGGCCCTGAACTTTCTCTTGATGCGAAGAATTCAAGAGACACCAATGCTGCCATGCTCCGATGGTAATTATTAATAATTTGAATAAAATTTATTTTTGGCACTTGCAAATATATATATATATTTACAACAGGTTTCCAATTTTTTGCCTTTTGATTATTATTTTATTTTCTCTTGTGACATGCACTTTTCGCTGAATTTAATTTATTGGTTTTTGGAAATATGTTGTCAGAAGTTATTTCCTGTTACGTTGTCTTTCTTTGTTCTTTTTCTGTTCTTTTCAAGGTGGTTAGATCCTTTTTTACATTGTCGGATATGTCATCCTAAATTGTTTGTTTTTCCTTGTTTTATCTATGGATACTGTATCATTCTGTTATGATGGATTCTGTTTTAACTCTAATCGTCTACTGAATGGTGTACATTTCAGGTGGTCATTATTGGAAAAGTACAGCTGTAAAGCCTCCAAGCTTCACTTGAAACCTCGGAGATACAAGATTTTTGTGGAGACTCTGGTTAGTGTAAGACTAGTGCAAATCGTACCTTTAAGATGAATTTACGATATATGATTGTAATGAACATTTCCTTGTAATGAAGGAAAACCAACTACTGAAAGATCGGAAAAAGAATATCAAAAAACGGCTCTCCACTGGAGAAAACGATTCCCCCATTCCAAGTATTCCTGCCTCAAATCAGGTCAGACCACCAGGCCATGATAACCGTGCTGTAAAAATGGTTCTTGTTGACAGCCAAAATATTCCAAAAGTTGGAACTGGAAAAGGAGCCTTATTCAAGCGCGATATAAACATGGAAATGAATCGTACAACCTGCAAAGTAGACCCAGCTTTGGTCAAAGCAGCAAAACATCGACGGAAAACAGGTGAACTACCCTAGCTTTAGTAGCATTTAACTTTAGCAATAAATCTTCTTTTTTATCATTGAATGTTATGTTTTATTGCCAAATCTACCCTACAGGACTTGTATCAATAACTGCGTATAAAAGATGGGAAAAGGCGGCCATTGCTGGGGTTCAATTGGTTGCTGATGCTGCCGAACATTTGGAAAAAGTGAATACCGATAAAGAAAGTGCAAATTTTCAGGAAACACCACGTGCGTTGCAAATTTTCCTGACTTAGTGAATGCAGGAGTAATGGCGTTAACCATAAGATATTGATTTTAAACTTGCCTATCTATTTTTAGGTCGTGATGATTCTCAACTTGTTGGGGAAGTGGCACACTCTCTAGAAACTTCTCCACAAATGAAGTTCAACGAGAATACTATTCATAACTCCACAAAACTTAAGCTCCAGTTGTTTCCAATCGATGAATGTACACGCAAAGCCTTGGAATTGGTATGGTTGATACGAAGTCTTTTTTATTGTTATGAATTTATTTATGAATGAAAATATTCATTTAGTGGTTGAGGGTGCTGGGAAAATGACTTGGCAATTTTTATTTTTATTTTGATTTTCGCAGGATCATCATAACCCCCATTTGGAATTAACTTTGAGCACACGAAAGAAAATTTCATCTATATTGGAACATCTAAATCGCAAATGGTGCAACTCAAGCTTACCAAATCAAGAGTTAATGCTTTTTCCTTACTGGGCACAGAAAGAAAATCTGGTGGGGTACCAGAAGTGGACAAAAAACTCTACTCTTTGTGCAGCTGATGTCCATTACCATATTGGAAGCCCTTCAATATTCCGCCTCAGGTTCTACTCTCATATTCTGTTTCTATCTGTATCTTTGTGTTTCATCACACTGGACCAAATGTAACATTTTTTTATTTCTCTCAATAATTTAAGATATGGCTGGTTTTCAAAAGCTGAGGTTGAATCTGCAACTGCTCGTGTATTGTCTCATACGAACGTGAGAGAGCAATATTCGGACATTATTAACACGTCAACAGAGAAGAATGCTGAAGCTGAAAACCCAAGTAACCCCCGTAATAGTCAGCCTCTCTCTGCTGAACAAACTATTCATCTGACTCCCTCATCCACAATAACTACTCCAAATAAGACCGTCGAATGTGGTGTCTCGGTTTCCGACATCAATGCTTCAAATGACCACGATAGCATGCCAGCTGTATCATCACCCAGAAAAGCAAGTGGAGATTTACCAGTTACGAGACAAGTTGAATACACGGTTCGAATTAATTTTTTTACTGCCTTTTAACTTGAATGATTTAAATTTGGACTAAACTCACGGCATTGTAAAAATGGGGAATATTTTTAGTATTAAATAAAGTTAATAAACCATATTATTCAATTATATATATATATATATATATATATATATATATATATATATATATATATATATATATATATATATATATATATATATATATATATTATAATTGCTGCTACTACTACTACTACTACTATGTTTTTACAATTCTTTTTAATTTCCTTGCAGAAGAATGTGTCGTTGTCTGCTGGGGAGTGGGCCGATAGTCTTACCAATATAAGTGTGGGCGAACTTCTATCGGAGCCGACCAACAATTTAGCTTCCACCAACTGCACTGAATTCCCAGTCCCCATTATTTCAAACTATCTTCAGCAGAGCCCGTTTACTTGCGATTCTTTTGATGCTGCAATTGCTGCTCATATTTACAAGCATCAGAACAGAGTCGACTCACAGCAAGTCGTTGCGTCGCATTTGGTACCTTCTTCCATTTGGGATGCTGAAGAGACTTGCGACGCCTTCAGTTTCCAGAAAAATAGTGCCTTTTATGATAAAGGCCCGAATGCAATCATGAGTAGTTCTGTAGAGGTTTGTGAACAAGCTAATATCACGATTCCTGTGGCTCGCGAGGAATGCCAGGTTTGATATGGAATGCCATTTATTTGGTAGTATATTATATCTTGACTTCGCTTAAGATTGATTTCAGAGTAACACCATTGCTCTTTCTTTTATTTTAATTTTTCTAGGAGTTGCGTGAAGTGGAGAAATTGACAAATAGTGAAGACTTAGAGAATCGTCCTTTAGAGAATGCCACTAAAGATTTCAGTGGTGGGCTTGCTGATATGTATTGGGTAAGCTTTTTCACACGGTTTGTTTTTTCTTCTTATGGGTTGATATTTGGCCATGCTATTTCATTGGAACCCTTGAAGTTTAGTTTATAACAAAAGAAAAATATAGCTCTTTTGGCTTCTAGGGTTAATTACAAAACTATGTCTTAAGAGTTCTATCTTACTGATAAAGGCACAGTAATTTTTCTAAATTACAAACAACCCCCTTGAGGTTTGTACTTTGTATTCACCTCACAAGTCACAAATAGCATCCTCTTTATCCCCTCTTCAGGGTGCACTTTTGCAAGGCAACAAAAAGCCTGAAAGGGTTATTTGTATTTTAAAAGATAATTTCACTTTTCTAATCCTCTTTATCCCTTAGTTTCACTTCCTTCGATCTAATTATAAATTTTCAATTGTTACAGCCTGACTCGTTAGGGCCGTTAGATTTGGATATACCCCCGCCAAGTGGATACCATAACAATGATCTTATTCTTAGTGACAATAATAGCATTTGTGGTTTGAACCGCCTGATAGCAAACAGCGTGGACGCTTTTCAGAGCTGCTCCTTCTTTGGTGGCGTGGACAAGAAAGAATCTTCCTCAGTCTCCGAAGCTCATCGGCAAAATAATGTGCCCTTCTTGGATTTCAAAGTTGAAGACGAACGTTAAAAATTGTTGTACTTTTAGAGCTTATGTAATTAATCGGTAAGCCTATGTAAAGCGGCTTGCGTCTTGCATGATGAACGTTATGTTATCAAGCTAGTCTTGCATGATGAACGTTATGTTATCAAGCTACGCATGTGTTTTGCGTGTACAAAATAGGAATTATTATGTTATAAAAAGAAGGTTTAGTATAGATTTTGTACCGGCCTTTTAGGATTTTCCTTGGAGCCATGGTAATTAGGTTTGTTTTGTTTTTATTTTGCAAAATATGTAATTTGTAATGTACAAATAAAGAAAAGAACATGATGTTAAACCTGCTTACTTCAAATGGCATCTTACGAGGGTTTCTTTTCATGTGAAATAAATGGCCATCTACACATATATCAACCCTGTAATTTGGAGATTACCAGAAGAAATTTAAAATATCTTATATCAAGTGCAATTTGGAGACCACCAAAAGAAAATTGAGAAAACAGTTCGCCATTTCAGGGAGACAGGGACAATGGAATAATAACGATTTTTTTTTATAAAAAGAACGCAAACAAAAACTAAAGAAATACATTTCCAGTCGATAATGAATAATTAAAAGTGCAACAAAAAAATTTCTTCCAACTAATGCCTGAGGTTTCATAAACCGTACTGATACAATCAAAAGAGATGGGGGCATCAACTTGACTTTCCTTTACTTGAGGGTTCTTTCTGTGATGTTTTCTTGAAAGGTTTCTTGCCAGGTTTCAACTTGCCTGAAGTTGATTTCCCACCTTGTTTCCTTTGACGCTTCTCTGTCTTAGCATTGTACATGTTCACAGCCTACATTCAAACACAAACCAAGAAAGTTTTAAAAACAAATAAAGGTCTCCGGAAAATCCAAGAAAAAAATACGAGTTATACCTTTTCCACATTGAGAATCTCGTGAGAGTTTTTAGAAATCAAACTATTTAAAACTTTCTCAGTTTGCTCCCTCTCCATCTTACCCATTCCAGATCCTTCTGCAGTAGGCAAAAACTGCACAAACAGTTTTGAAAAATGAATAAGCCAATCCAACATCTATTGACATCTCCTTCATATTTATAAATTATTTCAGTCAATCCTCCTTAACATTATCACTTAAATCAAAAATTGGGTATTTTTGTGATTTTAATTTTTTCCCATTTTCCCTGTTTTCGAAACAACTCCAGTTGTCATTAAAACTTACAAAAACCACCCTAAAATATAACGGAACTCTCTAGATAATCCCCTCTGGAAGAAGCAATTCATAAAATAGAACAAATGGGAGTGAATAATCATAAATTCAAAAGATCTCTCTTTTTCAGAGAGCTAGAATCAAGGGTATTTGGTAATTTACGTGTAACAAAAGCTTTAAATACTTCAAGGGTGAAACAACAAACTCACCTTCCTATACTTCTTCTCGTGCTTTGGAGCCTTCTCTCCAGGCAATTTCTTGTCAAATTTTCCACCACTGGCTGTTGAGGTTGCTGCCATCCCAGCAACATTTTGTAGCTCTTCTTTGGTTACTTTCTTTGTCATTGTTTTTGTTCCAGTAATGGGTAAAGAGGTAGCAGCGAGTTGGATGTGGCTGCAACAATATAAACGACTCAGGTTTAGCATCACACAGATTCAGAAAGGCTGATCTAAATAAATGGATGTAAAGATTACATGAATATATCAGTTGGACAAATAAAAAAGTTACATTTCAAAGAGACTTTAAATTTAACAGAATATAGATGAATAACCTTGGCAGAGCACCAGCTTTCTGCGCTTGTTTCAGGTTTTGCATCCGGTTTTTCTCCTGTTTCTCAACTTTGCCTTTCTTCTCTTTACGTCTCTCAGCAAAAGGATCTGTTCCTGGTTCTGGAAAAGAGCATGTATCATCGATTAATATAGAATGAAGATTTCCAGGCAATGAATAAATGCCATTAACTTTCAGTGTGACTGTGAAGCAGTAAACTTCTAAACTGTTTAGATCCTGAAAGAAGAAGAATAAGAATACATGTAATACAGAGATTTTTATAGCAATGGAGGGTGTTTGGTTGTCCTTATAATCACTTAAAAAAAATCTTATACTCATATTTTAAAAAGCTTAAAACCTTTATAATTTGCTTAGTAGTTTTATACTATTTCTTATATAAATTAAAGAATTGGGAATACAAGATTTTTATAAGCTTATAAGCTTCTACAAACCTATTTCAATCCCATCTTTTTAAGAATTATATGTGAAAACAGCCCATAAGAGCCAAAAAAAATTAACAGCTTATTTGTACAATGTGGAGCTTATAAGAACTAAAAAATAGGCTCACTCAAACAACTTAATGGTCAAGCTTGATCAAACTAAAATCAAAAGGGTTCTTTCAATAACTTCTCAAGAAAAAAAGGATGCGGAACATAAATAGATTTGTTGTCAAGCAAAAAATAATAGGATGACACTGAAAATTGTTCATACCATCACTGGCTTTGGCCTCGATGATTGGTATGTCATTGTCATCGTTAACACGGTCATAACCATAACGGCGCTTCCAACTGCCCACTTGCTCGTCAAAGACCAGTTTCTCTTTCTTTCGCTTTTGAATACCTGCGCGATTATAACAAAAACTAACCTATTCATTAAACCCATCAAAATATACAGCAAGAACTAACAGCATCTGTTATCCCATCTCTCTCCCTCTCTTTTTTCTTCATGAAATGGGTAACAAAACAAACCTTTCTTCTGAGCAAAGGCTTCCCATTTCGTAGGAGGTTTAGGCCTTGGGAGCTGAAAATAACAAATAGAATATGTAAAATAAAAATCACACAATGCAATTTACACAGCTTATTCACCAATTAACCTGTAAACACATGCAATAAAACACAACAAAAAAATATAATAAAATAAAAGAAAAAAAACATACAGGTTTTTCTCTGGGAAGTTTGGTAGTGGGTGCGGGTAATGTGACGATGGGGCCGTCGGGGTCCTCCGTCGACGGCAAGCTGAAAAGAGCATCGGCGACTGCCTGAACTAATTTCGTACCGTGTTCGATGGCTTCTTTCACGATATCCTCTCTGTATACGAATAACAACAGTAATGAAACCTCGTACCCCTAAACCCTACAAATATCGCAGAATATATATAATTAAATTAACAGAAATAAAAAGAGTAACGAAGAACCTTGAAGACGGAGGAGACGCGAATTGATGATGAGGATCAAAAGCCATAAGGTTTCCCAAGTCGATTTCATACTGTGTTTCCGCCATTGCTGCGCGCTCGAGTGTGTGCGTTGTGTGTTTTTTGTAGCGTTTACCTATTTGCAGCGGCGGGCGGGGGTTTTGTAACGGGCTGCAAGTTTTGGGCCTGACAGTTGTTTTTCTCTATGGGCCTAGAGGTGCTCACGGCCCATCAAAGCCCATTATAAGCTCAAGGTTTGATTTGGGCTTACAGGGTTTTTGAATTAAATTTGTATTTATTGTTAATTACATTAATTTAATTAGGTTTGTTGTCAAACATATAAATATATAATCATTATATAAATTCTTCATAGTGATCATCACATCAGGAAAATTTTACCAGTATGAATAATTATTTTTATAAAAAGAACAATTTTTTTTTTTGGTTTGAAATTACCTTGAAACAACCAACTAGTTGTACTTACCTTTATTATGTTTTGCTTTTACTAATTATATCACGCACAAATTATTTTAAAAAACGTGACAATTTATAACCAAATCATGTTTTTATTTTAAATATATACTAGTATCGGTGCCCGTGCGTGGTATTTTTTTTTGAAATTGATGCGCATGAAAATTTTATTTTATTTCATACTCTACAATGTACGGTGGACATGAGAAGGGATTATGGGAACCTCTCATTCCGTCCTGATAATTTATATTCGGGTTGAGATCGAGACAGAATCATAACCTCCCAAAATTTAAATAAAATTATAAAATTAACAATTAAATTAAATTAAATATTATCGACTTATAAAATAATCAAAATACAATTAAAATAAAAAAAATAAGTTTAAAGAGAAATAAATTTTTAATTTAACAATTAAATTAAATTGTTGAATTATTATTTCTATAAGCAACTATTTTTTTTATAATTCAAACTTTTCATAAGTATATGAAGTGATCTATTAAATTAAATTGATAAATAATAATAATTATTTTTGGTTAAATTATATTTTATTCTCAACTAAATAATAATAATTAATTATGGAAATAAAGTATAAAATCTCGTTATAGAAGATATTTTATTTATTTGATTATTTTTAATATTTAAAAATTCGACACCATCATATTAAATATAGAACGAAGAGAGCAGTATTCGAGAATCATGATTAAGCTGTGAAGGGGACATATCAAGGTCGAGAATCACCGCGGCTGCGGCCCATACGTAATTTGTTCATCGAAAATAGAACTGTAAAATAGAAAAGGTTAATTTATTTCTCTTCCGATCGATTAACATTACAATTAGCAAATAGATATGCAAACCTTTTCATAGTCGTTGTTTGTCAAATCTTGTATCAATTCTACACTTACTGAAAAAAATCGCCTTTGACTCCGCTTGCCTCTACTTTTCATGTCGCATTTCAAACGGACTGTAGGCTAAAATTCCAATTCAATTTATGAGATATTGAAAAAAAAACAATCTATTAATAAATTATACGTTAATTTGATTCTGGAAAAAAAATTAAATTTGAATTAGAGAAAAACGAAAAACAATGCATAATCAAATAAATAAAGCGTACATGAAATTCTGGAAAAGATAAAAATAATCCGACGAATATATATATACGCAGAAATATTGAAGCATGAGAACATGGAATACCTCGTCGAATTGATCTCGAGATGTTCTATGAAACCCGTCCGATTTTTTCTTGAAACATGAGCGGATCAGTTAAAATTTGAGAATATGAGGAGAATATGTTAGATGAAAATAAAAAAAATATTTATAGAAATGAAAAAAAATAAAAAAAACATATTATTAATTAGAATTACATATTCTAAACTGTGGAAATTTATTAAATATAAAAACCTCACAACGAATTATATTAATATTTAAATTTTGACTTAATAATAACATTATTATTTTTATTTATAATTTATAGTTAAATATTATTATTATTATTTTTATTTATAATTTATAGTGTGAACACAACAATATTAAACTTTTTTTTATAGAGATTCAGGAATTATATATGTATAGATAGATAGATTAGGTTAAAAAAGAAGAAATTTAAGTTAATATATAAATAACTGACTTTTGAAAATCATATCCTTTTAGAATTAATTTCATTTTATTTCAGTTCAAATGTTTGAGTCAGTTCATATTGTTTCAGTTCAGCTCAATAAAATTTATTTCAAAATAAATTAAAATAAAATAAATAAAAAATAATTTAAATCAATGATTTTAGATGTACAATCTAGTTACTAATATAATATTAATAATATTTAAAAAAAATATTGACAACTTAAAAAATTTACTACTCCCCCGCTGTTCAGGAGCAATAGGCAAAACTGGTAAACGTTGACTTTTTTTGTCCGTCCAATACATATGATAATTATGAAAAAATAACTAAAATATAATTTAACTATAGAATTTTATTTTAGTTTTTTTTTCGTAAGTTTTGTATATTGTTTATTATTGGATGGACAAAAAAAGTCAACTTTGACCACCTATGTCTATAGCTCTAGGACAGAGGAAGTATTATTTTATGTTCAGTTCATATTGTTTCAATTCAATTCAGATAAGATATATTCAGTCAAATTCAGTTTAATTCAATCGATTTCAATCTAAAAGAACATGTTACTCTCTTCCTCTCATAGTATTGGTCACATCATCCTTTGTAAATTATAAAAGACATGTGGCCATTAGTTTAAGTTAGTGAGAATATTATAATTAAAATTATTAATGTACAACGCCCAAGTACTTTTTAATAAAATAAAGTCTGATTGGAATTAGGGCATGATCAGCATATAATACTAGGTTTGATACGCTTTCAAAATGTAATGTCGGCCTATCTTTTCAAAATAATTATCCAAAATTAGATTTATTTTTATTCAACAACTTTTATTCCAAAACTAGTTGATAAAAGCTGTAACCCAATACGTACCTTTTTACCCACAGTATCTGTGTCGCCCATCAATAGCAGTGATCTTGGGTTCAGGAGCAATACTGTAATTAAGTATTCTCTCAAGTTTAAATTTTAAAAATTTAGACACAATTTTACACAATTACGGACTATATCAATACATTGTTTATACCCACGATTCAAAAACTTAGTCAAAAGAACATCACTCTCTAGCTCGGTGTGATCCTTATAAAAGAGAGATTCAAGTTCTTCGGAACGGAGAGTATTTTAGACACGAACATATATAATCCGTATAGTACTATAGTATTTAACAAGTTTTTGGTCTCTTTTCCCTTAAAAGTGTCTCATCATATTTTATCATACTTAAAAAAACTCCACAAACATAATTTGACCAATGGTCTTCTTCACGTGTATGTTGTTGCCATCCAAGAAGCATCCTAATAACCGACAATCAAAAAGTTGTACATGCATAAATCATATATAGTAATATAAGTAGAAATTTTTATTTTGTTTAATTGGTGTAATTATACTATATTCCTCGAGTGAAATAGTGTTAGAAATCAGAAGTGTGAATGTGGCTACAAATAAAATTAGTTACCAAGCAATATGACTGTTTTAATGTTAAAATTCTAAATTGGAAAAAATAGAATTATTAAACGAGTACCATTCACTTATTTTGGTGACAGCAAAATTATTTTTGATAGTGAGTGAGTCTCCATCCTCGGCTTTTTCTTCGTCTCCGTGTACACGTGCATGCTCACATATTTGATTTGATATAATTTCATATTTCAACCAATGAGAATATTATTTAAATAAATTAATTATTCCTAACATGTAATACAAAAATGGGAAAAGAAAAAATCTTCCAAATATAGATTAAATCAAAATATAAAATAGCTAAAGAAAAAAAAAAGATCTGCATTAAATTCTCACACCCCAAAAACAGGGGTGAAATAATAAATCAACAAACAATATACTCCATAATAATTTCAGATATAGTATACTTTATACGAGTATATATATTTATTTGCAGACCGTCTCAAACAAAAAATTTATCCAGATAAAACTGACTGCGATTTTAGGGCCGCTGTCCGATAACAACAGTGTTATTAACTATACAATTTACCGAACACAAGAACCAGCTATGTGGGCAAATAATGATTCATGAGAATATATTTAATTAATTAAATATATATTACAATACAATTAATTTTTTAATTTAAGGAATAAAAAATAAAAACTTTCCTGATGAAATTAATTAATTAATTAATGAGGAGGCTCATTCTTCTTGTGCCAACAAACGAGCATTGCAATGCAGCGGCGGAGAATGTAGAACTTGGTCCTCTGCTTTTTTGCCAGGTGGCTGCATTTCTTACCGAAAGATCGACCCGACCCTGAACCTGAAACCGAGTGTTCCAACGGCAAAGGCCCCTCTTCGTTTTCAGCCATGACTACTATGGACTTCCCGTCCGAATATTACCATATACTTTTGAGAGGTATGAATATGAAATGAAATCCTTTTTTTATTTTGATTTTATAATTATATATTTATATAAAAACAAAAGTTTTTTTTTTCTTTCTGAAAATGGGAAATCCCCAAAGACTCAAAAAGTACGAATTGACGATTGCAATCGTGGAGCTATAATTACCATATGGTGCATTCAATAGGGGAAAGTAGTCAGACACTGTTCTTTTTTTTTTTAATTAAATAAATAAATTATAAACAAAAAGTTATTTTATCGACAAAAAATAAAAATTAATAATATATTTAAAATTAAAAAATATTTTTTTTTATGTAAAGTTTAAAATTAAGATGGATAATAAAAAGTGAAATTTGTATTTTAAATTGAAAAATTAAAATATTTATTTTTATTTTTTGGACTGAAACAACGTATGTCAACTATCTTAATACAAATAAAAAAGCAATCAAAAGTAAAAAAACGAAATATTTTTAAAAACAAACAACTCGAAAAAAATAAAATGAAATTGAAATATTTTTCCACACGACAAGAAGTAAAATGTACATACATGTAAAGAAGGGAAGAGTCGGTGACAGTGGTCAGTGAGACAAATTTCGCACACACCTCTGTACCGAGGCAACCTTGACTTTTTGGTCATTTTTATACTTTGTGCTAGGACAACATATAATTGTACAAGGTACTCTTCTGTCCGAGTGTCGATCGAGTAGCGTTTGGATTGCCGATGTGATTTTTTTTATAGTCGATAAATTGGTTGGGCCACACGGATCAGGCCCAGTAATATGCTCTAATCAAGCCCATGCAGTTCTGGCCCAGTTCAATGGTCCCAAATATTAAGGTCCGGCAATACGATATAATCCGGGCCATGAACTTCTCGTAACGATAAGCCCCAAAGATTAAGGTCAAGTAATATGAATTCTAGAAGAAATAAAACTCAATTTACAAACTTGAAATATTTTACTAACTCAATTTGACCTCAAATTAGTTAAATATTTCTATGTGATTCTAGTTAGTTTTCATTTTACGTTTCAATTGGTTGAGCAAAAACTAAGAAGTGATTCATAAGCCAAATCAATTACTGGTAAAAATGAAATTCGAATAACTTCAAATAATTAAATAGGATCCCCTCTTATGACTTATGAGTAATGGCGCAAAGGCGTGACACCTAATATTTTCATATTAAATTTTACTACAATAATAGTAGTAGAATAGTAAAATAGTAATAGTCACCCTCACCCTCCTTTTAAAACATAATCAAATTTTCTTTAAAAAAATTTGTTCGTAAAAAGTGAATATTATCCTAGACTGATTCCACATCGATTAAAACAAAATCATACCAAATCAATTTAAGTCATAGCCATGCACATGGAAATGATCAAATCCTTCAAAGTTACAACAACCATATATTGTAGTTTGATTCTTGTTCTAAATAAATTATTATAATTGTCAATTGTTAAGATTTGATCCTATGATCAAATCTATCTGATGTTTATGCAATTTTTATGTAATTTATTAATTAACTGAAGTTTATATTATAATAATAATAATAATAATAATAATAATAATAATGACATGGCAGTAAAACCATATGAATATATATGTTTAATAATTAAGCTGCCACTATTATTTTGTGATTTAATTTTTTCTAGAGGGTGATAAATATATATTTTTTTACTTGAAAACTTGAGCAATTTTTTTTAGTATGAGTAATTAACATTTATATATTAATTTTAAACTTATAATAATAAAAAATTAATTATGTTTAAATTTCATATACAACTCAAATGTTTCAGTAACAAAATATTTTTAAAATACACAATGGAGGCCCAAAATTTGATTTTTAATTAGTTATGAATACATGGAGTGTAGTAACTTTATTTGGTGTCACTTATGATAAAAAAAAAGAGAGTTAATTTCTTACATATATTTCTCAAAAACAATGTAATATGAGTAGAAAAAAAATCAAATTACACTTTGAATTAATGGGTATACGTAGCTAGCTAGCTCGATTCGTCCAATTCTGCTATTGTCGGCCCAACACGCAAATAGTGCACCACGACATACTAGTCGATAATTTGCTAATGCAGCATCATCAAGATTCTCATATGAATTGTGCACCAATCATATTCAGAGAAGATATATATGATAGCGTTTGTTGCATGTGAATCTTGATGATACAGCATTTGCAAAACACGACTTTACCTTGCGACTAGCCGTTCCTTTGATCATACGAATAATCATTGTAATTGTTCTCTTGGATTAGCAACGCAAACGACTGTCAATTATTTAATTAGAATAGAAAGAAACCCTAAATTAACATAAAATTTACAAAAACCTCGTACAGAACAAACAAATTCAGTAATTATTTAAAATAAAAAGAACTTTTTTGTTTAGAAATTAAAATAAAATGAAATTAAGTTCCTCACCTGATGGAAGTAATAATACAATAAAATTCAGGATTTTGCAGCTTTATGCAGATCAACTATATACCACTCCACTAATTTAATCAGATCTAAAATAAATAAATAAATAAATAGCGTAACTTCAAGCAAAATTAAAAAAAATATAGATCCGACTGAAAAAAAACAATATATATATATATATATATATATATATATATATATATATATATATATATATATATATATATATATATATATATATATATATATATATATATATATATATATATAGAGAGAGAGAGAGAGAGAGAGAGAGAGAGTTGAGTTGTGGGAGGATAATTAGGGAGGAAGGAGAAAAGTGGGAATTGAATGTAAACTCTTACTGCCAATGTACTAGGTTTTATACTAGGTTTGGCTTGGGTCATTTGGCACCAACCTCCCAAAAAGGTCTTTATAGATATAATTTATTACGGTAATTCTTTGTGGGCAGATTCTGCCCATGGGCAGAACTGCCCAAAATTATTAATTTTTTTTATATTTTATTTTTATATGATTATAAATATAACTAGCTTAATATATTTATTAAAATAATTTTTTTATCTTTCATTTTTATATATTAAAATAATTTTTTTTTAATCAATTGATTATTTTAATATAAATATAAAAATATTCATTATCTTTATTTAAATATTTTTATTTTTTATTTTTTTTGTTCAATATATATTTAATATAGTGTACTTGATTATAATATATGAAAAAATAATAATAAAAATATTATAATAATTTTTTAAATAATTTTTTAAAAGAATTCTGCCATGGGCAGAATCTGCCCATTTAGCATGATCCAATTTATTATTATTGTTATTACTAAACAATAATATTAAGTAGTTAATTAATTTAATTTGGTAATTATGAAATGGATCCAAATAATTATTTAATTATATAAAATTTAAAGTTTTGTTTACTTAAACATTACTGTATTAATGAGAAGTTAATTATAGAATTAATTAATGAACCCTTTTTCATATCATAGATGCATACTGTCCAATAGAATGACAACATAGTCTTACGCAAATAGTTTTTTTTTTAATTTTAATTTCACTTTATAAACGAATCTAATGTGTATGTCTAATTATATTTTAATTTTAAAATAACACAATGCATATACTTATATGTCCCACACAAATGGGCACAAGTGATCAACATTGATTTTTCAATGTTGACTACCTATATCTATTAGTGTGAGACAAAAAGAGTATATCTGAATGCCACATTGTTGAGCTTTTACGAGCAAAGCTAGCTAGCTGGCAAAACATGTGCTAGCTAGCTGGCAAAACATGTGTGATCACACATGCTCCCCGTAAATAGACTACACATTTGTTATTTTTAATTTTCAAATTTTCATTTTCATTTTAAAGCATTGTGTTATAATTTTTTTAAATAATTTAATATATATAATGTATATATTTATAATTAATTGTAAAATAATACGACGTATATATATATCTGTCCTGTTACGAGTATATTTTATGAATAATATGCTAGCTAGCTGGCAAAGCACGTGTGCATCACACATGCTACCGATGATCAGACTACACGTAACTCGTAAGTGACCGTTTTTATTAATTATAAAAATTTAAAAAATATACAATTAAAGTTGTACATTAGAATTGATGAGAAACCATATAAAAGGCATCATGTACATGTTCTCTTTATTTATTATGAATGCTTTTTTTTCTTTTTTTGTGATTGGTTTTCCCAAGAGGTTTTATGTTCTTAGACTACACTATTTGATATTTCAATGTAATTTAACAACAATATTATTTGTACTTGCAATATGCTTTAATGTACACAGTACACACTATACAAATTACACACAATGTGTAACATTAATTAATGAATATTGCTTGAATTTATTGTGAAATTCAGTACTCATATTTTACGAATATTCGATATTGATATCTAAATAAAATCAAAATCACACGATTAGGTACCAAAATGTCAAAAATATATAATACGAGGATAATGTAAATTAAAAAATACTGTACTAAATTAAAAAATACTGTACAAAATATATATTCAAACGGAATGAAGATTTTATGTTTGACAAAATGAGAAATACAATATCCCGGGATTGAAAGATTCGACTTTTGTTTTTGTCGTAAAATTTCCTTGTCCATTATACTATATATATATATATAGTACTAGTAAATATTATTTTTAATCTCAAAGCAAAAATAAATTATTTTTGATACGAGTACGACCCACCGTGAATTTGATATGGAAAAAAGAAAAAAAAAAGTTTGAATTGATGGGACGCACGAACATCATTTTTAAGTATTTGTGGGGGCCTTTGTGTAAATAATTTAACCAAAAAAAAAATGCACATAAAATTATTTGCATTCGTACCCCTTTGCCATCAAACTACAGACTAGTTTTATTTTGGAGGGGGACAAATTATGTACGTCCTACTTTTTTTCAACCACTGATTTTTTTTTATTTAAGATTTATCACTTCAGTCTTCAGGCTCTCAAAAGAAATTAATTTAAAAAATTAAATTAAATGTATATTTGTAGTAAATTGAAATTTTAAATATTTAATCTTAATTTTTTAATTCGTATTAAAACATCATTTCTTCATTTTTAATTTTTTAAATTATATATACTAGTTCTTATTATTAACTAAAATACAATTCTGATTGTGATTACAATTTAATTAAGTTATTTATAAAATCAATTGTAAACATTAAATAAAAAAATAGTAAAAAATGTGAAAAAAATAAAAAATAAAAATATTTTTTTATTAAAAAAGTAATTTTATTTTTCCTGTCTAAAATTATTTTTATCTTTTATTTTTTATTTAAAAAATTAAAAAAATATATATTTGAATACATAAACCAATACTACTATGTGTTTAAATATTTTTGTGTAGGTTTCAAATATTGATTTCTAACATATATAGATCAACAGTATTTAATTGGATGGGCCGAGACGCAGAAGAAGAAATCCTATACAGGCTATACAAGTATACAACTTGTTCTGATACCAATATAATTAGTCGTTAGTTGATCATGCATGGTCTATTAACATGTACTAATATTGTTGTCATGGTCTCTTGAGGAATTAAGGTAGACAGAGATCCATTTATGAAAATATGGAGGAGGAAATTATCAAGATAATGAGCTGGACTTTGCAGTTGATCCAAAGATAATGCTGCGCAAATATATGCAACTTTTTTTTTTAATTTTTTAATTTTTATATTGTTTTTCAATGAAAAATCTTTTGACATCAATGAAAATTAACTTATCCAAATTAACACATATAATAAATGTGGAATTATGAGATAACTGAGCTATCTAGAGACCCAGGATGAGCAAACTAAGATTAGTCTAGCAAGCATGACTGAGCCAAGCGATTGAGGACTTCATTTACAACCCATATTGACCTCATCCATAATTGGTTTCTAATCGTTTAATTTATCTAGCTAGCTGTTCCTGTCGAGTTACTCAGTAAAAGTAAAATTGCAAAACTTTATATATAATTAGCTAGTTACAGTAGTTGCTCATTACTACTGATTTTATCTCGTGGATCAGAATCCAGAGAAGAGATATAAATACTAAAGGATTTCTTCAAATTTAATGTCAAGATAAGCTCCAAAAACCTTGAAAAAACTAGGTTGTGTTTTTAGTTGTGTTCAAAAGACATGTATACACACCACTTATCACTAAAAAAAACTGCGCTTAATTAATTGCAACATACAGTATTTTTTAAACAGGATTCGTCGCAATTATCCAAACTTGCGACGAGTTATGTCCGTCTCCACAAGTAATGCAATATTGCAAATCATGTATTTTGAGGTAGGACACAAAAAAATATATACGAGTATATAATATAATTGAGCATTTGTCACCTTCTATAACTGAAATGCAATACTGTGTACTGTATCAATTAAGTACAATAATAACAATTTAATTAGCACAATTAATTGTACACAACTGACGATTTTTGGATTTTCCATTTTAATTAAGATGGTATTAATTTGTGAGAAAACGAGTAATAATTATCATTATAAATAATGCAATAAAATGATGTAAATAAATGTTAAAATTATATATATATATTCAATTTGGAATGTGTTTATATTGCTAAACTGATTGGAAATAAAAATATACTCCTTTGTACGTACATATTTGTGAAAGGAGGATATTATTAAATTACGAAACATTTCATTTCTCTTTTGAAAACTTTGCACATTTTATTCTTGTTATTATAACAGGAGCAAAATGAATAGACGTATATTTCACATGCATTTTTGAAACAATAATAATTAAAAAAAATACTTACCAACAAATTAATTACGAACCATATATATTTTTCCTAACAAAGTAAATACAAAATATATTCGACTAGATCTATATGTTAATTATATCGTCATCATACGATATCTCTTGTAAAAACGACGATAGTGAACTTTATTGTTAATTAGATTATGCAATCATAGGAGAATTCTGACCATGGCCAAATTAAAATTACTAAGGGTCATGTAATTATGTACGTATTACTACAATATTGAATTTATTTTTTGTAATTTATAAAAAAATTATATATTTTTCGATAGAAATAGTATTAATTTACCAATGTAAAAATCATCAAAAACATAAATCACACTACATGATCGATTTCTCAAATCACATGTATTATGTATATAATCAAGGCAATTTTCATTATTTTATTGATATACAACTAATATTAATTACCCAAAACAAATTATAGATTATTACTAAAATTTTGTTAATTACTAATAAAATTTCTCAATTATATATATGTAGTGTACAACTCCCATTATAAAAAGATGCGTTGTTTGTTATTATTATCATTTCTCACTAAAAACCCTAACCCCAATTTAATTTGCTTCACAAAATGTCTTCCTCATCCGACATGGCTCCAAGCATCACCTCCAATTCCGACAACCACCACCACCACCACCTCCTCTACTCCTCCTCACCCGCCGCCGCCGCCCCCGCCGCCGCCCCGCGGATAGGGCTCGTCTCCCGCCGGCGGCCCTACGCCAAGGACCGGCACACCAAGGTCAACGGCCGAGGGCGGCGGGTCCGGATTCCGGCGGTCAGCGCCGCCCGCGTCTTCCAGCTGACGCGCGAGCTCGGCCTCCGGTCAGACGGGCAGACCATTGAGTGGCTACTCCGGCAGGCTGAGCCGTGCATCATCGCCGCCACCGGCACCGGCACCACCCCCAAGGTCGCCGTCTCCACCTCCGCGCGCGTCCTCCCTCCCTCCCGCGCCGCCGCCACCGTCAGCGCGCCGGTGGCCGCGCCGACGACGGCGGCGCAGGGCGCGAGCGCGGCCCAGCCGCTGGACGAGCTGTCGGCGGGTCATATGCCGTTTTTGAGCTTGCTGATGCAGGCGGGTTTTCTGGAGGAGGGTGACGTGGACACCTCCGGCAGAGTGATTCAAAATAATTACTTTGATTAATATATATATATATATATATATATACTACATATATAAGTTATAGTAGTAATTTTCAGAATTTTTCGATAAATTTGTTGGGTTGACGGTTCGAGTGTCTCTGGGTTGATTTTGTGTTATGTTTCAAGATACATATGGAATACATTGTGTGAATTAAAACTTGATAATAAGACTGAATTTTAAGACAAATCGGTAAAGTATTGTGCTTCCAATGATTTGTGTTTTCGTCGTTTCATTAATTTGAAGTCGCGTATATGCGTATGTGTTCCGTTTTCGTGTCGTGTTATGAATTGTCTACTGATCTATTTTCATTTGGAAAAAAGAACATTCATAATTTAGAAAAATGATGAAAAAACAGAGATAACTAATTAATTGTATATTGTGCAAAATCTCATAATAGAAATGTGTTTTTTTTTTGCGCTTTTTAAATCTGTTTTTTTTTTTTTTGCGCTTTTTAAATCTCCAAATGCATGCAATTCAATTCCAATGGTGAATAAAGAGATGGATTTTTTATTTACTGAATTTTGTGATGTTAAGATTTGCTATTTATTTTAAATAAAGTAAATTTGAAAATGGTGAAATTAATTGCCAATTGATGACGAGTGATGACGTCATTTTTATGAAATTTACACTTTTTTTAATGAAAAAATACTGAGTATTTATCCAAAGGAAGATGATGAAGAAACATGTGAATCCCTATAGATTCTTCACCAAACAGTTTTGTTCTTTACTAGCAAAATTGCAAAAGGCAAACTGAAAATGGGAAAAGAACAAAATTAGGGCTGCAGAGCATTCATTAATGCTGAAACATTTTTGAAAAGTAAATTAAATAAAATTAAAGATTTAATGTTTTTTTGAAAAGTCAAAATTAGTCAACAAAATTAATTTGATTCTTGTTAGTTAAATTATAAAGTTTGGTAAAATTAGGGGTTAGAATGTAATGTCCCAAAACTTAGAGGTCCAGTATGCAATTTTTGAAAATTACACATCACACTGTATATATATTTCTCAATTCTCATATTCTCAATTTCCTACTCAGTCCATCTGATGACAAAATACCAAATACCGTTTCGTTTCCAGCGACGTCAGTTCCCCGTGATGGTATCTTATGCTATGACAATCAACAAAAGTCAAGGTCAATCTTTGTCCCGCGTTGGAATATATCTGAAGAAACAAGTTTTTACTCATGGTCAGTTGTACGTTGCAATTTCAAGAGTCACTAATAGATCCGGTTTAAAACTATTGTGTTGCGATGAGAATGGTAAACTCTCAAATAAAACCATGAATGTAGTATATAAAGAAGTATTTCATAATTTAGAATAATAAAATTCTGAAATTTTTATAATTCTTCTTTTATTCAGATTTCCCGTGAAAATATTTGAATGTGTTTTTTCTTTTCATTAAACAATTAGAAAAATTATTTTTATCTTTTTTATTCTCAATTGTATTAGAAGATTTTTTTATAGCATCAACCCTTTTTATTTGATAAAAACTATAATATTATAACACTTAATATAAAATAATGAATTATTATGAATTAAAGGCAAAAAAATTTAAATGATTGTATTGGTTATTTAAAATTGTTATACATTGAATTATTATTATATTTATATGTTTAATACATATTAAACTTCTTAAAATCACGAAAATTATAAAAAATTAATTTTATTTATAAATTATTAATAAAATTATAGTTTTTAAAATCACGTGCGATGAAAAATAAAAAAAATTAATTGTATTTATAAATTATTAATAAAATTATAGTTTTGTTTCGTGCATGCAAGAGCCAGTTATTACTAGTATTCTCAATTTCCTACTCATGCAGTACCCAACAAATTTAGATGAAAATTACAATACCACCCTCCATATCAAGCCTAAATACAAAAAACGGACTTTATTTTTTCGAAATCACAAATTTCTCCCCGACAACTTTCTATTTCTGCAACTTGCACCCTATTATTTATGTTTTCATTCAAAAAAATACCTGCAGAAATTTTGTTTTAATTATCGACATTTTCTCGGTACTTTGGGGCGATTTTGATAACAATCACTCCTTCGATTTTTCCCTTCGATCTCACGACCTTTCGACGCCTCCTCCTCCTCCATCACGACCTCGCTAACCATGACTCTGACTTGGCTCATTTTCGGTCGAGCTTTCGCTTGTTTTGTCAGGCATCGATTGGCCACGATCGAGAGCTTGAGTGCCGATTTGAGGATTTGCCTTCTGTTATCGAGTCGTTGGTCGAGTATCCGCGGGAACTTCTTGGGGTCCGACATGTACGGTTTGATCCATTCCATGAGCTTCTGCTCGGCCCTCGGGAGGTTCCTCTCGAGGGGCCGTCTACCGGTGATGAGTTCGTAGAGAAATACTCCGTAGCTATACACGTCGCTCCTCGACGTGAGGTGCCCTGTTCGAACGTATTCCGGAGCCGCATATCCCATCGTCCCAGCCACCTGTCATATAACAAATTTATTCTCTCAATACACATTTATTAAACGCTTAATTTGCTCCCACAGAAATAGTCACACTTTTTTTGTCCGTCCAATATATATCATAAATTTTATTTTAATAATTTTTTTATAATTTTTATACACTATTTATCATATATTAAACAGATAAAAAATTATAATTTTTGTACACTATTTATCATATATTAAACAGATAAAAAAAATTAACGTTGACCACTTGTGACTATTTTTGTGGGACGAATGGAGTATACCATTACTTTACAATTAACTATTTTATTAGTTATACATCAAATACCTATTATACACTTATTTTATATTATTAAACACATAGTCTATTTTTGTTTTCTCTTGTTTTCGGGGGACGAAAAGAGTACTACCTTGTCCCAAAAAACATAAATACAGTACTACTCCCTGATACCTTAAAACTTTGACTACTTTCTTTTTTAAGTTGCCTCTTAAAATTTGCATGAAATTTTGTTTTACAATTTTATCCGTCTAATATTCATTTATTTACATTAATACTATTACGTTTTCACTTTAACTCATTCATTACTTCCTCACCGAATACTTATTATACTCGTATTTTATATTATTTAATATATAAAAAACAAAATTTTCGTGAAATTTTCTCTATGCAAACTTTATTGGGACCGAGAGAGTTTCTTGTACAAAATACAAAAGAGACACTCTTTGTTATACTGAGACAGAAGGTGTATTAGTATTAGTGTTGAGCTTGAGCATGTAATTAAAATTACTACCTCGGTCGATACATGGGATAGGCCCTCGGAAGGGCCCAAACGAGCCAATCCGAAGTCCGACAGCTTCGCATTCCACTCGTCGTCCAGAAGGATATTCGAAGATTTGAAATCTCTAAAGATGATCTGTTATGAATCGGGAATTAATTAAACGGTAACTACAAAATCAAAATTTCATCGATGAACAAAAAAAAAAAAAAGATAGGGACCTGAAAATCCATTTCCTCATGCAGGTACTCGAGCCCACGAGCAGCATCCAAGGCAATCCTAAGCCGCGCAGCCCAAGGAAGAGATGATGCGGACGACTTGGAGGATAAATGATCGGCCACACTTCCGTTGGGCATGAATTCGTACACCAGGAGCCGTTGGATTCCCCTCTCGTCGTCCTCGGCGCAGTACCCGATTAATTTCACCAGATTCGAATGCTCGACTCTGCCGAGTACATTCACCTCTGTGATCCATTGCTTGTAACCCTGTCCATGAACCATATCTATTTAATTAGTTTCTTTTTTTATTTGTTTAAAATTAATCTCCATTTAAATACATATTTTTTTAAAAAATTTATTTATATTTTTTTTTTGTTCCAAATATATTCAAAAAAATTATTTTTTATACTAAAATAAGTAAGAAAGTAAGAACTAAAAATATATTTCTAAATTAAAAAATTAAGTTGAATAAAATTTTATTTTAAAATAAAAAAAATAAAATAATTACTAATTTATTTTTAAAATCATGTACTACTATTATTTAATAAAACATCTAAAAAAAATTGTGCATAATTCTAATCTCAGATACACAGAACTACCTCACTATTTAATCTATTAATTAAAAAATGTGCATATCTTGTTATCTTGTGTTGATAAGGAAGAAATACCTTCTCTCCGTTTTTACCGAGTTGTTTTACAGCCACGTGGATTTTCTCGTCGGAGCTGTTCACAATTACGCCCTTGAACACACACCCGAACCCGCCCTCGCCGAGTTTCGCAGAGAGGCTGAAATTCCTCGTCGCCTGCTTCAGCTCCGGCAGGCTGAAAACCCTGAGATCGCTGGATCGGTGCGACGAATTCGGGAACGGCCCGCTCGCGTTTACTACGGGCCGGGCAGAGGGATCCGACACCGGCCCGGATTGCCTCGTTTTACGCCGGGTGAAAGTAGATCGGGCCGGGTTCGGGCTATCCCGAGCTGCATCTCTCTCGCGTCTGCAGAGTTTGAAACAATCCATCATCGCGATTGATTGATTACACCTCAAATCCCAAACAATTAATCATCCGAATAAATCTGCGAATCGACGAAGAATCGAACACGTAATACATTCAAATTCACAACAAAAATAAATAAAATAAATAATAAAGAAAATCAATTGACCGTGTTAAGAACTTAATACTGTACTTGTGTGTTGTGGAAAAAGAGTCTTTTAATGGACTATTAAAGGACCAAGACTTTTATTAGGTGGGAAAAGGGAACTAGGGAAGTAACATAACCAATTAATTTTTTAGTTGGGGCTAATTTATACACAACTTATTTTTTTCTAGAAGGAGTGTTCAAATAAATTTTGAAATATTAACAATCGATCACATTTTGAAATATATTTTTATTTTTTAGAGTTTGACTAAGTAAAGATACGAATAATTTTTATTTTAAATCATAATTATTATGAAAAATATAATTAAAAGGTGATAAAAACGAAACAACTACCCCTAAAAGGAGTTTCCGCCTCCTCTTAAAAATGATGAAATCAACGTCTCGAATCGTCACACTCGCATTTTCCTTCCGCTCCTTAAACCCTAACCCACACCGCACCTCTCTCATTCTCCTCCCGCGATTCGCCGGCAAGTTTTCTGCTCTCACTTCAATGGCAAGTGGCGGCGAGATCGGCTCCCACGCTCCTCCCTCACCCACCGTCCACACTCTCGAGAGGCAGTTCGATGAGTTTCGCCACCAGCTTGACGACTCCGGCAGCTTGCGCGAGCGCATTCGCGGCGTCGCTTCGGAAATCGAGGCCGTCACGAGGATTATGCAGTCGAGCCTCCTGCTTATTCATCAGTCTCGCCCTATACCTGGTTCGTTTTCCTGTCTTTCAATTTGTTCCGTGCTCGATTTTACGAAGTAAAATTTATGATTGAGATGCGTAGTGTTGTGTTTGGTATTTATTTTGTTTTTATTTGTGATATTTTGTTGGTTAATAAACAGAGGTTTTGGAGAAGGCGAAGGGGCAGATTGTTGTGCTGAGGGAACTGTACAGTAAACTTGCTGAAATCATTCGTGAATTACCTGGCCAGTATTACAGGTGAGATTCATTTGGAGTGTTTATTCATTTGTGATGATGATTGAGGCTTTTTTTTCGATATTTCATTTTTCGAAAACTAATACTATTCGACTTTGTTGGTTTTGTACTTTGTAGGTTTCATGGTGATTGGAGGAGTGAGACTCAGACTGTAGTCTCATTGCTTGCGTTCATGCATTATTTAGAGACAGGGAGTCTGCTTTTGCATGCCGAGGCCGAGGAAAAACTTGGGTGTATGTTCAACTCACCTCTTGGATTCAAAATTTAAATTAATAAAACTTCTTAGCTGTTTAGTCATGAATCACCAATGTTGATTTTTGTTTATTTATATCCGCGCACCATTTAGTTATAGTTTGCTATTTTTAGAGTTAACAGTCCGTGGCGATGATTTCGGAAGGACTATATGTGATCGATCATTTACATCTTTTACTTAGGTTTATGAGTTGAATTTCTAAATTTATCATGTATAGTGTAGTGGCATGATGCTTGATTTTGCCCCTTAAGTCCTTTGGGGTGAGTTTCATCTGGCACTTGTTTAGGTAACTTTGATTTGTCATTGTAATCTAGCAACAATAATTAGCCTTCTAATTAATTATTTAATTAATTATACTTGTTAACTTCTTGCCATTTTTGTTCTGAATATGTGTCATTGATTAATTGTACTTTATACCTTAGTTTCATTATATATGTTCTATAAATCCAATAGTGGCTCCAAACTAATGAAACCATTTGAAACTTATGTTTTTTTGTAAATCATTTTTCACAGTAAATCCTTTGGAGTTTGGGCTCGACATTGAAGAGTATCTCATTGGTAAGCATCAAATTAGACAGTATTCTTCGTTTAAATTGTTTATGGACTATACATGTTGATTCTGTCATAAGTTTGATAACTCGTATTATTACATTAATCACCAATTAACATGCATCTCTAGTCATCTTATAGTATGCTTTAACCACCAGCATTCATATTACTGCATTTATTTTTATGTTCTTTCTTCTAACTAATACGGAGTATCACCTTTTTCTTTTGCAGGAGTTTGTTTTATGTCCAATGAGTTGGTAAGCATCCTAAAACCCTTAGGTGCAGCTCATTGTTGGTGAAAAGCAACTCTTGGTGTTTGAATTTTTTTCTCATAAATTTTGAGATTATATTTTTTCAAGTGAAGCTACAAAACCTCCTTTAATTTCTGAAATTAAATCATATGGTAATGGAATAAGATATCACCGATTCACTAACCAGGCGTGGAGTTCTGTGTTCTCCATGAAAAGCTTGAGATGATTTTGAATCTTCTAGTTGAAATAAAACAATCTGAATGATAGAGTATGAGATGTGTGTCCACTAGACCTTTTCTTTTCTTCCTAATTTTTCCTCGGGAAATAACAGTAAGAGATAGTTACAGAAAACTATCACGATCTTATTATTGAAAATTCCAGGCGTCCCTAAATGTTACAAACACCTCATTGGGATTTCTATTACCAAACAAATACTCCGTCTTGAGGGCGCAATTTTGTAAAAGGGAAACAAGTGTCAAACTACTGTATTAGACACAATGTTTTTGCTTAATAGTTGGTAAGAAAATGAATTGCTATTGCATGGTTTGCCTTTGCAGCCAAGATATGTGGTTAACCAGGTGACTGCTGGGGATTACGACTGTCCCAGAAAAGTGCTCAAGTTTTTGACAGATCTGCATGTTGCATTTCGCATGCTCAACCTCAGGAATGACTTTCTGCGCAAGAAGTTTGACGGTAAGTGCAAAACAAATTTCTTTCATAAATTTTGTTCGACGACTTTCTCGGGGTTGTCTTGTTAGTTTTGTAGAACATTGCAGCCAAGATATGGTGAACTATTGTGTTGATGCAGGAATGAAGTACGATCTAAGAAAAGTTGAGGAAGTTCACTATGATGTGAAAATCAGAGGACTGGCGGTAATTGCTGACTCTAAGGGAGGAAATGAACAATGATCATCACGAGGGTCATTGACGTAAATTTGAAGCAACTTAATCTTGATCTTCAAATGCAGTCTTTTTTGTAATATCAATATTTCGTGGAAATACATACCTCTTGCAGATTCTTGAGTCTTGGCCATGTTAAATTTGGACAAGTTCATCGTTCATGGCATGATATTCTAAGAACTGGACAAATAGTTTAATGCTCAACTTCTCTGCTATGCTTGGCATTACTAGCTTACCCCTTACTTCTTAGCCCTTAGTTGTCTACTCCAGTTAACTGCCATGTTTTTTTTTTTATCAAATTTAGTTTCGTTTTGAATATGGATAATTCCATTGAAATTCAAATAAGGCAAATCCATTTTCCCTTTGATTAGGTAAACAAGAGACAAATAAAATACTACTGGCTTAGGTTTTATAATTGTTTTTATTATCACGTTTTATTAAACGTAATAGATAAATTAATATGCCAAATTTTTTCATCAAGTGGCTGTAGTTTAGTGGTAAGAATTCCACGTTGTGGCCGTGGAGACCTGGGCTCGAATCCCAGCAGCCACAAAATTATTTTACTTTTAATTATTATGTATGAAACTTGAGTAATACTAGGTGAATTAACTTTTTTAATCTCTATATCAAGTGGTGAATTAACTTTTTTAATCTCTATATCAAGTGGCTTACACGTTAGTGGCTTACACGTTAGGGAGCTTAACTTGCACTCACTCAAAAGTCAAAACATGACCCGTATATTTTGTTTTGAAACAATCGTTATCTAATGATTCCTTTCCTATATAAAATGCAACAATTGTTTCAAAGGTTATATCTACCCAAACTCAAGAAACCTTTGCCCACAATTTACCCATCCCAACCCGTGAGGGAGACGGACCTGTAATTCCCAAACAAATGATCCGCCACTAAGGAATACGACCCCATTAATAGAATGTAGGTGACTCACGCAACGTACACGTTAGGGAGCTTAACTTGCAACTTCAATAATTCCACACTCCATCTAGGAATGAAGATGCATCTTCAGTGATTTCACATTTGAATCATTAAGAAAATCTCAATTGAAACCATGATCAAAATCTGAAGGGACACTAGAATTGGGGATGTAGGTTTCGAAATATTGGAAGATAAGGATGGAAGAGGGCTTTGTCGAAATATTGGTTGCCACAGAAGCATCATTGAGGATTTCAACATCAGAGAGGCAGATAAGGATGGGTGTAGATGGACTGGTGTGGGTGAAGGCAGAGGTTGGTAAGATTGGAGTAGGAATCAGGGGAATTGTTCATAAGAATTATTGTCGATGTGCGAGGAGAGATAGTTATAGGAGATGTGTACAAAATTTGGGCAAAATTTTGGGCGGTGGTGGTGAGACTAATGTGGGGTGGCTGAATATCATAATCATAATACTAAATTCTATCATAATCATAATACTAAATTCGGCAACATGATTACATTAAAAAAATTTCCTTACCTCCAAACGGAGAAATGATGAGCATACTTGTGTATTGGGTAATGTAAGAAAAGAAAATATCGGGAGCCTCCAAACGGAGAAATGATGAGCATACTTGTGTATTGGGTAATGTAAGAAAAGAAAATATCAGGAGCACGTTTCAAACCAAATGTAACATTTCATCTTTAGAGGTAAGGAAAATTATTATGAATATCCAACTCATACTTCTTATTTCATGCATGAAACAAATGATCTACAGTAAATAATGGTGGTATGATTTTTCAGTTATTTATGACCCACCAATCCATAGGTCCTGTTTCATTGATGCATGAAACGAACGAGCTCAGGTTTTAGAACATAATAAGATAACACAGTGTGACCAAAAATTATTCAAATAAACCAATTGTTTTAGAAAAAATAATATTGGGAACAATTGGCTTCCCTCAAATCACAAACGATCACCAAAAATAATAGTATCTGAATATGGTTTTTCCTCATCACAAACGATAAAAGCAAGTAAATAGTAGATGCTCGCAGAAAAATGAAGGATGTCTCTATGCGAAATTGGGCTTATCTGGGTAGGTGCAGCCGGATCTCTGGATAATGACATTAGCTGCATAGCAACCTGCCTTTACACAGTCCTCAATGGGCTTACCCAAAACAAGTTGAGACAAGAATCCACCAACGAACGCATCTCCTAAAAAGATTAAAATCATGTAAACGCATTGGATAGAAATCCATCTCAAAGACATAAATAATGTGATAAAAGGAGTAGGTTACCCTTCAAGCTTAAATATTATTACTAAACTAAATGTAATTGTTGATTACTAGAATATTTTCATATTTTAGAAACTATTTATGTTTTGAGTTTCCAGGTGTTGGAGATGCTCTTATGTCCTTTGACACTTTGTAATATTCAATTTCTTACTCTACCCCTCAGAAAGATTTTCTAGATCTATCCTTGTCCTCAAAGAGATATGCATAGTTTTCATAGTTAATTAGGCAAAATCTCAGGGCTAATTTTGTAATCACCGCTATGTGAGTGGATCATGGGTTGTAATCTCACCTGCACCATTGGTATCAACAAGTTTCTCTTTTGGCAATGGAATGACAGGCAACAGCTTCAGCTTCCCATCCTCAGCAACCACAACTGGATCCGCACCCTGTGTAATGACAGTGATTCTTTTGTGGGTCCCAGATGCCTTTGGTAACTGGGAAATTTTCAATGCAATTTCTTCAACGTTCTCCGTCTGCATATCCGTTCAAACACCCATAATAGTTAAAAATCTATAATAACTAAACACATAAGTGAATCTAGTTCAATAAAACAAAGCATTATTACATCCCAGCCATGAACTTTGGAGAAAGCTCTTGCTTCCGTTTCATTTCCAAAAACATAATCCATGTATCTGAAAACACAAATAATATTGATGGCAGGCCCATGATTAATATTATTAATTCGCAATTATCCAAACAGTTAACTTTACAAAATAAAATAGAATTAAGAAACCACTCTTACGGGAATACTTTATCTTGTACATCCTTGAAGAACTCACAGATAAATGGAGCAGAAAGGTTGGTCAAGAAAATCTACACGTAGAAGAACATTGATGAGGAAGTATTCAAACCAAAGCAGGCAGTAAATTTAAGGTTCATTACAAAAGTTACATCTGAGGTGTAGCACAACTACTGAAAAAGTATAATTATCTTTAATGATTAGAAGTACTCCGTTGGGATACTAAAATTAGGCAGTTGAGGTTTTATCATCTCATGTAGGTAGTTATTTATGTGCAAAATGTTTAAACGAATAGCAACGCTTAGTTAGTATCTATCATAATCTAAAGCCAAGTTTCTGACCTTGTTATTAGCAAGGGCATGCTCAGCAACAAGCAAGATAGACTCTGGGGAAACTGTGAGGAAAAAGCCAGCAATATAGTAGAACTTGGCCTTTTCCACTGTCAAACGATAAAATAAGTTAATAGGATAAACGATGCCAACCAAATAAATTCAAATTAAGCAGTAGATTATACCCAATGCCCAGTTTTCTGGTTTCTTCAAATGATCAGGTTTGTAGCAATTTGCAGCTGACAAATTGGCAACAAGTGACCTGAATAATTATAAATCCATGAGATGGTTAGCAAAGAATTTGCAAGGGCAATAAAAATGACTATACATCCCCAAAGTAAACGGACCTTTCGCCACCAACTACACACACACCACATGTACCAGTGGGAGAGTCATCCTCATAATAATGAACCTAGAACAACCACATGGGACAAGACAGACGATGTAAGTGTTAGTTAGGATAAAGACAAATCATAAAAGCTAAAAAGACGAACAATCAAAGCAAAATAATTACTTTAACACCAGCTTGGGTGGCATTTTTCTTCATTTCCTCCCCAAATTTGTCCTTTCCAATGGATCCCATGTAACTTGTTGCACCAGGAGTTTGTAGCATCCACTGCAAATGGAAACATGGAATTTAATACATGGTTACTTGATAGTAATAGAGTTAACATGGTTTATCAAGTCATAGCAAGAATATGTTCAAATACCTGGGCAACTCTGATTGAGTTCTGAGTAGCCCCTGAAATATAAAAGGACCTTAGGTCAATATTTTTGAGCAGTGTAACCACATAAACCCATTGGAAAGAAATTCAAGTATCCACTGATGAAAAATTACCTCCGGCAATGTACTCCACTTTGTACTTGGATGACATTTCATCATACCTAATAGATACATTGATAATGAATTCTCAACACTGATTATATAAACAACCATTCACATTGATATTTTCTGATATAAGCCTCTCATAAGTCATAACTAACAGAAGTTACAGAACTAATGTCATAGTTTTCTATTGTATTGTAGAATTTTGATTTTTCAAATCAACAACCCGTATCAATAATGATGGGTATAATCATTATTCATTGTCAAATCACAAAAAGTTGGTTGGAAACTCAAACATGAAGGAGAATTAAAAAAACTACGCACACATATTACAAACTGAATCAGATTCATTAAGCCTGAACAAGCATATCCTTACTTCATTTGATCAATCTAATTAGCAGTAGAAAAAGACACTACCATAAAACCAACATGACCGGAGTATTTTATATCATTGGTCGATTCCACCATCCATGAAGTATAACATTTTTAGTGATTTGTAAGGATTCATCAGATCACAAACATATCCTCAAAACTAAATGAGCTACGAATTCAAAGAGACCAATAAAGAGTACGAGAAAAAAAAAAACTCACAGAGGCAAGTGCTTTTCCTCGGCGAGAATTGCGTTGTTCAATTTAATATCATATCTGTCGGTGAAAAAAAAAAAAAAACAAATCAGCTCAATCGCACGCCAATAGATTCTACCAAAACCACGAGATCTACCAAAAAGCTAGCTGAATGAATACAAACGCGAGCACACAGATCCGTGACACGTGTACACTAAAATCACCAGATCTGAAGCTGGAAAAAAACGCATACGAATCGAAAGCTGAAACAATGCGAAAAATCGAACGAGCGGAGAATATTGAGAAAAAATGTAGTAGTAATTACTTGTCGAGGAACTCCTGATCCACGACGGCGGAGATGTCCAAAAGCGGGTTTCCCATTCCGAGAAGAACTCCCTCTTCCGCCATTTTCGACTGATTTGAGATGCGAGAGTTAGCGTATGAAAATTCAGGAGAGCGGATTGAAGCAGAGAGTTGATGTGAAGGTGAATTGGAGTGTATATATACTGTAGACCTATGTGAGCACTGGGTAAATCAGTAAATGCGGGTTGGTTAGAGTGGGGCCGGGTGAGTTAGATTTTATGAACGGCTGAGATTTCATCTTACCAACAAACTGACTTTTAGACTTTGTTATCAAAAGTAATTGATAGGAGTATTTGAAAATATTTGCTTAGAGAAAATGATATGCAATTTAATAAAAAATAATTTAGGTAATTTAAAAGGTAGTGATATAAATTTAAATAAATATTTATTGGGAAAATAAAATTGTAAAAAAAAAAAATCTATTTTAAAGGTAAACCAGACAAAAAAAATAGGGATATCTGCAATATTTTATTTTTATTTTAAAATATAATTATATTTTTATATTTTTTTTCTTTTTAATTTTAAAGGAAAATTAGATATATCAAATTTAAATATATTTCAAATACCTAGCTAATTGCTATGCCTTGAGTGTACTCGAAGGAATTATAAAGTGATGGAATTGAAGGAGAAAAAAAAGAATTACAAGAACGCAGGCCGTGTGTCTCGTACTCTTATTCGCTATCTCTTCATGCCTCAGAAACTTATAAATTTGCGTTGAAATAAACAATATGTTTGCCTAAAATCAAATGTGTACATGCAAGCTCGACCCACTGCTCTCTATCAGAGATGATCGCAGATTGCCTGCGTGAAATCTGTGGTGGTCGATTTACCACCAAGATCACCTGTCCTGTACTTGCCTTCGGCGATAGTCTTCAAGACAGCATCCTGGATTCGCTCGGCTTTGTCGTGGAAGTTCAAATGACGCAGCATGCTGACACCACTCAGAAGTAAGGCGGTTGGATTCGCCAGATTCTAAGCACACAAACAGTGATTAGCCCGAAAATTAAAGAAACAGATTTTAGACCTCGGTAAGTTTTGTAATTCACCAAGAAGTCTATTGTTAAATGTGGACTTCGTTTGAAAAATCGAGAACATAATTTCCTCCACTCGAGTTTAGAATTTGATATCTAAAATATGCCACTTTGAGCCAGCTGGCATAGTTACTTTTAACGCGACTAATTCAGAAGGCAAAACCATTATAAGAGAACTACGACAGTACGACTAAATAGAGTTGTTTTGAAGCTAACCTTTCCAGCAATATCAGGTGCAGAACCATGTACAGCCTCGGCAAGAGCAATACCTCCCTCGCCAATATTGCAGCTATAGGGGACCGAATATTATAAAGTTAATTTAAGGTGAATAAATACTTTGAGAAGCCAAGAGAAAAAAATATATACCTGGGAGTTAAGCCTAAGCCTCCGATCAAACCCGCACATAGGTCACTGATGATGTCACCGTAAAGATTAGGCATCACCAGAACATCAAAAAGTGTTGGGTTCTTCACAAGCTGCACAAAAGGAAAAGAAAAAACGATTGCATCAATTATTATTACTATTACTTCTTTCGATTAGAATTGCAACTCATATTGATGCAAATAAGCATCCCCGATTATTTTCTGGAGATACCAGCTCACAAAAAAAAAAATCTCATACCATCATACAGCAGTTATCGATCACGACCTCTTCATATGTTATCTCTGGATACTTTTCTGCAACCTCACGACAACACTGCAGAGTACAAGAAAATGAACAGCTAGAACATAAAATCGATTCTAAATTTAAATGAATAAAACAGACCTTAAGGAAAAGACCATCAGTTTTCTGCATGATATTTGCTTTGTGAATGGCGGATACTCTTTCTCGTCCATGGGTCTTGGCATAGAGAAAAGCATACTCTGCAACTCTCAAGCTTGCCTGGCGTGTAATGATCTTGAGACTTTCAACCACACCCTTGACCACCTATACAAATTGAAAAAGAAAATTCAACCAAATTGACAACATGCCAGTTGTAAATGATAATGTATGTGGCATAAAAAATCTTACTTGATGTTCAAGTCCGCTGTATTCTCCTTCTGTGTTTTCACGAATGGTAATGAGGTCAACATTGTCATATTTAGTCTTGTACCCAGGTAAGCTGTAACAAGGTCTGACATTGGCATATAGATTGAGCTCTTTCCTCAAGGTGAGGTTCAGAGAGCGATGACCTTTCCCAATTGGTGTGGCCATAGGCCCCTTTAAGCCAACTTTGTTTCGTCTCACGGATTCAAGACTTTCCCATGTCAGAAAACTCTGGGTTCTGGGATCAATATCCGTCCCCACAAAATGTTCTTCCCATTCGATTGGCACATCAGCAACCTTAAATATCTGGAATTTCACCAATTACAATGAACTTATTTCGCAGAAGATGTAGTTGCATGAAAAAATAGTTTTGTTCTGCAGATTTACATTACAAAAGAGAGCCTACAAACCAAAACGAAAATAGTATCTTCAACAAAAGCGGATTAATTTTTTACTTTATACAGACGAAACCAAGTCGATTTAGGTATATGGTTTACATGAATTTTAACCACTACTTGAATAAGTTCATTTTACCTGTTAGAAATTCTCTTTAGAGCAATTTCCATAGAAAGTAAGTCTTTGGTGCAATTTCCCTAGAAAGCATTTTGCTTCTTCTATAGTAGTAGTGTGTTTGGCATTAATTTTATGAAGCAAACCTTTACTAAATCAAAATACTAATGAATCACGACTTCGGTTAAATAGTTACATCTTCTCATACCCCTACTAACTATTAGAAAATGATATTGAAAGACATCTCCCATTAAAAAATTAATAACTAGTAGAATAATAATTACTTGACAGAAAATCTAGATTCAAAATATTTCCCGTAAACACTTGTTGGGGATTGCTGTCAAAATCTATGCAAGAAATTACTTCATATTTATGAAGCAAACGTCCATGTGCACCTAATCATATTTTCCCTCCTAAGGCTCTCTATCGTCAGTCCTGATTTCACTCGTTTTTTGCTAAAAAAAACACGACTATCACACGCATGACAAAGCATATGCGATCTCTTTCGCAACCGTGTTGGCACCACACTCCTTTTTATCATTCGTCTTTGAGAGAGATCGACAGTTCTTCTTGATGTGGCCCGTCTTCCCGCAATTCCAACACTTGAATGGCTTAAGCTTAGGGTTGTCTTGATTTATGCCTCGAATTTTCACATCCAATGCGGAGTTGGGCGATGTGTCCCTAAAATCTATCCTCCATACCTCTTCAGCCAGGATACGATCCCTAACATCCGTAAACTTCAGTTTTTCATTACTCCCATAACCGCTAATCGCCATCTTTACCGACTCCCAGCTATTAGGTAGTGAGGTTAACAAGATCAAAGCTCGAACCTCGTCACCAAATTTGATTTCAGCCGAAGATAGTTGGTTAACGATCATATGGAATTTACCCAAATGCGCTGCAACGGAAGCGCCTTCATCCATCTTCAAATGGAAAAGTTTTTTCAGAAGTAATATCTTATTTTTCACCGAAGGTATCTTGTACATGTCGGACAACACTTTCATCATGCCCGCAGTGGTAATCTCTTTAGCAACATTGAGGTATATGTTTTTCGATAAAGTTAATCGAATCAAACCCAAAACTTGCCTATCCAGACAAGCCCACTCAATCTCGTCCATATCATCTGGCTTCGTTCCCAACGGTTGATGAAGGTTCGTAGCGTACAAGTAGTCCTCAATCTGCATCTTCCAGAACCAGTAGTTCGTGCCATCAAACTTCTTAATTCAATTGATGGCATACCGTCGGCAATTTGAGTCCAAATCCAAACACAAGAAACAATAAGAAAATGCGAGAAATTAAAAGGCAAACGAATTTATTGTGATTCTTGTTAACAAGAGCTACGTCTAATTTCTTCATTATCTTCTGTTTATGAAACAGTAACACACCAACAAATTCAGTAGCTATGCGTATCCATGGAGATGGACATGGATTCAGGATGCCAGTATATATATATTTTTTTTTTCAAAATTAATTCAGAAATCAATAGATTTCTTAAAATTCTAAGATGTTGAAAGGCTACGGCATAATAATTAATCCGCTCAACATAGTACAATAAAACCATAAAAAAAAAGTTTGAACGAAAGATGAATAATTATTTATTGATGTGCTGTGATTTGGTACCTGTTTAACTGATTCGGCGATCTCCGGCCCGATGCCGTCGCCGGGGAAGAGAGTAGCACGGATCGGACTCGATTCCGACGAGAGGCTCCGATTAGAGGATGCGATCAATCCACTGGCTCGGCTCCGAGCGAGTTGCTTTACGATTTGCGACGCCATTTTTTCAGCTGCTACGGCTTTCAGGTTATGGCCTGCTGACAATCTTCAATCGACTAATACGATTATGAAAAAAAAAAAAAAAAACACTCTTATATATAGTGTGTAAAAAATTAGGGGTTTATTTTTTATTTTTTTTCTTCCTTCTCAATTTTGCTTCAAAATATAATTATATATATATATTTCAATAAATTTATTTAGTTATAACATAAGAAAATTCATAATACTAGTTTGAGGGTATAATTGAACATTCAAAAATAAAAAAGGCTATGTATATATATTTTTGAGATAAAAAGAGTGCATCTTATATCATAAACTCCTATTATGTGTAAGGGAGTAAAGTTTAGTAATTTTTAAAATGTTAAATTCAAACCATACATTTCCTACATTACTAACCAAAGTATTTCAAAAATAAAAGTACTATTAATTGTTAATCACGTTTTGTTGACATTCATCATTTTTTAGCAACTTTTTGTTCGCCGCCTTAAGGAGTTCAATGACGGTAGCCGTTAAGCACCGCTCCTCTCACATCAGTTATTACTTGTTTGTCTAAGCACCGCTCCTCTCACATCAGGTTTTACTTGTTAGTATAAATCTCGCAAATCATGTAGTATGCATCATTTGTTACCTGTTCTTATAAGTCGCGCAAAATCATGTAAGCATGTTACTTGTTCGTATAGATTGCTTACGTTTACGCGCAATCGTGTGTGTTTTCGTATGAGTCGCGCAAATCATGTAAGCATATGTTGTTACTTGTTCGCGTAAATAAATCGTGTAAATTAATCGATAAATACTATACATACACGGTAGCACAAAACAGACTCTTCAAACGTTACATATTCAGTCTCCATATATGATGATGTTGTAATGTCGTTAGCAGATCATATCAACTTGCTGACCGTTGTATGGTGGTAGAACTAATCGAAGATGTCGTAGCTCCTAATTTGGAACTCGAATGCCCTGCCCCAAGACCCGCCCGCGACTCCCGACGGCCCACCGTCGACGGAGACCGGCCCGAACCGGGAAATGAGTCCCCCGAGAAAGAGGAGGCGCCGAATGCCGGTTTTTCGAGCCGAACGTGGTTATAAATAATATTTTTTACACATCACATTTACATAAAAATTACACATACATAATGATACTTAAACCCCATAAACAAGAAACAATCACAAAGATATTAAACCCAAAAAAAAACACTTAGCAGATTGGAAGAGGTTCACCATTCCAACCTTCAAGACACTTCAACAATGGATCAACAATCCGCCCCTTGCTCATAGCCTCGAAAACCTTCTCGCATTCCTCTCCCGGCGAAACAACTCTTTCCCCCGTCAAGTACTCTGCCCCCAATTCCTCCCTTATAAATTTATACAAAGGATATGATCGGCATTCCTTGATCCGATTCCCTATCACCGGGCTCCCACTCTCCACAGCGATTCTCGCGCTCTCCACCTCTTTAGGCAAAACGGACTTCAACTCATCCTCAAAAGCTCGAATCTTCCGAAAAATGGATGACCCCTCGTTCTTTTCACTCTCCCCATTACTCAAAGCATGCTCCACAAGAACTTGCCTCAACTTCTGCATCAACGGGTAATTCTCACTGCACGGGTCGTCGATATACGCAAAAACGTACTCTGTGTCGACTACTCGGAGCAAAGCCTTCTCGCAGAATATCGACGGGTGGGGCTCGCCATTAGGGCCCATTGTCAGAATCTTCTTGCAGACTTGGCCGACAGTGTTCTTCACCGAGAGTCTCAAGTTTTCCTCCAAGTGCCTCAAGTCGACTGCCTGGCAGAGAGTGATCAAATACGTGGACAACATCAGCTTCAAGATATCCAATGCCTCGACAGTTTTTCTCGAGGAGATTAAGCCGAGAGAGTTCACATCCTGATTATGCTGCTCGGCGCTTTGCACGTGGTTAGTGACGGGGTTAGCTAAGAATTGGAGCTCGGAGCAATAAGAAGCCATGGCGATTTCCGATCCCTTGAACCCATAGTCCAAGCTCGGGTTTCTCCCACCAGATAAATTAGACGGAAGCCCGTTGTTGTAAAAATCGTTCACGAGCTCAGAAAATTGGGCAAACATTAATTTCCCAATCGATGCAATAGCCAATCGTGTGTTGTCCATGGAAACCCCGATTGGAGTGCCTTGGAAATTGCCGCCGTGTATGGCCTTGTTTCTGGAAACGTCGATCAGAGGATTATCGTTAACCGAATTGATCTCACGTTCGATCATCTTGGTGGCCGTGCGGATGACTTCAATCTGCGGGCCCAGCCATTGGGGTGATGTCCGTAGAGCGTATCTATCTTGCTTCTGTTTTAACAAATAGTCCGTCTCGTGTAGCTTCTGAGCAGCTTTCACATACGAGCTGCCGTCAAGGATGTGCTCCATTATGGCAGCTGCCTCGATTTGGCCTGGATGGTGTTTGAGCTTGTGGGTCAAGTGATGGGTGAATTCGGGCTTTCCGTTCATGACCTCAGCGAAAACAGCCGACATGACCTCGGATAACACAGAGAGGACGTTTGCTTCGTAGAGGGCGATGGCGGCCAATCCCGATCCGACAGCTGTCCCATTGACCAGCGCAAAGCCTTCTTTCGGCTGCAGCTTGAAAAACCCACCGCTCACCCCAGCTAGCTTGAAGGCTTCGTCGGCGCTGAGAATCTTCCCGTCCGGGCCCACGGCCTTGGAGTTGGGTCGGCCAATCAGGAGTCCGGCGATGTAGGATAAGGGGACGAGGTCGCCGGAGGCGGTGATGGACCCGCGGAGGGGGAGGTAAGGGGTGACGTTGTGGTTGAGGAATTTTTCCATGGCTTCTAGGATTTCGAAGCGGATGCCCGAGTATCCTTGGAGGAGGGTGTTGATCCGGACGAGCATCGCCGCCCGGGTGGCTGATTGCGGCAGCGCGTGGTGGGATTCCGTGGCGGCGTTGCCGAATATTCCGGCGTTTAATACCCTGTGTGCGAGGGGAGTGAATCGGATGCGGAATAAACAAGAAGTGTATTAATCGTGTTTTACCTAAGGAGTTCGTTTTGCAACGCGCCGCCTTGATTGGTCCGCCGGCGTGACGTGGCGCCGAAGCCGGTGGTGACGCCGTAGATATCTGCCCCTTTGGTTATGCTCTCCATAACCCAATCGCTGCTGGCCTTCACGCCGGCCCGCGCCGCGTCTGCAAGCTCCACTTTCACGGCGTTGTATCTGGCGGCGATCGACGCCACATGGGATATCGTGAGGCTCTCCCCGCCGAGCTTCACCACCGGATTCCTGAACTCCTCCACCATCCGCTTCACCTCGTCGAGGTGGCTCCCCTTGAGCGCCGCCGCCGCCGCCCAGTTCAGCGGATCCTTGCCTTGCTTCGAGCAGAACCCGGTCGAGTGGTGGACGTTTTCCATCGCTGCCGCTATATAGAAAACTGAGAGTGGAAAGTGTTTGTGGAAATGCCTTTGAGAGAAATTGATGATTATTATTATTATTTTTTTTATAAAGAGGATAGACAAAAAAATTCACACCCACTGGATCGAGTAATTTGTCTCATCATCCAAGATTCGAATCGAATGTTGACGGAGAATTACACCCAAGACATCACCCACGTCATCACAGTACTCACCACTAGACTACACTGCCTGCTGCTATGGAAACGAAATTGATGATTATTACGTTTGATGTGTGTCGGTATAAATAGGGAGGAGCGATGGAAAAGTAATCCCCCAACAATACATAAATACTCTTATACTCGAAAATTCCAAATATTCTTAGAGCATCCCCATCCCATTGCTAGTACAATTCCTAGTTGGCACATATTTATACGTACACTAATGGTGAGAGAGGTACAATTTAGGAGAGAGAATTTTGAGTATTAAATATTAGATAATATGTACAAATTAGTTTTGTGTCTTGTGGGTCATACATGAATAAAAGTGAATAATTGTACCTCAAACCATTGTGATGGTGAGGTACAAATTGTCGAGGTACAAATAATATGTGATGTGTCTAATGACATGTCAATAATTTGTACTATCTTTAGGTATTCCATTGGAGATGCTCTTATACTCATTTTTTTCAACTTAATTTCGATTCGTTTCAAACTAACTACAATTCGTTTCAAACTAACTACTAAAGTAATGTATGAAATGTAAATCATAGTACTATCTTTTACTAATTTCATAAAAAATAGACAATTAAGATGACTAATTTCATGTAAAAAGTAAATTAAATTGTATTTGAAAATAAATAAAAAAATTAATTATTTTATTTTTAAAAATATTAATATTAAATTTGAACATTCAAAAATGAAAAATGGTATAAAAATGTGTATATCTTATATCCTATTATGTGTATGGAGTAAATTTTAGTAATTTTTAAAATGTTAAATTCAAACCATACATTACTTACCAAAGTATTTCAAAAATAAATTACTACGTATGGAGTACTATTAATTGTTAATCACGTTTTGTTGACAACTTGACATTCATAATTTTCTAGCAACTTTTTGTTCGCCGCCTTAAGGGGCAGCTGAAAATTATTACCACCAAGTTCACCAACTCGCTCTTCTTTATACAATCATCCATTTACTATTTAAAAAATATATAAAAATAACATGCCACGCATTCTTAATTACTCTCTTCTATTTGTAACACTTCGACCTTGATTCTACTCGATTAGTTCAATGACGGTAGCCGTTTAAGTAACGCTCCTCACACATCAATTGTTACTTTTTTTCGTATAAGTCGCGTAAATCATGTAAGCATCGGTTGTTACTTGTTCGTACTTGTTCGAATAGATTGCGCAAATCATGTACGTTTATGCGCAAATCATACGTTTAACAAATTCGTTGTTACTTGTTTGTATTAATCGCGCAAATTAATTGAAAATTACTATACATACATGATAAATGTTGTAATGTCGTTCGCAGATCGTATCAACTTGTTGACCGTCGTATGGTAGTAGAACTTATCGACTTTATTGTTGTTGTTGCGCTCTCTGATATGTGCGCAATAAATAACCATAACTTACATTGTTGACGTCTCGTAGCCCCAAGACTCGCCCGCAACTCCTGTCGCGCACTACCCGATGACCCGATGCTGAAATCCGAGGACCCGCTGTAAAAATCCAACTCCGCCGTTGACGGAGACCGGCCCGAACCGGGAACTGAGTCCCCCGAGAAAGGGGAGGAGGCACTGAATGCCGGGTTCGAGCTGGGCGTGGTTATAGCAGTGGAGCCCATTTCTAATTGTATGGTGTGGCTCCCGGAGGGCGGAGACGAAGTTTGAAGCCGACGAAGAGAAAGATTTAGAAGGGAGCGGCGAATTTTTGAAATGAAAAATTAAAAATAGGAATAATGTGTATTTAAAGTGCAGAATTAGTGCAAATTGGTCAATTGGTGTGGAAAATCACATTTTTATATGCTAAAACAGTTTCACTATACATTTTTAAGCATTATCACACGTGCAAAAGTTGTATATATAGGCAATAAAATAAAAATAAGGAAATCAAAAGGGTGAGATGAGTATGAAATTAATTACAAGGAGATTTGTCCGATTAATTAGTGGAAGTTAATACGACGTGCAATTAACACAATGCGATATCATAATCAATTTTATTCCTAATTGTACGTATGTATGTTCAACAATTAGTATGTATGTTCAACAATTATACACTCTGTATTTGTAATTTAATTTTATTTTATTTTTGTTGTAGTGTCTAAAAATTGTGCGAATTTTAAATGTGAAAATCCAAATGTTAAATAATCGTGCAAAGAAAGCGTGCTATGCGCAAATGTGATGATCGACATTGCGAATGTGTATGTTGTTAAAATTGAATTTAATTCTAATTAATTCGGATTGTGCTGCCACATAAGCGACATGTGTCAGTCACGTCAGTTTTTCGACGAAAATTGATCGAAAATGACTAAATTTGATTTTTGAAAAAAAAAAGACTTACATAAGATAGACCTAACTTACGAGACCAAATGTGATATTATCTTTTATTTTATTTAGAACAAATATATACAATTAATTAAGAAACATTTTATAAACTTAAATTTAATTGATCCAACATTTGCTAGTTGGTTTTTCATCTAAACTGGCTGGAATAATACATTGAAGTGAAATATAGTCAATCATTTTATGTTAAAAACAAAGGGCATTTGGAAAATCACCTTTAGAAACCTTTTAAATCAAGTTGTTTGAAATTTGAATGCAGTGAAAGATTGTTCCTACTTCAAACTACAAAAGTATGCAGAGTAATTTTTTAAACCATCAATTTGTTTTGCATATATCTTTCCATTTAAAATACAAGTAAATAAACATACACAAGTCATAATATTTTGTACACATCATATATACATAAAAAGTAAACATACATAATGATACCTTGAACCCCATAAACAACCAACAATCACAAAGATATTAAACCAAAAAAAAAAAAAAACTTAGCAGATTGGAAAACCTTCAAGACACTTCAACAATGGATCAACAATCAGTCCCTTGCTCATAGCCTCGAAAACCTTCTCGCATTCCTCACCCGGTGGTGTTTGAGCTCGTGGGTCAAGTGGTCGGTGAACTCGGGCTTTTCGTTCATGACCTCAGCGAAAATAGCCGACACGGCCACGGATAACACGGAGAGAATGTTTGCTTCGTAAAGGGCGATGGCGGCCAATCTCGACCCGACAGCTGTCCCGTTGACCAGCGCGAGGCCTTCTTTCGGTTGCAGCTCGAAGAACCCATCGTCGACGCCGGCGAGTTTGAGGCTTCGTCGGCGGTGAGGCTCTCGCCGTTCGGGCCCACAGCTTTGAATTTGGGCCGGCCCGTTAAGAGGCACGCGATGTAGGATATATAAGGGAACTAAGTCCCCGGAGGCGGTGATGGTCTGGCAAATCATGTAATTGTTACTTGTTCGTATAGATTGCGCAAATCATTTACGTTTCGCGCAAATCTTGTTTGTTTAATGATGCGCAAATCTTGTATGTTTAATGAATCGGTTTAATCTTGTACGTTTAATGAATCGGTTGTTTAATGAATCGGTTGAATCGGTTGCTATCGCCAAATCTTGTACTTTTAATGAATCGGTTGTTTAATGAATCGGTTGAATCGGTTGCTACTTGTTCGTATTAATTGCGCAAATTAATTGAAAATTACTATACATACATGATAGCACAAAACAGACTTTTCAGACATTACACAATACGACACATCAATCTTCCATCTCCATACATGATGATGTTAAAATGTCGTTCGCAGATCGTATCAACTTGCTGACCGTACGTGGTATGGTAGTATAACTTATCGACTTTATTGTTGATGTTGCACTCTCTGATGTCGTACGTCCACTCTGCGTTCAACCTCTCTCTCATCGTTAGATTGTGACAACGGAAGCAGCGCGGAACTTATAGGGTAGGCACAACACCCTGTCCACTCTGATGCAACCGTAGCGCTCGTCCATTTCGATTCTCGGTGACATATGCGCGCAAACAACAATCGAACAAAGGAACGAATTATCAATTTGATATCTAATTAAGATGAATAAACGACTCATGAGAAGAAAATAAACGTGACATACATTTTTTCCTTTGGTAGTTTGTCATTGGTACAAAATGTTGCCTTTGTCTTGTACAATGAATTCTCAGATTCGAAAAACTAATTTTATTTAATTTTCATAATTCCATATTTTAATACAAGTGTAGCTAATAATCAATATAAATTCTGCTATTTTTTCACATTAAAATTCGACAATTAATATTCGATAATCAATTAACACATTACTGGCTTTTTGTGTCATCTTCTAATTTAAATACTACTCTATTTGGCAATTTTTTCCTACTCATCGTTTTTTCCATTTCCTCTCATCCCCTGTAATCGAAGATGTCGGAGCTCCTGATTTCGGACTCTAATGCCCTGCCCCAAGACCCGCCCGCGACTCCCGTCGCGCTACCCGACGACCCGCTGCTCAAATCCGAGGACCCGTTCTAAAAATCCGACTCCGCCGTCGACTGGCCCGAACCGGGAACAGAGTCCCCCGAGAAAGAGGAGGCGCCGAATGTCGGGTTCGAGTCAGGCGAAGCCCATTTTGATGTTGCGCCCCGGAGAGGAATCAGTGGAGGCGGCGGCGGCGGCGAGGTCGGCCGACAGGAGGATTTGAGAAGAGAGGGAGATTTGGAGGAGAGCGCGGATTTTGGAAAAAAAAATAGGGTTAGGAACGTGTATTTAAAGTGAAGAATAAGAGCAAATTTGTCTATTTGTGTAAAAAAAAATTCTATATGCTAAAAAAACAGTTTAACTATATGCTTTAATACATTTTTAAGCATGTATATATAGGCAACAAAATGAAAATAAGGAAATCAAAAAATGAAAAAATGAAAAAAAGGAAATCAAAAGGATGAAATGAGTACGAAATTAATTAAAGGGGATTTGTCCGATTAATTAGTTGAAGTTAATCCGACGTGCAATCCGATATCATAATCAATTTTATTCCTAATTGTAATTCAATTTTAATATATTTTTGTTGTGGTGTTTACACATTGTGCAACTTTAAAATGTGAAAATCCAAATGTTAAATAACCGTGCAAAGGAATCGCGCTATTTGCAAAGGACTTTCAAATATGAAAATCCAAATTTTAAATAATCTTGCAAAGGAAGCGCGATATGTGCAAAGGAAACGTTGTGATGATCGACATTGCGAATGTCTACGTTGTTGAAAATGAATTTAATTCTAATTAATCCAGATTGTGATGCCACGTAAGCGACATGTGTCAGCCACGGACAAAAATTGATCAAAAAAGACTAGATTTGATTTTTGAAAAAAAAAACTAAATCGTGGGACAACTTTAACTTACGAGACCAAATGTGATATTATCTCTTATTTTATTTAAAACAAAAACATAAAATTAATTAAGAAACATTTTATAAACTTAAATTTAATTGATCCAACATTTGCTAGTTGATTTTGCATCTAAAGTGGCCGGAATAATAAATACAGTGAAACATTTTATGTTCAAAACAAAGGGCATTTTGAAAATCACCTTTAGAAACGTTTAAATCAAGTATTTTGAAATTTGAATGTAGTGAAAGATTGTTCCTACTTCAAACTACAAAAGTATGGAGAGTAATTATTTAAACCATCAATTTATTTTTGCAATCTTTAATTTTAAAATACAAGTAAATACACATACACAAGTCATAATATTTTTTTACACATCACATTTACATAAAAATTACACATACATAATGATACCTTAAACACCATAAACAACAAACAATCACAAAGATATTAAACCTCCAAAAAACACTTAGCAAATTGGAAGAGGTTCACCATTCCAACCTTCAAGACACTTCAACAATGGATCAACAATCCGCCCCTTGCTCATAGCCTCGAAAACCTTCTCGCATTCCTCTCCCGGCGAAACAACTCTTTCCCCCGTCAAGTACTCTGCCCCCAATTCCTCCCTTATAAATTTATACAAAGGATATGATCGGCATTCCTTGATCCGATTCCCTATCACCGGGTTTCCACTCTCCACAGCGACTCTCGCAGTCTCCACCTCTTTAGGCAAAACGGAATTCAACTCGTCCTCAAAAGCTCGAATCTTCCGAAAAATGGATGTCCCATCGTTCTTTTCATTCTCCCCATTACTCAAAGCGTGCTCCACAAGGACTTGCCTCAACTTCTGCATCAACGGGTAATTCTCACTGCATGGGTCGTCGATATATGCAAAAACATACTCTCGGTCGACTACTTGGAGCAAATCCTTCTCGCAGAATCTCGACGGGTGGAGCTCCCCATCGGGCCCCACTGTCAAATTCTTCTTGCAGACTTGGCCGACAGTGTTCTTCACCGAGAGTCTCAAGTTTTCCTCCAAGTGCCTCAAGTCGACAGCCTGGCAGAGCGCGATCAAATACGTGGACAACATCAGCTTCAAAATATCAATTGCCTCGACAGTTTTCCTCGAGGAGATTAAGCCGAGAGAGTTCACATCCTGATTATGCTGCTCGGCGCTTTGCACGTGGTTAGTGACTGGGTTAGCTAAGAATTGGAGCTCGGAGCAATAAGAAGCCATGGCGATTTCCGATCCCTTGAACCCATAGTCCAAGCTCGGGTTTCTCCCACCAGATAGATTAGACGGAAGCCCGTTGTTGTAAAAATCGTTCACTAGCTCAGAAAATTGGGCGAACATTAATTTCCCAATCGATGCGATAGCCAATCGCGTGTTGTCCATGGAAACTCCAATCGGAGTGCCTTGGAAATTACCGCCGTGTATTGCCTTGTTTCTCGAGACGTCGATCAAAGGGTTGTCGTTAACCGAATTGATCTCACGTTCGATCATTTTTGTGGCTGTGCGGATGACTTCAATCTGCGGGCCCAGCCATTGGGGCGAAGTCCGTAAGGCGTATCGATCTTGCTTCGGTTTTTGTAATGGGTCCGTCTCGTGTAGCTTCTGAGCAGCTTTCACATACGAGCTTCCGTCGAGGATGTGTTCCATTATGGCGGCTGCCTCGATTTGGCCCGGATGGTGTTTGAGCTTGTGGGTCAAATGATCGGTGAATTCGGGCTTTCCGTTCATGACCTCAGCGAAAATAGCCGACATGACCTCAGATCAATCCTCAACCAACCCCCTGCGGCGATCGCCGCCACCTGCGATATCGTCAGGCTCGCCCCGCCGAGCTTCACCGCCGGCTTCCTGAACTCCCCGACCATCCGCTTCACCTCGTCGAGGTGGCTCCCCTTCAGCGCCGCCGCAGCCGCCGCCCAGTTCAGGGGATCCCCGCCGCTCTTCTCCTCCACGCAGAACCCGTTTTCCATGACCGGAAGGTGTTCGAGGAAATGCCGGTGAGAACAAAAAAAAAACTGTTGTGTTAATTTATTGGTCGGGTTTTTTGGAGGGATCTTGAAATGCAGTTGGTAAGGTGCGTGGCTTTAAATAGGGGTGGAGCGGTGGGAAAATGACGACGAGGGTGATGATGAAGATAGATACAGCAATGCTTGTACGTATAGATATATAATAATGGGTAGGTGGCTTAAAGCATCAGGATGAAGACTGTGGAGGACGAATGAAATCGTCCGCGAAAATCAAACTCGAGGGGAGGGGGTTGGTTGAGGATTGATCTGAGCCGTTGATGGGGGACAATCGACGGTGGGGACTTGCGGGCGTAGGTGTGGCTCTCTTCTTTGACGCATATACCTTTTTTTTATATTGCGTGGGGTTGGTGGGAAATTATTTTGGTATTTATTTGCAAGGGTAGTTTTGTCATATCAGCCCCTTAGTTATGTAAATCTCGTAAAATTACGTTCAAACAAATTTCAAAGCAAAAAGAAAAAATAAGTGTGAAATTTGCGTTTTGTTTGACTACATTCAAATTGACATACGAAACTTTGACTAAAGACACTTGAGAGAAAAGTCAATAAATAATTATTTTTACTGCCAAAACTAATTTTTATCGGTATATTTTCAATTAACTTTTATAAATTTTATTTGCAACTATTTTTAATAGATACATAGTATATTTTTTAAGATTCGAATTTCACACACACACACATATATATATATATATATATATATATATATATATATATATATATATATATATATATATATATATATATATGATAAAATAATCATGTTGCCAAAGAAAATTGATAATATTATACATTAATTTAATTAAATAATTTTATGTTGTTGTGTTTGAATTAATTTTTAGTTACTTCTTTTTATTAGTGCTATTAGGACATGTTCTTTTGAACTTAATTTCAGTTCAGTTCAGATCGTTTAAGTTCAAATGTTTCAGTTCAATTAGTTTCAAAATAAATTAAAATAAAATAAACATATAAAATCTATTTTCAGTCCAAAAGAACAAGTTCTTAGTTTAATTAAATAATTTTATGTTGTTGTGTTTGAATTAATTTAATGTTTTTGTATTTGAGTTACTTCTTTTCTTTTTATTAGTGTGTTTTATAAAAAACATGCACATTTTTTTGTAATTTAAAAAAAATGTTTATATTGTAGATATTTTTAGCTTTAAAAAAATACGCACATTTGTTTTGTAATTAAAAAAAAAATGTTTATATTGTGGATATTTTTGGAATGGAAGTGTATAAATATAGTATGAGAATTTGAATTTCTTGATAAATTTAAATATTATTCATCTACTATATATATTTTGTGATATTACTTTGATCGTAATTGCTATAATTAAAACACGTTGCTATAATTAAAATGAACTTGTTGTATGAGGCTTCTGCTACTTTTCTAGCAACAGCAAAACGAATTTCTTGGCAGCATTAGTACATCCCTCATTTCTTCACCCAATTCAGGCCCTAAATTAGTTTGAATTTCTATATTATATATATATATATATATATATATATAAATAATATAGAAATTACACCTACAATACTATTTTGGTAGATTAATATTATATTATAAATTTTATAATCTTTTATAATTGGTAATCTAAAATATTATTTTTGTAATCCACATATAAATACTTTATAAAGATGAAATTAAAAAATCTCAAGTATTCAATTATTATTTACATATATATATTTATACAAAATAAAAACATATGTGGAGCATTAAAATAATACTTTACTTCATATATAATTTATTTATTTTTATATGTATAAGTAAATAATAATTGAACAATTAAGATTTTTAATTATTTCATCTTTATATAATATTTAAATGTGGAGTACAAAAATAATAATTTATATTTTTTATTTTTAATTTATTCATTTATATTATGGATTAAGGAAGTATCAGTAAAAAAGTTTCTAAAAAAATAAAGAAGATTTTGGATAAGTTAGATTTTTTAAAGTTTCATTTGAATTAAAAATAAGTATAGTTTATATAAATTTATTACATTATATAAATTTACATTATATAAAGTACTCCATATAGTTATTACACTATTTTATAATAAAGTAGTTAATTGAAAAAATAATAATATAAAAATAAATAAATTTGAATAAAGAGAATAAAAAATTTCACAATGATAAACTCTCAATCACGTAATGTTTCCATAAAAAAATGATAAACCCCCAATTATATAATGTTTACATCAAAATTATACTTTGATTAAATATATATATATATATATATATATATATATATATATATATATAATTTTTATGTTAAACAATTGTTTGTTGGCTCGTGATTATTGTGATGATTTGAATAGTTATTATTTGTTTTTAATTTAGGTATATTTAAGATTAACTGTAGTTTAGTTTATTAATTTACATTTTAAACACTATAAAATAAACTTTTAAATTAAATGTAAATTGTAATTTTTTTATTAATTAGGGTATTATAAATTTTATAATTATAAAAAAAGTAAAATAATTATTAAATTATTATTGACGGTTATTAAATAACTACCATCTTATAATAAAAATAATAATTTTAGAATATTACACAAATTTATAATTAAAAAAATTAATACCCTAAATTATATAAAAACTTTTTAAATTATCCTTTAAAAAAATCACTCTTCAATTTATTCATTACACAACATATAACGAGTTAATGACCAAATTGAGATATCTAATCCAAACATATTGTGCCACCTAATTTATTTAATAATCATAATTTTGTTAAACTTTATTTTTATGTATATTATAGAATTCTTAATAGAGTAATAATCATAATTTTTAAACCGAAATGTGACCAAATTTTATTTAATTTCATACTATTATCAAATTTGATAAAAATATTTTAATTGACATAAATTTAGAAGTAGACGAATTATAGAAGTAGAATAATTTTTTTTTAATGTAGTAATATTTTTGGCAAAAAATAATTAAATTGATTAATTTAAAATTTAAAACAACTCTTTTCTATTTAATATACAAATTGATTTGATATTTTTCAGATTAAATATTGTTTTACGTTTTTCAATGTTAATTTATAATATTTTTTTTTCTAAATTATTCTCCTACATTAATTAAAAATAATTTTAATAATTATAATTTTAATATTAATGTAAAATTTCAAAATCATTAATGAAAGGTAAAATAGAATATAATTTTTTTTATCCAAAGCATTTGTCCATTTGTTGGGTTTGAAAAGCAATTCCGCTGATTCAAACCGCTGAATCCTTATTTGTTGGAAATCATGGGGTCATTGTGCAATTATCGATAAATGAAGGGTTACTATATAACATCTGTAAACTAAAAGACGAAATCTGAATTTCCCGAATTGTTTCCTCGGTTTAAACCGGATTCCAACAGCAAGCCCTAAATCAATTTCTTCTTCCGCGATTCAACGGCGGATTAAGGCGTCCGACTTGGATGGAGGATCGAAGGCGACCGGAGATCGGAGTCGCGATGAAATGGGTGGCGCAGCTCGGTTCAGGCAGAGGGACGACGGGGCTTACTCAAGGGGGTCGACGATACTGCAAGTGAGTACTATCCCTAAATGTAATAGTAATGAAGTTGATGAAATGTTAATGCACTGTAGTATATTGAAAAAGTCTGAAGATTTCATTAACACTATTAATGGCAATGGGAGGGATAGGAAATGGGAGGGACATGAGTTGGACATTTGAGAGTCGCTCGGGTTGGTCCGGTTTTTGCCGATTAGAAATTCAGATAATGTCAAAATCACCATTGGCGTGCAAGTCATATAACATTAATATAGTAGGAGTATATAATAGTCCATATTCAAACCTTCCTCACGGTTTACCAAGTCCAACCCCATGGGGGCAACATAGGTATATTCTCTCATACCAAAACAACTCATTTCTTGCCACGTGTCAGTTGCCATGTTCTTGGATTTTGTCAGCATATATCATTAACTCTCCAATCAAAAATAATTGAAATCTTCGCATTTTTGGCTTATACGTGTGACGCGTAAATAAATTCTTGATTTTGATCACGTTTTGGATGATCAAAGAAGAATGGATTTTATGGATGGTTTTTTGGGAGTCACAGGGTTTGGCATCGGGATCCCGATAGGGCTATTTCTGGGATTCTTCATCTTCATATACTTTGAACCCAGAGATGGGAAGAAGGTAAGCACATACACAAATATATGCTTTGCGAAAATGTCTTTCATATAAGTAATTCAAAACTCGTTGAATTTCATACGTACCTGTTTGCATTTAAAAATTGTAGGGAATTGTTATTAAAGCATCATCAAGCTCTATAATCGATATCGTCCCCGACCTTCCACTATGGGTGATGAGTCCAGATTACGAAAGAGTGAGTGATTTCGATTCTCCTTTTTTCTTTTCCAAATTATTTTTGAAATGAGTTGTACTTGATACTTTCTCAGGTTGATTGGGTTAACAAATTTATTGAACATACATGGCCTTACTTTGATAAGGTGATACTTTGTTCATATTTCATGATTTGTTTGCTTCATTTGATTACCATGATATATTTACATCTGTATTTTTTCAGGCAGTGTGTGGGGTCATCAGAACCTCAGCAGAAGCTACTTTTGCTGAGTACATCGGCAAATTTTGGATAAAATCTATCTGTTTTGATAACCTTACATTTGGAAATTTTGCTCCAAAAATCCATGGTAAGCACATATCGCTTTTACTTGTTTGTGTAAAAATGTATCCTCAAGGGCAAAATACTTTTTAAGGTAATAGATGCAATTTTTCAAAATCTGGTGGAGTCGGGACTTGCCTATGGCCGTGAGTACCCCAGTTTCAGTGTGGAATTTGTAATATTCAATATATTGCCCAGTAATATATCTGTAATTTTGAAAGATTATATATTTGGTTAACTAGGACAATTCTCCTTGGTAATATTTGTAGGCTTAAAACCTCAAGATTCTAACGAGAATGAACTGATTCTTGATCTTGCGTTGAGATGGGCTGGAAACGCAAATATTGTCCTGGCAATCAAAATTTTATCTCTACAATTTACTGTGCAGGTTAGAATTTATTCTCAAGGCTTAGACCACAAAGTAATCGTATATTTTTATCAAAAAATAAATAAATCTGAAGAATATAATTAAATATTGTTTTAAGGCCAGATGGTAGACATTCAAATTTCGGTACCTACAAGGTTAGTACTGAGACCTTTTGTTCCCACATTCCCATGTTTTTCAAGCATTGGAATTTCTTTGATGAAGAAGGTAAAAACATTTTTGTTATTTCATTTTACGCACAATTTTGTTAAATTTAATAGTAAATTGATGAGTAGCTTATTGCAAGATTGCAGCCAAAGATAGATTTCGGGCTACGAGTTTTCGGAGCTGATATTATGTCAATACCTGGCCTGTACCACTTTGTTCAGGTAGTAATTACATGAATATTGAATAACACGTGCACTGTTAGGACATCATCTTGCATGTGGTCTATCTAATCGAAATATGATCCGTAATCTATCGTTTCTCGCAGGAAGTTGTAGCAAGACAAATCGCTAAGCTTTATCACTGGCCCCAAATGTACGAAATAGACATTCTCGATGATACTGTGTAAGTTCTGATATTATCCCAACTACTCAAAATCATTAATATGATTCACAAAGCAAAATAATAATAATTTTTTCTTCTTTCGACAGAGGAGCAACTAAGAAGCCTGTGGGGATATTACATGTTAAGGTTGTAAGAGCGAAAAAGCTCCTAAACATGGATTTCATAACTACATCTGACCCTTACGTTAAATTAAGCCTTAGCGGCGAAAGGCTTCCGGCGAAAAAAACTTCGGTCAAGATGAATAATTTGAACCCTGAATGGAATGAGGATTTCAAGCTGATTGTGAAAGAGCCCGAGACACAAGCTCTACAATTGCAATTGTATGATTGGGAAAAGGTTTGCTTTATTACTCGAAATTTCAGTTTATCAAAATTCATATCAAGTTTTACTGCATTAAAACTAAAAATCAAATTAGTGAGATGATAATTAAACTTATGTTTGCCTTTTTTTTCGTGTAAATAACAGGTCGGGGCTCATGATTATTTGGGAATGCAAGTTGTGCCGCTTTATATTCTCGTTCCATATGAGAAGAAAGAGTTCACTCTTGATCTGCGAAACAGCATGGATCCTAACGACCCTCATAACAAGAGGCCAAGGGGGCAAATCACAATTCATTTGAATTTCGTTCCCTTCTTAGAAGACTACAAAAGGCTTAGTGGCCCACTTAATAATATTAATACGGGAAATCAAAGAAACGAGTCCCTAAGCGGATCTGGATTGCTTCTTGTTACCATCGTGGAAGCAGAAGACGTCGAAGGCAGAATCCATAGCAGCCCTTATGCCACAGTACTTTTTAGAGGGGATAAGAGAAAAACTAAGGTGATATTTTTACCCTAATTCGAGTTTTGTTTTCAATTCATTTTTGTACATGGCCTTTAATTACCATGCAACATATCGATCGGTAGACTATCAAGAAAACTCGTCACCCTTACTGGAACGAAGAATTTCAATTTGTGTTAGACGAAGCACCTGTGAAGGACGTAATTCACATTGAAGTTATGAGCAATAGGAGACGAATGGGGTTTACGTTCAAGGTAAAGATTGGATTGGCATATATATATATATATATATATATATATATATATATATATATATATATTTTTCAACTTTCTTGTGAGTTTCATATTTATTTTTTCGGGTTTGAACGTAGGAGTCACTGGGGTACGTCGATGTTAACTTGAGCGACGTGGTACACAATGAGCATATCAATGAGAAGTACAATCTTATTAATTCGAGTTATGGGACTATACATTTGGACATAAGATGGAAAGTGATATGACCACCGTGTATATTTTTTGTACACACAATTAAGTGGTTATGGTTTTATATTGTTCATGTAAATGTGTGTTTTATTTGTTTATGTAAATGCTTTATTTTGTTCTTATAAATTCCTTGTTTTCTCAGAGAAGAATCAATCGATTGACACGAGACATAGTCGATCATGATTTTCAAACATGATCGTCTTGACGGAACTACTTGTACTGTTGTACATAACAGGTGTCAATAATCGAATTGAAAGATTGAAAAAACTACTCGACTAATTGGATGAGTTTGTAAATATGAAATGAAATGAACGAGTTTGAACTGAAGAAATTTTATATACATTATTACTCTTTCTAACTCTTAAAAACAAGACACTGTTATTTGTAAATTAAACAAAAGTAAAATTATTTACATAAAATTATTCATTGGAATTATGGTTCATTCGGAGTATGTAGCTATTTAAAATAAATAAATTAAATCAAAGTATATTTGAAATTGAGAAGCCAAACGCGGCCTCAACCTTATCTACACAGCTGCAGAAGGAGATATTTTTAATTCGTTTTCTCTATTAAACCCTTCTAAAAAATCCCCCATTTCAAGCAGAGGAAACTTCATAAACCTTATCTTCACAGTTCCAACACACAACACACTCAGTAGCAATGGCCGCTTCAATTGGTTTCCTCTCCTTCACACCACAAACCCTATCCATCCACCGATCCTCCGCCGCCGCCTCCTCCGGCTGCTCCGCCTCTTCACTCTCCACCCCATTTCCCCTTAAACCGCTGCCGAAGCAAGTCCTGTCACTTAGAATCTTCGGTAACCACGCGAACCCGAGCTCCAGGTTCTTCCGAAACGTCGCGGTTTCATCCGAGGTTGGCGAAGACGAAGGCCTTGATAATTATTCCGACGAGCGGAGCTTCTCGCCGGACCTAAAGCTCTTTGTCGGGAATCTGCCGTTCAACGTCGACAGCTCCGCGCTTGCTGGATTGTTTGAGCAGGCTGGGAATGTAGAGATGGTGGAGGTAATTTTGTTCAATGCTCAATTGCACTGTTTATTTTCCGAATGCTTTCGTCTTTGTTCAGTTTAAATTCATTATGATTCTTCATTCGTGGTTTTGAATTTGATAGTTTTACACAGCTTATTTCTGAATGATAATGCATTGAACATAATCAGGGAATTCGTATCATCGACTTACTCGTTCCCATGATAGTTAATGCAAATCCAATTGATGATTCTTGTTGCTGTAAATTGTTGAGTTAAATAGCTGATGTAAATGTCACAGGTTATCTACGACAAGATGACAGGAAGAAGTAGGGGTTTCGGTTTCGTGACTATGTCCACAATCCAGGAAGTAGAAGCTGCGGCTCAACAGTTCAATGAATATGTAAGGATTTATCACTCTGTTAGTAGATATATTCTTTTATTTTATACTTTCTATGCACTGTATTCCAACTATTTAATCAGTTATGTTTCTTACAAAAATGATAGTTATCATGCATTTTTAAAATGAGCTCATACAAATAACCAACTAAAAGAAGATCCTACATAGCTCAAGATTCTGATAATTGCATAAATGCTACCAAGTTAAAAATATATATTTATTTTCTATTTTCTGTCAAAAAATAAAAATAAATATGCATCCTCTTCGACCTTATGCTTTTTAGGGGTTAGCCTGGTGACAGCAATGAAACTCAAATGCACGAAATTATGCTTTAATGCAGGAATTTCAGGGGAGGGTCTTGAGGGTGAATTCTGGTCCCGCGCCTCCGAAGAGGGAAAGCTCTTCATACGAAGGAGGACCAAGGGGAGGGTCAAGTTCCGATAGTTCCAATAGAGTTTATGTGGGAAACCTTGCTTGGGGAGTTGACAATCTCGCGCTCGAGACCTTGTTTAGCGAGAAAGGAGATGTTAGGGAAGCAACTGTGGTTTTTGACAGAGAAACTGGCAGATCAAGGGGTTTTGGTTTTGTCACTTACAGTTCGTCTGACGATGTTAACAAAGCTATTGACGCGTTTGATGGGATGGTAATTCCTCGTCTTTATCAGTTAATATATGGCCACACATATTGATTTCTGTGTTTCTTTGCCACCTAGGGCATGTGATTATGATGTTTTGCTTTGTCATGAAGCTTTTCTAAAATAGCCACTGTCAACTTGAGACTTGCTTTTTCACAATGTAGTAAGTATCATGTTTGCCAACCAGCAGATATGGCTAAATGTCAAGACTAAAATTTAAAATATTAATGTGTTCCAAATATGTTGGAGCGAGTAAGTTTTGTTTTTCTACGGAGCTGTCAGCTTATGCCCATCACAGCCCAACAATTCAAACGCCCAAGGCATTTTGTTTATATTTTTTTTCAATATCCTTGTGCAATCTGGGAGATTAAAATAATGGACCAAATTATCGTTTTTGTCCCAATTTTATTTTTTTGGCCCAACGATCGGACTGGGGTCGACTTATTATATATATATTCTGACTTGGAGGCTGGTACTTGTCTGAATGATGCTCCTTGTTTGAACTTTTAATTGTCATGATAAAATATTTCCCTTATTGAAAATTGTTGGTGCAGGACCTCAATGGCAGGTCTATCCGAGTAAGCCGTGCTGAATCCCGTCCAAAGCGTGAATACTAATGGACTATATCATTCAAGATCTTCAAAATGGTGAATTACTCTGGAAGGTATAGCTTTTTAAGTTAGATAAATACCCCGCATATTTCTTAATTGGTTTTAAATTGCTTTGTGTATGTAAAAAGTGACTCATCTTTCTTCTCGCGAAGGAATTACATAGCACTCAAGTGAAATAAAATGATTTCAGTACCAATACTACCACTAAGGTTTAGTCTAATTACATTTTAAAAAGTGACTCATCTTTCTTCTCACTGACATTTGTTTCTCTTTCTACAAACTGCATAATCTGTGGGGTGTTTACAATAAGAGTGTCTTTGAAAGCTGGACTTTTCGTCGATAATTACGCTCCTTCCGTCTCATAATAAATGTTGTTTAGAACAATTTATGTGCCCCGAAACTTTATGACAAAATGTTGAGGGTAGTTTTAGGAATAATCACTTAAACTAACTGATCCTGCATGCCTCAATCAATCTCACTGCATATGATTATCCATCTCATAATAATATGATTTTTTTTCTCTATCAGAGATATCAGGAGTTGCAGCTACAAGGTCCTCCGGTCGGATGTCCGATATTGAATGGAAGAACTTTGTACTTGCACTCATCTCCTTCTACGTTATTCAACTCCTCTTCCGCCCACCAGATTGAATCATGGATGACTCACCAATACAGTATGCTACTATATGTATGTTGTGTGTGTGTGTCTTAGAAGTTAAATTATGTATTCATCCATCCTCCTTAAACCTATTTTGTCAGATTCTTTTTGTCTTGGTATTCGTTTATTTTAGTGGTTATGAAATGAGTATAATGTATGAATCTTAACCCTCCTTCCGAAACAATACTGATATCATTTATCAGAACTTCAATGAACTCTAGTAGTTCCTCGATCATTATGAAAGCTTTGAGAAAAAAAAAATGATTTTTCCTGTTGTAAACTTGAAGATAGAAGATAAAAAAAGTGATTCTTTGTTCCACGGTTTGTGTTGTTGGAATATGTTGCATGATATTTTTGGAGTTCGCCCTTGGTCGGAATAGGTTATGTGGTATGGCCATCGGAATTGATCATGAGCCATTATTTCTGTTTGATCACGTCCCATACTTCTCCAAAACTGAAATGCACCTGCGTTTCTTATTCTGTTTCTGGCCACCGGAAGTTCCTTCTTACTCTCTCACTGCACCTTAATGACCAAATCAAAAGCCCAATCACATTTTATTGGGCTTCTTATCAATTACAACCGTTATCAATTTGGGCTTTTATCAATTTGGTTCACGCGTCAAAACAGATTTTGATTCATTGAATAGCTGATGATTGTCGTATAATCCGTTTGAACTAAAATTGATTAATTTTTTTATAATAATAATATTATATTATTAAATATTTTTTAAAAATTATGAATATAGTATACTTTAGTTAAATTGAATCAGCCAACAGTGATATTTATATTAGTGGGTAATATATTTTTCATTTTGAACTGAATTGACTGAATTAAAGAGTAACTCGTTTTAGATTCGGAGACCCCTACACCTAGCAAAGGAATTGGAATATTGACGCATTGAATCGTGCAAGGAAAAGCGTGGTACAAACCAAGTCCAATTTTAGAAGGTTGAACTTGAAAAAGTTGACTGGATTTTCCCTCCAAATTCGGTATACAATTGTGCTTTATTACCAAGGGCGTGACACCCAAGTACATCACACTTTAAGTGTTGGAACTTTATGAGACCACACGAAGAAGATAGAAATTAGCCCATAATAAATATTTTTGTAAATATAAAAAATACCAAAATAATGTAACACGTGTCGACGCGAGGCTTCCCACAACATCATCCCAAAACACATCCTCCAACGGGAAGTCGACACCAGGACTCGTCACTTAGTACAGTGTTGTGTTGTTGATGGGCTATGCTACAAATAGACTCTCAACTCCTAACAAAAGATACAACGACTCATTTTGCTTACAAAGTCCATCAACCCACATTTTGTATACATTGCATGCACGTTCAACTATATTATTGTTCGGAACTCCATACAAAAATTCAGTTATTCGTAAATCAAAATTTCAATTACATAACAATATATAATTATTATAGGGAGGATTCTTTAAATTGGGTAAGATCTGTAAAATTGCCTGCACATTTGATACAACGTCGTTTTGGGTCGAAATGTGTTTTTGTCGTCGACTTCTACCTATAGGATAACTTATTCAATTCTCAACTGATTCGCGTTTTTTCTTGATTCGAGCGTGATTATTGTCATCTGAGCTACATCATCGATGCGTAATCACTCGATTTATTGGGTGTTATTAGGAAGAACGAGACAGTTACAGATCGATGACTCGAATTTGAGTGTTCAATTTTCTAGTTTTAGTTTATAAGTACTCGTGTTTGTGATTGATGAGCGAGTCACGATTATTTCCGGTTAAATTAATTAATTCTTAACCACACATATATGACTAGACAAAAATACAATTAAAAACAAAATAAAAAACTAATGCAAAGTATTTGGACGAGGTAAGTAGTGGGATGTGTACAACCCCAACTAGTTGGACCACATGAATTGCAGAGGCAAAGAACATGCGTTGAGCACTTGGAATTGTCATGCGCAATTGCTAACAAACATTAGTGTGTAACATGTGTACGTTCGATCAAACACAAAACACACACTCCAATCTCATTGTCGTTTTGAAGACTACTCACGAGCGTCGACTGCCTCGTTTACTATCCTATAACACCACGCCTCCACCTCCTCCGACGTCGAGGTAATATCGATATCTGTTCGACAGAGCAATCATAGCCGTACAAATTCATGTTAAGGTACAAATGCCCGATTTTGCAATTGGTGATTATGTAATTTTCCTATTGGAATGCATGGTGAAAGCAAACTCACTTTTTATGTAAAACAATTACTGGTACTAATTAATAAATGAAACATGTACCATGAAATAAGTGGGCCCGACGTATTGTTAACTAAATTTTGTTAAAAGTGTGGGCCACGCTTAGGCTTCAAAATATAATGCTATGAACCCAACTTTAAAATATGATTTGACTCAATGGGCTAGCACTGCACCACCCATCCAGCCCAGACCATTACTATAGTATAAATCACTCTCTCCTATTCTTTTTATAAGTATTTAATTTTAATTAATATTTATTAAAAAAATAAAAATGACAAAAATAATAAAAAAAAAGTGATTAATGGAAAAAAAATATGTGCATAAAATAATGAAAAATAAAATAAAATTAATGTTAATATATAATTTAAATAAAGCTAAAATAACATTTAATATGAAAATAATTAAAAAAACTAAAAATGACTTATAATATGAATAGAAAAAAGTATACAAGTACGAACCCGTTTGAACAAATTTATTTATAAAAGCTAATAAAATGTTGTTTAAGAGTTAATATGCTGTTTAAATTGTTAAACTGTTTGGATAAAATAGATATATAAACTTATAAAATGTTAATTTGTTTTTCAATTTAAGATCTTATATAAATAAAATTATCAAAAATAAATTGTTATATATAAAATAAATTATTATATTAACTAAATAATAAATTTGGAATTTATATATATATATATATATATATATAAGGTAATAATTTTAAAGATATTTTGGTCTTTTATTGTTTAAGTTATAAGAGCTTATAAATTGTTTAAAAAATAGTACTTCCTCTTACTTTTTTTTAAACGGAATTATAAGCTGTTAAACAGCTTATTATTAAATTTTTTAAGATTTTTTTTTAAAGGTTTACTAAATAAATTTTAGGAGGTTATATATATATATATATATATATATATATATATAAGGTAATAATTTTAAGGATATTGTGGTCTTTTATTGTTTAAGTTACAAGAACTTATAAGCTTTTTAAAAAATAGTACATCCTTTTTTTTAAAACAGTTTATAAGTTGTTAAACAACTTATTATTAAGTTTTATAAGATCTTTTCTTAAAAGTATACTAAACAAAATTTTAAGAGGTTATAAGCTATTAAACAGTTTATAAATTGTTTTAAAGAACTTGTAAACTTAGTGAAACAGGTTCTACCTATTACCGGTGTAATATTTTTGTGTACATTTTAAAGAATTAGTCACACTTTTTGTTAAACTTACATCACATTAAAAAAAAAAAGTATTTTAAACTATAATTTTATACAACTATCATTTATGTTCAATTTAAAAAGACATTTTTGTCAATTTTTTTATTTGATCATTTTTATTTATTTATTCTTGTTTGCTAAAAAAAGTACAATATAATAATCAAATGTTTGATGGCTAATTAATTGTTCATTAGTTTTAGGGTTTGGCACAAACAATAGTTAATTACTCCCCAAAAGCCGAGCAACTTAATACCTATATTTTGAGACAAAGTAAATTGAATTTTAATTAAATAAGATTAAAAATTAACAACAACAACAATAATAATAATAATAATAATAATTCAATTAATTAGTTAAAAAATAAAATAAAAAAAAAAAATAATAATAATAATAATAATAATAAAGAGTGGATAATTGATTTTTAATTTTTGTGAATTCTCTTAAATCTGATTTATAAAGCATAAGAAGATGAATAATTGAGACATACTTACGTATGGATAATTGAAATTAAAATATCAATACCAATTGTTTTTTGTTTTTTTATTTAAATTCTAAACATTAACAATTTTATATATATACAAAATAAAATCATAGAAATTATTTATATAACTATATAATTAATTAAAATTTAAAATTAAAATATAAATAAGTTAATCTAATAATTATAAATAATATTCTAAAATTTTAAAACTATCAAATTCTAAAATAAGTAAAAATTATATAATTTTAAAATATTATAAAACTTATAAATTATAAAATATAAATCTAGAATGTTTTAATATTAATATATATATATATATATATATATATATATATATATATATATCTAAATTTATATTTTATCTATTCACTAAAAGTTTTTTTTTTTAAATATGTTAGGATAATATATTCAGTATTCACCCTCTTTAAAATAAAATAATTAAATTACTTTTTATTTAAAATACAATTTAATCATTTTTCATTTATTTTTTAAATTTTATTAACAAGTGTATTACTTATAATTAACTTAAAAATATATTTTAGCCTTTACTTCTTTGTGAAAAAAATTAATACTTGTAAACTTGTTGAATTTAAACTTAAGTCACATTAAAAAAAATTACCTTTTTATTTTGAAATATAGTTTTATTAATTTTTTTCCAACTACGAATCATGTTGAATTTAAAATTAAATGACATTTTTATCCTTTTTTATTTGATCAAAAAATAATAACTTTTTAATCTTTTTTGGTAAAAAATTTACTACCTTTTTAGATGAGGACATTTTTTTTATATGAGGACAGTATAATAATCAAATGTTTTATGACTAATTGTTCATTAGTTTTAGGGTTTTTACAAGACTAATTAATTACTCCCCACAAGTTGGGGATACTCTTTTCTATAATACAGTATATATCATGAACCTATTTTGAGACATAAGGAAAGTAAATTGATTTTTAATTAAACAAGGTTATAAAAAGTTACAAAAACAATATTAATTTCATAGTTAAAAAAAGATAAATAATTAAAATCAATCTCAAAATAATTAATGAATACGAATAATTTCTTCATTTAGTATTAGTAGTAATAATATATGTGCATTTTGGATCTCTGATCTTGGTAACTTACGATCAAAATGTTGCTTCCACGCATAGTTTAATTGATCGGTCTAGACCGTTTCATCAAACAAAACGCTCCATGCGCGCGATCAGAGTTGATCAGATCATCATTTACTTCAAATTATAAATATTTATAGAAAGTGAACACTTTAATTATTATGCATATATATACATACATATATGGAAGATATATATGGGATTGGGGACAACATGGTTGGGCAAGTGTTCATGGGTTATGGCAATGGATAAAAAAAATAAAGATGTTTCCTATGAATAAAACAGAGTTGTCCCTTATTATAGGCCATGGGGGCACAAGGGTGAAAGCCAGCCACAACCATAACCCACATGTTTCTTTTTTCTCTCATAACTTAATTAATTACTAGCTATCTCCATAGTTCGTTTTACATAAGTCATACTAATTTATGGTCACACATATTAAAAAATATTTTTAATTTTGATTTTTTTTATATTAAAAAGTACTAGTACTAGTTAAAAATTTAATAATATTTTTTAACTTGAATAAAATTAGATGTGATAATATTTATTTGAGAAAAATGTGGGTATATTAATTACTACTCATTTTAATTTTTTTTAATAATCACACTTTCTTTGTAATTTACAACACTTTTTTTGTAATTTATAAAAGGAGTGAGTATTGATTAAAATAATATTAATTTCTGCACAATCTATATATATATGGTAACAAAAAAATTGGTATTTTATATTCTTACCCATAATACATGCCCATATTGTGTGTGTGAATTATACTGTATATAGAAAACTAACACGCATGCTAATATACAAAGAAGACTCCCATGTCACTCTGTCCTATTTAAGCTTTCACAGTGCAGATGAAAAGGTATTAATCTTTAAATTAATACAATCCCAATGTTTTTTTTTATAATTGATTTATTATTACTTTTTATTGATTTATCCGACAAGAACGCAACGCCGGTGTCTGAGAGGAGCCCTCGAAAACATTCACTACAAGAATTTTTGATAAAATTTTGAATGTGTTGCCTAGGTTTTCATTTCCCTAGCTAGTTGTGATCTGATGGATTGATCGAACTGGATTGTTTCTCGGACGAATTTTTCTTTATTTATGCAATTGATCATTTTAACCAAAATAATACTATACATTTATGCATATGAAAAATAACATATAGAGTTGAAAGAAAATATAGTTTGATGTAGGCCTACCCAACCTAGCTAAAGATAGTAGAGCTACTACAATATGTAAATTATGTAGATGTAATTAGAGCATGTACAATGGTTACTCAGTTCATACCAATTAATTATTTTTAATTTTTTTTAATTAATTTAATTAATAAATGAACTGAACTATTTAATCATTTACATTGGTTTTTCGGTTTGAACTCATTTTATGAGTCCACTACTTTTTAATATTAATAATAAAAATTGCAACTTTAATTAAAACTTTACTTGCCAACATAATTATTTTTAATTTTTTTTAATTAATTTAATTAATAAATGAACTGAACTATTTAATCATTTACATTGGTTTTTCGGTTTGAACTCATTTTATGAGTCCACTACTTTTTAATATTAATAATAAAAATTGCAACTTTAATTAAAACTTTACTTGCCAACATGGAGAGTGTGATACACTTTCTTGTGGCAGACCAATTAACTAAGGACATGTGTCAATATTTGTAAAAAATAAATAAAAAAGTTGAGTTCATACCTTTGAACTCGGTTCATTTCAGAATTTGCAGTAGAGTGGGCCATATGAATAAATTAAACTGAACTCACTCTTGCAATGGTTACCGTTCAAATAAATGAGTTCAAACTCAAAAAAATTGGTACCATTGTACATGCTCTTAGTGACCAAATGTAATAAAGTTATGATTAATTAATTATACAATTAGTGATAATACTTAATTAATTAGCCATAAAAACATTATTAGGTATTGATTACCCTAACCTACTAGATAATAATTTGAAGAGCCTTATATATATAATAAATATTTATAGTACCATACATACATACATACATACATACATACACGTTAATTCCGTTAATTCCATTTCAGAGAAACAAATCAAAACAACTTCCTTCTTAAAATACAATTTTTTTTTTTATTTCCGAGTGATATGAAGTGGTCCACATGCACGTGCCGGTCACGAGGCAATAAGTTGCCGTGTTATTTTTCCCCCGCACGAGGACGAGGGAACGCAGCTACACTATAAAACAAAGCCCACCCCCAAAATCAATTTCATGCTTCTCTACACTTGTACCCTCTCTCCCTCTCTCTCTAGAATATACGTACAACCCTATTAAAGCACAACTGGAATCTTTACGTACAACACTAAAATATAAATATAAAAAAATGGAGAGAGAGGGTATTGAAGTAATTTCATCAAAATTCAAGAGGGTGTGTGTGTTCTGTGGGAGCAGCCAAGGCAACAAAACTACCTATCAAGAAGCTGCAATTCAACTAGGCAAAGTCTTGGTAACTTTTATTATTATTATTATTTAAATTTTATTTATATTTTATATTAAAATTATATAATATTAATTTAATTATTTTTATTCGATTTGAAGGTTTCGAAGAACATTGATTTGGTGTATGGAGGAGGAAGCATAGGTCTGATGGGTTCGATCTCGCAAGCAGTTCACGACGGTGGTCGACATGTTATTGGGTGATTAATCAATTAATCCTCGATTAATTATATAATTTGTCGTACAAAATAAAATAATTTATAAATTGTCCGATTTATCCCCTGCGCAGGGTCATTCCCAAGACGCTCATGCCCCAAGAGGTACCGTATATTTTCTTGTGGTCGGAAAATTCGATGCAATATCGAAATTGGTTTAATATATCGATAAATCTTTGATACAATATGCACTTAATATTTTTTGCGTAATTTGTTTTCAGTTAACCGGAATAACGGTAGGGGAAGTGAAAGCAGTAGCTGATATGCACCAAAGAAAAGCTGAGATGGCTAAGCACTCCGATGCTTTTATTGCTTTACCAGGTTCATTTTTATATACTATTATAATCATATATCACATTTTATTTTATATTGTTTTGTTTACTATATAAATATATATAATAAATTAATAATAGTAATAAATCATGCTATCATATTATTTTTTAAAAAGGAAAATTGCAGATGAATCACGCCTCTCATTTAATAATGGATAAGATTTAATTTATATTTTATATAAACTATTTTGAGATATATATGTAAAAAACCATGGCCCCATATTTTAAAAAAAAAATTATATAAAAGAATAAAGTTTTACCAATCATATTGAATTTTATGTTACTACTATATAGTGTATATCATGTCATATTATCACGTAAATGCATTTTTCTTCGTTTCATCACAATTTTTACCGTTTACTTTTTAAGTTTTGTTATAAATTTTACCTTTTAAAAAAAATATAATACTCGTACGTAACTTTTTTTTGTCCTGTAAAAAATGTTATACTTTTTTATTTATGATAGTAGTATTATTCTTTCTATCTCATTCAAGGAACGTAGAGAGTACAATTAACTGAAATAATTAGCTAATTTTGAGTGTGTGCGTAGGTGGTTATGGAACTCTCGAGGAATTACTTGAAGTCATAACTTGGGCTCAACTCGGCATCCATGATAAGCCAGTAATAATTTTTATTTTATTTATTTATTTATTTTATTATTGTTATTATTTTATTAATAATAAATAAATAAATAAAAATGGCAGGTGGGGTTGCTTAATGTGGAAGGATATTATAACTCGTTACTATCGTTTATCGACAAGGCTGTCGAGGAAGGCTTCATTAATCCGACTGCTCGCCACATCATCGTATCGGCTCCCACGCCCAAGGAACTCGTCAGGAAAATGGAGGTCCGTTGAACTTACCCAAAATACCCTTCCTCTTTCACTTACTTGCCATAATAATAATATCGGAGGGTATTTTTGTAATTTTACAGGAATACGTGCCACGTCACGAGAGAGTCGCCTCAAAGCTCAGCTGGGAAATGGAGCAGCTTGAATATTCCCACAAATACGATATTTCCAGATGATCATTATTGTTATGAAAATGGAGAAGCTGACGTGGATTTTAGTTTTAATTTTATGATATTATTATTTGATTTTATTTTGTTTTGTTTGAGGAGGGCTTGGGTTTGATTGGAGACAATATTTAATGTACATGTATCTGGAAAATGAAATCCGATATTATATATATAAAATATTTCCCTTTTTCTCATTAATTTTTTTACTGTTTAATACTCCATAAAACGAGACTTTAGAGTTTAGAGTATCTTTAGTGTATTTCGATTTCCTAATTACAAATTTGTGCTACACAACACTGTGATCAACATATCACACTCACACATCAAAAATAAATTAACTTAAAAATTTATAAATACCATTAAATATATTTCATTTGTCATTGACTGATTGACGGAACAGGATTAACCGAAAACAACCAACAATTGACTTATTGTGGTCTCCTATTCCAACTAAGGAATTATTTGTAACTTTCAAAACATAAATAAATATTATTAAATGCCCAATAAATAAAATTATTTTCTACTAATAATTAAGTTAATTTCCTCAATTATGTTTAGGATTGTGTGAACATGTAATGTAACAAAGTTGGATGAAGGTGCATGGTCTTCATCGTGCTGGTTTTGTAATAATGACTCCAAATTTCATGCACCCTCTCAAATGAAAATTTGAGAGGAAAAAAAAAAAAAACAACACAAAAGGGACCGTTTGTGTTGCCAAACATGTCACAACTAACCTCTATTTTCATGGTGCTTCTACATATGTTAGTTCACATTCCACCAACCGTGCCCAAAAAACAACTCATAAGAAAAAGAGGTTACATTCGAGTAACTATATATATAATGTACTTGAAATATAACTCAAAATCGCTTGAAATTAAAACTAATAAAAGGTACGGCGGACATGATGAAGATTCGGCCCAACAATGTGACTCGCTCGTGCTAGACGTTCGAGGCATACTACAGAGAGCGTGGCTCGTTCATGCCACACGGTTTCTGGAAACGGGCACAACAATATTTGCTTCGATTTTTGAACTTCATGTGCCGTTGGCTTGGTTTGGTGACTAAGTTATTAAATTACATATTAGTTAAGAGAAGTAAAGTTATATTAAGAAAAAAATTATATTTCATAATCATATTGTTTGTCAAATATATAAATTCTGAGTATCAATAAATTAGAATCTTCTAGACACATAAACACATAACACATTGACGCAACATCTTATTGTGATTATCATACTATTTGACATAAATTCGATTTGTAGCAAGAGATAAATCAAAAACCCACATTACCAAGAGTAATAATTTTCTTTTAAGATAGTATGTTGAATTAAGGTGACGTGAAAAGTTTCGTTTATAATACGGCAAGATTTGAAATTTATCGTGTAAACTCCGATTGTTTATTGGATCATTTAAACATATCATTGAAGTTCAGTCAATAACATTTTAAAAAGCTTTTAAATTCGATTGGATTTGGGTATAATTAGTATGGTTGGACATGGAGTTGGGGACAAGATGAGTATGTGTGCTTGGGTGAAGAGGTGGACGGGCCACGTGGGCTGGACAATTTAAGACAAAATGATAGGCTGCTAACTAAATGGTCCCAGGCCCATTTCAGTTTTGATGTACTCATTTTGCCAGCAAAATAACACATGGAATTCTAGTTGTTGGATGGTCTAATCATGGGCCGGGCCAATCTTTTTTCACACAATAAAAAAATTATTTTTGTACAGAGGAAGTAAAAAAATATAAATAGAAATTTGAGAAAATAAATGAACTCTATGTGATGAAGAAGACTACAACCGACTTGGAATGGAGGAGATCTTGAGAATCAACCCAGGTAAAAAGAGAGTACAAAATGAAGCCACTCGAGCGAAAAAGATATGCACAAACTCTCTGGAGATATTATACTACTACAGTATTTGATTTGAAATTGTAGTTCACAATAAATTTGATATTGAATGTTCGATCAAATATAATCACACGTACGTAAATATTTAACATTACACTGCGCCGTATGCACGTGAAAATACTACAAAACGTGCATACTTAAAAATGTGGAGTGATACTACAATAATAAAATCTTGATTAGGGTTTAGGGGTGTGGACTGTGGAGTGATTTAAACGTGAACGTGACATTTTATTGGGCCCATATTCAATGATTTAAAGCCCATATTAATATATTTTGATTGTACTTGGAGAGCCCAAAATCAAGAGCTATCAAAAAGCCCAAACTAACGACAATTCCTTCAAAGCCCTAATTTCGTTATAGTCTTGATCACTCTTTCATCCGTATTTCTTTTAAAATCCCTCAAAAAATGTATCCTTGTTTTTCAATTATTTATGCACTATTTTTCGTAATTTTGTTTTAGAACATTAATCCAAACCTGGAGTGTTGAATTTGAAATTGTCACATTTGCAATGCCTAGCTTGCTACAACCTAAAAAAGTTAGTACACTAGCTCGCTACCCATCCAATCCAATTAATACGAAGCAATGAAGCATCTACATAATCAATAAACTTACTACATGGGGCAAAACACAAAGTCCTCTACAAGGGAACACTTCTAAGCAACAACACGAGTTTCCAGCAAAGCGTACCGATTGAGAAGCCGATCAAAAGGGTTGCTTTAGAACCCTACTTATAACCAAGGTCACCAAAAGGTCCTTGAGTTGTTGCATGACGAGTTTAATTTTCATTTTTTAGATTTTAATTTAAAAATAATTTAATATTTGAAATAAATATTATTTTTTATCAAACAGATAATAAAATAATATTCTCTTTATCTCCTATTTATACACATTTTTTTTAATTAAAAAAAACTGTGGATAAATTGTTATTACAAGAAAACACTAGCTACTCACTATTTACGACCCTCTAAATTTGTTTCACCTACTTTTATAACCTTCATCTGAATTAATCTCAATTTTTTTAACTATTAAAAATATTTATAAAATCATTACAACAATCACATAAATTCTCAAGAACAACAAAGTATTTTAATCTACAAATATTTGAAGACAACAACAAAAATAATATAGTACTCCGTACTATATTTTAGTCTAGCTTATAAATTACGAAAATAGGCAATATTTTCTTAATTTTTAGAAGTTCATATATAATATACACAAAATAAGCCGAAATTTAGTTGCCAATTTTAAAATATTAGCAATATTTTTTTAATTTTTAGAAGTTGACATATAGTATAATATATGCAAGCAGAAGTTTATTTGCTATTTTAAAATAAACAATATTTTTTTTTAATTTTTAGGAGTTGACATATATAATATACACAAAATAAACCTAAAGTTAGTTGACAATTTGAGAACATTAGCAACATTTTCTTAATTTTTAGGAGTTGGCATATAGTATAATATACACGAAATAAACCGAAATTTAATTAGTTTCCAATTTAAAATAAGCAATGTTTTCTTAATTTGTAGGAGTTATAGTATTATAAACAAAATAACCCCAAATTTAGTTTCCAATATTGACAATATTTTCTCAATTTTGAGGAGTTGACATATTATAATATACATGTAAATAAGCCGAAATTTAGTTGCAGAACATTAGCAATACTTTCTTTATTTTTAGGAGTTGACATATAGTATAATATACACGAAATAAGCAGAAATTTAGTTGCGAATTTAAAATAGGCAATATTTTCTTAATATGTAGGAGTTGGCCTATATAATACTATACACGAAATAAGCCGAAATTTAGTTGCAGAACATTCGAACAACCCCAAACATATATTTTTTTAATAAAATAAGAAACCGCCTCAACACCGTTGATAATGGAAGAAACTAGTCTTTTTTTTTTTCAGTAAAATTCTTTCTCTATTTTTTCATTTTTATTTGTGTGCATTGATTGCGTTGGCAGTAAATTAAAAAAATGTTACTTTTTAATTTTTTGATTAAAAAATAAAATTATTTTTAAGTTAAAAAATAAAATAATTGTTAATAAAATTTTAAAATTAAGTGAATAAAGTAAAGATAATAATATACTTATTGAATATGTAACATTATGTTTAAGAAGGTTTTTGAATAAAGTGTAAATTTGAGTATTTGTTTAGAATTAATAACTTGGTTTTTCTTAATTAAAAATTAAAAGTAAATACCATAATTATCTTTTTTGGTTTTTTTAAATATTTAAATTTATGTATAATAAATATATTTATTATTTATAAATGATTTTGTAAATAAAAATAATGGTGGTGATTTATTTTGCAAAATTAGAAAGATAAATTTAAAAAACATTTTAATTTGTAAAAGGAAAAATGCATGTATAATTTATAAATTAAAAATGTTGAAATCTCTCTTAAAAACGTGAATACTTTTCACTCTTTAAAATCTTTTGTAATAAAAAGATATTTTCGTGAATTTCACTTTAACAAGTTAAATTATTATTAAAAATAATAAAACTTTAAAAATTAAATAAAAATTATATTAATATTTATTTCTATTTCAATTAAATAAATTATTATTAAAAATAATAATACTTGAAAAATTATATAAAAAAATTATATAAATTTTTCTTTTAATAAATTTAATTATTTGTTATAGTAATTTTTGATATAAATAAATGAAATATATATTCATAGAGTTTTATTGCATTAAAGGTTTAAATTTTGATATAAATGAAATATATATTCATAGAATTTTCAGTAAAATTCTTTCTCTATTTTTTCATTTTTATTTGTGTGCATTAATTGCGTAAGCTCTAGAAATATTTTCTTAATTTGTAAGAGTTGACATATATAATACTATACACGAAATAAGCCGAAATTTAGTTGCAGTTGGAACAACCCCAAACATATATTTTTTTTAATAAAATAAGAAACCGCCTCAACACCGTTGATAATGGAAGAAATCAATTTTTTTTTCAGTAAAGAGCTGAACTCTATTTTTTTCATTTTTATTTGTGTGCATTGATTGCGTTGAGAGCTCTAGATGTTGCTGGAGAAATGGAGATTGCAACATGCTTGTTGTTTTGTTGTTTGTTGTTTTTTATGCTCCACATGTTAAAGCGTTTAAGTAATTAATTAATAATAAAATAATTAATTTAAGAGTTTTTTATAGTTAATTTTCATTTTATTTCTGTTTTGTTGTTTTTTATGCTCCACATGTTTAAGTGTTTTAAGTAATTAATTAATAATAAAATAATTAATTTAAGAGTTTTTTATTTTTCCATGATGTTCATGTGTTTCAGAATAATTAATTTAAGTGTTTCATATTTTTCCATGATCCTCCACATGTAGTGATTAATTAATTTTTATTTCACTTAAAAATATAGTAATTAATTAATCATCAAAAAATATGATGTTCCACATATTTAGCTCCATGTATTTAAGTGATTAATTACATAGAGAGTGTAAATTAAAAAAGAAATAACAAATTAAAAAATTTAATATGAATTACACCTATTTAATCAAAGGAGAACACTTTTTGAAAGAGAATTGTGAAACTTTTAAAATTAAATCAATAAAATTATAATTTTATTGATTGAATTTTAATTCATATACTAAGCGTACTTATAATTAATCAATATTGATATATTTTTTTTCTAAAGCTTGAATTGAGTATTTACAAAAGTAATATTTTTTAACAAATAATTTATCTTATTTTTTTTAATAATACATATCAATATTTCAACAATATCTCAATTAAATTTTAATTTTCAATTATTTATAAACAAGTAATAATTAATTATCTTAATATATAAAAATTAGATTATAAAAATAGTTTTTTAAAAAAAGTTGAGAGGGTGTGATAGCACTCCTTCTGGACCAAGTGTCTACGTCATTAAGTGACGAAAGTGATTTCCAGATTGGGATAATACGCCATTGTTGGAGGAAGCTGCTGGATGTGGCAGAGCCGGTGAAACGGTTAAAAAGGGCAACCGTTGTTGAGGCTTTCAATTTAGTCGTGAATCGAGAGTTTCAGAGCAGATTTCTACCCGAGAGACGGTGGAGCTGAGTATTGTGTGGGGGCAGCTCGTGTGAGGGCTTCGATGGGGGTAATATGGTCCCCGAGTAGTATACTCAAGACAGAGGCAAGTATTTGTGGGTGTAAAGATACCTTAGAGGCTGTGGAGGTCGAGGATTCTGGTGTGTGGCCCGGTTCGCCTTGGAAACTTCTCCCGGTAACCATTTTAAGTTGATCGAGCATTATTGTTGGTTATGTTTCTTGATACATGTTAGATGGTTCTTGATTTTTTTGATGTTTTTTAGAGCTGTTGAGTTGTTTAATGAATATAAATGAGGCGAGAATGGCCCAATGAGCGTGGAGCCAAGGAGATACGCTTAAGCCCGTGGCAAGCGGAGTTGGACGAGTCTTTCTCCCCTCCGTCTAAGAGATTGAGATCGGACCGGCAGCAGCAGCAGGGTGCTTTCAGCCGCAATCAGGGATGACTATTAAAGTTACATAACTCGGCCCGTTGAATAACTAGTTTTTTCAGTTTGAATGTGTTTGGGATGCAGTAGTAACTTTAGTATAAATTTGAGTTGAATATGTTTGGGATGCAGTAGTAACTGTGGTATAAATTTGAGTTGAATGTGTTTAGGATGCAGTAGTAACTTTGGTATAAATTTGAGTTGAATGTGTTTGGGATGCAGTAGTAACGGTACTGTGGTATAAATTTGAGTTAAATGTGTTTGAGATTCAATAGTAACTGTGGTATAAATCTGAATTTAGTGTCATATTTTGAATGTGTTTAGGATGCAGTGAATGTGTTTAGGATGCAGTAGTAGCTAGTAAATGTGGTAAAAAAATTGAACTTAGTGACATGATATGAATGCGTTTGGGATGCAGTATAGTAACTAGTAACTATGATATACAATTGAATTTAGTGTGAAGGAGGAGGTGTGTGCTGTCAAATGGTTGAAGTATATGGTTTCCCCCTTTTTTTTTTTAAATAATTACTAGTAATATAACATACATTGCCCAAAGCTTTTTAAAAAAAAAAAAATCTTGTTGTATAAATGTTTACAAATTCATATTATAAATTTTTTTATGTTAAACATTCCAAAAATATTACTATATTTTAAAATATAATTATATTATATTTTCATCTTTCTTTTTATATATTTTACTTTCACCATTTTTAATCAATATAATTAAAACAAAATTTTAATATTTGTATTGACAATTGAAAATATTTATTGATTTTTGTTTTGCGAGTTACTTCTTAACAAATAAGTTGATTTTAGTTAAAAAATTTAACATGATTATTAAATGAGTTGAGTTTTGAAATTGAATTTTTGATCTGTGTGATTACCACATAAATTGCAATAAATAGTTTATGAAGGACTCAATTGCAAAAAAAAAAAACATAAATAATTTATGAATGACTCAATTGCAAACCCAATTAGAATTGATTTGAAAGTTTCGAAAACCTAAAATCCCCAACTTTGTGGTCGATCGGGAATGGAAAACCGAGCAGCGAAAAGAAGAGAAAAAGGTGACGCCGACGACGATGAGGTTGGTTCGGACAGGATCTCCCAATTGCCTGATTCGGTATTGCTTCATATGCTCTGTTTCCTCTCGCAAAAAAAGGCAGTTTAAACCTCAGTGCTCTCCAAATCATGGCGTAACCTCGGACCCACTCGACCCGTCATCCACAGCCGCTCGGAGTGTGGTATGTATTTTCACCTGAGACGAATCGGCGCCGGTTGCGAAAATTGTTTTGACGGAAATAACGAAGCCTTCATATCCGCTCTCGACAAGACGTTTCAAAGGTACCACGATCAAAACCTTCCTGCACATGAATTGCGTTTAGAGATGTTGGAGGCTGACTCGAAATCGATTTCGGTTCTTTAAAAATGGATCCCGATATTCCTCAACCCGGACAAGCCGCCTGTGACTACGTTTCGCCTTTCGTTCGACAGGAGGGGGTATTTTAATCCGCCACCGGTGCTCTTAAATAGGGCAAAATTGATTCGATCGATGACGTATTGTTGAAAAATCTACAGAAGCTTTCCCTCTCCAGAGTCGACATTTCCGACGAGGTTCTGGTAAAGATAATTGCAGGTTGTCCTTTGCTTAAATGTGTAGCCTTCTACCTGTGTAAGGGGTTCAAAACCATCAGTATTGCAAATAAGAATCATCATCTCAACAATTTTGAGCATTTTTCTTTCGATGGAGATCCCCAGACTTCCATTGAAATCGACGCCCCAACCCTTGAAAGCATCCGCATTGTGGAATGTTCGAACTGGTATCGCAGCCACAAAAACTACTTCCCTAATCTCAAGTCTTTGTTCCTATTTCGAGTGAAACTGCCTACAGAGTCATTTGCCAACTTCACGTGCAATTTCCCCCGTCTTGAAGAGTTGACGCTTCGAAATTGCCTTGGATTTGAAGAAATCAAGCTATATAGTTGTTCGATCAAGCATTTAATTATTCATTCATGGAGTTCGATCAAGAAGGTTGATGTCGAGGTCCCAAAAATACTCTATTTTGAGTTTTTGAACAGTTATTTGCCAACTACATTTTATCTCACGACAACTTCGACGGAGTGGAAGTCCCATTTAAATTTCCGCTATTGTGTGTACGGCAACGGTAATGATGTTTTACCGATGATCCTTCAGTTATTTGAGATGGTCAAGGCATTAAGTCAATCTCAAATCTCTCTGAGTCTTTCTGAGAATTTCTATTTGAAGATAGAACACATTGGATGGGTTTTCAATGTCCCACCAGTTGTAGTGGAACACTTGAGTCTCAATATCTATATATGCTGGCCCGGTTCCCCTAGGCATTTTTTCAACGCTTTGCTTCGTATTTTTCGTCCAAGATACATTTATGGAGATCGTGTAAACCACATCGATGATGAGGAAGGCATTAAGTTTATATGGAAAACCTTGATACACGAGAGAGAAAATGCGGTATACGGATGGGATCAACATCTGGAGGAAGTGAGCATCGAAGCCTTTGACAGGTACGTAATAGCATGGCATCATGTCCAGTGGACATGTTTGCCAGAACGGTTAAATAAACAAAAGATTCGCTTTCGATTGAAATGGAGAGATTTGGCAGATTATTAAAGTTCGGCTTGATTATAGGGTAGTCGAGTTTGCAGGGTGTATAGAGTCTTAATAAGTTTTAAACACAGCTGCTACTTCTTTCATAATTATAGGTAGGGATTTGATCAGGGTCAGAAATGCAATTTGGAAATGAATTCGAACCGATTCTCTTCCAAATTGCATTGTATAGTATCAATTTTCACAATGCTATTGATGAATTACTTTCATAATTTTCACAATGAATTGAATGTACTCTTTGTATTTCGTTGAAAATTGTGCATCTTTCATTTTTTGTGGAATGTTCGAAATCGCAGCCACAACAACTACTTCCCTAATCTCAAGTCTTTGTTCCTATTTCGAGTGAAACTGCCTACAGAGTCATTTGCCAACTTCACGTGCAATTTCCCCAATCTTGAAGAGTTGACGCTTCAAAATTGCCTTGGATTTGAAGAAATCAAGCTATATAGTTGTTCGATCAAGCATTTAATTATTCATTCATTGAGTTCGGTCAAGAAGGTTGATGTCGAGGTCCCAAAAATACTCTATTTTGACTTTTTCAACAATTATTTGCCAACTACATTTTTTCTCACGACAACTTCGACGGAGTTGAAGTCGAATTTATATTTCTGCTATTGTGTGTACGGCAACTGTGACTGTGACGTTGTTCTGCCGAGGATCCTTCAGTTATTTGAGATTGTCAAGGCATTAAGTCAATCTCAATTATTTCTGACTTTTCGAGAATTTCTATTTGAAGAAAAAAACAGATTGAATGGGATTTCAATGACCCCCAGTTGTAGTGGAACAATTAAGTCTCGATATCTTGTGTCCCGATCCCCCTACACAATTTTTAAATGCTTTGCTTCTTATTTTTCGTCCAAGATACATTTATGGAGATCGCTATCGTCTAAACCACATCTACGATGAGGATGGCATTAAGATTCTATGGAAAACCCTGATACGCGAGAGAGAAAAGGCGGAATACGGATGGAATCAACATCTGAAGTCTCTGACATGTTCGCAATAGCATGGCATCATGTGCAGTGGACGTGTGTGCCGGAGTGGGTAAATAAACAAAATATTCGCTTTAGATTGAAATCGAGAGATGTGGTAGATTATTATTAAGTTCGACTTGATCATAGGTTAGTCGAGTTTACAGGATGTATAGTCTTAATAAGTTTTAAACATCTGCTATTTCTTTCATAATTATAGGTAGGGATTTGATCAGGGTCAGAAATGCAATTTGGAATTGGAAGAGAATATTGATGAATGATGAATGCTTCTATATAAGTACTTTTTATATGTCGTTACAAATTGTGCATTTTTCATTTTTTTTTTCACTTCATCTTTTGTCGCTCTATTGCCAATGAAACATTTTCTTAAATGACAAAAATAACATTCATTATAATATTTTCGCATCAACTACGTATCACTATATACACTTCTTTACTTGAGTTTTGATTTTTGAGACTCAAAAAAATTAAATTAGAATGACTAAATAGCAATAAGTAGTTTGTGAATGACTCAATTGAAAAAAAATACTCTACTTATAGGGTCTACTTATAGGGGTGTATTCGTTTAAGACTCTGTAGGATTTGTTTGGACTTTTAAAATCTAGGGGTATTCAATTCGGATTTTTAAAAGTCTATTAAAATGAAGGTATTCAATTCAGATTTTAAAAAGTCTATTAAAATCTATACGTATTCAAAACTCAATGGATTTTAAAAAATTTTAAAAGTCAAATGGATTTCTATTGATTTCATCCTAAAAATATAAAGGAAATCCATTATTTGAAATCTCTCCCAAATACATGATATTTCAACGGATTTCTATTTTAATTCACAAATTAATTATTAAAAAAATAATAAAACTTAAAAATTATATAAATAAAAATAATAAAATTAGTAAACATGAAATAGATAAAATAAAATTATTAATTAATTATTAAAAAAATAATAAAATTTTAAAAATATATAAATAAACATAATAAAGTTAAAAAAACATTAATAAATAAAGAAATCAAAATATAATACGTATATTTTTTTGTATGATATATATATATATATATCATGAATTCTATTTACATCAAAATAAAAAACGCAAGCTAATTCATTCAACGAGTATTGAGTATTGCTTGCTAATGGTATTTGAAAAATGAACAAGCTAATTCATACAACGAGTATTGCTTGCTAATGGTATATGAAAAATGATGTACGTATAACAATATGTAAATAAAAATAGGAATAATAATGTTGAATAATTATATTTTTTATTTTTAAACTAGTGCATTTTTTGTATTTTATTTTCTAAACAATTTGAATTTTTTTTAAACAATTTGGATTTCTTTATATGTAAAAGTATAATTCAAGTAAATCAATTAAAAAATGTATTTCACAATTATGTAAAGTCTATCAAAATCCGTGAAAATCAATAAGAAAAAGTCAATCAAACTCTTCATACAGTGTATTTAATCCACAAAAATCCGCGAACTTTTAAAAATCCAAAAAAATCCATTAAAATCCTTGAATACACACTCCTTAGTTTTCCAACTCTCCCCATTTCCAAACCAAAGCACTGTCGTTCTCTTCCCAATTAGAATTGATTTTAGGGTTTTCAAAGCCTAAAATTCCCAATTTGTGGTCGATCGGGAATGGAAAACGAGCATCAAAAAGAAGAGAAAAAGGCGACGGCGACGATGTAGTTGGTTCAGACAGGATCTCTCAGTTGCCAGATTCGGTATTGCTTCATATTCTCTGTTTCCTCTCGCATAAGAAGGCGGTTCAAACCTCCGTGCTCTCCAAATCATGGCGTCACCTCGGACCCACTCGACCCATCATCCACATCCGCGCGGAATGTGGTGCATATCTTCACCGGAGACAACGAATCATCGGCGCCGTTTGCGAAAAATGTTTCAACGGAAATAACGAAGCGTTCATATCCGTTCTCGACAAGACGTTTCAAAGGTACCACGATCTAAACCTTCCTGCACATGAATTGCGTCTAGAGATGTTTGAGGCTGACCCGAAATCGATTTCGGTTCTTCAAAAATGGATCCCGATATTCCTCAATCCGGATAAGCCGCCCGTGACTACATTTCGCCTTTCATTCTACATGTGGCGGTATTTCTTTCCGCCCTCGGTGCTCTTGAAAGCCGAGTCCCTCCGAGAGCTAGATTTGTTTATGTGCAGATTTGATTCGATCGATAACGTAGTGTTGAAAAATCTACAAAAGCTATACCTCTCCAGAGTCCACATTTCCGAGGATGTTCTGGAAAAGATAATCGCAGGCTGTCCTTTGCTTAAATGTGTAGTCTTCTACGAGTGTAAGGGGTTGAAAACCATCAGTATTGCAAATAAGAATCGTCATCTCAACTACTTTGAGCATTTTTCTTACAATGGATTCAGTACTAAGACTTCCGTTGAAATCGAAGCCCCAACCCTTCAAAGCATCCGCATCGTGAGGTCTTCGAATTGGTATCGCAGCCACAAAAACTACTTCCCTAATCTCAAGTCTTTGTTTCTGTGTAGAGTGAAACTGCCTACAGAGTCATTTGTCAACTTCTCGTGCAACTTCCCCCGTCTTGAAGAGTTGACGCTTCGAAGTTGCCGTGGGTTTAAGGAAATCAAGCTGTATAGTTGTTCGATCAAGCGTTTAATTATTCATTCACGGAGTTCGATCAAGAAGGTTGCTGTTGAGGTCCCAAACATACTCTATTTTGAGTTTTCCAGCTATTATTTGCCGACTACATTATTTCTCACGACAACTTCGACGGAATGGAAGTCACATTTAAAAATCCGCTATTGTGTGTACGACGACGGTGGCGATGTTTTACCGAGGATCCTTAAGTTATTTGAGATGGTCAAGGCATTAAGTCAATCTCAAATCACTCTGAGACTTTCTGAAGCTTTCAATTCGGAGATAAAACAGATTGAATGGGATTTCAATGACCACCCAGTTGTATTGGAACACTCGAGTCTCGATATCGTCAATTACTGTCCCGGTCCCCCTACACATTTTTTCAATGCTTTGCTTCGTATTTTTCGTCCAAGATATATTTATGGAGATCGTGTAAACCACATCGATGATGAGGAAGGCATTAAGTTTCTATGGAAAACCATGATACACAAGAAAGAAAAGACGGAATACGGATGGGATCAACATTTGGAGGAAGTGAGCATCGAAGCCTCTGACAGGTACGTAATAGCATGGCATCATGTCCAGTGGACGCGTTTGCCAGAACGGTTGAATAAACAAAAGATTCGCTTTCGATTGAAATGGAGAGATTTGGTAAATTATTTGAGGTCTGCTTGATCATAGGTTAGTCGAGTTTGCATATTCTTAATAAGTTTTAAACAGCAGCTACTTCTTTCTTCTTTCATAATTATAGGTAGGGATTTGATCTGGTCAGAAATGGTTCTCTTCCAAATTGCATTTCGTACCAGTATCTATTTTTTACAATGCTGATGATTAATGTTTCATAAATTATGTACTCTTTATTATCTCAGTTTAATATTGTGCATGTTTCACTTTTTGTTACTCTTTTGCCAATGAAACATTTTTTTAAATGACAAAAATAACATTAAATCGTCAAATATAATAATTAAATCGACAATATAATAATTAATTATTACATCAACTATAATTATATTTTACTATACACATTAAATATTATTTTTTCTATTTCACAAAAGTTACAATTATTTTTGTAAAATACAAAAGAAATAAATTATTTTTTGTGAAATAAAGACAGTTGTCATACTTTTCTTTGGGGGTGTTCAACAATAGTTGACACATCCCAAAAAAGGAAATAATTATTCTAACCTTTTCATTTTAATATACAATTTTATTTTACTTTATTCCATCTACTTTTTAAACTTTACTCACAACTACTTTACTTTTCACTTTTAATATATATATTTACCTTTTACTTTTCAATTAAAAAATACAAAAATAACAATTTTCTTAAACTCTGTGTTCAGAAAAATATGACATCTATTATATTTTTAATACTCATTTGCACGGGCCAGAGGAACTATATTCTTCAGAAATTCTAGTAGTTAAAATATGGGGAAAAATGGCAATAAGGCCATTTTTCAACATTTTTTGACCAATAAGGCCAATTTCTAATTTTCGTGTCAATTAGGCCTTTTTGTGTCAATTAGGCCAAAATAATATACCTAGAAAGACGAAAATACCCCCAACCTATTCTACCCACAAACTCCGCCCCGCCCCACCCCAATCCACCAAGCAGCAGCAGAGGAAGCGCAGGGGGAGGGACACCGCCGCCGCCGCCCCTGCGAATGCCGCCGTTCTCGGATATGTCGAAGACGACAATGATCGTATCATCAGCACCTACTTCACATTTTCCCTAAACCAATACGAAACACACACACGCACACAGTACCTCACTTGCTACCGCGGCGCCGAAAAAAATGTTGTCGCTCCGGTCAGTATTCCGCCTGCTGTGCATCGTCCTGCTTTGCTCATCGACGACTTTAGTTTCCGGTCAGCGTCCTAGAACCGGTCGAAGGAGAAGACAGACGCTTTCCGGTAAGCATCCGTCTCTAAATTATCGCCGCCTTTTATCGTTTCCTTCGTATACTCGGTTGATAAAATTTGGGGGAAATTATATTCTCAGAATATTCTCGAATGCTTCGTCTACAATTAATTTTCCGTGAGAAAAACAAAATTCTCAAAATATAGAAAACCTTTGAATTTCTATATGCAGTTAGTGCACCTTTCGTAGTAGCACAATCTGGATTCTCAGGAGTGTTCCCTGGATCCCGAGCGCTGGGCAACGTGCCACTCGTCCTGACTCGAGATTTACTGCGTTTGGCAGCGGTTCCTTTTGGTCGACAGCAAGAACTCCTCACCGAATGCGAAGGCGTAAATCAGATCGAGTAGTTGTAGAGGGAATGTGAATGAGCGCAAAGTGTTTGATAAAAGGCCTAAACCAGAGTACATGAGGAATAGGAGCAAACGAAAATGGAGAGCAGACTCTGAGCCGAGACGTCTTTCGACTTGGACGTCAATTCGAGATATATCACACTTTGCGATTAAATTCGATTTTTGTTTTTCATGTTTCAGGTGCAGGACTTTATAGCCATTTCAAAAAATGCCTATGTTAGGGATCAAGTGCTCATCATGGAGAAAGCCATTCTAACTGACCAGCACAGGGTACAACCCTTCGAAGCTCTCGGCTTCAGCAGTGTACGCCGCGCGTTGTACTCTTAAGAAGAGCCCTCTGAGGACTGAAACTGTCGAGCACTATACCGCTGCGCGTTGTACTCTTAATTAGATTCGTACTACCATGATTTAGGCGTTTGTGTTCATGTTATCAGAACCGTCTTTAGAAACAAGATGTACAGTGTGTTTTAATATTGTACATGTGAATGATACTCAGTGTTTTTTGATGATATTCAGTGTGTTCCGGTCGCACTCAGTGTATTTTTTAATCAAACAGTGTATTCCTGTGACATTTAGTGTTTTTCATTCCTATTTAGTGTCTTTCAATCCTGTTCAGTGTATTTTTTAATCAATTAGTGTATTCGTGTGACATTCAGTGTGTTTTTATGACATTCAGTGTGTTTTTATGACATTCAGTGTTAAAATATGACATTCAGTGTTAAAATATGTCATTCAGTGTGTTAAAATATGACATTCAGTATGTTCAGTGTTAAAATATGACATTCAGTGTTAAAATATGTCATTCAGTGTTAAAATATGACATTCAGTATGTTCAGTGTTAAAATATGGCATTCAGTATTAAAATATGACATTCAGTATGTTCAGTGTTAAAATATGTCATTCAGTGTTAAAATATGACATTCAGTGTTAAAATATGACATTCGGTATGTTCAGTGTTAAAATATGTCATTCAGTGTTAAAATATGACATTCAGTATGTTGTTACTCAGTGTAATTTTATAACATTCAGTGTGAAAATCTGGCATTCAGTGTTATTATGCTTCAGTGTAAAAATGGGGCATTCAGTGTTAAACTATGACATTCAGTGTAGTGTGTTTTAATGACATTCAGTGTTAAAATATGACATTCAGTGTTAATTAAAGAAAATTTATTTAACAAAATGTATCACATGACAATTTCGATTACAAAACATTGCAGCAAATAAAACATTCATACATGAAATATAATAAATACATAAACGTCGGTACTCCGCCTGATGATCAAGATCAAAATCATGGGAATGTAATAGGATGAGGCAGATCCCCACTCCTAACTTCAGGCCCTGCAAACATTAGAACCAAATAGATATCGTCACTCAGAAAGAATCACCTTCAAAGTTAAATAAGAGTTAAGTTGTGAAACCTCACAGGTATTTACTGTAAACATATCCCTCAAACATTACAATAATACAAAATCACAAATGAAGAACTAATCTAAACCTAAGCAATTTAGTACATGCTTGAAAGGGAAAGAAGCCTTGCCTTGGTGTCGAGCATGATGGAGATAACATTGTCTTTTGCTTGAGCATTATATTCCTTCACCAAATCAATCACTTTCTGGTGGCACCTTCCAACCCCAGAAAAATGTTACTACTGAAACACGGGGATATGTAATCACGAGTCTCGACGTCGGAAAAGGGCATGGCGAGGCAGGAGGTGAAGGCGGAATAAAAGTGATCGGAAGCGACCTTTTAATCGTAAGCACCATCGCTTCTCATCTTGAGAACCCCAACCAACTCGAAAGGTACTGTGGTTGTCCGTTTCTATCACGGCACGACATTGAGCGTCTTCAACCACGAGCTGCGACGGCCTAAAATATGATTAAATGTAGTAGTAAAAACTTAAAAAAACACACTAAATAAAGTATCAAAATGCAATGATTTGGATTGGCTCTGTGTTTTCTTACTTTGGGGGTTCAGTGGCCTGAGCTCTTTCCCAGCCGTTCTCATCGGGCCAAACGAAGTGCCTGAAAATGTGAAGCAACATATCTCCTCATGTCAGAAAAATCTCGATGCCAACTTAGTAGATGGGTGTGCATAAAATGTCCACAAAGGAGAATCTTTCAGTCATACTGTAGTTATTAACACCACAATTCGAAAATGGTAGGCGACTTTTTCACTCTACCAATTTCCATTTTAAATTCCATTTACTATCATAATAGGGATCAACACCTATATACACCTATTTATCATCAAGTTGACGATGTTTGGTTAAATTAAATTTCCCAACTAAATTAACTTAACTCTCTCTCACCATTTTTCTCTACCAATATTTTCGATAAGGCAAGTAAGAAATTGTAGATGATATCCTTGTTCAATGCATCATATTATGATCAAACTCATAAACAACACACATAGTCTCGATTACTCGGAACCACGGATTATACATTCAAACAACTAAATATTACCGCAACTAATTAGCGAGTCTACCTGATTCGAGATTATGTGTAGCAAGAACCACGAAGCCTGACCACTTCACGATCTCCTCCAGCATAAACGCCGCGCACTCGTCGAAGCACGCGTGCCCTCGATCGTGTGGTGGACGGGGGACTCGACCCCCAGGCCCGAGGCCACGCGCCTCTCGCTCGCCAACATCTACCGGCTCCAGAACAACACCCACGGCGAGGGCCTGGCGTTCGTCATCGCCCTGGACCTCCGATTGTCCCCCAACAGAGCCGAGTTCAAGCTTAACCGACTAAGCTATTTTCTCTGTGCTCCCATCACTTGAAACAAACAATTCACATCTGTCCAAAAGAAGCTCACCGTAAATAACTTGGAAAGCCCACCACATTCAAATGACAATAAAAAATCAAACACGGCATGCTAAAATGTGACCAAGTTTCTCAGGGGCATTTCGTCGAACAGGTGGCGGGCGGGTCGATCTGGAGGTCGAGATCCTCGTAGCTCTCGTCGGCGACGGTGAGATTTGAATGGTGGAGGGCGGCGACGGTGGTGCGTGGTTGAGGTCCGACCGAACCTCAGGTCGATATCCGAAGTCGTCGAGCTTCAGCCTCCCCCGTCAATCGAAGATGATGTTGTCGGGCTTGATGTCCGACCATGAATCATTACCAGCAACACATTAATTCGAGCATCCGACCAATTCGAGCAGGAGGAGGACGGCGGGGGCGTCGTTCGATCAGCTGATCAATTCGTCGGGGAACGCATCGGAGCAGGTGGCGAGCTCGAGCGCGTCCGATCGCGTCGGAGCTGGTGGCGGCGATGTGGTGGTGCGTCGTCGGATCACTGGGAGAGGACGGGAAGCTCGCCTTCGTGTTTTAGCGGAGGGAGAGAGTGAGTGGGAATCGTGCGCGAGAGAGAAATGAGGAATGCCCTGTGTTCAAATTTGTATATATGGAAGGGTAATGATGTCTTTACACATTTTAGGTGGCCTAATTGACACGCGTACTTTCTCGAAAGCCTTATTGGTCAAAAAATGTTGAAAATTGGCCTTATTGCCATTTTTCCCTTTTTTTTAAGTGTATTTTTATAAAAACTTAACATGGTTAAAGAGAGACATTTATAAATACACATTTTAATATATAATAACCTTTTTCTTACACTTACTCATGCTTTCATAATCTAAATTACACAAATACCCTATCTACACTCTTCCTACTTATTAATTTAAATAACATGAGTATTGTAATTATATTTGTACGTAATTATATTTGTACTTTTTTAAGAGTAACATGGAAGCTCGAGGGCTTATATGACATTTATTAAAAGTGCAAGGGTCTTCTTGTACTTTTCATATGATAACTGACTACTGTACCTTCTTAAAACCAAAATGATAAGGGATAGAAGTGGAGGAAGAATTGGAGGAAGAATTGCAGTGAGCTTCAGGGGATCGCAAAATCACAATGAGCTTCTCCACAATTACCAGGTAAAAAAATCGATCTCTTTCTCAGGTTTCTATGGCGAAATTATCTTTTCAGTTAGATTTTTCAATTTCTGTTTTTCGGCAGTTACTGCACCACCGTGGGTGTGGGCTGGAAATCGTCGAGTCTGTTTACGCCTCTTAGTTTTCCGCCGATCAGAAGTTCCACCGGAGTTGTTTTCTCTCATAATCGGCGGCGCGAACTCATTGCCCCTCGCGCTTCTTCTTCCTCTGGTACTGTCATTTTTTCCTACCGTGTAATGTGTGCGTCTGTGTGCCGATTAGGTTTAAACCTTGAAATAGGGACATTTTGGTAAATTCAGGTACCATCGTGTTCTGCTGTAATTTGCATTGCTAATTATATTTCCACGGATCCTTATCGGGAAACTTTAGGGTGGGACTGATTACATTCGTGGTGCGATTATGTTCACATCTTCAACCTCCAGTTTTTTCGGCGTTATAAATCAAAGTTTGAGAATTTGTCGATTTTTTGTGTGAAAAGCTGTGATTAAAATTTAATGTTGTTAACATTTTCAATTATTTATATTTTAATTTTATTCGACACCTTAGCTTTTGTGTTGCATTTGTCCCAAATGAAAACAGACCCTCTCCTGGTCAAAGCCGCCAGAGGCGAACTGGTTGACCGGCCTCCTGCATGGATGATGCGTCAAGCGGGAAGGTACATGGCCGTTTATAGAAAGCTTGCAGAGAAATATCCGTCCTTCAGGGAGAGATCAGAGACGACTGATCTCATTGTGCGAATTTCTTTGCAGCCTTGGGAAGCTTTCAGGCCAGATGGAGTTATTATTTTCTCCGACATACTAACTCCACTGCCTGCGTTTGGTGTTTTTTTTGACATAGAAGAAGTGGAAGGGCCAGTGATACAATCTCCCATCCGTTCGGAAGAGGACCTGAAAGCATTGCACCCGATTGATTTGGATAAATTACAATTTGTCGGGGAGTCTCTTAAGATATTGCGAAAAGAGGTTAGTTTGTCTTTCTCTACTACAATTAGGATGATAGATGATATGCAATATTTTGCTGCTGGTTTGATTCTTATTTAGTGAACTTTATTTATTTTGGGATAATTACAAAAGGTACCTTTGGTTTGGCTTACATCTTACAAATCTCCCTAACTATACCCCTCAACTTTGGTTTATTTAGAAAAGTCGAAGGATATAGTTTGTACGTATTTGATATCCAGCAATTTCCATGAACTCAACCGACATAATGTTCAAGGTGTAAGATTTGGGAAAATGTCAAGAGTGATCATAGTCATTCAATGTTCTAACTTTTTTATAATAATTAAGAATAATGTTAAACCTCGAGGCTAGTGCTTGTAATTATCCCTTATATTATTATGAAATGAGCGATATTTGATTCTTTTCCGTTTTAGGTAGGGGAACAAGCTGCAGTTTTGGGCTTTGTGGGAGCTCCTTGGACAATTGCTACGTATATAGTCGAAGGAGGAACGACCCGGACATATACGACGATTAAGAGTATGTGTCATACAGCACCTCATTTGCTAAGGAGTCTTCTGTCTCATTTGTCGAAGGCAATAGCGGAGTACATCATCTACCAAGTCGAATCTGGAGCTCACTGCATACAAATATTTGATTCATGGGGTGGACAATTGCCGCCTGATATGTGGGACCAGTGGTCTAAGCCTTATATCGATGAGGTGATTAGGTTTTGCTTGTATGATCCGGTTTTATCCTTTTTCGGGGAAATGGAACCCAATGAAGCAATTATCATTTCCGAACACCTTTGAGTATGTGAATGCAGATTGTAAGAGTGGTTAAGCAAAAATGCCCTCAAACACCACTTGTTCTCTATATCAATGGAAATGGAGGACTTCTTGAACGGATGAAAGGAACTGGAGTTGATGTCATTGGGCTCGACTGGACAGTGGATATGGCCGATGGGCGGAAGCGCCTGGGGAATGATATTGGCATACAAGGAAATGTGGACCCCGCTTATCTGTTTTCTCCTCTTCCAGCCATAACCAATGAAATTAAAAGGTTTGCTTAATAAACTCGTGCGACCTTTGGAGTTATCTTTTCTTTTGCTTAAACAATCATTTCCATTGTCTCTTAGTTCTTGCGCAAATAGAAGCTAAAAGTTGAATGTGTTCTTATTTGTTTGAAAAGCTCAAATAAGAAGTAGACAGGACCTCTCTCGCACTACTTTTCGACTCCAATTAAATTATGTAGGTTGAATCATAAGATTAACTTTGCGTTGGAAATCTCTAAAACTAATTTGTTTTTTTCCTTTTTTCAAATCCAAAAGATGACAATCATTCATTTTAGCGATCGCAAATATTTCCTGAAGCCCCTATCATCTAAATCACAAAAGACACTGTAGTTGTTAAGTTTGTTTAATCATTATTCCGATCAATCCTATAATCATATTAGGACTTAGGCTTCTTTATATGTGGTGTGTTTGCTTTGATGAATTTCAGTTCAATTCAGATGATTGTTTGCCTTGAAGTCTTCAACTCGTCACATGTTGATTAAGAAGCTGATATAGTTTTTGTGTGAGTTCTTCAGGGTTGTAAATAGTGCAGGGGCAAAGGGACACATCCTAAACCTGGGCCATGGAGTTCTTGTCGGTACTCCAGAAGATGCGGTGGCTCACTTCTTCGACGTTGCAAAAAGCATCAAGTTCGATTCCAAAGTTGACAGTAATGCACTCAATTTGGTAGTTTGAGAATGACAGGTCAAGCTTTTTTGTTTATTCCTGGTATGAGGTGTGACTTGTCTGATTTTTGCAACAGTGTGCTCCACGAATTCAACCGAAAAAACGGTTTCATATCTAACTCGATGAATTCGAAATTTGTCGTATTCGAATGAATAAGGTCAAATAATCGTTAAAATATGATAAACTTTATTTTAGAAATTGTGTGTGATGAACATTTATATATTTATTCCAAAAAAAAAAAGTCAGGAATATTTGTGTCTATTTCAAAATAAAACTTGTGAATGATAAGTCAAAAGTAAGATGAGTTAATAAAGCACGCGTGCAATAATTGCTGTAACTTATCAACATTTTCGGTCAACATATCATACCTACACAATCAGTTTTAGAAAATTGGACTAAGCTTAAAGTCCACTTTGTTTTTGTTTGCGTTCATCTTTATTTAACTATTTTATTTATTTATATTATACAATACTAAAAATATTCTACACAAAACGCATCTAATTATCAACAATTTCTCAACTACTACCCGACTTGTTGAAAGGTACACTATCCTTAATTTAATTCATTATTCTATGCTAAAAAACATGTGATGGGGATGAGATGGTGTGGAAGTTATAATCAATTAATCAACTCTTAAATTTGTTCGAGCACACATGGTTAGATCCGAATATTAAATGGCATATGCTTTTCATATGGTTACACTCTAAAACATAGTAAGATTTTATTTTTATTTTAATTTATTTACTCATAATTAATTTAGTTTCCAATTTAAAAGTTAAAAATAAATATTCACCGCCCACGTATATAGGGGTAAGCATTGATCGGTTTGGTCTCCAAACCAACTAAATTTTATTAAAACCAATAATAACCAAACCAAAAATTTTGGTTCGGTTTCGATTAATAACCAATAACCAAACAATGTTCACCCCCTACACACTATATCTTCACAATTGTTTCACATGCATTTTGGACTGAAACCGGCTAAACTAACTGAACTCAAATGATCTGAACTGGACTGAACTTGAGCAATATGAACTGAATTGAATTAATTTTTTTATAAAAATATTAATAATATTATCACAACAATTAGATTGTATATTTAAAATTATAGATTGGAAGTATTTTTTATTTATTTTATTTTAATTTATTTTGAAACAATCTTAATCGAGCTGAATCAAGCTGAACTGAACTTAAGTGATATAAGAACTGGATTAAACTGAAATTAAGTTCAAAAGAACATTAAGTCTAAGAACTTAATTAAACTGAAATTAAGTTCAAAAGAACATGTCTTAATGTATTTTTAAAATAAAAAAGTGTAATTATAAATATGAAATAAAGTGAATGATTTTTTTAAGGTTTAAGCAATCCATGTAGTAGTATAAAATATTTTCGCCGTATTTTATGAATTGGTAAATGCAATTATATTTATTGTAATTATTTAAATAGTATCTACAAAATTTATGTGATTTATTTGTATTTATAGTGACTTTAATGCATTTATATTCCCCTGGTAGTCAGTTAAAGAAAAATAATTAATGAATCCTTTTGAATTAAATAAATACTAGTATAATCCCCACACAGTGAGATACACCAACCACACAGTTGAGTCAATTTATCTTAACTGCAGTATGCATATAAAAAACCGTATGCATATATCATCTCCTACCTAAATTTCTGAGTCCATTTTAATTTCTTATTTTTATATTAAAATAATTTTAAAACACTTTTTTTTTTTACTAATATAAGTATGTTTTTTTATTTTTTCCTTCAATTATAGTTTTTTTATAAATTAATTATATAAAAATATTTTTATTTTTTACTTTTAAATAATAATAATACTAATAAATTACAATTTGTAATTTTACTTTATACATAAATTTAAAGTATCAGTCAACGGAAAATAATATTAATATAATTCTCTCAGTCCAAAGACAGTTAAAACACTTTTATTTTCTCGTATTTCACATTTATTGACACACCTAAACAAAATATTACTACTACTGTACCTCCATTCTAATTATTATGCCATTTTTCATTTTTTAATGTCCCAACTAATTATACATACATTCTTATAAAAGAAAAGAAAAATATTATTTTTACCTTAAAATATAATTTTATTCTTACTTTTTACGTATACTTTTTAAACTTTATTCATATTTACTTTATTTTTTAACTTAAAAATACATTTTCTTTTTACATTTTGATAAAAAAAATCAAAAGTGAAAAACATTTTTTTAATATACGTGTTGATAAAACCGTGCATATATAGTTAGCACGGAAGTATTATAACTTTTTCATTTTTAAAATAAAAATTTATATTTAATTCACTTATTTTTTAAATTTTACTTACAATTTTTTTTATTTTTTAACATAAAAATACTCTCAACCAGGAGTAACATAAATAATTTTTTTTTATTTTTTTGTCTGGATATAAAATGTGAAAAAATCATGATACCAAGTACCGTTTATCTGGAAAATTGACATACCGACAAGCTTTGCGGCAACAAAAATGGGTGGACCAAATTATGTTACCCATTCATAACTCCGTAACTTACCTACCATTTTTAAAATGGGAGTATATAGTAAGTATGAAATAATTATACACTCGTATTAAACTTTTATATAAAAATTTAAAAATTTTAAATTAAAAAAACTTTTTTTTATAATGCAATAAACTAGATACTTACTATAACATAAGTAAACATAAGTTAAATTTGTTTTTAAAATTAAAAAAAAAAATTAAAATAATCATTTATTGTATGATGTGCGACAAAATTAATTATTTTTTAGATATTCAAATAAAAAATCAAGTTATTTAATTTAAATGTTCAAATAAAAAATTAAAATTATAGTAAGTCACTAAAATCAAATTTACATAAAGTAGAAAATCACACAAAAAAAAGTCCAAATTACAAAGAAGGCCAAAATGTGTTTACACGTGTACGATTGAAATTGTCATAAGTACTCAAATGAGTAATTAAGCATCTTTAAGGAATATTCCTTTTTCCGTCAAAGGAAAAATCACTTTTTGATAAGGCCGGTTGTTGTACACGCATACGGTACCACCTGTGTGATTTGTGATTCGGGCCCCACCGCAGATTAGTATAATTAAAAAATTTAATCGCAAATGACGAAAATTCAAATTATGAAAACAAAATCTCATTTTTACTATAGTAATAATTAAAAAAATCTTGATTTTTTATACTAATAAAAAATAGAGTATTACATTTTTTTTCTATATAATAAGCAACTCCGCAGAGTGGGTTCGGATCACAATTCACAGCCCGTCTCTCTCTCTTCACACACTCTCACTCCCCTTCTCATCGAGGAACATCACCGACCCAGATTCAGGTACGCCGTTCTCACAGTCAACGTTCGATTTTCTGTCAATGGAAATGGGGCAGTCGCTTTCAAGATCTGATTTATCTGCACGTGAATTTTGTTGAGCTTTTTATGCATGAAGAAGAAGCTTTGTTTAAGCTGTGTTTTTTTGCTTACATGGTTTAAGATTCCGTACATTTTAGGTTTTGAATCGATTTAGGAAATCGCGATCATCTGTTTTTTTTTTTTTAATAGCGATTGATTCCGATTTATGGTTGCAGTGATCGTGGGAGCCACTGAAGGACTTCTCCATGGCTGGAAGGAATCTGGAGAAGATGGCATCCATTGATGCCCAGCTGAGGCTTTTGGTTCCTGGGAAAGTTTCCGAGGATGACAAGCTCATCGAGTACGATGCCCTGCTTCTGGATCGATTTCTCGATATTCTCCAGGATTTGCACGGAGAGGATCTCCGCGAGACGGTAATGATTTATTTTGTGATTTGGGTGCGTTGATTCACTCGTGTGCTTCGATTGGCCATGTTGATTTAGTTTTTATTTTTTTATTTTTTATGTTTAATTATCAATCTCAGTGTAGTGCAATAGTTGCTGAAATTCCCCCAAACACTTATTTCAAATCGATGCATATATCATCGTTGATTTATTTATTCTTGTAGGTCCAAGAATGCTACGAGCTATCGGCAGAGTATGAAGGTAAGCGCGATTCCAAGAAGCTAGAAGAGCTCGGGAATGTGCTGACGAGCTTGGATCCTGGGGATTCGATTGTTATTGCAAAGGCGTTCTCTCACATGCTTAACTTAGCCAACTTGGCCGAGGAGGTTCAGATCGCCTACCGCCGGCGGAACAAAATGAAGAAGGGTGACTACACCGATGAGAGCAATGCTACTACTGAGTCCGACATAGAAGAGACTATCAAGAGGCTTGTGGTCGACTTGAAGAAGTCTCCACAGGAGGTCTTTGATGCGCTTAAGAATCAGACCGTTGATCTTGTCTTTACCGCTCATCCTACGCAATCCGTGAGAAGATCATTGCTTCAGAAGCATGGAAGGTTCATTTTCTTGATTTTTTTTATGCTTGTGTGTGTGTATGATCATTTATCTGATTAATTTCTTTAACTCCTGCCTCTTATGGCTGGAATGTTTGTTTTCCAGGATTCGGGATTGCTTAGCACAGTTCTATACCAAGGATATTACACCTGATGATAAACAGGAGCTTGATGAGGCTTTGCAGAGGGAGGTAAATTATAATCAAATTTTGTTAGATCATAGTAAGCACATGGTAGAATAGATGTGAGATAGTTATTATGAAAGCTAAAAATAGTATCCAATGAAATCATTGTATCTGATTTAGTTGCGAGTGATTGAATATGATGCAACGAAGGACTTACTGTATTGTCATGCCTGCTGCCTGCTGTTATTGTGATTTGTCTTGACCATATGAAACAATGTAATATGCTTGCTATAACTAATTATTGCTTCTTTTGTCTCTCTTCTGTCTGTTTGCAGATTCAGGCTGCTTTCCGAACTGATGAAATCCGGAGGACCCCACCTACTCCTCAAGATGAAATGAGGGCTGGGATGAGTTATTTTCATGAAACAATCTGGAAAGGTGTTCCGAAGTTTCTGCGTCGTGTGGATACAGCACTTAAGAATATAGGGATTAATGAACGTATTCCATACAATGCTCCTTTGATTCAGTTCTCTTCTTGGATGGGTGGAGACCGTGACGGTATATTTCTGTTTGTTTTACTAAATAGGCACTTTCGTATAAATTTTATTAAATTGTAGAGAGTGGATGGATTAAACACTAAGAATATGCAATTTCATTTTCTGCGCTTTCTTTAAAAAATGGGATTCAATTACCAAGATTTTTTTTATGTATTCACCTTTTCACAATTATAGTTCAACCTTCAAGTATTTGCAGTTATTTAGATTTATGGATGAGTGGAGACTGATTCTATAATTCTTGTCAGTATTTTTTAATGAACAATCTACACCACCAATTTTCCATTTGCAATAAAATACTCTTTATAAATTTCAATCTTTCTTTTCCTTCTAAAATTGCTTCAACTACTTTTCAAAAATGACCTAAAGCTACTTTTTAAAAGAACATTATTAGTTTAGAGTATTCAATTGCAAATATTTAAAGGTTGAGTGGGAATTGGGGAAAAAGTGAAAAGTTTCAGTATCGACTTGGTAATGAACTATCTTATGAAATGTTGATTTCAGCGTTTAATTTTAGTTATTTTACATCCATATTGATATCTGTACGACGAGTCTGATGATCTTCAAAAAACAACTGCAGGCAATCCAAGGGTTACTCCCGAGGTCACTAGAGATGTGTGCTTGTTGGCCAGAATGATGGCTGCTAACTTGTACTATTCCCAAATTGAGGATCTAATGTTTGAGGTATTGTGCCATTAGTTCACAACCACACTCTAGATTATTGGTCTTTGTGAATTTGTCCATAAGCCTTGAAATGTAATGGTTTTTTCTTTTAATTTTCCATTTTCAGCTCTCCATGTGGCGCTGTAATGACGAGCTCCGTGTTCGAGCTGATGAACTCCACAAGTCATCCAGGAGAGATGCAAAGCATTTCATAGGTAACCTCCAAATCTTCTTGTATATATCTACTACAAACATGTTATCATTCTACTTGAATCTTTCAAAATTAAATATTAGACAGTAATTAACTGTTACAAGTACTTTTGTTTATTTATTTATCTAATCAAGTGTCAACTTCGTGAATGCAGAATTTTGGAAAACAATTCCAGTAAGCGAGCCGTATCGTGTCATTCTTGGTGATGTGAGGGATAAGCTCTATCAGACCCGTGAGCGCTCTCGTCATTTATTAGCTCATGGAATGTCTGACATCCCAGAAGAGGCAACTTACACCAATGTTGAGCAGGTCTTTTATTTTATTTTTAATATATATTAACGAACATCAAATAAAACATGTGCATGGCACAAAATGACGTATCTTTACATGGACTTGTAATTTTCAAGTAGTTGCTTGTCCCCTTTGCATTGTAATTAAAATACTACATCTAAATTGCATGAACTCAAAATTACAAAAAAAAAAAAAAAACCTTTGGTTTGATTAAGTTATAAAAAGAGCCAACTGTACTATCTTATTAATGCAAAAGATTTTTTAGATGTTTTCTTAATTTGTTCACGAGGGTTTAAATGATATTTTTCTGATTACCTTTTTTTGGTAATTTGGTCAAACGTCAAGGGTGCATTTTGTAATCACCCCTTATAGTTATGATAATTGCATTGGCTATATTTTACTGATCCCCTATTCATTATCGCACGCCTCTCACCCGTTTCCTCGATTTTCATACAGTTCCTGGAGCCTCTTGAGCTCTGCTACAGATCCCTCTGCACATGCGGTGATCGCCCCATAGCTGACGGCACCCTCCTTGACTTCCTCCGTCAGGTCTCCACCTTCGGCCTCTCCCTAGTCCGCCTCGACATCCGACAAGAATCTGACCGCCACACCGACGTCCTGGACGCCATCACCACCCATCTTGAGATTGGGTCCTACCGCGATTGGCCCGAGGAGAAAAGACAGGAATGGCTTCTCTCTGAGCTCAGCGGAAAACGCCCCCTCTTCGGACCTGATCTCCCCAAAACCGAAGAAATTGCTGACGTCCTCGACACTTTCCATGTCCTCTCCGAACTCCCGTCAGACTGCTTCGGAGCCTACATCATATCCATGGCTACTGCCCCATCTGATGTCCTGGCTGTCGAGCTCCTGCAGCGTGAGTGCCATGTGAAGCAGCCCTTGAGAGTCGTCCCTCTTTTCGAGAAACTGGCTGATCTTGAGGCAGCCCCAGCAGCTGTTGCTCGCCTCTTCTCGATTGAATGGTACAAGAGACGGATCAATGGCAAACAGGAGGTCATGATCGGGTACTCAGACTCTGGCAAGGACGCTGGCCGGCTTTCAGCAGCATGGCAGCTGTACAAGGCACAGGAGGAGTTGATCAAGGTCGCGAAAGAGTATGGCGTGAAGCTGACAATGTTCCATGGAAGAGGTGGGACTGTCGGGAGGGGTGGAGGCCCCACCCACTTGGCTATATTGTCTCAGCCGCCGGACACGATACACGGGTCCCTCCGTGTGACTGTTCAGGGGGAGGTGATCGAGCAGTCGTTCGGGGAAGAGCATCTCTGCTTCAGGACGCTGCAAAGGTTCACGGCAGCTACTTTGGAACACGGAATGCACCCGCCCGTGTCCCCGAAGCCAGAGTGGAGGGCTCTCTTGGATGAGATTGCCGTTGTGGCAACCGAGGAGTTTCGGTCCATTGTGTTTAAGGAGCCGCGATTTGTTGAGTATTTCCGCCTGGTAAGTGATTACAAATTGAGTGCATTTTATTTTTGCTCATACTTGACTGTTATTGATAAATATAAATGGAATGAATAGTAGTTATATACTGGATAATTACATAAACTCCCATTAACCCCCATGAGGTTTGGAGCATTTAAAGAAAGAAACCACATAAATTTGAAAATTGAATAAAAACCTTAGACGTTTGATTCAGTCTTGTATTTCTTTCTTCATAAGCTAAATCATCTCACTCCCACGCTTGTATTTAGTAAAATATAGTTGCTATCTCAAATTGGAGGCATAATCAAACCTCATTTCTTTAAACTGAATTTCTGATTCTTTTATTTTGTAGCTACTCCAACCCATGAGGGTAGTTTTTTAATTTTCCATAAGTATTGAACAACAGTTTGGATAACAAGTAACAACTATTCTTTTCCCCCTTAAAATGTTAGGCGACACCGGAAATGGAGTATGGTCGAATGAATATTGGGAGTCGTCCATCTAAACGGAAGCCTAGCGGAGGCATTGAGTCGCTCAGAGCCATTCCGTGGATCTTTGCCTGGACCCAGACGAGATTCCATCTCCCTGTTTGGCTAGGCTTTGGAGGGGCATTCAAGTATGCCATAAGCAAGGACATCAGGAACCTGAAGATGCTACAAGACATGTATAATGAATGGCCTTTCTTCAGAGTGACAATCGATTTGGTTGAGATGGTTTTCGCCAAGGGCGACCCTGGTATTGCTGCACTGTACGACAAGCTACTGGTGTCAGAGGACTTGTGGGAATTCGGACAGAAACTGAGGTCCAACTATGAGGAAACCAAGACTCTACTGCTCAAGGTAATTTTTTGTATAACTGATACCCTTGAGTTTTGCCCTAACTACTGTAAAGGCATCCGACTTTCAAAATTTCAAAAGAATACCCTGGAGCTTTTACTGTCTTAATATAAAGTTCTCGAACTGTAGGGGTTAATATATTTATGTATATAACTCAAAGGGCAACGGGTACGTCCAAAAGATAATTGGATGATTGTTATTATTATCATTTTGGCGTGATTAGGATAAACTTCAGGGGTGTTTCCTTTAATTGTCCCTAAAACTATTCATGATATAAAGTTCAACACGAGATAAGAGTAACTTATTACTCTCATCATCTGCTGCTCTTAATCAATACTGCAGACATGATTTGCGATTTGTTTTTATCTTTTTTCCTTCCTTAGATTGCTGGGCACAAGGACCTTCTAGAAGGAGACCCCTACCTGAAGCAACGTCTGAGACTGCGTGATTCCTACATTACAACCCTCAACGCTTGCCAGGCTTACACTCTGAAGCGTATTCGTGACCCCAACTACCATGTCAAGCTGAGGCCTCATATTTCCAAGGAGTACATGGAGTCGAAACAAGCTGCTGAACTTGTCATGTTGAACCCCACAAGTGATTATGCACCTGGACTGGAGGACACTCTCATTTTGACCATGAAGGGTATTGCTGCTGGATTACAGAACACCGGTTAATTTGATCTTATCTTTGCGTTTTTTTTATTGGTTTTCTTTTCTCCTTTTGACATGAGGGAGTGAGTCTTCTCCCCACTGTCGTTACATCAACTCAGACTTTGTTTAAAAATATTGACGAATAACGAACTTATGATGCTATCTATGTGAATGATCATGAATGATGTTTGTCTCATACTCTCATTCTGTTTCTTCATTTTATGTTTGTTTCTTGTTGGCTATACTACTCATGTCCCGTACCAATGATCAGAAGTTCTTTGTAATTTACAAATGACATATTATCATTTGTTCTTGTCCCGCACCAATGATCATAAGTTCGTTGTAATTACAAGTAACATATAATCATTCGTTTGGAACATAGGGAGTATGTCATATATGTGTAGCCGTGTAGGCTAGGGGTGGACAACGGTTCAGAGTTCCAAATTTTGTTATTTTTTGTTTATTATAAAAATGAATCAAAAAAATTAAAAAACATTATTTTACTAAATAATTATAATCATAAAAATTAATTATAAAAATTTAGAAGTTAGTGTAAACATCATCAAATATTCAAATAGGAAAATGAAACTACATGTGTAAATTTAAAACGTAGATTGAAATATTTTTATAAATATTTTTTAAATCCCATCCGGGTTCCTATTTGATAACCCGACCCGGGCAATACGGGATCCTACTTCTGGAACTAGTCTCAACTCAAAGCAAAGGCACATACAGTCACTACAAAAAAAATCGAGAGAAAGAGGAAAAGCAAATTTCGAACCGAGTAAAAAGCAGCTAGATGGCTCTAACGGCAAGGCAGCGGCGTTCGTCGCCGATGGATCTCCACACGACGTCTTCACCTTCTCCGTATTCTAAGCTCGACAAGCCGGAAAATCCGTCCGGCGGCGGCGAAGACCGTGGACTCGGGTGGTTCCTGCCATTGGTGTCGCTCGGAGTGCTGCGGTACATGAGCGCCTCATCGAACATAATTCACGACTGCGACGAGGTCTTCAATTACTGGGAGCCTCTTCATTTCCTCCTCTACAAGTCTGGTTTTCAGACCTGGGAATACAGGTTAACGCTATGCTGTGTTCGTGTGTGTATGTTTCGTGCGATCGATTTAGGTCTTTTATTTTACAGGAATTGCAAAGTATTAATAGCATCTGAGTCGAAGTGTGTGTATCGATGATTTGTTATTTGGAGGTGTTGAAATTTTAGTGTTCATTATGTTCATTAAGTAGACGCGCCTATTTCAAAATCAGCAATTGAATCCTCTTAATCCTTGATGTTGAGTTTGAGAATAATATGGAATATTTGAATTTTGAATCTGGTTATTAGACATTATGGGACTGTTTAATTTTCTATACTGTCCTCGTTAATGGAATACCTACGGTAGGGATGAAGCCATTTTACTTTTCTTTTCTGGTCCTTGTCCTATATTTTGGTGTTCATTTGTATGCATATGGTGCATGGCGGCAATGGTAAAAAAATTAACATCATCATTTTTTTGTCCTGCAGCTCTCAGTTTGCACTGCGGTCATATTTGTATCTTATTTTCCACAACATAGTTGGATTGCCTGCTGCTTGGTGGTTTGGCGAAGAGAAAGTATGATATTTCTTCATATTCCTATGGTTTAGTAATCCATTTTCTACTTGAGCCATTAACCTTTTCACATTTCTAATATTCTTTAAAAACCTCAGGTGCAAGTATTCTATGCTGTGAGGTTTTTTCTTGGTATTCTCTCTGTGATTTCAGATGCTGCTCTTGTTGTAGCCCTTTCCAGAAAGTATGGAAAACGTCTTGCTTCATATACACTCGCAATTCTATGCTTGGCCAGTGGATGTTTCTTTGCTAGCACAAGTAAGTAAGCTTTTAGAAGTTTTTTTTTTCCTTGCTGGATTCACCCTAAAACCTTTGGAAATTTGAGTTCTCTGGCAGCATCTTTAAGGAGGTCTATTCTCTTAGTTTTTAACCCACGTAATTCATCTTGAATTAGGGGTTGAGCCTAAATCCTTAAATCCTCATCATGTATTATAAATTAGAATCATATTTTGTTGTGTTGCTTCACATGCAGGTCTTCTGCCAAGCTCGTTTTCTATGTATTCTATGTCTCTTTCATCTGCACTTTTTCTATTCGAGAAGCCTGCATCTGCTGTTGCTATTGCTGCCACTGGAGTCATTCTTGGGTGGCCATTCTCAATCTTGGCATTTCTTCCTGTCACAATATTCTCATTAGTTAGAAGGTTTAATCGTGCATTTCTGTCTGGTGTGACAACTTGTATTGCTCTCTTGGTAAGTTAAATTTGCCTACTGCAGTGCTACTCAAACTTATTCAACTTCCATTTTAAACAAACTATCATTCAAACTCCTGTTAGAGCTGTGATTATATCTCATGCCTTTAGATTTTTGTTGGATTTCTCAATGATTTAATATGTCCCCCACCCTTTAATTCTCCAGGCGCTATCAGTTGTTGTTGACCACTACTACTACGGAAAGTGGACTTCGTCTGTTCTCAATTTATTAATATATAATATATCAGGTGGTGGGGAAAGTCATTTGTATGGTACCGAGGGTCCATTGTTTTACCTGAAGAATGGTTTCAATAACTTCAACTTTGGATTCATCCTGGCTCTGCTTTTCATTGTAATCCTTCCCATTGCAAAGAAGAAGTATGTTCCAGAATTGTTGGTTATCATCTCACCTATATACATTTGGCTAGCTTTTATGTCCCTGCAACCGCACAAGGAAGAGAGGTAAATTTTGTCCTTTTCCTTTTCCCTTTGATACTGAGTCTAGAACTTCTTTTATTTTCTCGAAATATCTATTTGTAGGTTTCAGCACCTAGTAACATCTTTATCCGTATCTGTGGTTTTAATAATTTAGTATTAAATTGTTGGATGAATAAATATTTTGTACTCAGATCTGAAAAAAAAAATCTGTTCTCCTGTGGTTAACTGGAGTATTTTTTAGTGGGAAAGCAATGCACGGATTTGAAGCTGTCTTTTATCTAGTTCCCAGATTTTGGCTGGAGATCATACCCAGAAAATTTAAAGAAAAATGGGTTGAAGGATTTTATCTTGTTTCTGGATCATTTGTTTTCAAAACTGAATATAATAAAGAAATGTATTTTGGTTGAACCACTTTGGTATATTTTATATAATCATGGAATAAAGCAATTATCTGATATGCTCTTGTAAAATAAAGTTACAAGACGAAACGTTTGGTAATTCTTCCAATCATCCTATGTGTTTGCAGATTCCTCTATCCAATATATCCGCTTATTTGTGTTGCTGCCGCAGCTGTCATTGATAGCTTTCCTGATTTATTCAGAGACAAGTACAATCCCAACGATAATTCTATACTCGTTGTGGTAAGATATATACATAAAAATCAATATCTTGTTGGCTAAATAGGTATGGCTTTGAACTTCATTTCCTTTGACTGTATAGATTGCAAAATCTCTGCGACCTCTGGCTCTTGGGCTCATTTTATGTGCCTCCCACTCTAGGACGTTTTCTTTGACCAATGGTTATTCAGCTCCTTTGGAGATTTACAAGCATTTGGAACACCATGATCATGCAGGGGATGGTAATCAACTAATTCTGCATTTAATCATACTTTACTTATCTTAACAATGACAGTTATGAGTGTCAATATTTTTCTTCTAGGCATCACTTATATGTATGCGCAGTTTTTATACATGGAAAACAGTGAATTGATATTGGTATATTGTAGTAGACTTGAGAATTTGCTAATTGATCGATTTTGATTAAAACATGTAAAAAAAACTGGGTGATGTTAAATTCCGATTGCAGAATATGGGCTCGGTGACATGTAGGGTGAGATGTTTTCATGTGTTTTATTTGGTTTTTTAATGATAAAATGTGCACTGAATTACCGCCACAACCATCAAAGCGTTGCCAACCCCTCGCCGAAGATTTTAGATTATAACATGAACCCAAAAGTTGGTGAATTTGTTAAATTATTGAATCCATGCTTAATCTCTATTCTCTAATTATACTTATTATCTGAATTTGATGTGTTTAATTTCTCCAAACTAAAGACACTCCTATTTTATTAAAAGACTAGTACCTTGTATTTTGTGAAATATTTGTAGAAAGTGGACAGTATGTTTAATTACCATAGTGTGTAATCAACCATGAGTTAGTTCACTATATTTAAGCGATGTATCAAGGCATGGTTTCACAATGATGATTTGTGTTATGTAAACAAGAAATGATATAAATAATAAAATGCTCAATCAACTGAAATTAAGTTGTTAATTTCCAACTTGGGCAAAATCCTATCTCTGACATGATTTAGCCGTTTAGGTTCAAATTTTGCCCTTTGCTGTTTTAATCACGGTTATTGTTTTTATATCTTTAAACATTTATTTTAAAAGAAGTTATGTTTGATACTGTGACTGCTCTTGTTCCAGAAGGTTCTCTTGGTTGCAATATGTCCAACTGTACTTTCTCATTTTGTAAGATAAATCTACACTTGATATAGGTTCAGTCCTGTGTGTTGGGAGTGAATGGCACCGATTCCCGTCATCTTTTCTCGTTCCCGACTACATAAAAGAGGTTAGATGGATAGATGATGGGTTCAGAGGTCTTCTCCCTCTCCCATTCAACTCTACATTGGGTGGAACATCTGCTGCTCCATCTTATTTCAACAACAAGAATCAGGCCTCTGATCAACAATATGTAATACATTCTCTACCTGGTTGCTTATTTTTTGGATTATTACACATGCTATCCTTGAGGTTTAGTCTAATCAGATAAAACTCCAGTTTCTTTTTATAATCACGCATACCGCCTTCAAGATATCGCATATATTTCTTGTTGGCACCTTGTTGAGGGGAAAATTTGTAAAAATAAATACAAAACTTAAGGAGTATTTATGTATGTATTGTTTTTAAATAACTGGGACATTTTTTTCCTCGTAAAATTAGCTAAACCTAACCTTTCATTTGTTGGTAGTTATTGTCCCTTTCCTCTTTCTATCAGATAATTTGTGATAGTTAATGTGATTTTTTTTTAATTTCACGGCAATAACCAATCTTTCTCCCAATTTTCTAAAAATAATACAGCTTCGAGATCTGGATGAGTGCACTTTCCTTGTAGAGTTGCATCTACAAAGACCTTATCTCCCTCGAGGGAGTGACATGGAAACGTGGGAGGTAATTTATCTCTCCCTCTCTCCGACACACACATGTGTATTTATATCAATCTTATTGAATTTTATCCACAGGCAGTAGCAGCATTACCTTATCTAGATCGGGAATTGTCACCTCCAAAGTACAGGTCGTTCTTTATTCCGTACCTTTGGCAGCAGAAGAATGTGTTTGGCATGTACAAACTATTCAAGAAGATACCCAAAACATGAGCCACGTGTAGAAACAATTGTTGTCTGAAACTTGTCACCCAAGCTAATTCCCGTCATCTATAAATCCCACATGGAACTACTAACTTACTGTTTAGATGGTATTCGAGTAACTGAGAATTCGATCTTTTGACGAGGACTTCTATGGATTTTGTAAAACGTAGATTTTGAATTCATCTTATGCTTGTGGCACCAGGTGTGGCTGATTTTGACCTGAGTGTAGTTTTCTCATCTTTCTTTTCATTTTTCTACTACTGATTTTGTCCTTTTGAAATAGTTTAAATGAAGTTCTAATAACTTTGGCACAAGAAAATAAAGTGTTTCTTCAAAGATTTGAGTATACTGTATTAATATAAAAAAATACAGTATATAAACTTGAATTTATGATATACAAACCGAAGACCCAGATTCGAAACGAAATTTCTACCTTTCAATATTGTTGGAATAGTATAGATTTCCCATTTAACTTGTGTTTGTCAATGAACTTTGAGCGAAAAAACAGTTCCACCGTTTATTTTTCTTACTGCTTTAGCCTTAAATAGCCCCATGCCAACACCATTCCAATTCATACACACAGCAAAAGAAGAAAAGAGAGAAACAAATAAAATAAAATAAATAATATAAAAAATGGCCAAGGCTGTAGCTCTCATCTCCCTCTGCATCTTGGCCATTTCCATCGGCGCCCACGCCCACGGCCATCGATCGTTCCACGTCGAGGGTGACGTGTACTGCGACCCATGCCGCGTCCAGTTCGAAACCGAGCTCTCCCGAAGACTCGTCGGTACGTAACTACTTTAATTTCTTGCAATGCATATATTATTATTATTATTATTATTATTATTATTATTATTATTATTATTATTATTTCTCCATGATTGACACGTGGACAATCATTATCCACGTAGGTGCTGTCGTGAGATTGGAGTGCGTGCATCGGGACACCAAGGCCGTGACCTACTCCGTGGAGGGGTCCACGGGCCCCAACGGTCACTACACCCTCCACGTGGCAGGCGATCATGGAGACGATATTTGTGAGATCAGCGTCGTGAAGAGCCCGAGGCCCGAATGCAGCGAGCCACTCGGAGACATCGAGAAATCCGTTGTGGTCCTGACGGCCCACGACGGCATGCACGCCGGAGTCAGGTTCGCCAACCCAATCGGATTCCAGACCAAGACCGCCAGCCCGCAGTGCGGCCCGGTCCTCTTCAACATGGGCGTCCTCGTCGGACAATAAATTAATAAAAAAAATAATACTATCAATTCTTTTGTTTCTTTCTGGATCTAAAAGAGAGATTCGCTTCTGATGTTGTTATGTGTATCTATCCATTTGTAGACGTGGATGATTCTGTTTGAATTTGAAATAATAAAAAAAAGATTTTATTTGTTTGACTATTGACGATAGAGTTGACCATGAAAAAACATTGACCATTTTCTCATTTCGTATGGAGAGGAACCAATAAGAAAAAAACACACCTTTTTTTTTGTTAACAGTAAAATCTCCTACGAGGAAGAAAAAAAAAACTCAGTTTCGCGAATTCGATCATATGGCCAACAGCAATTTACCGCGCAGAATCATCAAGGTATGACGATCCCGATCTTTTCCTTGAATTCTCGATCCCTCTTTTGCTTCGATTTCAAACCCTAGATTTTGGGGAAAAATTTGTTCGGGTTGATTGGTTTTAGCCGATTGAATGATTTGTCGTTTTTTGTGGTTGTGGTTTGATAGGAGACGCAGCGTCTTCTCAGCGAACCAGGTAAATAAACTTCAATTTCCTGTAATTTTCAATAAATACGTACGGATATTGGATTTTGAGGGTTTAGTTTCGAGTTTTTCGATCACTTGATTCGGTTTGTTTTCGATGTTTGTTGATTGCATATGATCAGAGAGGGTAGTCACCGTTGAAAAATAATCGTCTTTTAGTAATTATTATTATGATTGAGTTCGAATTGTTCGATGGAGTTGAGTTGTTTTTGGGCGTGTGAATGCAGCGCCGGGAATAAGTGCATCCCCGTCTGAAGAAAATATGCGATATTTCAATGTTATGGTTCTTGGTCCATCGCAGTCTCCTTACGAAGGTAACCATATTCAGCTGCTCGTTTATTAATTGTACAGTATATATATTTTTCTTGTCTTATAATCCTTGGGTTTACAGGAGGTGTCTTTAAGCTGGAGTTGTTTTTACCTGAAGAATACCCTATGGCTGCCCCAAAGGTAACTATCATTGTCGGGATGTTTTGAATTGGCTGTACACAGACAGACATACACTAGTAGAGTATGATAATCGAATAATTATTTGTTACAAGCACCTGTATTTAGTGTTGCTTCCTGTTAAAATTACATCATCCGTGACTCGTGAGCATTGACCTTGGAGAAGCCATCATCATAATGTGATAAAATAACGACATTTCTGTTCAATTCTATCTGCGAGCTGAATCCATGATTTCAAGTTGATAGGTTCTTCAGGGCATTAGACGGAGACATGTAAATACCTAAAACCCGGCTTGTAAGAAATATCGTTGGGACGGCTGAATTTAGATTTATGAGGATCGAGGACACGTGGATAAAAAAATAGCCTTGTTTGAATCATTTGTAAACTATTTAATTTGTAAGGTATTAGTTATGTTTCTTTGGATCTGAAGTGACACCTAATTGTCTTCACTCCTAACCCTCAACAGGTTCGCTTTCTCACTAAGATTTACCACCCTAACATTGATAAGGTAAATAATGTTTTTAAGTTTACATGCTTTAATTTGTTTTTTTTTTTGCCCAGTTCGTGTACATATCTTGATGAAATTCATTTGCAGCTTGGAAGGATATGCCTTGATATTCTCAAGGACAAATGGAGTCCCGCCCTTCAGATTAGAACTGTACTTTTGAGGTAAAATAATTACAGATTTTTCCCAGGTTAAAATATTTTCTTCTGTTTTGATCAATATTTTTTAATTATGTTGCTTGTTTTGTACTAGCATACAAGCACTTTTGAGTGCACCGAATCCCGATGACCCGCTCTCTGAAAACATTGCCAAACATTGGAAATCAAACGAGTCTGAAGCTGTCGAGACAGGTGTGTGATTTCAACTCGAACACTTGGTGAAAATCTATTGGTCCCTAGTGTGATTGATTTATTGATTCATCCAAGTTTTTGTGTGAATCCTGCAGCTAAAGAGTGGACTCGTTTATACGCAAGCGGTGCCTGAATAACATCAGAACATGCTTTCCTTCTTTTAGCAACTACAATTGTATTCTATTCTTCAAGCAAACCATGGAATATTACTGTTTTCGTGATATATGTTTATTAAAAAAAAGATGTCACACTTCTGTGATGTTATTATGTCTTGCTGTTCGGTTGTCTTTGAAACTGTTTCTGTTTCATTTTATTCCGGTGATGCATAACGGTGCTAGTGTCATCTACACCTTAAGCTGAGTGTTGATGCACCTTTTATTGCATAATTACTTAATTGCCCTTTCTTCTTCTTCTTGCATACTTCATCAGAGCATACACCAGTCAGATCCTTGTTGCCTCTCAGATCACTGCAAAAAATTATACATTGATTTGTAGCAATTCATATAATGTCATTTTCAAAAGTTTTACACTCACACATGTACAAGGTTACTATTTTCGAAGAACCCAGGGAGGAATACATCGTCTGCATTCCCGGACAACTCGTTGTTCGACAGATCTCTGCATCATAGACTCATAGTACTCAGGCGAATTTCATCGGCTAATTTAAAAGTAAGTGATATATACACTCACATATACTGAAGGGATTTCATATGGAGCAATGATGCAGGTAAGCTTCCTTTCAGCTTGTTGTTTCTCAGCTTACTATATATATCCTTGCAAAGACATATTAACCGTCACAACAGTATTCTCAATGACTTAACTGCAGTTGCGAAAAACGAACTTACTACGCACATTGCTACCACACTCGACAGCTTGTCCAACGAGCCTGGAAGAGAACCGACGAGGCTGTTCGATTCTATTTCCAAGACCTCCAAGGACGCCATACGCACAAACTCGGAGGGTATTTCTCCGCTTATATTATTGTCATTTAGAAATCTATCATTTGTACACAACAAGTATTAGAGATGATACCATATGAAATTTAAAACTTAAAACGAAAATCGTCTCACATAAACCGCAGCTTCGTCAACTTGCCAAGCTCGGGGGCCAACTCCCCCGACAGGTTACAACCCGCGAGCTCACTGACAACAACAACGAATTTAGGACACACACAAACGAGAGAAAAGATCGAAATGTTGGTAAGTTCATGTAATTGGTTTTCGAACATTCCGGTTACGTAGTCGTTGTTTCCTTCATCGGAGTCGCAGGCGATATGAGGCCACGTGCAGGGCCTCGAGAGGTTGTTCCAACCTTGAAGCTCTCTTCTGGGGTCTGCTGTTATCTTGCCCTTAAAAGCAAGCAAAGCATCTGAAAAATCAAATTAAATTAATGAACACATACAATCATACATATATGTTAAGAAAAATCGAAAATGACAATCGATGAAATGCAGCAACCGATCAAACATACAACCTAATTATCCGACGAATTAATCGAAAATGATGCGCACGTGGCTCTATTTCATTATATTCCCTCCTTTTTCTATCGATAACAACAGGGATGAAAATACTCAAATTATTACTAAAAAAGCTCTTTATTATCTTATGAGTCCAGAAAAAAATCCATCAAATTTTTACAAAGGTTTTTTTGATTGGATGGGAATGAATGCACAAATGTTAAAGCATCCCATATCAAAATTGGAATCTTGGTTCTTTTTAGAATTTGTATTAATTTATAGTGTATATAAAAAAAACACGGGAGAGAGAAACTCGATCAGATCATTGCTATGTATATGTATAATTTATAAAAGAATTGAATTAGTGAATTACAAACCTTTCTGATCCCTCAAATATGTTTCTTCATCCAAATCAGCAGCGTGAATATGAGTCAATGTGAATAAGATCAAGCACACCAGCAAGCCCATTATTTCTACCCCACTTATATTTAATTAACACAAAATTAATCAATTGAAATAGTATTATATATATACGCACGTAGAGAAATAAATGTTGGTGACCATTTTTTTATACTTTCTCCACCACTTGTGTAATGCAAAATGTCAAAAATTTCAATGATTTCTTTATTGACATATTATAATTGTTTTCTCTACTCTAGATTTATGTGTCCCAACTAAATCATAATTATTCCAATGTTGATATTTTTGTTCAATTAAAAATTGGAATAAATATTTGGGTTTTATTTGGATTCTGTGTATTTTAAAGAAAAGTATTCATATTTATTTAGCCAAAGTATAAACGTCTAATAAGTATTTTTTTGAAAGTTAAATAAATAGTTAATTTAATTGTAAAAGGATCAATTTCGATTATAAATTACTAAAATATTATGTAGGTCATGCAATGGTCATGCATGGTAACAGCTTAATTACATGGGATGACATCAAAGAAAGAAATATGTTTTACACCTCTAGAAAGAAATTATAATTTTGGTATATAAAATTATTTTAGAATAAAAAAATATTACTCCCTCGGTTCCAAAGACAAAGACAGTTGTCATACTTGTCTTTTTGGGGTGTCCAACAATAGTTGACACACCCCAAAAAAGGAAATAATTATTTTAACTTTTTCATTTTAATATACAATTTTATTATATTTTACCCTACTTACTTTTTAAACTTTACTCACAACTACTTTACTTTTCATTTTTAAAATATTTTTTAACTTTTTACTTTTTAATTAAAAAATACAAAAATAATAATTTTCTTAAACTCTGTATCCAGAAAAGTATTGTAATTAATAAATTTTTATAATTTTAAATCAAAATTGATGTATATACTCCTAGTATTTTTTATTTAATACAGTAATTAATATTATGAGCTAAAAAACCCAAGAAACCCATTTGACACCTCAAACCACCACCTTTCACATTTCTAACACTGTCAAAATTTGTATTTTTTTCACAAATGACAAGTCAATGGAGAGAACCTGGGTACAAAAAATACAGAGCATCTATTCGTGCCGTATACGGTATAATGTTGAGTGAGTCGTCAAACAACTTAGAACGAGGAGTTGCCCTCAAAGTGATTTCAATTTTCGATTTTGGTTGAAGAAAGTAGTGAGAGTGCTAGTCATCTTCATCATCGCTATCGTTATCAACCACTTCGGGTGGAAGAGTCGGGCTTTTCGAACAAATAGTAATGTTATGAAGTTCCAACATCTTCTTCTCAGGGTTGCAGAGTCCTGAAAAAAAATAAAAATCACAAGATTGATATTTGTTCGAGCAGTTTATTTCACTTAATGTCATCTCTTCAAAACATAGTCGGAAAACATACATACCTGAACACTTTGGAATATCCCACACAGCAATAGACGAGGGGGTGCACTCCACACTGCATAGTTCCTGGCTATCCTCGTGATTCACATTCATCGCAAGCATCCATGAACCAATGGTAACATCCTCATTGCTAAACATCCGGAAACTGTAAATATCGTAACATTTTAAATTATAAGTAAGATAAATATCTGAAGATTTCATTCATGAAAAAACAAAAAGATTGGGAGAAAAAAACTAGCCTGTCGTTTCTCAACGCAGCCAAGCTCACAACAACATCTGCCGAAAGGGCATAAATTGGACCGTATGCGTGAAGAAAGTACTCCTTCCCGAGCAAATCTGACAGAGGTTCATACCTGTACACACATCAAAATCCAATCGCCTACTTAACAGTGAAATCCATTTTAAGTATCGAGTATCTCTAATTCTACTTAAGCAGCACTGTTATAATCATTTGGCATACTAAAACTAGAGACGAAAACATGATCAGTATCAATATACGAATTTTACATTTCAAAATATTATGGGACTAACCATTTTATATTCGGATCAGTAAACACGGGACCTTTCTTCATGCATCCAATGTATGTTTGTGAATGAGTACGATCTTTAGCCAGGAGCAAGGAAAGGCGGTCTGAAAAAGAAAAAAAAAATATATAAACAAATGTCTTCAAAAATCAGATTTCTTACAAGTACTCACCTGGTCGTAAATATATGTCGTCGTCAGCTTTGACATAGAAATCAGACTCGTATAATGCATAAGCAGCTTTGAAGAAAGCTAAGCTATAGAAAAGACGCAAGTCAGGGTAAATAATAGGTAACATGCGCATAGTGGCTTTTAAATATAAGTCGGAAATCAGAACTAACGTTTTGTATGGTAGCTTACTGTACTCCTCTTCAATATCTAGCAGCACGAAATCATCATACTCGTCAATCTCCTTCTGTAGGGCTGACATCTTCGATCTATCATTGGTTCTACCGATTACAAACCTAAAAACCAAACCCGTGCTTTCTTCTAACCTACCATTCAGTACCGAGTGAGTAATGTAACAATATTGCAGTTCAAGTTCATGCATAAAACAAGAATCCGTGATTTTTTCCGTATTTTATTTATAATAAAAACAAGAAATGTCATGAAACGAGTCGAACCGATCTCCGTCACATTCACATTCACTCATAAACTGTCCTTTCATCATCCATAAAACAACACTAGCATACAAATATCAGAAACCACACATCAAACAATCATAACCAAGCCTAAAAAATGAATAATCAAGAAAATGGAAAAATGATAATTTTCCATAACAAAATCAGAACCCACAAATTACACAACCATAAACATGCTCGAAAAATCGAAAAAATCGAAAATCGAAGAGAGCAACGATTATTTCATGATTACAGAGGTTTTAGCCAATACCGTTGAAGACCCTGGTGATCAGAGGGAAACCAAGTCTGTCGCAAGGCCCGGCGCCGGCCCGCGGATCCGAACCCGGTTTGTATACCCACGAAGCCCATCGCCTTGTGACGCTTTTGCCCCTCATCCGAAACAGCACCAACCCTACCAGCCGAAGACTTATCCCAGGCCACGGACACTGACAGGGGTTTACCGTATTTGCATTTGCCATCGCCCAGCCCGGCCCGAGAAATCGCGACGAGCCCGAATACGAACCCCGAGAAACCGATCACCGAAAAGAGGAACAGGGCCGTCGATCTACGGCTGCTCGAAGAGTACGGCCGCGCGTGGAACAGCTTCGGAGACGACGGCATTTTATTTTTATTTTTTACAACGGGAAAATTAGTTTCTCTCGATTTCCTCTATCCGAAAAGACGTTGAAATCATGTTCAATTAGCTTGGAATTCGAGTCATGACAGAGACTGTATTTTGTTTTTTTTATAGAAACTCGAAGACGAAAGGAAAGGGAAAGAGACTGAGGTTTCTAAATTGGCTGGGGGTAAAATTGGAAATTAAGTAATTAATTTACTACTATATTAAATTAGTACTTTCTATTAATTAAATTTATTATTGTGAGAATTTGATGTTTATTAGTGAAGTACTAGTATTTATTAATTTTGTGAACTGATTTAATGGAAATAAAGATTGGTCAATTTGAAATAAAGACATTTTAAGTACTTCAGCGGTTTGATTTCATTTATTATTTTTTAATTAAAAACAATTTATGAAACATGATTATGGAAATATTTATATTTATAAATATAAATATATTTATAGTGAAGTATAATATTACTAGTAAATAAAATAAATTTGCAGTATAGAAATTATTTAACAATATTTTATAAGGAATCATAAGAGAAAATGAAACTTGTATAAAAAGGAAAATGAGGCTTTTATGATGGAAAAAATAGAGTAATAATACAGAGTAATTAATTTACAACATTTTCCAGTTCCTGGTGTTCTACATTTTGTACACAAGCTCCTAACTGATTGGAAAAGACAAAACTCGTCTCATTCCATCTTCTCCAAACAAGTAGTAGACTATAGTACACACTACGAGGAGAGAAAATTTCACTCTCCGGCCGATTCTATTGCGTTAGTTTTACTGTTACACGAGGTTAACGTTATTCGACTTTCAATATGCATTTCCTCAGGTTCTGTTCTACAGACAAGTTCTTCAGACGAGACCTTCGGAACTGGACCCTGCAAAATGCCACAATCCTGTGCTACAAGGGAGTAGGATTCTGATAACTCATCGAGAAAATAGACAATTTTTTTTCTTTCTCCAGATTTTAAATCCTCAGTGTCTTGAAATCCCGCCTCGTCATCTTTGGATGGTTGACTTGGCAGAGAATCATTGGGTCCCGCATTTTCCAGTTCATGGCATATGTTTCTTGCTGTGCCCTCGGTTTCTTGGACAGGGGAATGATGACATGATGGTTTTGGATCTTGCGGGATCGGAAAGTTATGATGTACTACATTGCTATATTGCAAGTTCTCAGGGTCCTCACAGCAAATTCCCGTCTCGATATTGTCTTCTTGAACGGGAAGTTGTCCTTGCTCTGTGGAATACAAAGTCTGATTTAATACATCACAAATGGAGTATAATTTTTAATATTTGAGGTAACTACAAAAGCTACCCCTAATATTTAGCTCAATAGCAAAAAGAAACCAATTTTTTTTATAAATTACAAATTAGTCCCTTGATTACAAATACATCTTCTCCTAAGGTACAATATGAAGGGGGCTCTGGGGTGTTTTTTGTAATTTTGAAAGTCAGTTTTTTTTGGTAATTAGCTCAAACTTGAAGGTTTCTTTTTTTAATTTATCCATAATAATAAAGTTGATCAGAATCTACCCAGAAAAGCTCACCACTTTTTTCTTCCAAAGTACATCTTTCGTGCAATGGCTTTTTGAGCCATACAGCACCAGGAAACACCATCAGGTTAATCTTACTAAGACTTTCCCTTTCATCCTCATCCAGATGTTGGAAGCCGAAGCCGACAGTCCACGTCTCCACTAAAGTCGGAATGGCGGATATGACAAGCTTCTCGACCTTCAAAGCTTTTAGCATCTAACCCACAATTAACTAAAAGTCAGTCGACTAGAGGCAGGAAAATTACAAGGAGTAAGTAGCAAGAACGTATTTGAATTTTGAATGGCGTATTAGGAAGAACACAATGTGAAATACGGCTATATTAATTACCTCTTCAATAGAATTGATCAGGCGGCGGCACAATCCTTGCCGGCGATGTTTGCTACAAGTGGCGACTAAAGGCAACTCCGCAACTGCCACCCCGTGAATTCTATATCAAGGTCCAAGAAAAAGAAAAAAAATAATTAATCCTTGGAGTAATTAATACATGTGGCTCCAATTCGACTTCTATTCATATATTCTCCTTGAGGAAATAATTAAAATGCTAGAAGTTTCCATGGGATGCATCATGTTTCACCTGACGGATGCTACAGACAGGACAACATCATCTTTCTCCAAAACTGCGGTGAAAAATCCGCTATAATTTAGACGTGCAAATTGCGACCTGAAAGAAGCAACAGGTCATAGCTTTCAGTTCAAAACTTCATCACTAACATAGGTTCTCAACACAACTTGTATGTATATAGATATCCAGCTATGTTAAGGACATGTCCCTTAAGTAGACCAAGAGAAAAGTTAAGTAAAAAAAATTCAGAGATTATCTTCAACTCTTCGTTCACATGTACCAAGAGTAAGGTTGTAGAACAATCATTAACAATACTTACCCCCAGTTGTACATCACTTGAGGTATCATGTCTATCCCAGTTTTCATGTCCACCATAGGAAGAAAGCATTCCTCCATAATTGTGATGGCAACAGCTAACTTTGAGTTGCATTCTGCCTTCAGAGCAACAAGACTATGTGCCGAGTGAACATTTTCGTCATCGGAAATGCACCGAAGAAGGGTCCAAGAGAAGCCATCAGAGATAAGATTTTTCAACCCAGTGCGAGAATGAAGACCAGAGTAAACCTGCACTGAGTACCACAAAGATTATCTCATGCAGACATGCCAATCTAAAAGTGAATAATGAGTCTTTCTTCAATACATAGAAATACAAGATTGAGAGAAAAGAAAAAAAAAAAGTAGAGACTTGGGTGATGTTTATATCCATGATTAATCGAAGCATATTGTATTGTTACCTTTTCACAGATACCTCCACAAAACCAGGCGTCTGAGGCCAACTCAACTTTCATATCCCCCTGCTGTATGCATGTTTCATGATCTGTTTGCAGACACTAGGAAATTAGGCCATCTGGATTTAACGAAAACTAACAGGAAGAAATAGATTTCTGTGGTAACTAAAGAAAGTCTTCAGAGTGGTAGAAGTAAACAGATTTCTGTGGTAACTAAATTACAAATATTAGAAGACAATATTTAACACCTACTTAGGATAATCTAGAAAAAATAACCCACAACTTAGAGGAAGATTACATTTATTTTCGCACTGAGAGCATTTAATGACCCCGTGTTGTGAAGTTTCTTTATCATTGACTACTTCTCCACAAATTTGGCAACGACATTGCGGGCAATACCAATTTCCTTCAGGCAGTTCCTGAAGAAAAGAAATACTATCAGTTCAACTCATGTTAAAAACAATTTCCAAATTTCACCAGCACAACCAAAAGACACAAGGAACCCAGAAGCAAGAATTGTTCCCGTTGCAGTTCAATGACTAATTCTAAAATCTTGAGGCAAGTGAAAACTGTCAAGAATATGTGTCGCTTCAACTTGATGTACACACAAATCAGCAATTCCACTTTACAATTAGTGAACATATCAAAGTACTGAAGTTCCACTAATAATAAGTTGCAAAATATACATGCAAAATATAATATCAAAGACGCACCTGTTCAAACAGGCATGCCTGGTGAAAAGCAGATGGGCAGTTATCACAGCATATCAATTCACCAACATCACCACAGCGCCCACAACTATCATCATTTTGGTCGATTTCATCAACTGGATCAATTTGAGGTTCTACTTTTCTTGCCTTGTATTCAGCCGACCATGCTTCAAGCTGGCATAAGGTAAATGGCTTACCGGACTCCATGAAAAGATTCATTGAAGGATGACTTGACCTGAAACCACCATGGCTATTGAACTCCGAGATGGAAAGCACCTTACTGCAACACTTGCAGAATATTCCGTCCCTAGTAACTAAACCATTTTTTAACACAGCTTCATCTTTTAGATCCCGGTACTGGATTACTTCATTTATGGAAACAACACCACAGTGAATTAGCCATGACAAAACTGTTCTTGATCCGATAGCGTACCAGTTGCCTTCCTTGATATGCTTAGCACCTTTCTTAAGACTCCGTGGAAGCAACCTGCAGCTGCCTTTGGGAGTCTTGCGTCTCCTCATAGGTTTGGATTTGTTGGTGGCCCCACATGTTTTTGTTTTTATAATAGGGGAAATTAAGAGATCACCGTCATGAAATCCGCACGTCTTTGATTTTTTAGATCTACGTCCAGCTTTGCTCGTTTCGCCTACTGTGTAGTGGCATTTTTCACCAAAATGATTCTCAGTCAGTTTCATTTCAGATATTTTCCGAGATTTTTTGTTATTCTGCCTGATGTGATCTAAACCACCTTCCTCATTTATAGCTTGGTCAAAGCATGGGGAACTTGTACTACAATCTTGATGGAGGATCAAAGACTCAGGTCCTCCACGCAGTTGAGATGCTCCTGAATTGTTTGGGACATCAAATAGACGAACACCAATCTGACTAATTCCATCATACCCAGAATCTTTCCGGGGCATTGGGTTAAGGTGGCTTCTATCTGATCTGGAGAGTTTCTGGAGTTTGGCAGGAAACCCAGTGTGTGATGGACTCACTAAACTTCTCTTTGCTTTCACTGTAACTCCTTCTTTCAGCAAGCGAATTGTCTTCTCAATGAAGACTACATTTGCAAAAGGGTCCAGAAGGTACCACAAACGAGCCATATCAGAATTAGTTTCTAGAATATTCAGCTTATTGTCAATCTCCTTAACTGTACTAGATAAGTCAATCCACAATTCAGCAATGTCAGCCCACTGCATATCATCAGTTGTCGGCATTATAATATCAGCATCAGTGAGCAGAATCTCCCCACACATCCACCATGCCCTGTGAAATTCACGAATCGGTCTCCCTTCTGGAGACTTGTAAACGTATTCTCCGATCCCGTTATATTTACTGTTCCTTTTTCGCCTTCCGATCACCCATCCGGATGCTCTAAGCAAGCGATTGATGTGATACCGTAGAAGAGGGCGGGGATCATTTTTTAGATCCTTTGGCATTGCGAATTCCTCTTCGTCTAGCTTCACAAAGCAGGAATCTTTCCATTTAGACTTAGATGGTTGACTAGTTACCAATTTAGAGACAGGCGTATCATTAACTAGAAGCCTGCATGCATAGCTCTCTTGAGAAATAGGCGAAGTGACAGCTCTTTTAGCTGCTTCCCCCTGATCATTTTGATCTGAGCAAGATACTCCATTCTTAGGGCTACCTCTATCTGAATAGACAAGTGGCTGCAAATTATATCGACTAGATGTAACACCCTGACCAGAGGATTCAACTACACGATACATTAAACTTTGACAAGCAGGGCCGGAATCTTCTTGAGATATCACGGAATCAGGTTTTACATCAGGCAAATATCCAACTGATAACCCAACCTCATTGTTACATTTTATTGATGATACGACGTCAGATGGATATTCTAATGGATGTTGTCTTGCAGATTCTTCTTTTGTGTACTCATCTTGACTGGTTAATGATGACTTCCCACTGTTGGAACATAGGGGCATGTCTGATTGCTTAATATATTCACAATGTATAGCAGTTGCTTCGGAAACAATGATTCCCTTTTTGCCAATACCATCACTTTCGAAGAATATCTCGTTAAAAATTCTTTGTTCATCCAAAGACCCGTCAAAGCCATCATCATGCAAATTCTCAAATTCTCTGCTGAATAACATTGTTGGGGATTCAGCCAGTATCTTCTCTCCCATTAGCACTTTAGTTTTAGAGGCAAAATACTGCTGTTTCACTACAAAATTAAATTTACACCCTTATTATGGAAATAAATTAATAGATAAAAGTAAAAACACATCATTCACAACAACTAAATTCTGGAATGAAATAAAATAAGCGAAGCTAGCAGATGTGTGCAAATCCGAATGATTCAGAGTGTCCAGAACTAGAAGGGGGAAATGTGAAGCAAACCAGCACCAAATAACTTAGTAGTCAGCTGTCACCAATGGGGAAAGTATATGAGGACTGATGCAATTGAACTCAGCTAAGTGTTCATAAGATAAAAAGATAGGCCTACCACCTACTAAGACTAAAAGGTTGGAAAGAGATCAATGAACATAGTTGGTATAATTCACTATAGAAAAAGATGTATCTCTCAACCCACTGCACTACCTCTCATTTTTCTGATTTAATTGTTGTTTGGTGTTATTGAATTCATTTGAAAGGTTCAAAAATTAAGTGAACTACATTTGGAATTTATCTGTTTTCTTTGGTATAAATGTAATATCAAACAGATTGTTTTCCAGCCAACATTGATACATACCCTTTCAGTGAAGAGTGGACCTACAGTTGACATGCATTGAATTGTAGATAAGAATAGATAGAATGAGAATGATAAGTAACTTTGACATTTCCAGTACAACAGTCATTGCAAGGAGTTGGGTATCTTTTAAATACGATTTCCAAGCGCATTTCTGCTGGACATCAGGAAAAAAAGGGACAAAATATATGACGAAATCCTTTGCGAATTCATAATTTTGAACTGAGCTGTTTTAGTATGATTTTCATCTTACGTCACAATTGACTTTTTATTTACCACTATCCGTGTCTGATTTAGGAATACATTGACTTTTACCAGAATTGCACTTCTAGAAAAAGGTTTATAATAAATGGAAATCGACAAAAAAAAAACGACTACTTCGGAAATGATGGTTCCTACCATGCATACGTAATGAAAGTAATATACAGTAGAAACTCTATATAGTAATACTCTATATAGGAATAAACTCCCTATAGTAATAAAAAATCCAAGTCCCAACTTGGGACCAGTTATAAATAGGAATAAACTCCACATTGTCATAAGTCATACATTTTTTAGGTCCCGTCTAAAGGATTTATACCTCTATATAAGAATAAATGATTAATATATAATAAAAATATTTATTAATAATGTTTTTATTTATGAAAATCTATAACATGTTTAAGATGACTTGAAATATTTATGAAAATCAATAACATATAGTATATGATCAAAGTTTATAGTCCTTAGATTCATTAATATTTTATTTAATTTGTATGTTAAACACAATTTTTACACATATATAGTCAAAATTTATTATTCAAAACTATTAAATTGATTTTGTTAATTTAAAGATAGATAATATTGTATGTATATTATTTTTATATTTATATTATTTTTTATAAAAAAAATTATTTTTATTTTCTAAAACCCTATATAAGAATAACTCTCTATAGTAATATTTTTTTCCGGTCCCAACGATATGACTGTACGGAGTTTCTACTGTATAAGTGAACTGATCAAATAATGGAGTGCTTATTTTTAGTGCAATTAAGACAATTAAATATATCTTATCACTTTTTATTTTTCTCAAACATTCGTACAATGAACCCGCAGCAAAAGGAATCTCCATACACCAATCAGACCTCTACAACTCTAGATTAAGACACCTTAACTAAGAAAGACTTCTCTTTTTAATCAGCGAAATGTTACCATCCAAGGTAAAATGCAAGAAAATAAAAAGACACAGATCCACATTAAATGATGACAAGTATACAATGTCCCGTCTTTGCTATGCTTAAACAAGTAAAATAAAACATCTACGGTCAACTGCATTGCAGACAGGGTAGGGTTTATCCAGACTCTACGACTGTTGAATATCTTAACTACAAACGTCAAACTATAGATGCATCAAAATTGTTTCTTTTCTCATTTAAGAGGAAGATTAAAGGAGTTCACTCCGCGTCGATCGGAACTCGGGACTCGATCCTAGGTAGGGAACTTATTTACCACCAAATCACCTATTTCCTTCTAAAGATAAAATGTAATGACATGAAATTTGTAGCTTCAGCAATAAATCCCTTGCATGCATCAGCAAGATTATGCATTTAACTTCGAAATTAAATAACAAAAAACCCAAAAACCCATTGAATTCAGCATAAACCGAATTCCCATTACAAACAAACAAACCCCGGAAATTAAAGCCCAAATCAATTCGCACAAATGGGTAGCAAAAAAAAAGCTATCTTTCATGAAAAAGCTTCAGAAATTCAAGCGAAAGAGAAAATGAAAGAAAAATTACCACTGCATTTGTATCTGCCGCAACAGAATTAGGGTTCATCCGAATCTGAATTTTGGGGGGAGTCGAGTGTTGGGAGAATGTGATAACCCACGCAGAACCTCTGAGAAAAAGGAAGGAGGATCACTCATTCGTCACACGCGCAGAAACGCACAAATGCGTGAGAAAAAACACACACGAAAGAAAGTGGCTTTGGGATGCCCGCAGAGCTTCGAATCGGTAACAGTTGTCAAGCATCGACCAAGCTATCTCTCTAACAAACCTCTTTTGTAGAGAGAGATTTGTTTTTCATTTTTACTGAAATTATTTTTTTGTTAATTTTATTAATTTTATTTTTCATTTCTTAGGATAACAACCTCATTGTTTTTGGTTTTTTAATAACGTAATTTACTATTATTAGTAGTGCAGGTAAGCTGTGATCTTTCCTTTTTAATAATCATACTAAATTCAAAAACATCGAATACAATTTTATCTTATTCATAATTTTAAATTTACAATTTTCATAATTTTATCTTTCTAATTTTCATTAATACTCAGCAACGCATTATTCTCCTATTTTAAATTATTAACATAAAAAATATTTTTTTCTTAATTACTTTAAAAATACATATTCTTTAATTTATTTTTACTAATTAATATTTAAATAATTTTAATTAACAATTTTGTAAACAATACAATTTATTTATTTTTGACAAAACAAAAATGGTATTTAAATTAAAAATAATTTAACATCTATTATGAAATGTAAGAGTATAATATTTTCTCGCGAGTCGCGACTTTATCTCCGCAAGAGCTTCGACTCAGAAAGTATAAATGGCGGCACTACATGTACGCCACGTCATCATCACCCCTTATTTACCCCCTCTCACAAATCGGCCCCATCACTTCTCGTATTCCCACAAGCTCCCCATTTCTCACAGAAACCATCGTCATCTCTCCGCTTCAATCATGGCTTCTTCTGCTGCCAAAAAGGTGCGCAGCCATCGCCATTTTTGCTCGAGATCGGTGCTTCGAGAAAAAAAAGGCGTTTTTTTCCTAGTCAGCAAACCTTTTTTATTTTTTAATTTAATTTTAATTTTAATTTTTTGCAACTTCTAGGTTTTGGTGCCGGTGGCGAATGGCACGGAGCCGCTGGAGGCGGTGATAGTAATAGACGTACTTCGGAGAGCCGGCGCCGATGTGACGGTAGCGTCGGTGGAGAAGCAGCTCTGCGTCGACGCCTGCCACGGCGTCAAAATCGTCGCCGATGCTCTGATTTCGGACTGCGCTGATATTAGTTTCGATCTCATCTCTCTACCGGTAATCGAATATCATCTCTGGTGTATTTGTTTTTTCGTTGAAAATTGTGATGTGAATAGGTTCTAATATAACAAGGAATTCGCAAAATTATTTGGATCGAATTGTTGAGCTAAGTTCATAATCAGAATTGCGGACGAATTTACAAAAAGAAAAGAAAAGTAAAGTTTCTATGTTATTAGAAAATAACAATAACTAATCAGCAAATAGTACGTGTAAAGTCGAAAATCGTAGAATGGACCTAGACTAGTGTTGAACTCATTTTAAGAATCTCAATTCGTATTCATCTATTGATTTTGTGAATGGTAAGGGAGGAATGCCTGGTGCAACCACTTTAAAGGATTGCGAGATATTGGAAAGCATGGTGAGAAAGCAGGCTGCAGATAACCGACCATATGCAGCAATATGTGCGGCACCTGCTGTTGCACTTGGATCGTGGGGTCTGTTAAAGGGTTTGAAGGTTTGAAAAAAAAACATTCATTAAATGTCCATTTTACCCTTTTTGTTTATCGAACAATGGAGTTCTAATGAACGGAACTGTTTGATCCCTGGATAGGCAACTTGCTACCCATCATTTATGGATCAGTTATCATCCTCGGCATCTGCTGTTGAATCCAGGGTGCATCAGGATGGAAAAGTAGTGACAAGTCGCGGACCTGGAACAGCAATGGAGTATGCTGTTGCCCTTGTTGAATTGTTATATGGAAAGGCAAAGGCTGATGAAGTTTCTGGACCTCTGGTATTTCCATGTTCCACTATCCTTGTGTCAGTGCTGTGTCATGTAATGATGACTAATTACACATGATATCTTTGAATTTAGTACCACCATAATATGGTGAAGGTTTGACGGATGTTTGTTGGCAATAGGACAACAGGTTTGATCGACCAAAAATATGGGAATCCAACAATAACTGCTTTAATGATCAATTTTGAAAAGGAAACGAAAACATGTCATCGCTTAACAGTTAACACATGAAATGAAGTATATTAAGACTATTGAACAAAAATATCAATACAAATGAGAAGAACATGCCACGACTCGAGATTCAAATATTTGGAAAATGCTTTGAATTATTTCTGGTTCATATGTTTTGACCCTTGGTCTACTTTTATATTGATAATCTTAGGTTCCCTTATGTCGCCTAAATTGGGACCCTATGCGATAAAATTTATCCCTTGTTTTAATTCCTGATAAGTCCTTTAACATGTGTTCTCCTCGCGTATTACAACTGATTCCTAGTGTTTAAGTGTTTTAAGCTTTCTATACACAAATGACATATATGCATGTATGAAATGAGTCAGTACTTCAACGCCGGAAGTTTGGGTACCTCAAGGTTATACTATATTTTACTCAAAAACTCAATGAGGTTGATACTTTTGTATTGTGTGGCCCTGTTTACGAACCATTTTCCTTTCAGTTAATCACTGAAACTGATAAAATAATTGGCATTGTGTGCACTTCCTTTTCCCATTTCATTTCAGTGTTGGTTCTTGGTAATTTTTTACACTTATTTTTTGTTATCCAGGTTATGCGATCAAATCACGGGGATGAATATACTTTCACTGAGCTAAACCAAGTCAACTGGATTCCTAATAGTTCTCCTCAGGTTGCTGACACTGTTTTTTTTATTTATTTATCACTATCTGGTCATCATACATGATGCATGCATTATTTGTATATATGACTCCTTTTCTTGGTGTCTTACACCAGTTAATTACACATGAAATAAACCAGCAGGTGAATTATTTTCCCAATCACAATTTTCTAGATTTCCTTCTCAGATTCTTGTCCCTATCGCTAATGGAACTGAGGAGATGGAGGCTGTTATCATCATAGATGTACTCAGACGAGCAAAAGCTGATGTGGTAGTAGCATCTATTGAAGATAAACCTGAGATTTTGGGTTCAAGGAACGTCAAACTTGTTGCTGATTCTCTCCTTGACGAAGTCATCAATCGTTCATTCGATCTTATCGTTTTACCAGTAAGAGGAACATAACTGTATCAGAGCTTTTTTTTTCTTTCCATTTCATGTTTAAATAACATATATCATCGTTGAGCAACAATGACTTGCTATGTGGGCAGGGTGGACTCGGTGGTGCTCAAGCCTTTGCTAATTCAGAGAAGATAGTAAATATGCTGAAGAACCAAAGAGAATCGAATAGATTCTACGGAGCAATATGTGCATCGCCAGCTTTAGTTCTCGAGCCCCACGGCCTGCTTAAGGTATTATAATACAAAACTATTGGGTTGGCAAAACATATTTTTGTCTGTGTTTTCTTTTTTTCCATTTTTCCTTTTCTTTTATCGCAATTCTCTTATGATTGGGCATGTAACTTTTCAGATGTAGAATCTTGGACTAAGATTATAGATTTGTAAACAAAAATTGAATAGTAAATATTCTTGTTTACGAAAAGTGTTTTTTTTTTTTTTTTTTTTTTTTGTAACATGTAAAATCATGCCTGCCTGTTTAGTTTTATGACACTCCAAACTTTAAATATCTTACTTGTAATGACACTTGATTTGGTGGCATTTCGTGCATGTTGGAATAATTTTTCCAGACGCCACTAAAAATAAACATTGATCATATATATATATTTGACAGGGTAAGAAGGCTACTGCTTTTCCAGCTATGTGCAATAAGCTGTCGGACCCAAGTGAAGCTGAGAGCCGTGTTGTTGTGGATGGGAATCTCGTGACTAGCAGAGGGCCAGGAACTACCATGGAGTTTTCTTTGGTAATTGCTGAGAAGTTTTCTGGACGAGAGAAAGCGCTTGAGCTTGCAAAGACCATGCTTTTCGTACATCAGTAGAAATTAAGGTTGGAGAGGATATTGTGATTTTGTTATAATTCATCTATGGGATTCGTACGTTAAGAACATTCAATAATGAATAATGATTCAGTCTATAATTACTGGGATTCGTCGTTAAGAGCATTCGATAATGATGTTAATTGTCACACCTATGCAATATCTTGTGCTCCTGTAGATGATTTTCTGGTGGATCGTCTTCACAAGAAAAATAGTGCAATTGATTTTTTACTACTTGTAGTTTATCTGTTTTAAAAAAGCAGTCTTCCTATCTCCATTTGTATATTTTTTAACACTCATTTATTAATTATATGAAGCATACCGTTATTACACTATTTTATAATTAAAATTTTAAAACTACTCTTATTAATAAAATACTTAAAACAATTAAACATAAACTAGTATTCAATTAAAAATAAAAAAAAATGGTGCATAAATCTTTTTAACGAGGTAGTATTTTTTTTATGAGTAAGATAAACAATGCTTATAATATAAATTAGTATTCAATTAAAAATAATTGTTTTGAATTATTTAAAACACGAGCTTAAATAATTCACTAAAATCTTTATAAATTAATACTTGATACATTAATAATCTTTTTAAATTAATAGATACTTCCGGTCTCGACTTGATACATTAATAACCTCTTTAAATTAATAGATATTTCCGGTCTCGACTTGATACATTAATAACCTTTTTAAATTAATAGATACTTCCGGTCTCGACGTGATCTTTTAAATGAAAAAAAAATAATCGATAAATTAATAAAATTTAATGGTCCGAGACTATTAATTTATAGAGATTTTACTGTACGTATCGATTACCATAAACATTTATTTTAATCTACCAGATTGAAACCTAAATTCTAATCAAATTGATCATGTTGGTGTTTCTCGGAAAAGATTTTTCTCGCATCGTTGTAGATTCACAACATATTAGTTTTTGTTTTCAATTTTATTTATCTTGTTTTTCATTTTTGTCTATAGCTTTTTATAGATTTTTCGGCCTATCAGTACTAGTTGATTTAATAGATTATATTAGATCAGCCAATTTCAGCAATTAATTATAAGAAAATGGCCTGAAAATAATTGAATTCTCAATTTTGAACACAGTGAACCGAAATAACACACAAAAGCACACACTTTTTATTGATTGATATTGTAAAGCATTTATTCATAATTATATATATATATATATTGTGAGATGTAATTAAGATGGTAAATATATGATTTAGGCAAAGGCAACGTTCAGTAATTTGTTGGTTTAGTTATTGGGCGCAATTGATTACCATTAATGACAAGTACTGCAGTGGGAACTGCAATCATCGCATTCGCAATAGAAGTTGGGGGGCTTGTAAGCGCAATTATCTGTATCCACATCGAAGTAGCAACCACAACATGAGCAATCATCGTCGTCACTGGTTGTAACTGTTCCTGATCGGAGTAGTAACACATATTATATGTAATATACTTACTAATTAATTAAAACAAAAATGACACTATACTAGTAATTTATAATATATACATGTATACAAAATGTTGTAGACATTAAAGTAAAGCCCTTAATTACCCGACATCGTGGTATTGGAAGTGTTGGCGACCGAGCTTTTCCTTGCTGTCGTGGTATTGAAAGTTATTTCGGATGATTCGAGAAGGAGAAATATAGTAAGTAATATGAAGACAAAAACAATTACGTTTGGAATTGGGGTTTTCAGGCTTTTTCTAAGCGATTTAGGGTTTCGGGAAGTAGGAAAATAATGAGGAGAAGAGCACAACATTTGCTCAGGAAGAAGAATACCAAGAGGAGGCTATGACTCTAAAATGTTTTTTTTTTCATGTTGACTAATCTGATTTGAAGGGAATGCTTGCTTATGATCATTTTTTTCAGTGAAGTTGTGCTTTGATTATGTACCCTTGTTTATATTACTCATCCCCAGGTATATACTCAGTACTCTTCCGATTTTATGAGAAGTTAGCTCAACCATTTGTACGATTTGATGAAACCGTGAACATTATTTGGTTAACAGAATGTAGCAAGCGTGCACGGTGCTCGGCGATCACTGTGAGGAGAGCACAATTCACACTCTCTGGAATGCCTTGCCTTCAATCACAGTCGTTGGTGGACAGGTTAGTAAACTTGTTACCAATCTATTTGTGTTGAGAAGTACAACATCATCTAATTACTCCTTTGATTTCATATTTAGTGCCTCTGTATCTTTCATCAGTAAAGTGATTTTCTATATTATCGATTACTTCGGTTTCTATGTGAATTGGAGATTAGATATGTGTCGGTAAGTGTTTTTTTTTTTGTTTTTTTTTTCAATTGATTTTTCATAGGTGATGCAAGAAGCATACATGAAAGGGAAAAATGAGAAAAAAGACTTAACATTTCATCTAATGCTCTTAATTATGATTGTCAACTATAAAATGGCGCTACTTAAAAAAAAAAAAAAAACTTAACATTAATACAAGGGAACTAACACTGATGTGTCGCTTTACAAAGTCCAGGAAAGTCCTTAGTACTGGTGACTTTTCAAAAATGTTTTTTGCCTCGTGGATCCAATATGTAAGTTGTACTACCTCTATCTATTTGATGCATCACAAATGACAATATGTTGTGAATTATTTGGAAATTATCCTCTGTTTTGAACACATATATCATAGGTAATTGGATTTTATTTATTGTATAAAATATAGTAGCGGTATTGGACATCTTCCTAGGAAGAAGTTTACATAATTTGGTAAGTTATATGGATGATCATTTTCTATTTTCAGTTACTTCATCTTATTATTCATTTCATGGTGCAGTGTTAGTTGCGCAAATAATTGAAACTCATGTTCCAAAATATGCCCATTTGTGCATGTACATTTCGTCTTCCAATTATGTTCAAAATATGCCTATTATGTGCACATAATTTTAATTATGGTTTTCGTATTCAGCGTCACTATAATGATTAACGCTTTATATGTTGCCAAATTATCTATTATCACTCATAGCAATGTTATAATGGTGGGTAGAGGTTGTTAGTGTGTAGTTCTTCCTAGTTCAACATAGAACCTTGTTGTTCTTGTTTGAACTACGTTGAACTATACACTTGTTTTGTAGTAACTTCATGTGCTTTGTTTGTATGTTTTTAAATTGTTTAAATTCATATAAGTCTGCTAGGTATGAGTAGTGCTAGCTGGAAATACAAGTGGATCTTCCTGTAGCCACGATATGGAAAGCGTACTCAGTGTTGAACTAGCGGACTTGGTGATACAAACAACATGGAGTTCTCCCTGTGCATGTTTGTGAATGAGCCACGTGGTTCTATGCACACCAGTGTGGTTCACGAATTCACTACTGCACCTCCAACGAGAGAGTTCAAGTCTTACCGTGAAGACCTTGAATCTGAGCTAACACTTTGATGGACACGGAGCAAGCGCAGATAGACATGGAGCTGGGGGAATGACTGCTAAGGAATGAAACCAGCCAAGGGTGCGACTGGAAGACTTCGCTAGAAGAATCCTAGTCCAAGAAGAAAACACAAGTATACTAGCTGTGCATGCAACAAGCTCGAAGCGCGAACACATGCTAGTGTGGGAGCGGGTAGAGCTGCGTTCATCAAATACGGATCAATGGAATATTCGTTGAAGATGCCTTGGGGTCGAACATTCCATTGGGCCGTCATGGTCTTGGCCCATTAAGCGTGAATTCCGGAAACCCTAATTTACGATGCCTATAAATAGAGGGTTGTTGGAATTCATTGATTACACTTTTGATTTGACATATTCTAGAGAGAGAAATATTGTAGACCGAGAGACTTCGCTAGAAAGCTCCGGTCATACTCTCTGTTTAGTCTTGGTAGTACTCTTCGCTAGATTAGTTCTACCTAGACTTAGTTTTTTGTCGTGTGACCTTTCTACAAGATTCGCTAGAATTTTGTAGATGTTTTGTAAAGTGGTTCCACCCATTATAAGATCAATACAAGTTTACTTTATAGAATCTCAAATTGTGTTAAGTAATTGTACTCTACCCTCCACTACTTCTCTATAGGTAGATCATAGTAAAATATACACAATTTCAATTGGTATCAGAGCGAGTTCACCCCTTTCGGTGTGATCCTAGGAAGAGATTCTACTATGGAGTCATTTACCGTCCTCAAACCCGTCATTCTTAACTCGTCAAACTACTCCTACTGGAAGAGCAAGACAAGGTTGAAGCTGAAGAACGTAGACTCACGTGTGTGGGCTGCTGTTCTACATGGATGGAGTCCACCTACCTACACAGATGAAGATGGTGATGTGCGTATCAAGGAAGAACCTACGTGGACCAATGCCGAACATGAAGCAGCTACGTTCAATTCCAAGGCTATCCATATTATAACCGATCTTATTGATGTCCACATGTTCCAAATCGTGAAGCACCTCACTTCGGCCAAACACGTTTGGGATACCTTGGAAAGAATGTGTGAAGGAAGTGAGAGCATCAAGAAGTCCAAGCTAAGAGGACTTACTACTACCTTCCAAAAACTTGAAATGAGGGAAGACGAGGACCTTGACTCATTCTTTAACAAGATTATGGCTATTGTCAGCGAATGCCAAGAACTTGGAGATCCCATACCTCCACCGCTCATTTCCACTAAGGTGCTTCGAGGTGTAACAGAGAAGTTCTCCGTCAAAGTGACGACTATGGAAGTAACTAAGCTAGGCCTCTCTGGGGACTACAACGAGATCATGAGTCACCTGAAGAATTACGAGTTGAATCTAAAATTGAAGGACAAGTCCTACTCCATGACCCCTTTTGAAAATTCTATGAAGGCACTTGCAATCACTCAGAGTGGCTCCAGCTCTACCTCTAACAACGAAGGAGTAACACATCTACCTCAGTCCACCGATCAGAGTGCTTTTCTTGCTGAAGACTCCGATGATGAGAGTGAAGCTCTTTCTCTCCTCAAATCTCCCAATCCCGATAAGTTTGCTGCCCTCCAAGATTCGGTAAGCTACTTGGTTCGCCAAGACATCAAGAGGAAGAGGAGGTTCAAACAATTTCGTAACCAAAGGAGCCCTGGAAATTCCTACTCTACTCCACCTGCTGCTGGCCCTAAAGGGTATAGTGATGCGAGCCCCGGTCGATGAACTCGTCAATAAAAAATCCCTTACGTTGACAAAGCGCTTTACGCGGCTTTACCTTCGTTTGGTCCGGTAGGTGTACTTGAGTTCCCTCGTTTGTGTGCACCGCGCGCCTCGTCTCTTGCCTTTACGACCGTCCACGAGTGGTTCGATGTGGTTTTGCGGGTGGAAAGAGAGGTTTACTTAGCCTTCCTCTAACCGTGAAGTATGTACGTTCGATTAGCACGACGCCTCTCGATACGCTTGGAAAAGCCGGGGATTATTACGATCGCCCGCAAGTCCTCGTATAAACTATGCACTACGCACGTTTAATACGCCCAAGTAATAATTTAGAGTCTTATAATCGACTATAAGGGGTGGAAGTATTATAACTTCACGTAATAGCTCAAAGGCTTTTTTGATTCAACTAGAATGATTAATTACAATGATATGGGGCTCCTTATATAGGAGAAGTTACTTGGCTACCAAGTAATCTAAACTAATAAAATAATAATAGAGAATCCCAAACATATGGAAACTCTATCAAACGCCTATCTAATAGAATCCTAAGTCTTATTAGACTACTATTTTCCTAATTACTTAATTAAATAATAAAATACTAATTAATTAAATAAATAAATAAATAAAGATAGGTGTCGGACGCCATGTGCTCGACCGTCCGCTGCCGTCGCCGTCGATCATCATCGCCGGCCGCCGTCAATCGCTCCCTGCCGCCGTGCCCTGGTGGTTGGTCGAGACCATCGCCGGGGAATTCTCACGTCTTACGGGACTTACGCGAGGTGACGCTGGGCTGCTCGTGGAATCCTCGTAGCATGCTACGGGCTCATGAACCTCCCTAGTCGCGCTACGAGTCGCTACGGGAACTTCACTAGTCACTGCGGGAAAACTCGTAGTACTAGGATCCAGTGGGGACGCGTTGCGGGACGCTGCGGGTGACTCGAGTGATGACTCAAGTCGTGACTCAGGATCCTTAGTACGATCCGTATCACTCCCCTCTCCTTTAAGAATACCCTTGCCCTCAAGGGTGTCTTCCGACTCTTCGACTCCAGTAAGGATGTTTAAGTCGAAATCGGGGAACCTCTGGGATATACTTTCTTGTTCTTCCCATGTGGCTTCATTCGCGGGTAATCCACGCCACTTAACTTTCAATTTCTTAACCCTTCCAGAAGCTTTATTCGCTATACGGCGTTCGAGGATCCGTTCAGGTTGTAGTAGAACTCGTCCCTCCTCATCGAATGCTGGCAATTGTGGCACTGCTTCTTCCTTTCGACTGACGTGTCGCTTGAGTAGCGAGACATGGAATATGGGGTGGAGTTTTGATTCAGGTGGTAACTCCAACCTATAGGCCACTTCTCCATACTTGGCTAACACCTTGTAAGGTCCATAGTACCTTTTGTCAAGTTTGTGGGTGTTGCCTTGCCTTACCGTCTTTTGTCGAGTCAACCTTAATCGAAGGTAGACCATATCTCCAGGTTCAAACTCCTCAGCCCTCCGTTTCTTGTCATGGAACTTCTTCATAGCCTTTTGGGCTTTCTTGAGTTCACTTTTAACCTTGGTCAGAACTTCCTCTCGCTCAGCTAGTTCTTCATTCACGCCTGCATCGTTGGCGGCTCCCTTTTGATAGGTTACTAGCATTGGTGGTTTTCTTCCATAGGTTATCTCGAACGGGCTCTTGTGCGTTGACCCATGGTAGGTGGTATTGTACCAGTACTCGGCCCAAGTAAGGTGGTCGACCCATTTGGATTGCTCCTCGTGGCAAAAACACCTCAGGTACTGCTCAAGAGTACGGTTGACCACTTCTGTTTGGCCATCAGTTTGCGGGTGGTAGGATGAACTTGTCTTCATTAAACTTCCTTGGAGGGTAAGGATCTCCTTCCAAAAGTTACTCATAAAGACTCGATCCCTGTCCGTCACGATAGTTCGTGGGAACCCATGTAGTCTCACTACATTGTCCACGAAGGCCTTTGCTACACTCTTAGTAGTGTAGGGGTGTTTCAAGGGTATGAAGTGTGCTCCTTTGCTTAGTCGGTCCACGACCACAAAAATGACTTCATAGCCTTTGCTTGTGGGGAGTGCTTCAATGAAGTCCATTGATAGATCTTCCCATATAGCCTCGGGTATAGGTAGCGGTTGCAATAGGCCTTGCGGTTTTCTTGCATCGTACTTGACCTTCTGGCATATTTCGCACTCTGCCACCCATCTTTTGACTTCTTTCTTAATACCTTCCCAGTAAAAGAAGTTCTTGATTCGGATGTAGGTACGTAACCATCCCGAATGTCCTCCTTCCTTGCTATCATGAAAGTGTTGCAATATCTCCCTTCGCAAGTTAGGCACATCAGGCACATAGACTTGAGACTTATAGTATATAAACCCTTGTCGCAATGTAAAGCCCGTATCATCCGTGCCCTCGGCTTCGATCCTTGTTCGAATCTCCGTGGCTCTTTCATCCAAGCTTACTGCTTCTCGAATCCTATCCCATATCCTCCATTCGGGTCCACTTAGGGCATGATATTCGGCCCCCTCGTGCACTACCCATAGCCTCATGTCTTCTTCCTTAGATTTGGTGATGTCTTGCATCGCTCCTACCATCAAGGCATTGAGACTTGCTTTATTGGAAGTATCGGATTCGCTTGACTCATCCTCACTTGCGGTCTCGATCATAAGCATGATCTTTCCGCCCTTGCACTTGTGATCCTTGTCCCATGGAGCTCCACACTTGAAGCATAAGCTCTTCTTGATCATGTCATTGAGTGACTCACGGCTTATCTTCTTCGTCTCAGTGTCTCGTGGTTTGGGATCACTCCTTGCCACGGGTCTTGGTACTTCAACCGTACGTACCTCGGTTCGTACCCTTTCAACCCTTCTCTCGGATGCGAGGCTCTCTTCATAGATCTCTGCCATGCGCATCGCCTCTTGCAACCTTGCTGGTTGCCTTAGCTTAAGTTCTCGTGCAATCCCAGGCTTCAAGCCATCGACAAAGGTGCCGATGAGAGCCTCTTCGGACCAACCTCTAACTTGTGTTTGAAGTTGTCGAAACTCCTCTATGTAGGCATGCACGCGTCCTTCTTGCTTTAGCTTCGCCAATTGCCCGTGCGGATTAGCAATTGGTGATGGACTGAACTGAGCTAATAACTCGCGTTCAAAGTCCCTTCAGCTTAGGATTCTCCCTGAATCCTCGTACTGACCCCGAATCCATCGCCACCACTTACTTGCCTTTCCCTCTAGGAAGAAACAAGCCGTTAAGACCTTTTCACCTCTAGGTACTTCGTATAGGCTAAAGTAATGGTCTGCTTTGTCCAGCCATTCGATTGGGTCGCCTCCACTGAACCTTGGAAACTCGATCCTTGGCTTTTGAATTCCACGGACCCCATGGTTCATCACCTCTCCGCGCCGATGGTGCCTTGGCTCACGCTCTTCTCTATGGGCTCTGTGGTGATCACGTTGCCTCCTATGCTCGCCGCGTGGCTCATCGTCTTGGCTCGACACGTAGATTGGTGTCCCTTCATCATCGCCTCCACGCACGGGTGACTTGCGTCTCTCTCGTCCATGTGGCCGATGTTCACGGTCCTCCCGGTGCTCGCCTCGCCTTGCGTCGTCACTAGCAACCTCATGGTTCCCACGCGTCCTCGAGTGCTCCGGCTCGTACCGCTCCTCGCCCCTTCGCGCACGTCTCGTCCTCGCCTCGGATCCATCACAGTCCTCGTGCGCTTGGCTTCGACGCTCCTCACGGCCTTTTGATTGAGTGACTCCAATATGGCTCCCAATTGGTCCCTCAATCCTTCCATCGTCTCCATGTTGTGCTCGGTCGCCACCGTTACGGCGTCTACTGTAACGCCCCAGAAAATTCAGAGGCTTAAAGGAATTGAATATACTACTCATACCAACAGATGCATCTACTTTTCTGGGCATCCTCCTATAAGAACTCCAAAGTTAAGCGTGCTGGCTCTGGAGTAATTCTAGGATGGGTGACCCCCTGGGAAGTTTCTCGGGTGCGCACGAGTGAGGACAAAGTGCGCTGGAAAAGACAAGTGTTGGTACAGTGGGGCCAGGATATCACTCCCGCAAGCAGTCATTGGTAACCGAGCCGGCCCATTAGGGTCGGGCTTCGACCCCTCAACGGGCCGGGGCGTTACAAATGGTATCAGAGCAGGTGCCGACCGGAATTGTGGGAACTTAGTGTCTTGCGGGGCCAAGTGCTCCACCCAGAAGTTGGTGAGAGTACCCGTAAGGGGCATTCCTGCACGGATGGTTGGTCCTGGGCAAGTTAGGCAAGTAAGGCGCACAACGAGGACGTTGCGCATAAAAGGTGGGGTGATTGTAACGCCCCAGAAAATTCAGAGGCTTAAAGGAATTGAATATACTACTCATACCAACAGATGCATCTACTTTTCTGGGCATCCTCCTATAAGAACTCCAAAGTTAAGCGTGCTGGCTCTGGAGTAATTCTAGGATGGGTGACCCCCTGGGAAGTTTCTCGGGTGCGCACGAGTGAGGACAAAGTGCGCTGGAAAAGACAAGTGTTGGTACAGTGGGGCCAGGATATCACTCCCGCAAGCAGTCATTAGTAACCGAGCCGGCCCATTAGGGTCGGGCTTCGACCCCTCAACGGGCCGGGGCGTTACATCTACCGACTCCTTCAAGTGCTCAAAGTCCAGCCTCACGGCCTCCGCGGCATCCTCGAGGGTTGCTAGCCTCTCGCGATTGCTCCGACTGCCTTCGTTAAGACTTGTGGCCATCGATCCCTGTGCAAAAGAATCGAACACTCGTACTTACCTAGAGATCCTTCGAATTGCTTCGTTGAATCTCTCTCAATGAGAGCACCAGTTTTGATGCGAGCCCCGGTCGATGAACTCGTCAATCAAAAATCCCTTACGTTGACAAAGCGCTTTACGCGGCTTTACCTTCGTTTGGTCCGGTAGGTGTACTTGAGTTCCCTCGTTTGTGTGCACCGCGCGCCTCGTCTCTTGCCTTTACGACCGTCCACGAGTGGTTCGATGTGGTTTTGCGGGTGGAAAGAGAGGTTTACTTAGCCTTCCTCTAACCGTGAAGTATGTACGTTCGATTAGCACGACGCCTCTCGATACGCTTGGAAAAGCCGGGGATTATTACGATCGCCCGCAAGTCCTCGTATAAACTATGCACTACGCACGTTTAATACGCCCAAGTAATAATTTAGAGTCTTATAATCGACTATAAGGGGTGGAAGTATTATAACTTCACGTAATAGCTCAAAGGCTTTTTTGATTTAACTAGAATGATTAATTACAATGATATGGGGCTCCTTATATAGGAGAAGTTACTTGGCTACCAAGTAATCTAAACTAATAAAATAATAATAGAGAATCCCAAACATATGGAAACTCTATCAAACGCCTATCTAATAGAATCCTAAGTCTTATTAGACTACTATTTTCCTAATTACTTAATTAAATAATAAAATACTAATTAATTAAATAAATAAATAAATAAAGATAGGTGTCGGACGCCATGTGCTCGACCGTCCGCTGCCGTCGCCGTCGATCATCATCGCCGGCCGCCGTCAATCGCTCCCTGCCGCCGTGCCCTGGTGGTTGGTCGAGACCATCGCCGAGGAATTCTCACGTCTTACGGGACTTACGCGAGGTGACGCTGGGCTGCTCGTGGAATCCTCGTAGCATGCTACGGGCTCATGAACCTCCCTAGTCGCGCTACGAGTCGCTACGGGAACTTCACTAGTCACTGCGAGAAAACTCGTAGTACTAGGATCCAGTGGGGACGCGTTGCGGGACGCTGCGGGTGACTCGAGTGATGACTCAAGTCGTGACTCAGGATCCTTAGTACGATCCGTATCATATAGCCCCAACCGTAGGTTTGTTGCCAGCACCCCCGACAAGGACATGTCTAAGATCAAGTGTTTTGAGTGCAAGGGAATGGGGCATGTGAAGAATGAGTGCCCAAATCTACACCGGAAAAACAATATGGATGTTAGCTATTTGGTGTTTGATGGAGATGACACTTTGTATTCGTCTGAGGAAGAGCAGGGAAAGATGTTGGAGCCAAATGATGTCAATGCACTTTTAAGTGCTATTGATAGTGAGAGTGATGAAGAGTATGAGGTAGATCAAGCTGACTTGGCTACTCATGAAAATATTTTCTGCTATACCTCTGTGGTTGCAGGCATGGCTGTGAAGAGTACCAATTCTACCCCCTCTGCTGAGAAGGTGAATAAGAAGGATTTTGATGTCGTGAAGTTGGAGCTGGAGAGAGCGCTGAAGAAAGTGAAGGAGCTGGAGGCAATTGTCAACAAAGAAGACTCCGAGAAGGACTTCCTGAGAGATTCCCTAGCCAAAATGGAGGAAGGCTATGCTATGCGCACCAAGGAGCTTTATCAAGCAAAGGACAAATTGGATGTTGCAAATTGTCTATTTAAAAAGCTTAACACTGGCACTTCTAAGCTTGACTCTATGTTGAACTGTGTTAACACTAAGCATTTTGGTCTTGGTTTTAAGGAAACCTTTGATTCCGTTTACTCCGATTCTCTTAATGCTTGTCCTACTTTTGTGCGTGGTAACGACAAAACTACTATTGAATCTAATATGGCTAAGCCGGAGGATGCTCGAACATCCAAAGGAAACTTGGCCTCTATCTCAAACCCCTCTACTGCTTCATTGTCCTCGATGACACCGACTAAACTTCAGAAGTCTAGCTCTCCCCATGATAAAAATATCTTCACACGAAATGTTTCAGATCGCTCCAAGTTATATCAATCTAAAAATGCAACACTGTGGAAAGGACGAAACAATATCTCCACTTCGGCACCCCTTGCTGCGGGTTTGACTGTGTTGAAAAGGAAAAGGTCTTGTACCATTCATAAAAGAATTTATGTATGTCATTATTGCGGGAAGAACGGGCATATCAAACCTTTTTGCTATGAACGTTTTGAAAAACTTACCTCTCATGGAGCTACCTTGAAGCAAATATGGAGACCCATACAAAGTAGAGTTAAACATGTCTGGAAGGTTAAAGTATATCTACCCACACCAGTGGAAGTCAAACCAAAACAAATTTGGAAAAGAAGGGATGAAGTACAATGCAATGTTGCATTCACTGTGGCTAAGGGCACTACAAAAGAGACGTGGTATTTTGATAGTGGGTGCTCACGACACATGACCGGAACCAAAGACTCCCTTATTGATTTTGTTCCTCACTCCGGTGGTCCCGTTACGTATGGAGGGGGAGCAAAGGGAAGTATTGTGGGTAGTGGTACCTTGAATGTTAAAGGTCTACCCGCATTGAAGAATGTGTTGCTTGTAGATGGCTTGTGTGCAAACCTCATAAGCATTAGTCAATTGTGTGATGATGAACTTAATGTAAAGTTCAATAAGGAAAATTGTGAAGTGTACAACACTAAGGGAGAGTGTATTCTCACAGCTGCCCGTGCAAAGAACAATTGTTATGCCATTAGTGAATCTTGCCTAAGTACTTCTACCCATGACGAAATAGATATTTGGCATCAACGACTTGGTCATACCAGCCTTCGGAATCTTGAGAAGTTAGTTCAAATAAAGGCTGTCAGAGGTATAGATAGCTTACCCAAGATTGACAAGAGAGTCTGTGGAGAGTGTCAGATGGGCAAACAAACTCGATCCCCTCATCCAGCTATCTCTACCCACAACCGAACTACTGAGTGTTTTGAACTACTCCACATGGACCTAATGGGACCCATGGAAGTGCAAAGTTTGGGAAACAAGTGGTACACTCTTGTTATTGTGGATGATTTTTCAAGGTATACCTGGGTGAATTTCCTTGGAACAAAGGATGAAGCTTTTGAAGCCTTTCGATCCTTAGCTCGTAGGATCCGCACCATCTACGCCAAAAGAGTCCAACGAATACGTAGTGACCATGGTGGTGAATTTCAAAATAGGGTGTTCGTTGAATATTGCACTCGTAAAGGGATTCATCATGAATTCTCGGCACCCAAGACACCACAACAAAATGGCATTGTGGAGAGGAAGAACAGGACTCTACAAGAAATGGCAAGAGTTATGTTAGTGGCTGCAGGTATGGCAAAGGGTTTTTGGGCAGAAGCATTGAGTGTAGCTTGCTATGTGGTGAACCGGATTAGTATTCGTGCCGGAACTCAATGTACGGCATATGAGCTCTTAACGTCCAAGAAACCGAACGTTGCACATCTTCGTGTTTATGGGTGCCTTTGCTACATCTTAAATGATAGAGATCCGTTGAAGAAATTTGATCCTAAGTCAGACAAGGCTATCTTTGTTGGCTATGCCCTTAACAGCCATGCTTATCGAGTGTTCAACCTCCGGACTAAGACGGTACAAGATTCCACAAATATTAAATTTGATGAGTATCATTTTCACGAGAATCCGTCTAAGTCCACTATGCTCTGAGATGATTCTCATCATGTTCTACCCACGACGGAAGTATTGGTTGAGGGGGAGGTAGATCAAGGAAATGGACCATGCATTCCACTCAGTAAAAATTCCACATCTCACAACTCTGGTGACTCTACCCCCTCAGAGAATGATGATGATAGTCTAAATCAGGGTACCTCTAATCCTGATATGGGCAACACGGGAGAATCTACCTCTACCGGAGTTCCGAACTCTGGTCCACCTGCTTATATACGAAAGAGACATCCAAATCAACAAATGATTGGAGATCTCAATCAACGAATCACTCGCTCTACCCGCTCTACCGTCACTCTACCTGCCAATTACCCTAATACTCTCTCTAACTTGGCCTTTCTATCACCTGATGTGGGCATAATGAGCTTCGTCTCCGAAATTGAGCCCAAGAATATCAAGGAAGCCATTCTTGATGAGTTTTGGATTGCGGCAATGCAGGAAGAGCTACATGAGTTTGAACGGAACAAGGTGTGGTCATTGGTCCCAAGACCAAAGAATGTTAATGTCATTGGCACCAAGTGGATTTACAAGAACAAAACCAATGAATTTAATCAAATTGTGCGGAACAAGGCACGACTGGTTGCTCAAGGGTACACCCAAGTGGAAGGAATCGACTTTGAAGAAACTTTTGCCCCGGTGGCACGTATAGAGTCTATTCGATTACTTATTGCGGTGGCTTGTTACAAAAATATTCCGTTGAGGCAAATGGATGTGAAGGCGGGCCTTCCTCAATGGAGTGTTGGATGAAGAAGCTTATGTCGAACAACCTAAAGGTTTTGTGGATCCTCACAAACCAGACCATGTCTACCTCCTTCATAAGGCTCTCTATGGGTTGAAGCAAGCACCTCGTGCATGGTATAGTTGTCTTACGGAGTTTCTCTTGAATTTTGGTTTTACTCGTGGTAATGCCGACACTACTCTCTTCATAAAACTTGTCAAGAGTGAAATGCTTATTGCCCAAATCTATGTTGATGACATTGTGTTCGGTGCCACCCATGCCCGCTTGGTAAAAGAATTCACTGAAGCTATGGCTTCCTCTTTTCAAATGAGTTTGGAGGGGGAGCTAAGTCATTTTCTTGGTCTTCAAATCTCGCAACGACCTAATGGTATCTTCATCTCTCAAACTAAGTATGCCATAAACATGCTAAAGAAATTTGATATGGCGGATGCTAAGCCCATGAAAACTCCTATGGCTACCACTGACAAGCTGAGCAAAGCTGAGAAGAGCAAGGACATTGATATCTCCACCTATAGATCTCTTATTGGTAGTCTGCTCTACCTCACTGCTACACGGCCGGATATTATGTTTAGTGTGTACCTCTGTGCCCGCTACCAAGCAAAGCCTAAGGAAGAACACCTTGCTGCTGTGAAGCGTATCCTTCGATATGTTGCCGGGTCTACCGACCTTGGTTTATGGTACACTAAAGATACTTTTTCTTATCTTGTTGGTTTTGCAGATGCTGATTGGGCCGGTGATGCGGATGAACGAAAGAGCACCAGTGGTGGATGTTGTTTCTTAGGGAATAATCTTGTGTCATTGCATAGCAAGAAACAAAATTGCATTGCCCTCTCTACCGCCGAATCCGAGTATGTGGCCGCTGGGAGTTGTTGCACCCAGCTTCTATGGCTACAACAAATGCTTGCGGATTATCAAATTGAGAGCACACCACTAACCTTATTCTGTGACAACGAAAGTGCTATAAAGATAAGTCAGAATCCAGTACAACATTCAAATACCAAGCATATTGACATTCGACATCACTTCATTCGAGACTTGGTTGAACGGGGTAAGGTTGTAATGGAACATGTTCCTACCGAGAAACAACTCTCAGACTTCTTCACAAAACCTCTTGCTTCGGAAAGATTTTTGACTCTACGGAAGTCACTCTGCATGTGTGCGCTTTGAAGGGTAGTAGGCCGCAAAAGGCTACCTACACCCACAGCTGTTTATTTTCTCAATGGTACCATCAGGTAGAGCAAGGTGAGGTTTGTAGTTGACAGTTGCAAAGTGACGTAGTATTTGGACACACTGTTCTTTAAATATTTATATAAGCAATTCGTTGGAGTGGACCTCGTTTCCTCTACGTCTAGCAGGAAAAGTCGGCCTAAAAGATTTCCTCGATGGACTCGAGTCTTGAATGACTAGGTCTTCGGGCATTTGCAAAAGACATGGCCTTATACATATAATGATGAAAACACAAAACATTTATGTTATGAAACATCATTCTATAACACCTATCACTGATTGGGTCATAATAGGCCTGATCTACGCTCTAAAAGCAAGTGAGATGGTCGTGACTACACGATGAACTGGCCAAAATAGCAATACCGTACATAAGGCACAGTCACTCTACCTCCAATACCTCTACTTTATGTTCTTTCCAGCGATTTTGATTCACTGTGTGGTGGTACGTATGTCCACTTTGTGTGTGCTTGTTATGCCTTTAACTGTATTCTTTTTTTTATTTAAATTTTGCAGAGTACTCCTGGTCTTCGAAGCATGCTTGTTCTACCTAGAAGTGCTTGCTCAGACTTCGTTGGTTAAGACATCCTTTTCTTGTGAATTTTGAAATCTGGGTATTTCTGTGTAGATCTGTGTGTAATTACTCCTGCTCTACGTGCAATACTTTGAGTTCTCATGATAACTTGTCTGTCTCACGTGCTACTCTTTGTATTTTGTACTTTTTGCTGATTTCACACTAGTTTTATTGTTCTATGCTTAAGGTTTCGTGGTGTGCGTGCTCTTGCTTGTTGTTTTTACCCGTGCAGACGCTCTGATCTCGCTTTGTACACTACGTTTTGTGAACGCCCTGCCGTACCTTAACCAGCACTCTACTCCATGCCTGGCTATTTACTCTCCCTCGGCTTCCTTCTCTTTACATATATTTAATATATATATATATATATATATATATATATATATATATATATATATATATATATATATTCTTTTCTACTAAGTTTTTCCTGCTCTACCCTGATATACTCCTGCTATTCGCTTTTCGGTTTGTTTTTCATGTTGCAGGTACACGTTGCCTCCTTATTAATCTACCTGTCAATTTTTTTGCATCCCCACGTGTTCCTTGTTCGGGTCTACGGTCAACCCTTTGGGTCTTTTTCCCCTTCACCAACGCATCCCGGACCGTGTACACGTGCCCACATCTGGACCGCAGAAGCTGAACCGCTACAGTTCCCCTATAAATACCCAACGGGTGTTACACACAGTACACCTTTCACTACGTGTTTTTGAGAGCAAAACCCTATCTTCAAGCTGTTCATATTCTCTGCGCACGGTCTCATACACTCTACTCAGATTTTTGCTCTTTACCCTACGCCCACATTATCCACTTCACGCATCCTCACAATGACGAGTTTTGAAACCCCCGAATTCTACGCTGGAAAGATCGCTGAGCTCAACGCCCAGGTGGTTGTACTCGAAAAACTATTTGATGAAGAAGAGGATTTCTCCAAGGCAGAACCACTTGGGGTTCAAATCTCTGATCTGCGCAAGATTATCACTGAACACAAACGTAACAAGTTCCTTGCTGAGAAAGAAATTGCACGTTTAGCTAAGGAGAAAAAGGATGAAGAGGATAGACTTGAGGCTCTACGTCTGGAGAAATTAAGGCAAGAGGCGGAGGAACGTAGAGCCCAGGAAGAACAAAGGAAAAAGGATGAAGAGGCACGCATAGCAGAGGAAGAAAGACAGAAGAAAGAAAAAGAGGAGGCTGACCGTCTAGCCGAACTTCAAAGGAAGAAAGATGAAGAGGCGACACGTATTGCCGAAGACGAACGAAAACGATTGGAGAATGAGGCAGCACGTACTGCTGAAAAGGATAAAGAGAAAAATGACAAGGCAGAGGCTGACCGCAGAGCCCGGATGAAACAAAAGCGGCTCGATGAAGCCAATGCCTTGATTGCTGAGACTCTCTCTCCGCATAATCAGGTGGTTGCGCACTCTGATGCGCACACCCCCACGACTGAGGCAACTATTATTATCTCTCCAACCGTGTCCCCCGCCCAACAGTCCACTGATACTACCGTGATCGTCCATGACTCCACGCCGCCATTCGTTGAAGAGGAACGAAAAGTTACCTCAAACTTAATTGTCAGAGCCTCGCCAACACGGGCTGTTGGGCCTGGATTCTCTGATGATTTTTACACAGAGCTGGCGTCCATACGCTACGAATTTTTGGAATTCAAAGAAGTGAATGCTGAACGCTACTACGGGCATAGCAAGTGGGTCAACCGTGGACTTGAAGCCTTTATGCGCCAAATGCATCTCTCGGATGCCATTAACTTTGACGTGGACTACAGTCTTCATGTCCATCGTGTCTTTTTCGCCCACATAGACAGGGCTTTTGGAACTCCTGGCTCTGGGTCCTACGGGAAGGTGGTTATTCGTGGCACGGAGTATGATTTTAGCCCCCGCACAATCAACAAGATTTTTCGTCGTTCGCGGATCCAAGCCACCTGGGACGAGCCATCTACGAATCACCCCGACAGCAAACTGATGGGGTTCATCCTCACTGGTGGCCTTGTCTCTACGGACCAGCCGCCCATTTCGAAGCTCACTCATTTCTTTTCTCACCTCAACCGTGTCGTTGCTAACAACTGGATCCCTACGTCCAACACAGGTGTGCTCCACGCAGATGCTCTTCACTTGATGTACAAATTAAGTAGGGGCATCCAGGTAGACCTGGGCAAGTTGTTTTCAACAAAATCAAATCGTACGGCGAGATGACTGATACTCAAATCCAAGCCGCCAAGCTGCCGTGCCCACACCTAATTAGCACAATTTTACTACGTCAGGGCTTCGCGTACAGGACGACTGATGGGCCGTTGGTCAAGATCACCCCTTTTCGGTTTGACTCTGCTTATGTTCACGAGAGCAAGGTGAAGGATATTCCTTGGTGTAGACTGGGAAATGTTGAAGACGATTGTGCGTTGTTCATTGCTGGGCCTGCCTTATCTCTACCCGAACAACAGGGGAAACGACAGAAAAAGTCAATGTCCTCGCGGTACGCGCAGAGTCTGGTTAAGGATGAAGTGGACTCTGCCTCTGAAGAGTCTGATTCTTCGGAGGACGAGCTGTATCTGTGTAAGCCGAGCTCGCTTCTACGTGACTTTGAGCGCCTGGACTACATTATTGATCTAAGTTCGGGGTTGTGTGGGCACATGCACAACAAAGCACGTAGAGCGGCCCGTCTAGGGGGAGATGGGTCGTCCTACGAAGATCTAGGACCTTTGAAGGTGATACGGGCACGTCTGGCCGCGGTGGATGAATTGATTGAAGAACAAATGGAGGCTTCAAGGAATGCTCCTGACCGTCCACCCAACACGAAAGAAAAGAAAAATTTGAAACGGAAAGTTGAACTGGTGGACGTTGATCAGGATGCTGATGAACTGATGAACGAGGATGAGCAGTTACGTGCGGAGCGTAAGAAAAGGAGGACTGAAGCTGCTCTTGGGCACAGTGACTTAGTAAAAGAGAGTGATGGCACGGTGAGAGGGGTTGATGAGGTGAAGAAAAGGGAAAAGGCAAAGGGGGCTGGGTCTTCGGGCTCTGGGACTGCTGCAAAGGAGAAACCGAGTGGGTCTACGGGGATCCTCAGAGGTGGTGCTACAAAACCCAAGGGTACGGGCCCCAGGGTCAAATTTGTCAATTCTGGTGCTCCCAAACCTGGATCTGTGCGTGGACCCGGTGCAGGCAAAGATGCTCGTGCCTTGGATATCACAATGTATGATAAAGAGAGACAAGCTTACTGTGACCAGCCTCTACGTATCTCGCCCCTCAGGAAAAAGGGAACAGGTCTGCGCAGAAAACAAATTGCTACCAAGCCGCCAGCCAAACCCAGGAGGCACATCATTGATGAGCCAACGGACGATGAGGAAGATCAGGAGTACGAAGAGGAAGAGCTCTCTGATCCTGACAACACCCGTGATCTACGTGAACATACACCTGTACTGGACTCAGACGAGGACGGCGCAAATGAAGATTAAATTCTTCATATCAAGTGTTTTCTATCCCTGCTCTACCCTTAAACAATGTTTACTTTTCTGTTGTTTTTCATTTCTCTGATCTACTCTGTTTTTGATACACTTGCTACTTTGTTTTCGCTCTGTTTGAAGTTATTCTCTGTTTCTTGTTCGTATGAATGATTATTTTCTGTGCTTCACTATTCGCTTGACTAATTATATGCATGTTATCCTACGTTTACCTTTTGAGTATGATACTAATTTGAGGGGGAGTTTCTCTACGAACCTCCACTTATGAAGTTGACTCAAAAAGGGGGAGATTGTTAGTGTGTAGTTCTTCCTAGTTCAACATAGAACCTTGTTGTTCTTGTTTGAACTACGTTGAACTATACACTTGTTTTGTAGTAACTTCATGTGCTTTGTTTGTATGTTTTTAAATTGTTTAAATTCATATAAGTCTGCTAGGTATGAGTAGTGCTAGCTGGAAATACAAGTGGATCTTCCTGTAGCCACGATATGGAAAGCGTACTCAGTGTTGAACTAGCGGACTTGGTGATACAAACAACATGGAGTTCTCCCTGTGCATGTTTGTGAATGAGCCACGTGGTTCTATGCACACCAGTGTGGTTCACGAATTCACTACTGCACCTCCAACGAGAGAGTTCAAGTCTTACCGTGAAGACCTTGAATCTGAGCTAACACTTTGATGGACACGGAGCAAGCGCAGATAGACATGGAGCTGGGGGAATGACTGCTAAGGAATGAAACCAGCCAAGGGTGCGACTGGAAGACTTCGCTAGAAGAATCCTAGTCCAAGAAGAAAACACAAGTATACTAGCTGTGCATGCAACAAGCTCGAAGCGCGAACACATGCTAGTGTGGGAGCGGGTAGAGCTGCGTTCATCAAATACGGATCAATGGAATATTCGTTGAAGATGCCTTGGGGTCGTACATTCCATTGGGCCGTCATGGGCTTGGCCCATTAAGCGTGAATTTCGGAAACCCTAATTTACGATGCCTATAAATAGAGGGTTGTTGGAATTCATTGATTACACTTTTGATTTGACATATTCTAGAGAGAGAAATATTGTAGACCGAGAGACTTCGCTAGAAAGCTCCGGTCATACTCTCTGTTTAGTCTTGGTAGTACTCTTCGCTAGATTAGTTCTACCTAGGCTTAGTTTTTTGTCGTGTGACCTTTCTACAAGATTCGCTAGAATTTTGTAGATGTTTTGTAAAGTGGTTCCACCCATTATAAGATCAATACAAGTTTACTTTATAGAATCTCAAATTGTGTTAAGTAATTGTACTCTACTCTCCACTACTTCTCTATAGGTAGATCATAGTACAATATACACAATTTCAGAGGTAATTGGTAAATTCTCATAAATACCATGGGCTTCTCACATGCTGGCTAAATAAGATCAAATAATATGACAATATAGTGTGTCAATTTTTTCAATGGAACTTTTAAATATTAGTAACATTTGTGTATTTTTTAGTCCTCTTAAAGAGATTGTGTAATAGTGTGAATGATGCTACGTGTTTGCTAAATAAGATCAAATAATAGATGTACTCAGACGAGAAAAAGCTGATGTGGTAGTAGCATCTGTTGAAGATAAACATGAGATTCTGGGTTCAAGGAACGTCAAACTTGTTGCTGATTCTCTCCTTCACGAAGTCATCAATCGTTCATTCGATCTTATCGTTTTGCCAGTAAGAGGACCATAACTGTATCAGAGATTTTTTTTCTTTCCATTTCATGTTTAAATAACATATATCATCGTTGAGCATCAATGACTTGCTATGTGGGCATAGTGGACTCGGTGGTGCTCAAGCCTTTGCTAACTCAGAGAAGATAGTAAATATGCTGAAGAACCAAAGAGAATCGAATAGATTCTACGGACCAATATGTGCATCTCCAGCTTTAGTTTTCGAGCCTGCTTACGGTATTCTTGTTTATGATTTTTTTTTCCCTTAAACATGTAAAATCATGGTCACCTGTTTAGTTTTATGACACTCAAACCTTTAAATATCATTTTTTGATGTATTTAGCTGTACAATATATTGAATTAATCTTCCCTCTAACACCCTCGATCATTTACTGGTGGATATGATTGTCTTCACAAGAAAAATAGGGCTATTGATTTTTTACACTACTTATAGTTTATTTGTTTTATTTTATGATGTTAGTATATATGGTTTTATCTTTGGCAAACGTACTCATAGTACATGAGTTGATTGCACGGATTTGCTGTTTTTGTAAATCAAAGTTTGGATCCGGGTCTAAATTGTATGAATATTTATTTTAGGGAGATTTTGGATAAATGATTTTTTTTTGAATTAAATAACTTACTTTTTTCTAATTAAAAATAAAATAATTTACTTAAATTTATAATAATTTTAAAAATTTACATGTTAGTTATTAATTATTAATAATTATATAAAGTATACTGTTATTACTCTATTTTATAATTAAAATTTTAAAACTACTCTTATTAATAAAACACTTAAAACAATTAAAACAATCTGACATTAAACTTAAATTTGTTGAGTAAAAATCATAATATCAATATATATATTACGCTCTTTTCTAAAAACTTTTTTATTTTAATTTTAAGAATTTACATATTATTGACGAAAAAAAATTGTAAAAATTGTGCATATATCCTTTTAACAAGGTAGTATTTTTTTATGAGTAAGATAAATAATGCTTATAATTAATATAATTTAGTATTCAATTAAAAACAAAATTTTGGAATTATTTAAAAAACGAACTCAAATACGTATTGATTACCATAAACATTTATTTTAATCTATCCGATTGAAACCTAAATTCTAATCAAATATTCAAATTTTCTCGGAAAAGAATTTTCTAGCATCATCGTAGATTCGCAACATATTGTTTTTGTTTTTAATTTTATTTATCTTGTTTGTCATTTTTGTCGTATATGGCTTTTTACAGATTTTTTGGCCGATCAGTATTGGTTGATTTAATAGATTATATTATAGATCAGTCAATTAATTATAAAAAAAATGGCCTAAAATAAATGAATTCTCAATTTTGAACATAGTAAACAGAAATAACACACAAAAGCACACACACTTTTTATTGATTGATTTCGTAAATATATATATATGTAATGTAATTAAGATGGTAAATGTATTCATCTGTTGGTTTAGTTATTGGGCGCAAGAAGAGCAGAATGCGCAGATTGATTACCATTAATCACAAGTTCACAACAGTGGGAATGGCAATCATGGCAGTTGCAATCGGGGTTGTAGTGGGTATCGCAAACATTATTGTCATTGTAGTAGCAATGACAACATGATTGGCAAACATCGTATTCATCCTTACTGCTTCTAACTGTTCCTGACGGAGTAGTAAAACATATTATATATAAGGGTAATATTGGATAAAGGGTAATTTTTTATGTTTGTTTATAATTTAATGTCCAACTTTTTCCTAATTATAAATAAGTGGAATTTAATTAATAAAATCCATTTAAGAAAAAAAAACAAATGCGAAAAACAAATAACATGGGCGGTTAATAAATACAGTTAATTTCTTTGTTTATAATTATAAACATATCAATACTCTAATTAATAAAAAATAAAAAATTAATGAACACTAAATTTTAAAATATATTTTATGAAGTATTAGATGTAATTTAATAAATTATAATACCCTTTTTCCAAAATAGTTCTATATATAATATACCTACTAATTAATTAAAACAGAAATGACACTATAATTAATATATATATATATATATATATATATATATATACAAAATGTTATAGACATTAAAGTAAGTAACGTGCTATTTGGGCAGAATCTGCCAAGACAAAAAATTTTAAAAAAATTATGTTATTAATTTAAATAATAGTTTGTTTATAATTAGATATAAATTAATATATATTATATTATTATTAATTCATATAATGTAAAAAAAATTAAAATATAATTTTTTAATTTAAAATATTACATATTTTAGTATTCTAGTTAAAAAAAGACAGTTAAATAAAAATAAATATTTTAATATATAAAAATAATAAATAAAAATATTATTTTTACATATATATTAAATAAATTATATTGTTAACGTTATAAAAAAGAAACAAAAAAAATAACATAAAACTAAAATTCTGTCCATGAGCATATTCTGCCCAAGAAGAATGTAAAGCCCTTAATTACCCGTGGTATTGGAAGTTTTGACGGTCGAGTGTTTCCTTGCTGCCATTTCGGATGATTCGAGAAGGAGAAATATAGTAAGTAATATGAAGACAAAAACAATTACTTTGGAACCCATATATCTATATCTTAGATGAATGATTTTCGGTGAGAATGTTGTTGAAAGAGTTTCTCTATTTATACAAGTAGATTGTCTAAACACGTGGATTAATTATATATATATATATATAAGGTCTTTCTACACTAATACTTAGGGGTGGGCGTTTGAGCTCGAAAACCCGAGCTCGGACCGAAAACCCGCCAAAAAAGCTCGTCACGGTCCGATCCCAATTTTTTAATGGACCGACCCGTCATAGGACCGACTCGTGAAGTGTATATGCGGTCCGAGCTCAAGCCCAAAAATATTTGGGACCGAAAGCTCGGCTCGGACCGTCAATTTTATTTTTTATATTATATTATATTATATATATATATATATATTTATATATATATATAAAGTAAAAAAAATGAATTATTGTACATCATTACATTATTATTATTACTATTAAGATTTTCACTTCAAAATTTTCACATTACCCTCTTTTTTGTTCCGAGTTAACAATTCACAGTGCACGTCATTGTAAAAAAATTTAAAAAATAAAAATAAACAACACCTTAAATAAAAAAGAAGACAATAATTAAAAGTAAACTTGATTTTTCTAGTGCTATTGTGGTGTATATATTTTTTGTAAATCATTTATGAATTAGTGATGCTAATTAATTGTTGCTCTTATTTTTTTCTATTTTGACTAATTGCAAGATTGATTTGGTTTTTATTTTTGCATTTTTATTTGGGCAAACAACCAAAAAAATTATGTTTTGTTTTTATTTTTAAACTTTCAAATAATATCGTTTGATTCAAATGTTTGAAATTTTTATTGAATTATAAATTGCATGAAATTTGTAATAGAAACTCTATAAAATTTGGGACCGAAAACCCGAAAACCCGGCTCGGGCTCGTCATGCTCAGTCCCGAGCCGGGCCCCAACCTCAGATAAACCCAGCTCGGCTCGGACAGTAGAGGTCGGGTTTTGAGCCGGGTTTTGATATTTTTGAGCTCGACTCGACCCGCGCCCACCCCTACTAATACTAAGCATCCAAAAAAATAAAAAAAATATACTATTTCTCAATCAAACTAATAGTCACACTTTGTTTGTATTTTGTGAATGAAGTGTAATTATTAGTCTGGAGAAAAAATTGTACTAATTTTATAGGAGAATTCTAGGGTATATTTTATCATTTAAAATGCATGGTGCATTTTATTACACTTAGATGCATAGTATAATTTCTCATATTTTTTATATTTTAATTAAATTAAATATTTTCAACTAAAAAATAAAGATAGGATGCATACATTTTTTAAAAATTAAATAAATAAAATTAAATATTTTTAATTTGTTTTGATAAAAAAATATTTAATATTATAAAATATTAATTAAAAATAATGATTTTATAGTTTTTTTAAAATGAAATAAGTTATTTAACTCAATGATTAATTCGTTGTATCCTAGCTCGATCACAATTATTAAAATTAAACAATAAAAATTAATTCAACACATGCCTAAAATTTACTTTTATTTTTAAACAAAATAAATGATATTTTGAAAAAATAAAAATAAATAAATTTTACAAAAAATAATTTTATGATTAGATATAGAATTTGTTCACCTAAGAGAAATATATGATTGATTTACTGTTGTATTTGTATTTAAAGTTCTAATAAAGTAACCGTACTAATAAAAGTTTACATTTATTGATCAAAATGATTTTATATTTATATATTTTAAAATTATTAATGTTATTATTTTAGATATTTTTTTTTAATTAGTATATAGTTTATCTTATTATAACAAATTTTAAAATAATTTTAAATATAATTTTGTCATCGTTATTTATATTCTTATTTTTAATAAAAAAATATGTAATAATGATGATGAATTAAATAAATATAAATTTATAATGATTTTAAAAATAATAAAATTAAATATTATAGTGTAAAAGTAAAATAGTAGACTGTGATTATCGTGTTTGTGGTGCACATTATAACGTGAATTTTTATTAAAATCAAATAATTGATATTAAATATAAATATTGTAAGACCTAAATTTAATATAGGTATGGTACATTAACTGGACTGTAAAACTACCCTAATTATATATATATATATATATATATATATATATATATATATATATATATATATATATATATATATATATATATATAGAGAGAGAGAGAGAGAGAGAGAGAGAGAGAGAGAAGGCAAGAAATAGAAAAATATTATATTATTATTTTCTGTTAAATCTTTTAATATATTTAAATTATTTTTATTGCCTTTACTCTCTCTATTAATAATCAATTTACCAATATTTAATATGACATAAAGAATTATAATTTTAAAAAAAATACTTTATTTTGGTTGTTTTATAAATTAATCAAATCTGGAAAAAAATCAATGAACATGCTTAATTTCTTAATAAATTCACAAATATGTATATTTTGACATCAAGAGTTATAATTTTATAAAACATTTTTTTTGTTCTTTTTTTAAGCATACCTTGAAAAAAATCAATGCGATCAAATATTAAATAATTATTTTTATAAAAAAACAAAATAGTTTATTCAATTTTTTTGTAGTTAGATTTTTTTCTTAATTAATTCATATTTGATAAAAAAACAATAATGCTAACAAATATTAAATAAAAAAAATTAATTGTAAGCAAATATTAAATAATTAGTTTTTATAAAAAAACAAAAATAGTGTATTCACATTTTTTATAGTGAGATTTTTTTTCTTAATTAATTCATATCTGAAAAAAAAATGCTAACAAATATTAAATAAATAAATATTACTTGCAATTTGGTAGGGTGCTAAAATTTGAATTTGATGCTCAATAGTCAATTCAATTAAAGAAATATCATAGCTGAATTTAATTGATTAATTTAGAATTAACTGCTTTAGTGAGGAATATTAAAAAATAATAAAAATATCACGCTAAAGAACGCACCTTTTTAAAATAATAAAACGCAGAGAATATCATAGCTCAAATTCGTAAATAACGCACCTTTTTAAAATAATAAATAAAATATCACGCTGTTGAAATGTGCTATGACATGACCCATTTTTTCATTTTTCTATGAACAATAGTCAACCAACTTTATTCCCTTCTCTTTCTCTTTTGTAGAACCTTCAATTTAGAGCATCCGCAAGTCTCTCCGCCGATATCTCAGGCTATCTAGCTGGACCGTGAGGGAAACATTTAAAAAAAAAGTAGTAGGTCAAAAGGGCTGAGACATAAGAATCAACTTGGGCCGATTATAGAAGCCCGACTTGTAAACCAAGCCCACACTATCCATCCTCAACCTCAAAATAATTTTGTTCCTACTTTATTCAGCATTTTTTAAACATTAAAAAACAATTTTTCCAAAAATGCACCATTCACAAATTTGCTCCTCTCTTTCGATGGATGGAAGACCAACAACTATATTTTTATTTTTCAAAAATTCCAGCCCCTTGTTGTTAAGATGACCATATCTCAAATGCCACAGAAGGAATTTATCGATGCTTTCTCCTTTGAAGGCCACTTCGTTTTTCGACGGCATAACGAAGGGAAACACCTTGTTTGATGTCATTTGGATCGTCATCACATGAGTTTTATTTTTCTTATCAAAGATGCTGCACTTGTCATCATCAAAGGATAACAGATATCCCTTTTGCATGAGTTGACCGACGCTCAATAAATTTTGAGAGATGTTCGGGACGAAAAGAACATCGGTAATGAACTTTTGGTTACCTCCTTTCTTGTTGACAACAATAACTCCTTTCCCGTTTGCTTCGAGAATGCTTCCGTCTCCAAGTTTTATTTTGGAAGTGTGACTAGTATCCATCTCCACAAAGATACTACGATCACCACACATGTGATTGCTACATGCGTTATCGACATACCACACGTTCTCAAATTCTTGTTGCTCATACATGCAAGAAAAGAGTTGGTCTTCTTGTTGCTTGGAGAAGTTGGCTTCGTCTTTCTCGTTATTGCTCTTTTTCGGACACTTAGAATACGAGTGGTCCGCATCTTTGCAGCTCTTGCATTTAAAGAAACAAGCTTTCGTTTCATGGTTCGATTTTTTGCAAATACGACAACACGAAGACGAATTTTCAGCTTGTTGTTGTTGTCCTCCTTTAAAGAATTTTCCTTGTTTTTTTCCTTTGTTGTTGAAGCCGCCTTTTCCACCTTGCCAACTTGATTTGTTCTTGCCCGAAATATGAAGTTTCGATTGAAATGCTTGATCAACGGGCTGATTTGATGATCGATTCAACCTTTCCTCATGAACTTGAAGAGAGCTCATAAGTTCATTAAAAGTGTAGGTGGAAAGATTCTTCGATTCTTCTATGGCTGCAACAACATGATCGAATTTCGCCGGAAGACTTCGTAGGATTTTTAGGACAATTTTACGTTCTTCGATAACATCACCAAGGCTTCGAATTTGGTTGACGATTTCAGCAACTTTCGAAAGAAATGATTGCATCCCATCGCCTTCTTTCATCGCCATGTTATCGAAATCTCTACAAAGAGATTGTAACTTCAAGGAGGTGACTTTCTCATCTCCTTTGTAACTTTGTTGAAGAATTTCCCAAGCTTCTTTCGCCTTTTTCGCTCCGAAAATTCTCGGAAAGATGGTCTTACTCACGCCTTGTTGGAGATATCTCAAGGCACTTGCATCTCTCCGAATATTATCCTTGTAGAGTTTTTGATGATCTTCACTCCATGTTGTACTCGTAGCTTGTTTCGGTGGCTCGGCGTATGTATTTTCCACGATATCCCAAAGATCCAATGAGATATATAGAGTTTGCATTTGACTACTCCAATAGTCGTAGTGTTCTCCATCAGAGATGGGTACTTGGTTGGGGGTAAGTGCAAACATGGTGGATTTTTATTTTTAGTGTGCGAGATTAGCCAAGAAAACTAACTCGGCTCTGATACCAAATTTGTTGGGTATTTGATATGCGGAATAAAAATATTAAGAAGAAAAAGGAGTTTTTATTATTGGAGTTTTTAGTTTTTATTTGTTTTTATTGGATGATCAATAAACATGATCATGAACACAATTTATAGGAGAGGAATGAATACAAAGAGGCACTCCATTCCAAGTCCCAAGTTCTTAAGAGAAGTAAAGAGTAAACAACTTACAAGAAATACTCTTTGACTTCTACAAGTTGGAATGATGTTCCAACTTATTATTGAAAATATGAATTATTATTTTCAACACCTAGACCCGTCTAGATCCGTCTAGGCTCCCGCCTAGACGTCTAGGCGTTAGGCCCCAGGTCACCGTCCTGCTAGCGCCTAGCGTCTTTTAGAACATTGTATACAATATATATAAAGGTATAATAGTAAAATAAAAAAAAAATCTCAGGGGGCCCAGTGACCCCCCTGGGCCCAGTGTGGCTCCGTCACTGCTTTTCGTACATCAGTAGAAATTAAGGTTGGAGAAGATATTGTGATTTTGTTATATTTCATCTCTAACTTTATTTTTACTGGGATTCGTACGTTAAGAGCATTCAATAATGATTTAGTCTAAAATTACTGGAAATCGTTAAGAGCATTCAATAATGATGTTGGCACACCTATATATGCAATATTTTGTGCTCCTGTAGATGATTTTCTGGTGGATCGTCTTCACAAGAAAAATAGGGCAATTGATTTTTTACACTACTTATAGTTTATGTTTATCTGTTTTATTTTATGATGTTAGTATATATGGTTTTATTTTTGGCAACTCGGTAGTCGGTACTCATAGTACACACGACTGCACGAATTTGCTGTTTTCGTAAATCAAAGTTTGGCCCTGGCAGATCGTCCACCCACGACCGATGGCCGGCAACCATGGTTTGGCTCAGGCATGTTCTTCTTTCTTTTTGCATTCCCTTTTTTTTTTTGTAAATTCCAGGCAGTTTCGGACTTCCTCCCTCAAATTATTTTGTTGGCAATAATTGTTTTTTCACATTTAGCGGAAATTCTAACGTTGAGAAGATGACTTTTTATATTACAAGTATTTAAATTTGTGTTGATTTGATGAGTACATCTGACTTAGATTTCATGTTAGGGATTGAGTTAAGAGTGAATATGTGCAATTGCATCAATTTGAGAATAATTGTATTTTGACACGTTTCGAATTTGTGTAATTGCATCAATTTGAGAATAATCGTTTTAAGGTGCTATTGGCCCCAATACACCTTTTATTGATTGATTTTGCAAATTATTTATTCTTAATATAGTAATTTATTATTGTGATACATGTGATTCAGACGACGTACAGTATGATATGATTTGGACAATATATATATATATATATATATATATATATATATATATATATGTGTGTGTGTGTGTGTGTGTGTGTGTGTGTGTGTGTCCAATAATATGTTTTCTCTAGTTGGCAGGTTCATGAGGAGGAGGTTTAGGATGATGATGATGAGGAGGAGGAGGATGATGATGACAAGGAGGAGGAGGTGGTGGAGGAAGAAGAGGAGGAGAATCAGTGGTGCAGACTTTTACACAACATTTCTTTTTCTTTTTGTGGCAATGATGAGGTGGATCACATATTCTTGTACAATTGGAGGATTGTTGTTTGTTGAAAAGATAATGTTCTTCTCTTTTCATTCTTGCAGATATGATCGAGTTATTATGCAGCAACAAATATACAACAGGCGGTATGCAAGAGCCACATTGTTCAATACACTATGAGCGACTTTTTTCTTCTGTACGATCGATTGAGTTATTTTATAAGTACAGTGTACATCTATCTTAATTCTTAAACGGAAATAAACATGCAAACAATATATTGTCGACATTAAGGAAAAGTCCATTACCCGGCGTGTTGTTATAGTTGTTGGTTTTGGCGGCTGAGAGTTCCCATGCTTCAAATTCAGACGATGCGAGGAGAACCGTAACTATGAAAATGCTGACATAAACATTAATTACTTTCGAACCCATATATGCGTTGATGAATGATTTTGGTGAGAATATACGTTGTTGAAAGGTTTTTCGATCTCTCTATTTATACAAGTAGCTAGTTAGATAGGTTAATTGGATGCATGCATATATGTCCGATTGATGATCAATAAGAAATTAGTGCAACTATAAACTTAATTATATAGTAGTGATATTATTCATACAATTTAGACGCATTATATATAATATTATATATATACATGTACACAAGTCGTTATCACTCCGATAATGTCATCTAATAATATTGTATAAAATGAGAATCAAATAACCATTCTTCTATTAATTCTTTTTATGTAATTTGATATAAAATACAAATAAAGTAATAACGTAAATAATAAAAAAGTGTCGTTGATTGTTTTAAAATAGGTAATATTAGGGTATGGGGCAGATTAGTTTTTAATATTATTTCCAACACCCATTATTTTTCACCTCATTTGTAGGGGTTGTATATTTTTTAATTGTTTATTTATTAGGGTATTTGTATTTTTTAAATACTAAGTATGGACATTTTTTAAAATGTATAAAATCATAAATATCCCAATAATAATATTACGGTAAATATATTTGCGCTAAATATATTTGGTAAAATTTACATTTTAATATCAAAATATATTGCGCAAACAAAATATATTTGAATTACCTACTCAAGCATTAGTACATATATATTTATAATTATATATAAATATAATTATATTTTTTGGATGAGTGCCGCGAAGAGGATGCGTATTTTATGAGATGCTTATGCGGAATATTCTCTCTGTAATGTTTTTACATATATTTTGCATCTATGATAGATTTCTAGTTTAGCTTGTAAATATCTATAATAGATTTATGGTTTATGTATGTTATTTTATGAATTCTTTGATATATTTATGATAGATTTCAAAAAATAATTCATATATATGATAGATATATCAATATTATTATACGAATTATCTATGACAAATTTCTGAATTCAAGTGATTTTATATCTATGATAGAATTCTAGTGTTGATTTTATATCATGAAAGATTTTCGATTTTATATCATGAAAGATTTTCGAATGTCTTTGACGAAACTTCAATAGATGTGTGTAGTCGAATGAGGAACTATTGAAATGTAGGATGATAGTTTAGATTTTTGCGTAATTTTATATATCAATTAATTTCTTAATTTTTTTTAATAAAAAAGGATAAAATGGGTAGAGTGCCCTGTATAATACTAAGTGAAAAGTATGGGTACTATAAATAATAATCATCTTAGAAGTGCCCTCATTCGTGATTACCCCTTTAAAATATCATGACATTTTAATAAATACAATATTGAATAGAAAATAATTTCAATTAGTAATTTATAAAGATTAAAAGATAATTAAATATTTTTGAAGATATACTATATATTATTTAATTAAAAGAGTAATATTTTAAAACAATTTTTAATAAGTTGTTACATATTTTTTAAGCATTTTATAAGTTGTTAAAAAAATTATTCTTACATCTGAGAAACGCCTTTTAAAAATATTTACCAAATAAATTTTAAAAGTTTATAAACCCTTAAATATCTTATAAGATGTTTTAAAGAGTTAATAAGATCGTCCAGCGCTCTCTATTTTAAGAACCGTAAAATATATATGATGATTATGTACTACTCCATTTTTTTATTTTTAGAATTTAATGAATGTAAACACTCGATAAAGAAGCATGAGATGTCGGACCTGTTCTTTTGGACTTAATTTCAGTCCAGTTCAGTTCAATTCAGATCGCTTCAGTTCAGTTCAGTTCAGTTCGTTTCAAAATAAATTAAAATAAAATAAACGAAAAATAATTTGAATCTATAATTTTAAATATAAAATCTAGTTACCGTCGTAGTATTATTAATATTTTTTAAAAAATATTTAATAATTTATACAAATTATTATTATTTTTATAAAAAACCATTTCAGTTCAGTTCAGATCGCTTAAGTTCAGTTCAGTTCAGTTCGCTTCAGTTCAGTTCAGTTCAGTTCAGCCGGTTTCAGTCCAAAAGAACAGGTCCGAAATGATCATGTTTTTTTTGGAATTCATTGAATACGTAAAATATATATCATGATTATGACTCCATTTTAATTTTATTTTATTTTTTTAGAATTTAGTGAATGTAAACACTCAATAAAGAAGCATGAGATGAAATGATCATGATTTTTTTTGGAATTCATTGAATTACGTAAAATATATATCATGATTATGTACTCCATTTTTTATTTTATTTTTTTAGAAATTAGTGAATGTAAACACTCGATAAAGAAGCATGAGATGAATGATCATGATTTTTTTTGGAATTCATTGAATATGGACTCTCGATACAATTAGATTTTTTTTTTAAATTCAATGAATATAAACACTCTATACTTTTATAAAAAAAAGTAGGAAAACACTCGATAAAGAAGCATGCATCATGAGATGAAATGAGCGATATTCTTGAATTATGTTTTACTTTTTTTGGATTTTATTGAATATGATCACTAAAAAAAAAAAGGAAATAAATCCCTACGGAGATTCTCTACGGTTATACTTCCGTAAGAATGCCCTTACGACAGTACCTACGGAAAATATTATATTGATGACCTCTAAGGGTACCCCTACCACCCCAGCCGTAGGGGTTTCCCATAGGGAGAAGCGCGCGTTTGCTTTGCCCGCATACAAAAATCACAAAAAATATTATTTCTTCTAGAACCTCATAAAGAACTGATGTGTTGCAATTTTCCATCTGAGGCATGACCCAAACGCTTGTGCCACAATTCAGAATCACTCATAACCGATAGAATTGGCCCCTCAGTCTTCAAATGTTCAAAGTAATAGAGACCATCACAGTGATTACCCACTCCAATCAGCTTCCTCGAGGGTAAGTCCTGCAAAATACAAAAATCCGGAAAAAACGTGAAAACACAATTCAAATCGGTAGTGAGACGGCTGACGAAAAGCAAATTGCAATGGAATTGTGGTATGTATAAGACTCGATCAAGGCGTAACCCATTATCCAGAATAACACTTCTTACTGCTTGAACGGGTATGATTTCACCATTTGGTATTTTAACAGGTGATTCTGACGGACTTGCCAATATGTCGACTAAGGCATCAACATGAGAAGTGATGTGCTCGGTTGCACCCGAATCATTAATCCAAGGTCGGTTGAGTATCGACGTCTTACCCGCCATATTAATGTTTGGTCCAGATGATGAATTTGTGCTCTTATCAAATTCCGTCCGCATAAATTGAGCTAAACGTTGAAGTTGTTCACTCGTAAGTCCTGGAACAGGGCTTGTATCATTGCTCACATAAGATGCGCGCGGCTGCCCCTCACGTTTACTCACACCATCTTTGAATCCTCGTCCACCATCTTTGGATCCGCGTCCACCATCACGACTAGTCTCTGAATTTCCATTATGCCCCGGTCGATTCTAACCAGGGGGATATCCTATGCGTTCAAAGCATGTCTCATAAGTATGGTTATTCTTGCCGCAATGAGTACAATGACGATTCTCCCGTGAATCGGGACGACGAGTCGAATTGACATCCTTTTTTGTTTGAGTCTGAAAAGCAGCTGCATCAGTGACATGTTTCCTGGAAAGAGAGATCGAACGATGTTGTTCATCCTCAGAGGCCAAGTGATATGCCGCACGAAGTGTAGGAATTGGCCTCGTACTCAATATTTGTGTACGTATGGGGCTGAAAATATCATCAAGGCCCATGAGAAAATCATAGAGACGATCACGATCTCTAATCTCAATTAATTTTTGTGTTAAGCGGCATGTACATCCGCCACAAGTGCAAACGAGTGATGGCGAAATAGAACACGCCTCGTCCCAAATCGACGTAATTTGCTATAATAAGCAGAAATTGATAGCTTTTCTTGGCGAATGAGGCCAAGCGCACGACGTAACTCATAAGCACGGGGAGCACTCTCCTTACCAAAACGCTCTTCAAGATCGACCCAAATTTCGCTCGCCGTTTGGAACTTCACGCTTTGACGAATCTCCGGCTCCATACTCATGAGTAACCAACCCTTTACCATGGCATTGGTACGTTTTCAATATGGAAGGTGCGGATCCGCAGGGAGTGGCATCGGAATCTCCCCGTCAACAAAACCAAACTTGTTTTTAGCATAGAGTGAATTGCTCATATCATCGAGCCAATCTCCATAATTACCGTCCTTAAGAAGCACTCCGACAAATATATCTCCAGGTTTGTCCGAGGGATGGAGGTAATATGGTGACATAACATCAATTGTGATGGAAGTAATAACAACAGAACTATCAGAAATCGCCATTAAAATTAAGGATTATGGATAGGAACTGAAACAAGAAAAAAATGTTTTTTTTTTTTTTAATAAGAGATCAAGATCTCTGCTCTGATACCATGATAAGAATATAGTGTAGGCGGAATGAATTTTATTATTAACAAAAAGTGTATATAAAGCTACTACAAAAAAAGGCTTTCACATCGGTTAAAAAGGCCCATTTACATCGGTTTTGCAAATGATGTCCAAAGCTCCGATGTAAATTAATTAGAAAATTAACATCAAAGCATTACAATCCTTACATCGGTTTTTAGAGAACCGATGTAAAGTCATTCCGTTTAACCAGTGGACCGTCAATATTGACGGTGTCAATTTTTAATTACTCATCGGTTCTCATATTAAACCGATGCAAATTAGATATATTTACATCAGTTATATCACAACCAATGTAATTTTTTAATAAAAAAAAAAAAAATACATTTTTAAATTATTATATTCATGAATAATTATTTCAAAATTTTAATATTGAAACATATATATTAAATTCTATACAAAATACAAATGAAGTATTAAATTCACATATTATCACTACATTCAAAATTGATAGACAATTGTTGGATTCGATACAAAAAAGCTCTATATCTTCATGAAACCACAGCTTTGAGCATTACACGATATCTCATTAGGAGGCCTGAAAAAAAATGGTAAAAGTTAATACTTTAAAAGTTACACAAAAAACGTGACAACTATATGATCAGCCTATTTGATCTTATTTATTAGCAAATAATGTAGCACTGTTCAAATAAGCAAATTATGTAGCACTGTTCACTATGTACTTCATCTCAATATCAACCGAGATAACAAAAGATTGACAAACTAATTGATCATACTATTACTAACAGTGGTTTTTTATGCAAAATGGATACGACTTGAAAGAAATGATGACTTACTTGAACTTCTTCAATAGTGCTGGAGAAGACAAGACTTGATTCTTGATGAAGATGTCATTTTTTTCAGCACCTAGTGGTTGTTGAAAATGTGGGAAGCCCGTGGTATTTACAAAAAGTTGCCTCTATTGATCGCCTACTATCAATATAAAAAAAAAACTTAGCGTTATCACATTGCTACGAGTAATAATAGATATTTTGAGTAAACCTTTTTTGGTAATCCATTAAGTTATGTATCATAAATTAATGCACTCAAGGAATCAGCTCAAAGTAAGTCATTATTTATAATCACAAAAGTGCTTACAAAAGTTTTTTTTTTATCAATTTACCAGCACCAGTACAAGAAACCAAGGACATTCAACCTTCTTTTTTCATATAATTAACACAAACTACATACATTATAATTAGTTAAAAATTAGAAAATCACCTCATTTCAATTTTCTTGAATGCTAACTCGGATTGTTGTTCACATTCAATGCATGACGAAATATACACACTCCCAACTTCCTATTTGTTTTACACCTAATATATTGATTCAAACACAGCAATTGTCATTTATTATATTAACTTGTAAAATTTGACAACATGATCTATTGTTTCGGTAAAATTCAAAGGTACAAAATACTTACTTTAGAGGTAATCATTTTTTATCGGAAGAATGAGACATCGATGTAGTACTTCTATATGTCCCTGCTTAAAAAAACAAATTAACATATCAATTTACGAATCATCATTTAAATAACAATGAATCAGTGACATAAGGTCTGTCAAAATACATTCACAATGAGTCATTCAAGTACAAACAAACATAATCCCACTGACAACTCGTAATCGACCTCTAATTATCTAATAAAATAATCAAGAACAATTTGGGAGTATAATTTTGCAAAAAGATCATACCAACAAGGGAAACAACATCTGGCTTCGGCTGCCTCAAACTGAGTCAAAGCCATGTTTTTCTTCTCGACATCATGCTCGTAAGTAAGAGCTGAAATAAGACATAGATCAAAAAATAACTGAATAACGATTAACAAAGCCTGCATTATAGAGACAGGAGCAAAAAATGTGAAACAATCCTACAAATATACAAATTGAGTGAATCAAGTGCCTCAAATACACACACAAATGTCAGAACAAGTCTTCTCGTTTCAAGTTGTTAGTTATTAAGCCATTGTTATTGCTGCATAGGAATAATAACTCATATAGCCAATTAAACCAATAACATAAATGAAGAAGATAGATCACCTGCAATGTTCAACGCCGATTGAATTTTTTTTCTTGAATTCTAACACTAAGATCTCATCCTCAACAAATATCTCTACTTTCACAGACTCCAGAATCTGAAGATTTAAATGACGAAAATTGGATTTCAAACCCCTTCATCCAAACACAAGCTCGAAGATTTAACCCTAATACTCAAAATTATATACTAAAATCAATTGCATCATTTCATGATAACAATTTAATTGATTTTTTTTCCCAACAAAGCAAAACCTAATCGAACAAATACTCAAAACAATGAAAAATTCTACAGCGGTACCTTGTTAGCAAATGCAAAAATGACGGATTTAGGGTTGACTGAGAGTTCGGCGGCATTGAGGATGAGAAACTTGGTGATCGAATCGACGTCGACGGATATTTTTGAATGGCGCCAGAGAACTTACAGGCGGTCAGATCAGAGTTGCGCTTGAGACCATGGGGAAGTGGTGAGGTGGCGGTGGATGTGGTGGTGGGTACGGCGAAAGGCGGTGGACGGGCTAAAGTGGTTTTCCAAGTCCCGCGGCGGTGAATATTAGTTTTCCTTTGAGCGTGCCCTAAGATTTTGGCACTTCGTTGAATTAAAATAATACTCGCAATAGATTACTACTCTCAAGTCACACTTCCTTCATAAATAACAAAAAAAAGTATGAACACACTTCCTTCATAAATAACAAAAAAGTATTGTAAATGTTGATTTTGGCGACAACGTAATTTTCCTTGTGTTTTTGTTTTTGTTGATTTTCAGGGTTACAGGTTAAGAATCCGAAGTCAACTACCTTGCGCATGGAAATGGAGACTTGAGTCTCCACTTTTGGATTTACATGAAAACGGCGACCAGAGTCGCCGCTTTTGGTGATGCAAGGAAACGGCGACTCTAGTCGCCGGTTTGGATGCAAGGACAAGGAAACGGCGACAGCAGTCGCCGCTTTTGGTGACGCGAGGAAATGGCGACTCGTGTCGCCGCTTTTGGTACAGGGAACTTTTCCAGCGACCCGTGTCGCCGCTTTTGGAGTTGCATGGAAACGGCGACTCGAGTCGCCGGTTTTGAGGCATGGAAAAATTCCAGCGACAAGAGTCGCTGTTTTTGGTGTGTTGAAGAAACGGCGACTCCAGTCGCCGTTTTTGGTGCTTGGAATTTTTCCAGCGACTGGAGTCGCTGGTTTTGGGGACGTGCATGAATCCGGCGACTGGAGTCGCCGGTTTTTGTTCCTTGTGATATTTTCTGTAGTTCATGTTCTTTTGCCATGATTTCAAAGACTAAGTACTTTCAGCGTGTTTTCTTTCACCAGGTACTCAGTTCAAGGAAATGAAGAATTGTTCCAAGTTTGCAACTTCAACAAGATCGACGACCATGAAGACGATGAAATTCTTAGGTTTCAACACTTAGAGATTTTCACAAGAAATTGAAGATGAAGAATTGAGATCGATGGAGTCAAGATTGAAATTGAAGTTTGTTTTTGAAATTGAAGATTCAAGATTCAAAGATTCAAGAATCAAAGATTCAAGATTCCAAGATTCAAGAATCCAAGTTCTACAATGATGATGTCATCCATGGAAAAGTGACATAGGCCAAGCATGCGACGAATGAGAACGTGCCACATCATCACTCTCACATGTGCGACTCTACTATAAATACCCATGGATGTTCATTTTATCTTTTGACGATTTTGAGAGAACGAAATCTGATTTTTAGAATCGTAACTTCGAGCTTCGAGTTTGTGTAGTAGCTTTTGCACCGTGTGCCAAGATTAGAGCTAGGAGATATAGCTTTAGGTACTCGTGTGCTAGATTGCAAGTTAGTGGGAGTTGTTGCGACACTCGGGAAACTTCTTGTAATCGTTTTGCCTACCATACTCTACAAGTGTAATAGTTTAAGTTTTGTGATCAATGAAATGAAAACTATTACATAACTTTGTCTTCACTTTTTGTACTTCGAAATTGTGCGAGTGTTTTGACAGACCGAAGCTGCTGTCTGTGTGTTCAAGACCAATTTCACGAAAAATTGGTATCCTACGCTGAAGGCGTAATTTCAATTGGTATCAGAGCGGGACGTCATACGTATAAGACGTGATCCGTTACTTGACTTCATATTTCCGCTAAAATGGAGTCGCAAATGTTTGTCCAGAAACCGATTATAATTACTAATCAGAACTACTCTAACTGGAAAACTAAAGTTTCAGCTAGAATTAAAGGCCTTGACTCTAGATCTTGGATGGCAGTGTTAGAAGGATGGGAACGCCCATATACTGAAGACGCAGATGGCGTGAGAACTCCCAAACCTGAACGTAACTGGACTAGAGAAGAGCATGATTTGTCAACTGCGAATAGCAAAGCTCTACTTATTATATGTGAATGGCTGGACCTTAGTATGTATCAGCTGGTCAAAAATTGCACATCTGCCAGAGATGCATGGGAAACCTTACAAAGAACGTGTGAAGGAAGTCATGCAGTTAAGCGATCGAAAATCCGAACTATTACTGCCCAATTCCATCAACTTCGAATGAGGGAAGATGAGGACATAAATGACTACTTGGACAAGATCATGAGATATGTCAACGAGGCGTTCGAACTAGGAGAAATCTTTCCTGCTCCCATTGTCTATGAGAAGGTCCTATCAAGTGTAAACACCAGATTCGAAAGCAAAGTGCTAACTATCGAAGCTCGCAACGACGAGAATCATAACTGGGATTATGCTGACTTGATGGCTGATTTGAGAAATTATGATTTGACTCTCAAAGTTCGAAGTAACCCAGATATGTCACTTGTCTACGAACCGATGACTGCTCTAAAAATTTCTGAGAAGGGTAAAAGTTCAAGAAGTCCAAAACCTCAGAAAACTCCGTCGAGAAATGAGAGATCTGAAAGTAGCTTCTCAGCTGATGTGAATGAATCTGATGACGATGAAGCAGAAGACATCGAACGTTTGATGAACTCAAATAATCCGGACAAACTTGCTGCACTGACTGAAATCGTCACTTATCTTGTGAAGCAAGAGTTTAAGAGAAAGAATCGAGCTCGAAATTTTCGAAGATTTCAGAAAAATTCTAACTCATTTCAGGGAAACTCAGACAACCGAAAACAAACTACATTCTCTGACAAAAAATTTAAGGAGACAAAACTATCTCCATATTCATCAACTAGCAAGGATGATTCTAAAATGCAATGTTTTGAATGTAAGGGATTTGGACATGTCAAAAATGAGTGCCCCAACTTGCATCGCAAAAAGAAACTGCCCGTGAGTTATGTTGTTTTTGATGATGAAAATGTAATCTCAGAAAGCGAGGAATCTGAGAATGAAAATTCTGATAATGATGAGGACAACGCTCTAGTTGTCACTTTTGGTGAAAATTTCGACCTTGATAATGTGGAGGTTGAAAACTTTGTTTTTGATGGTTTTCTGAAAGATACTGCAACTGCAGACAACATCTTTCGTATAGCTTCAGCCAACCGAAATTTCTGTGATGACGATATTTTTTCGGATGTTGAATCCGTGACTGAGTCTGTGGAGAATGAGATGACACCTAAAATATCTCAAACTGAATGTGTAAGCACTGAGCTGATTGCACTAAATGAGAGTCACTCTGAACTCTCAAAATCCTATGATTTGGTTATCACTGAGAATGGTGCACTTGAAGTGTCTCTGAAAGTTCTTACAGATTCTTGTAATGAACTCTCAACTGCTAACCGAAAGATGTATGATGACGCAGTTGAATTAAAAAACTCAGTTGAAAAGACAAAGGATGAAAAACAAAGGTTGAATAATTCTCTAACAATTCTGAAGATCAAGTTTGATACTCTCTTCGAAGAAAAACATAAATACTACAAAGAGGTTGTTGAACTGAGAGAATCTTCTGAGAAGTCGAATTCTGAAAATTCGAAACTAAAAGCTCTCCTGAAAAAGGAGACTGCAGAAGTTAAGAAACTTCAAATTTTGTTTAAGAACTCGGATGCTGAAAATGATGAACTGAAGTCGTCACTGGTAAAAGCTCAAACTGACCTTGCTATGACTGACAAGGAACGATATGTCTTGAAAGAAAAACTCCATATGACTGATGAGCTATTGCGGAAAATGAACACGAACTCTTCTGTGTTTGACAATGCTGCTTCATATATGAATCCTAATCGTTATGGTCTTGGATTTCAGAAAGTTTTTGAGTCTATATACTCAACACCAGAAAAGAAGAAAGATGTGACTTTTGTGAAAGCATTGAATGATCAACCTGAGAATAAGAGTAAGGATGATGCCGAATCATCTAAACGGAAGGATATTGCTGAAGGGAAAAAGATTGTTAAGTCTCCTGAATCTAAACCTCAAAAGTCAGTCTCGACTTTGAACTCTGAATCTGAGACATATCAATTTCCCAAAAATATTGTGAAACATCCTCGAGGAATCCTGCCTTATTTGAAGACGCTGATGAAGAAGTTGGAAAATTCTCAGAACTTGAAACTGAACCGAAAAACTTCTCACTCTAAAATTGTTTCTGTTAAAACGCCAACGAAAGTCGAAACTCGTCAAAGACGAGAATATGTCTGTCACTACTGCAATGTGATCGGACACATAAGACCATTTTGCTACAAACTTAAAACTGACATGAACCGTGAGATGATGACTAAGGATGACAAATCACAAATTTCTCAAAAACTGAAAGTTAAGAAAAATATGACAAACTCACGAAAGTTTAATGTGAAGAAGGTTGAGGTTGCTAAGGACTTGAAGAAACCCATTTCTCCAAACTTGATAACTAAGACGAATCTAAAGACTGTGACTGAGAGAAATGTCCAAACTGCTAAAGACAAGAAGAGATGGGTGCCTAAGACTCTCAAGAGTAAAGTTGAACTTAACTCTAACTCCAAAAGTTGTTGGCAACCGAGAGAACTCATTTTCTGCAATGTTGCACTTAATGCATCTGAAACTGGAACCAAAGGAATTTGGTATTTTGATAGTGGTTGTTCCCGCCATATGACTGGCACGAAAAAGTTTCTAAAAAATTACGAGCCTATGACTGGAGCTCCCGTAGTGTTTGGAGGGGGAGCGAAAGGCGTCGTAAAGGGAAAGAGGACTCTACAAATCAAAGGTTTACCTCCTATCAGAAATGTTGTCCATGTGAAGGGACTAGTTGCTAATCTTATCTCCATCAGTCAACTGTGTGATGAAGGACTGAACGTGAGTTTTGATAAGGAGTCTTGCAGAGTTTTTGATGTTGAAGGAAATTGCATAATGGAAGGACCACGTGCTAAAAATAATTGCTATACAACTGAGTATAGTTGTTTTTCTGTGACCGTTCCTGATGAAGTTGATTTGTGGCACAAACGCCTTGGCCACACTGGCACTCGAAATTTGAGTAAACTGGTTAAGGGGGAGATAGTTCGAGGAATCTCTCAACTCCCCAAAATTGAAAAGCGAGTGTGCGGTGACTGTCAGAAGGGAAAGCTGACGAGAACTCCTCATCCTGCACTGCCAACATTAATGAGCACTTCGGCTCCATTTGAATTGCTGCATATGGACTTAATGGGTCCAATGGAAGTCAAAAGCATAGCAAAGAAAGAATATGTGTTGGTTGTAGTTGATGATTTTTCTCGTTACACTTGGACAAGATTTATGGCCACCAAAGATGAAACTTTTGATGCCTTCAAAGGCATTGTGAAATGGATCAAGACAAATCATGAAGCTAAAGTAAAAAGAATCAGAAGTGATCACGGAACTGAATTTCAAAATGCTAGCTTCAACGAATTCTGTATGATGAAGGGAATTCATCATGAATACTCGGCCCCAAAAACTCCTCAACAAAATGGGATTGCCGAACGCAAAAATCGTACACTGCAAGAAATGGCACGTGTAATGCTTATTTCGAAAAATCTTGCACGAACCTTTTGGGCAGAAGCTGTCTCAACTGCTGGATATATTTTGAATCGGATAAGTATTCGATCTGGGACGACCGCAACTGCCTATGAACTAGTAAATGGCAAGAAACCTTCAGTTGCACACTTTCGTGTCTTTGGCTGTACTTGCTATATTTTGAAGGATCGTGATCCTCTGAAGAAATTTGAAGCCAAAGCTGATCGTGGAATTTTTGTTGGTTATAGTCAAAATAGCCATGCTTACCGTGCCTACAATCTTCGAACTAAGAAAGTCATCGAAACTGTGAACATAAATTTTGATGAACAAGACTTTCTGGGAAAAGATGCTGAGGAAGACTGGGTAAAAGAAGGAATTTTGGAATATCAAAATCTTCCATCGACACCCACAACTGCTGGTTCTGAGAATGTGTATCCTGAAACTCTTACTCCAAACACTTCACCTGAAGTTGGAGATTCTAGCAATCAAAACAATGATACTTCTTCTGAGGATGATGAAAATGAGGAAATTGAAAATCCTGCTGATGCTCCAAGAGAAGCTCCTGGACATATTCAAAAACGACATCCTCCGAATCAGATAATTGGAAACTTGAATGAGCGAACTACGCGCTCAAAGAAACCAACAAATTCTCCAAATGAACTCTACAACATCTGTACTTCTGCTATCTATAATGAAATCGGCATCTCTTGCTTTCTCTCTGAAAATGAGCCGAAAAATTACAAGGAAGCCATGAAAGAAGATTTTTGGATCATGGCCATGCAAGAAGAGTTGAATGAGTTTACTAGAAATAATGTTTGGTCCTTAGTTCCCAGAACGTCACACATGAATGTAGTTGGAACTAAATGGATCTTTAAGAACAAAACTGATGAACACAACCAAGTTGTTCGAAACAAAGCACGACTTGTCGCACAAGGCTATGCCCAAGTTGAGGGTATTGATTTTGATGAAACCTTTGCTCCAGTTGCACGAATTGAATCCATCAGACTCTTAATTGCTATTGCATGCCACCTTGGCATCAAACTCAGACAAATGGATGTCAAAGCTGCATTCCTAAATGGAGTATTGGAAAAAGAAGTTTATGTAGCTCAACCGAAAGGTTTTGAGGATCCTAAGAAACCAAATCATGTCTACAAACTTCAAAAAGCTCTCTATGGTTTGAAACAGGCACCTCGAGCCTGGTATGGATGTTTGACGGACTATCTTCTAAAGTTCGGTTTTGAACGTGGCTCTGTGGACAAAACTCTTTTTATCAAACGGGATGGCAAGAACATGATGGTTGCTCAGATTTACGTTGATGACATTGTCTTTGGCGCTACATGCTCTAAACTCGTGAAAGCTTTCACGGAATCCATGTCTTTAACTTTTCAGATGAGTCTTGAAGGAGAGCTACATCAGTTTCTTGGACTACAAATTTCTCAACGAACAAATGGGATCTTCGTTTCTCAAAGCAAATATGCGAAAAACATGGTCGAAAAATTTGAGATGCATCATGCCAAGCCCGCAAAAACTCCCATGGCGACAACTGAACGGTTATCTAAATCGACTAAAAGTCGAAGTGTTGATCAAACTCTTTTTCGTTCCATGATTGGAAGTTTACTTTATCTAACCGCTACTCGCCCTGACATTATGTTTAGTGTTTGTATGTGTGCTAGGTACCAAGCTGATCCAAAGGAGGACCATCTACGAGCTGTCAAACGGATTCTCCGCTACGTCTCTGGAACTTTTGACCTTGGCCTTTGGTATGCATGCGACACTTCATCAAATCTTGTCGGTTACTCCGATGCGGATTGGGCAAGCGATACTGATGAACGTAAAAGCACTTCTGGATGCTGCTGCTTCCTTGGAAATAATATTGTCTCTTGGCATAGTCGCAAACAAAATTGCATAGCTCTCTCGACTGCCGAATCTGAATATGTTGCAGCTGGAAGTTGCTGCACTCAAATGCTTTGGTTGAAACAAATGTTGAATGACTATCTCATCGAGAGTGCTCCATTGGTACTGTTTTGTGATAATCAGAGTGCTATCAAAATCAGCGAAAATCCTGTCCAGCATTCAAGAACTAAACACATCGACATTCGACATCATTTCATTAGAGATTTGGTTGATCGTGATATAGTCAGTCTACAGCATATTTCAACAGAAAAACAGCTCGCTGACATCTTTACCAAACCACTTGACTTTGAGAGATTTCAAACTCTAAGAAATTCTCTCTGCATGTGTTCTCTTTAAGAGTTCACGAAAATTTTGAAGTCTGAAAGATTATTTTCTTTACTTCTGAATATGCACGCCGAATCGTCGTGGATTAGTCTAATAAAGTTGAACATGGATTCGAGGCCGCTTTAGTCTTCGGACCCAAGTGCATTTATTCCTCTGAGTGCGAACATGTGAACTTGGCATATAACTCCCATAACCTATCATTTGCATAGATCCATAATACCAAGTAACGGAGGACGCCGGTTCCCCCGGCTCCCCTCTTCGAAAGGTGGCACATGGACGCTGATCTTTAAGACACTCTCTATCACACTTTGGAGGACTCAAATGCACCTTGCTCCCCTCTGACTGCTGTAATGAGTGTCTGTTGCATTTCATTTAAAGCTATAAACTCGTCTGGAGGTCGCCGGTTCCCCCGGCTCCCCTCTGATTGAAGTAAAAAGCTAGTCCCAAGTGGAGTGCCTTAAAAGTTCACCTTGTACTCATGAATTAAAATCTCTTGTGCGGTGCAAACTCATCAAATGTGTTCCGACGAAACACGGCATGTATTCTTGTGATTGTGACGAAGGACAAGTTCAATATCTATCACATACTTCGGTCCATTCCACCGGTTTTTAATACGAGAGATTTTTTCATATACCTCAAAGTTGCTATCACCTCGAGTGAAAGATTTTTGGTTTTGGAAAATGATGAAATGTGGATTCTTTTCTGGGAAAATATTTGCTCTTCATTGCCTAATATCACCCCTCGAATCTCCACTAAAATGGTTTTGAATGTTTGTAGTGTGTTGAACACTTGAATGACTAACTCGGGATGTGTTGTTTTGATTTTGCATTTTTGTAGTTCATATCTAGCGCCACGTGGTTTACCATCTCTGAAGTCTAAATTTTGAGTGTAGCGACGGCCAACTCGCAAAATTCAAAGTGACTACTTTTTGGAGACTTGGACACGAAATATAAACTAAGTCCTGAAGCTGCAAAAACGGGGACTCTTCAAAAAACCGGAGACTCGTGTCTCCAGTTTCTTGGCTACCCTAACTGTGCCAAAAACCGGAGACTCAACTTACAAGAAACCGGAGACTCAAGTCGCCAGAAAAACGGCGACTCTCACTTTGGCACAAAAACGGAGAATCTAGTCTCCATTTTCTTGGCAACACTGACTGATGCAAAAATCCGGAGATTCTCAGCTGACGACACAAAACCGGAGACTCAACTCAATGCCACAAAAACGGAGACTCAACCCATGTTCCAAATTCCGGAGACTTGGATTTTGCAACTCAAACTGCCAACTCTCGTTTCTTGCCTTAGCCGATTTTTCAGCGTCAACGAAAAATTGACAACTCAAGTTTCTCAACCAATGGCTCTCAACTTCGTTTCTCAACCGATGGTTCTCAACTTCGGTTCTCATGCCTTGGTTTGTTTTTCATTTTTTTTATTATTGTTTTTTATTTATTTATTTATTTTTTTATTAATTTTGAAAATTATTATTTTAATAATATTTTCTAATTAATAAATTTTTGTTCGTCTTGTAAACCTAATTTCCTTCTTGAGATGAGCTGTTTGCAGGTCTTGGACTGGGCTTTTTCATTCCGACGGGCGGCCCAAAATTTTTCCTATAAATAGGCCTTGATGAAAACCTAATTCATTTACGCTCACATCAGAATTCTCTAACTCTCAAGCTATCGAACTCTCAACTCTCAACTGCAAGTTCGGCATCCAAAACTCTTAGTTCTAAGTTCTTGCTTTTTCCGTTGCATTCGGCAACTCTAGCTTTGCGCAGCCGGCGCCCTGTCCTTGTTTCTGAAGTTGAACTTCATTTTTGTGGTTTACCGATCTCACAGCTGCTAACTGTCAGTTACTCAACCTTCTGAACTTTGACATGGCGAAAAACTTCGATGATATGATGGCCGACATGACTGCGTATCTGCAAGAGCAGTTCGACAAGGCTCCTTCTCCTGATTCCAAGAAAGCTGCGTATGAAGAACTAAAAACTCATCTTGACAAAGTTGATCGTCGCAAAGCTTTGTCCGCCGAACCTGACTTGACAAAAACTGCAACTCCTGCTCACTCTTCTGCTCGTCATCCGGGCAAAGAACCCAAGTCTGGAAAAACGAAAGAGAGAGATACTTCTTTTCGTATCTACAAGGGCATTGTGTCCAGAGAAGAATATAACAAGTTACTCGCAGCTGGCGAGATAACTAAGGATGGAAAGAAGGTGGTTAAAGTTCCATCGACTGAAACTGTGTCTGCTGGAAAAGATCCAAAGACACCAAAATCATCGCTTCCAACTGGAAGTGGTTCTGGAAAGAAGACTGTTGTGAGTGGCAGTGGTGCTAAACCTGCAACTCCAAAAACTTCGGCTGGTGGGTCAGCTGCAAAATCCAAAACCCACAGCTCTCAGAAACCGCCTTTGGCGCCTCATTCATCGGGATCAGCTGGATCCCAAAAATCAACTGATGCCTTCAAATATGTTCGAAGGATTGACGAGTGTCCCAAAGCTCACTCTGAAGATTTTTTTACGGCGACTGCTGAACGTCGCCATAAACTGATCGCCAAACTCCCGATTCACACTGACCGAACTATCCTGAAAGAGGATTATGAAAACCATGGAATCATGGATTTTCTGAATCAGATGAAGCTATTTGACTCTGTCCATCTGACTTACCGTTACTCCATTCCTATCATCCACAAGTTTTACGCAAGCTTGACTCCAGAATTTGCCGATCCGAAGAATCGGTTGTATGGTTGTTTTGTTTTTCGCAACAAACTTTACAAGTTTCGTCCCTTCACCATTAATCATTTTCTGAAGAGACTTGATATTGATGGCACCTGGACAACACCATCAGCTGCTGAGAGAGCTGATGACTTGAAAATTGGGAGTTTTGTCACCCAAAAGAAAGTCAAGTCTGAACTGCCACCGCCCTCCAAGCTGTCTGCTTTTTATGGCGTCCTTCATCGATTGGGGATGTCTAACTGGATAGCTAACAGGGATCCCTCAGTCCTGACTCCTGAATTGATGCATCTGATTTTTCGCCTCGGCTGCGGCGAACAGGTTGACCTTGGCCAAATCATTTTTAATGACTTATGCAAAATCGCCAAAGTTTCGGATGAAAGGATTATTAAGCAAGCTGAGTTGCCCGAAGAAAAGAAAATCCATCTTACACACCCGTGTCTGATTTATGGGATGCTTCATGCCCAAGACTTTCTCCCAAACCCTGGCCCAGAGAAAAAGATGAAGAAAAATGGGACTGTCAAAATTACGGGAAAATATCTGAATCCTGTGAAGCGCGTGATCGACTTACCTTGGCGCGAACTTGTCAGCCGAGATGCGCTTCCGGAAATCCTAACTCCGCCCCCAACTCCTAAGTCTTCACGAAAGCGCAAGCCTACAACTCCGAAAACTAAGTCACCAGCTGCTAAGCGCCAGAAATCACAGACGACAGCTGCTGTCGATGAAACTGAGGCTGATGGTGCTAAGTCACCAAGAGTTGTGCCCCAAGGTTTTGGTCCAACTTCTGGAATTCCTTCTCATCAGAATCCTTATCATCCGATCCATAGTCACCGTGCTGTGGTTCCTTCGGCTGTAGTTCAGGAATTCTATGTCGATTCCCTGGCTCTTGAAAAACGTTAAGCTGAACATGTTGTTGCGTACAACAGGATGATCGAGGCGCAGGACAAGCAGAAACAATCTTTCAGGAAACTGCAACGGGAGATCCAACAAGGGGGAGGACTTGGAGATGTTGGAGCCCCAGATGCGAGTTTGAAAGATACTTTTATTTTGAAGATGGTGAGGGACGCAATTCAGGAAGCTCATTCGCAGCTATCCAAAAGCAAGTTGATAGAAGTTGTGAAAGATGACGGTGATAAATCTGATGATGCTGAGAAAACAGATGATGATATCTTTGATGGAGTCTTTGCTGCTCGTGATAAAGGAAAGAAGAAGATGGAGGATACTACAAATCCAGAGGCGTCGTTCGTGATGCCGTCTGATGGTCTGAGAGACGAGGATGATGTCGACGTTGTGGATGTTGACGAAGATGCTGGTGATGGTTTGGGTGAAACAGATATTTTTGGAAATACGGAAACTGACTCCGATGAAAGCGACTCTAGCTCTGACGATGGCTTCAGTTATGAAGACGATGAAGAAGAGTTGATCGGAAGTCCGGAACGTGATCCAACTCCAACAGCCTCGCCTGAAGATTGAAGTTCAAGATCAAGTGTTTAATTTCTGTTTTTTTGTTTAACTCCTGAACTCGTTTTTATTGTTTTTGCCTTGCATGCATTCAACTCTAAACTAATTCGTCCATGCATGTTTTTCATATTTGCTTAACTCTGGAATTCTGGTTTTTGATACTTGGTTTGAATTTGGTTTAAATTCTCTATCTTTGATTTGTTGATTGGTATGAAAATGTGTCTAAGTATTTTTATGGTTTTTCATTGATTGTATGATTGATGTTTTTCCATCTTTTTACTTATTTATTTTGTATGGTTGTTTGTTTGAGGGGGAGATATGTGTATCTCGTTTTTACTTAACTTGTTTTTATGAGTTGTGCCAAAAAGGGGGAGATTGTAAATGTTGATTTTGGCGACAACGTAATTTTCCTTGTGTTTTTGTTTTTGTTGATTTTCAGGGTTACAGGTTAAGAATCCGAAGTCAACTACCTTGCGCATGGAAATGGAGACTTGAGTCTTCACTTTTGGATTTACATGAAAACGGCGACCAGAGTCGCCGCTTTTGGTGATGCATGGAAACGGCGACTCTAGTCGCCGGTTTGGATGCAAGGACAAGGAAACGGCGACAGCAGTCGCCGCTTTTGGTGACGCGAGGAAATGGCGACTCGTGTCGCCGCTTTTGGTACAGGGAACTTTTCCAGTGACCCGTGTCGCCGCTTTTGGAGTTGCATGGAAACGGCGACTCGAGTCGCCGGTTTTGAGGCATGGAAAAATTCCAGCGACAAGAGTCGCTGTTTTTGGTGTGTTCAAGAAACGGCGACTCCAGTCGCCGTTTTTGGTGCTTGGAATTTTTCCAGCGACTGGAGTCGCTGGTTTTGGGGACGTGCATGAATCCGGCGACTGGAGTCGCCGGTTTTTGTTCCTTGTGATATTTTCTGTAGTTCATGTTCTTTTGCCATGATTTCAAAGACTAAGTACTTTCAACGTGTTTTCTTTCACCAGGTACTCAGTTCAAGGAAATGAAGAATTGTTCCAAGTTTGCAACTTCAACAAGATCGACGACCATGAAGACGATGAAATTCTTAGGCTTCAACACTTAGAGATTTTCACAAGAAATTGAAGATGAAGAATTGAGATCGATGGAGTCAAGATTGAAATTGAAGTTTGTTTTTAAAATTGAAGATTCAAGATTCAAAGATTTAAGAATCAAAGATTCAAGATTCCAAGATTCAAGAATCCAAGTTCTACAATGATGATGTCATCCATAGAAAAGTGACATAGGCCAAGCATGCGACGAATGAGAACGTGCCACGTCATCACTCTCACATGTGCGACTCTACTATAAATACCCATTGATGTTCATTTTATCTTTTGACGATTTTGAGAGAACGAAATCTGATTTTTAGAATCGTAACTTCGAGCTTCGAGTTTGTGTAGTAGCTTTTGCACCGTGTGCCAAGATTAGAGCTAGGAGATATAGCTTTAGGTACTCGTGTGCTAGATTGCAAGTTAGTGGGAGTTGTTGCGACACTCGGGAAACTTCTTGTAATCGTTTTGCCTACCATACTCTACAAGTGTAATAGTTTAAGTTTTGTGATCAATGAAATGAAAACTATTACATAACTTTGTCTTCACTTTTTGTACTTCGAAATTGTGCGAGTGTTTTGACAGACCGAAGCTGCTGTCTGTGTGTTCAAGACCAATTTCACGAAAAATTGGTATCCTACGCTGAAGGCGTAATTTCAAGTATGAAGTAAATTAACCGATGTATAACATGTATTCTTTACGTAGGCTATTTAATTAATCGATGTCCACAAACTGACTCACATCGGTTACAATATTTAATTAATCGATGTCCACAAACTGACTCACATCGGCTACAATTTTAACCGATGTAATTCTCTCATTAACAACGGTTAATAACTAACCGTTGTAAATGAGACGTTGTTAAAGGCCTATTTTGTATTAGTACATTAGGAGCAAAAGACGACAACCCCGTTAACCTAAAATTAAGATGGGCTTCTTATACACAGTTAGCCCATACAAACATAAATTATGCGTAATAGTCACTGGTTCTAACTGTTCCTGATCGGAGTAGTAAGTACGTATACATATTATATATAATATACTTACTAATTAATTAAAACGGAAATGTCAATATAATTAATATATGCGTATTAGTGTATACAAAATATTATAGACATGCTACTACAAAAAACACTTTTAACATCTGCCTATTTACATCAGTTTATCTATATCCGATGTAAATGGAGATATTTACATCAGTTTATGAATTAACTGTTGTTAAAAACTGTAAGACATCTGTTGAAAATAATGACCGACATAAATGTGATATTATTTGGCATCGGTTTTAGTAAACCGATGTGAATTGGGTTATACTACATCATGTTTTTAGAAACCGATGTGAAAAAGAATTTCGAGACATCAGGTCTTAAATTAATCGATGTGGGGAAGTTTTTATGAAAAATCAATTACTACTCCCCACTAATTTGTTAATATCGATTTTTTAGTAACGTGGCCTTCATAAATTAATAGTATTAGTTTTTATTTTAATATAAGAATGTAACCGCTTGTACAGTGGGAAAACAGAAAACCTACACCCCCTTCTTCAAATACCCTACGCTGCTATCCCTTCTCCGATGGACTACCGCAACACGCGTTCACACAATACTCTACTTTGTTCGCAACATAATTTCTCGGTATCCCGAGACCACACATTCAAAGACGCCAAAGCCCTCTTTGACGTGTCGATTGCGGGGCCCTCTGGATCTCCCTGGACAGCGAGCGGGCTTTCATCGAGGCCCTCTTTTTATTGAAAAATTAGACGGCGTCTTTCTGCTTCCACATGACGGGCCACGAATTTAATGTTCGATTCGAATTAGGGGTGAACAATATGGGCGGGACTGCTTCTGACATTTTATTTCATGTGAATGTCCGATAGAGCTCAATTCGGTATTTGTCAACGGAGGAGGAGATAACGGGGCATCATAGTTGCCGATTTTCCAACCATAGGCTTTGAGAGTTTCATGTTTTCAACGTCTCGAGCAGTTATGGAGAGAATTGGGAGAATTAGGGCAGCAATGTCATGAATTCATTGTTGACGTGCGAGGTGAATTCTGTTTACCATTATCTATATATAATACCTCATTCTTGTTTCTCTTAATTTATTTTTTTCCTTTTGTTTTCAGGCATTTGAATTTAAGAGTGAGAAATGGTGACAATCAGCAACTTACTTTAGTTGCATTCCATCTACAATCTTTGTAGGTATGATCCTGGTCCCGCCTTTCATTTCTTTTTATTTTTCTTATTTCTTTTTCATTTTGGTTGGTTTTCCATTTAACTTGATTATAGTGGGTTCAAACTATTATTAATTGTTCACACATGTTTTGTGTTGTTAGTTTTATAATTTCCGGACTGCATAACTTGTCATTGTGCTTGCTTAGAGGTTCTCATCGATGGTAAGTTGGGTTATTTGGTAGGGTAAACAATTTTTTGTTTGTATTTTCAAAGTTTATTATATAGTGTTTCCACTAAATATATGCAGGGCATTATTATCTCTAAAGATTTTATTCTTCAAGTAGACTAATATATGATGTTTACTTTTAAGATTTATTTATCTTGATTGCCTCTCAAAGAATTTTCCAAAGACTTATCTCAATTGATGCATTGATTATTTGTTTTTTGTTACATATGCAGGTGCTGTTGAATGCATTGGCCCAAGTTAAACATGTGTGGAGAAATAGTATACATATATGCATGTGTGCGTATTTTATTTCTTACTTTAATTTATTCTTACAAAGTTAATTATAAATATGAAAAACTTAAAGTACAACAATATGTTAATTTGATAGACTTTTATATTCTCCTCTGTTTTTACTTTTAGTGAATTTAAATTTTATTGCTTATGTTTTTTTGTGTTGTATTTATTTCAGGTTTTTGTTGCCTAATCCGAATTTATTCGATTGTACGTGTGAGACTTTCGCCTCATACGCCTTTGTTCCGAGCTCCACTCATCGACCTTCATAGGAATTATCTATTTTAAGATCTCAAGTGCACAATTGTGGTTTTTGAATGTGATTGATTGAACCCGTTTAATTATATTATTTTATTAAACAATAGTTAAATAGTTAAAAATTGTATTATATATTTTTTTTTAATTTTTATTTTAGATTTAACATCGGTTCTTTTATAAGCAGATGTTAATAGTAAACATTGGACAACGGGCACTCCAGAAAAACGATGTAAAATATTCATATTCACAACGGTTCAAGCGTAGGACTTGATATTAATTTGTATAATAACATCGGTTGTAAGGAACCGATGTGAATATAAAACTTATTACAACGGTTATTTAAGCGACGTTAAATTGCTTAGGCTTTTACATCGGCACTTATTATATCAGTTCAAAAACCGATGTTAAATGCCTTTTATACCTGACGTCATGTTATTTGAAGTTTTGGCGGCCGAGCGTTTCCTTGCTGCAGTCGTGGTATTGGAAGTGTTGGCTGCCGAGCATTTCCCATCTGCCATTTCGGTGATGATTCGAGAAGGAGAAATATAGTAAGTAATATGAAGACAAAAACTATTACTTTGGAACTCATAGTAGTCAGCTAGCTAATTACTAACTTAATTTCAGTAGTAATATTGTATAATATATATGGGCGTTGATGAATGATAAGGTCGTCACTCGTCACAAATCAATATATATATATATATATATATATATATATATAATTAAAACATATACTGGCCAAAAAGACTTGTGATCGTCAACATACATATGCATCCAACCCAGATCGATCTACTTGTATAAATTAATAGAGAAACGTTTCGACAAAAACAATATCATTCATCAACGCCCATATGTTTTTCTTTCCTTTTCATGTTTAAATAACATAAATCATCGTTGGGCAACAATGACTTGCTATGTGGGCAGGGTGGACTCGGTGGGGCTCAAGCCTTTGCTAATTCGGAGAAGATAGTAATTAAATATGCTGAAGAACCAAAGAGAATCGAATAGATTCTACGGAGCAATATGTGCATCTCCAGCTTTAGTTCTCGAGCCCCACGGCCTGCTTAAGGTATTCTTGTTAATGTTTTTTTTTCCTTAAACATGTAAAATCATTTTTTTGATGTAGTTAGATGTACAATATATTGAATTAATCTTCCCTCTGTCAACACCTTCGGTCATTTACTTGTAATGACTCTTAATTTTGTAGCATTTTCTGCATATTGGAATAATTTTTCTAGACACCACTAAAAATAAACATTGATCATATATATATATATATATATATATATATATATATATATATGACAGGGTAATTAAGAAGGCTACTGCTTTTCTAGCTATGTGCAATAAGCTGTCGGAACCAAGTGAAGTCGAGAGCCGTGTTGTTGTGGATGGGAATCTCGTGACTAGTAGAGGGCCAGGAACTACCATGGAGATTTCTTTGGTAATTGCTGAGAAGTTTTCTGGACCAGAGAAAGCGCTTGAGCTCGCAAAGACCATGCTTTTCTTACATCAATAGAAATTAAGGTTGAAGAGGATATTGTGATTTTGTTATATTTCATCTCTGGGATTCGTACGTTAAGAACATTCAATAATGAATAATGATTTAGTCTATAATTACTGGGATTCGTCGTTTCGATAATGATGTTAGTTGTCACACCTATGCAATATCTTGTGCTTCTGTAGATGATTTTCTGGTGGATTGTCTTCACAAGAAAAATAGTGCAATTGATTTTACTACTTGTAGTTTATCTGTTTTATTTTATGATGTTTTGGCAACTCTCATAGTACACGATTGCACGAACTTGCTGTTTTTGTATATCAAAGTCGAATTTGCTGTTTTTGTAAATCAAAGTTTGGATCCGGCAGATAGTCTAAATTGATGAATTTGCTGTTTTGTAAATCAAAGTTTGGATCCGGCAGATAGTCTAAATTGTTGAATTTGCTGTTTTTGTAAATCGAAGTTTGGATCCGGCAGATCGTCTAAATTGTCTAAATTGTATGAATATTTATTTTAGAGAAATTTTAGATAAAGATATTTTTTAGAATTAAATAACTTATTTATTTTCTAATTAAAAATAAAAATAATTTACTTAAATTTATTACAATTTTATAAATTTACATGTTTTAATTATTATTATTAATTATATGAATATACTGTTATTACACTATTTTATAATTAAAATTTTAAATTACTCTTATTAATAAAACACAACAATTGAACATCAAATTGTAAATTGAAATTGGTTGAGTGAAAATTATAATATCAAAAAACATGTTACACTTTTTTTCTAAAAACATTTTTATTATAATTTTAAAATTTTACATATTATTGACGTAAATAAAAAAAATTGTGCATAAATCTTTTTAACGAGTAATATAAATAATTAGTATTCAATTAAAAATAAACTTTTAGAATTGGTGTTTAAAAAAAAAATCTCGCATCGTTGTAGATTCGCAACATATTATTTTTGTTTTTTATTTTATTTATCTTGTTTTTCATTTTTGTATATATGCCTTTTTATAGATTTTTCGGCCGATCAGTACTAGTTGATTTAATAGATTATATTAGATCAATCAATTTCAGCAATTAATTATAAAAAAAAGCCTAAAAATAATTGAATTCTCAAGTTTGAACATAGTAAACCGAAATAACACACAAAAGCACACACTTTTTATTGATTGATCTCGTAAATCATTTATTCATAATTATATAAATATATATATTGTGATGTAATTAAGATGGTAAATGTATGATTTAGGCAAAGTCCAGTAATTTGTTGGTTTAGTTGTTGGGCGCAAGAAGAGCAGAATGCCCAGATTGATTATCAAGCATCGCAAATGCAATGGCCGTTTTTAGTATAATTGCAAATGGAACCCATATATAGTAGTTAGCTCTTTCAGTAGTAATATATAGTAATATATATATATATATATATATATATATATATATATATATATATATATGGGCGTTGATGAATGATATTGTTTTGGTGATCGAGGATGTTGTAAACGTTTCTCTATTTATACAAGTAGATCTGTGTTGGATGCGTATGTATGTTGACGATCACGAGTCTTTTTGGCCAGTATACCTTACCGAATGCGGACTGACTTTTAGGATCAAATCATGAGGAATATGATTTGAATAAGGTCGATGATCTATAACCTAATCGGCAATCCCTAGCGTCATCAATACTAACTAACTAATACGAGTATTTTATTTCTTCTTTAATTTTCTCTCTCATCGCTGGACAACTACTACGCGCTTTTTAGAACCTTCCATAGAATTTACGGGGATCTAAGGCTATAGAGCCGGAGGGATACACTAAACCCAAAAAAAAAAAAAAAAAAAAAGTGAGTGAAAAAGGCCAAGCCGGATTACAAGCCCAAAATGTAATCCAGGCCCAACTCCAAATCAGCCCGACTCATAATCCAGGCCCAGATTAAAATGTAAGCACCTATCTACCGTCGATGTGTATTCATTGCAACCAAGATATCACGACGACGATAGTCGATCAACGTTCGTCCCAGCTCAAAAAAATATATATTCTGGAATCCATTTTTATATTTACATCAGTTCACCACGGCTGTCCGCTATAGAATTTTCAATATAAATTAAATCTGTTTTTATTTTTTTCTAAAATCACCCTTAACATTAATTAAAATTATTCAAATATTAATTAGTTTAATATTTGATTTACATGATCTTATGATAATTTATAAAAAAATTTGGAGTGAGTATTAATTTTTTATTTTTTGAATAAAAAAGTAAAACATAAAAATATATTTTTAAGTTAAAAAGTAAAATGGTTGTGAATAAAATTTAAAAAATAAGTAAATAAAATAAAAGTATAATTTTATTTTAAAGTGCAAACGTTTAATTAAATATTTATTTATTTCTGTTTTGTTGTGTATAACTATTGTAAAGACAACCCAAACAAAAAAATGTGTCATCTCTTTTTGGATAGAATAAGTAATAATATATTTATCTTATTTTGTAATTACTTTTAATGATTTTAGTGAAGTTTCATTTTGATTTAACCAAATATTTATTTGACATGTTACGTTACGATTGATAGTTCGAAAAGCTAGCTTGTTAGATCATTTATGCGATAGGTCTTTCTGTTTTTTAAACTACACTTTTTCTTTTATATGATATTAATTTTGATCAAAAGCATAAAAGAAAAACATTGATTCGATCCTAATATATATCTTATCTCCAACAATTTTTTTAATTTAAAAAAAAAATATTATTTACTCAATTTCAGCAATTAATTATTAAAAAAAATGGGCTTAAAATTAATTGAATATACTATATTCCGAGTAATAAATAACACACATGCAAAAGCACACATTTTACTATTGATTTCGTAAATCATTTATTATATTCAGCATAATATATATTGGTGATGTAATTAAGATGGTACATACGATCCGATAGTATATACTCTCTCCTTCTCACCGTAATTTTCACACTTTTTTGTTATTTACATAAAAGTACGAACAACTACTATTACTATGAAACAAAAAAAGTATGATTTAGTTAGACAACAAAGTCCAGTAATATGTTGCTCTAGTTGTTGGGCGCGAGAAGGGCAGAATGCGCAGATTTATAACTGGAACATTTTTTACAACATTCGCAATCACCCTCGCAGCAAGAACCACAACAACCGCAAGGGTCTTCTTCGTTGTCATTAGTTGTAACCATTCCTGATCGAGGTAGCAACATATATATCATAGTATATAATGTCAATATCCTAAACGGAAATGAAAATATTATCAATATTAAAAAAAAAGTTTCCTAGCTAATTACCCGTCGGCGTGGTATTGTATATTTTTGCAGGTGAGAGTTTCCTTGTAATTTCGGATGATGATCCGAGAAGGAGAATTGTGAGTATGAAAATGAAGACAAGAACAATTACTTTGGAACCCATAGTACGTATATACTCTTAGATGAATGATATGATTCTGAATTTAATAGGTGATAATTAATAATATTGTTCGTGTTGATCGAAATTAAAGGGTTTATCTATATATTTATACAAGTATTGATATGTACATTGTTTGTAAGTTTTCGTCACTTCGATAATAGTTTTGACCTCTGTAAATCTATACCTACCGCGAATTGTTGACTCTTGAATATCCAAAGAGAACAATACAATAAGGACTGATGTCATGTATTCGATCTAATACAATAATTTATTAAACATTTTAAAATATTTAAAAAAATATTACTAGGATTTGGTTGGGATGCCGGTGCAGGGGACGACCCGGTCGTTGACCGCGGTTAACGTGAACCTTGTGCTTTCTATCTGGTTGGGATGCCGCTGGCTGTTGGGCTGGGTTTCTATTTGGGCCTAGGGTTTAGTGAGCTCTAGATCGGGCCTCTCTCGGCCCAATTTTGTTCTGGTGGGGACCACTAACTGGGAGTTCCAATTTCTATCGCGTAACAATATTATCCCCTCCACCTCGTTGCTTCAGTAATTTTAGGGTTTTTAGGTGTTTTTAATTTATTTTTATTTTATACAGTATTTATCTTTTAACAGGAGAGTGAACGGAAAGAAAAATATTAAAAATCATTCATCTATTTTTTATTTTATTTTGTAAGTTATCAAATGTTAAACAATGATTGGTTAGGAATATATCACGACATCATCATCGATCAGATCAATGTGGTGTACCGAGTACATAAAATATTATTGACTTAAATTAAATTCGGAATGTTTTGCAAATCATTTATTCATAACATATATTGGGATGTAACTTATTATAAGACTGCGGTGTGATTGATCATCATGCCATATGATTTAGACAAAGCCGAATAATAATTTGTTGCTCGATTTCTAGTTTTCGGGCGCACTAGCATAATGCCCTTGAGGAGCGGAGCAGCATTCGGTGAATTCGAAATAAGAATGACAACAATATCGATCCTTTTGGTCGACACATGAATCCCAGAGTTCAAACGAGCTGTTATCGCAGCATACATCATAGGTGAATACTCCACAACGTCCAGGATCGCCGCAATCAGGGAGAGGAAGATCATCATCTTCTTCTGTTCTCATTCATGATCGATCGGGTTAATTATTAATTAGTAGGTAGCAATATATTTAATCATTTATAATTATAATACATTTGACAGATATAATATAATGTGCATATGACACTACAAAAATAAAAATAGATCATATCATTACCTGACGTGGTATTATAAGTTTTGGTGGCTGCGGCCATTCTGGAGGATACGGAGAGGAGAACCGTAACTAGTAAAATGCTAGCCACGGCAAAAACAATTACTTTGGAACCCATGCCATGAATGATATGATATATATGTACGTAGTATTTTTTTATCATCAAGGTAGAAAGATGATCTGTGTATTTATATATACGATTAAGTAAAAGCATTTCCACCTCATGCATGACGTGATGAAGTCATTTGAAGTACAAATGTGGAATTTAGACGCATTAATAATTCAAGGTCATCATGTCATTACAGTCATATTGTTTTGATTTTTATGGATCGACTTTGCTACAGATTGTGGACTTTCGGATTAAAGTAAATGAGAAAACCGAGTTTGATCGGATCGATAATCTAACAACGTCTAACGATAATCACTATTTATAATATGACTCATTTGATAATATATATGGCTCAAAGAAAAACCAGCATGAAACATGAATTAAAGGAAATTGCTGTCAATGTTTACCAAAAACTGAATATCCCTTGAAATCACGATGTATTATTGAGTGCGCGCGTACGTTAGTTGGATTTTCTTGATGTACAAACCAAATGTCCGAGGGCCCTTTATTTTGTATGCGCACCTCAATGGATAAGTTATATTGTGTACATACTATTTCTGTTGCATATCAATTGTCACAATTCTTTTAGAAATTAATTACTATACAAAAGAAGTTTAACCATTAATAATATAGGACCAAGTGAGTAATATTTTTATGATCACATACACCCTCCTATGAATATATATACTCACTATATAATATATTTTTTTGTAATTAACAAACTATAGTGTATTTTATTATTGCACATTGAAAGTGTATATTATGTAACTCGTGACTTTATTTACTTTTTGCAATCTTAACTAACTCCAACATTTTTTTAAAAATTTTATTATGTTTTTTTCAAATCAATCATAGTAATTTTTTCTTAATTCATTAACTAGCTAATTATTTATTGGCACCTTCCAAACAAAATTAAACAAAATTAAACAAAAAATGATTAATGAGTTGGATTGATTAATTAACATATATTGATCTAATTATTTCATTTATTCATCTCATTATACAAGTTTACAACAACAAAAAAAGGCAATTATCTAATGAAGATTCGGTAGGTAAATTAGTCGGTAAGTTTTAACAATTGATTTGAGCAATCAAAAAATACTCCTCAATTATCGACAGATTTTCTGATTGAATTATCGCCTCGGCTGATTTTCTAATTGGTTTTAATTGGCGAAATTCAAGAATCAAAGAAAAAATAACTAATGAGGTTGATTAATTAATTAACATATATTACATATGTCTTAACTATTTATACACACTTTTTATAGATGTCCCAACTAAATTATACACCCTCTTAAAAAAAAATTACTTTTTTCCACTTACTTTTTAAACTTTATTTACAATTACTTTATTTTTTAATTTTAAATATATTTTTACCTTCATTTTTTTGGTCAAAAATACAAGAATTAATATTTTTCTTAATTTTTCTGTCGATCAATCAGTGCATAAATTGTTGGTACGCGCGGAGGTAATATCTCATTATTTCATTTATTCATCTTATTGGTTACCTTGTTTTTAAACCTCAAAAATATTAAATTTGCCATGAATATTAAAGAATTGCGTTAGATTCGAAAGCCCATTTTTCACTTTGTATCATTTAAAAGCTCAAACGGTTAAAAAAATTAAATAACTTTGCATCATCTAAAAAATCAAATTGTTAGAGAAGTTTGTTAGAATATCCCACTTCGGTTGAAAAATAATCATAAAGCTCAAATATAAGTTTGACAACTTTATCACATTAACAAGGTCTTTTAAAGTGTTATTAATTTAATTTTAACATCATATCAAAGCTGCAGACCCAACACGATTATGGGTGCCAGCAGATGAAATTTCCGGCACTACTACAAAAGAAGGCTTTAACATCGGTTAAAAATGACATTTAACATCAGTTTTCCAACTGATATAATAAGTGGCGTATTTAAAACTATAACTGTTTAACAACGCCTAAAGAACTAATGTGAAATGCATATTTATTGACATCAGTTGTTTGTGAACCGATGCGAATAGCCTCATTGAACCTGTCCTGCCCGCGGCAGCCAATTTAAACCGATGTGAAAGGTTAATAATTAATAACATCAGTTTCATTCTAAACCGATGTTAAAATAATAATAAAAAAATATATTACTATAAAAAATTTCATTATAAAAATAATTATTAACAAAATTTCTTTACATTTGAAGATCAATAAAAAAATAAAACGCTTAATAGCATCATAAGTGGTCTCTCCATTGTCCAGGGTATAAGGACTTATTCTTTTGAACTAAAACCGGCTAGATTGAACTGAACTTATGCGATCTGAACTGAACTAACTTATGTGATCTTAACTGAATTGATTTTTTTATAAAAATAATAATTTTTATAAAATTTTAAATATTTTTTTTAAAATATTAATAATATTATGACACTAATTAGATTATATATTTAAAATGATAGGTCGAAATTATTTTTTATTTATTTTATTTTAATTTATTTTGAAGCGAACTTAATCGAGCGAAGCGATCTGAACTGAACTGAACTTAAGCGATCTGAACTGAATTGAAATGCAATGAAATTAAGTTCAAAAGAATAAGTCCAATGCTCCAAATTTTAATTGTTCTGTATAAATAAAACACTAATTATAATTAAAATTAGGAGAGAAAAATTTTATTGGTCCCACAAATGTATGCTTATTTCGTTTTAGTACCACACACATTCACTTTCTCAATTTAGTCCTAAATATCACGGATTTGGTTTCAATTTAGTCCTTTTGGACGGAAAATTTCGAAATTGGCCGGAATATGACTACGTGCACATCACGTGAGCTCATCGCTGCCGCCCTCTGCTGACTCAGCGCCACGTGTCATCACGTAATTGGTCGATGACTTTTTTCAAAAAAAAAAAGAAAAGAAAAATACGCAAATACGGTGCCAACTCACATATACAGAATTTAAATTTAAAAGAAAATGAAAAATATAGAAATACACCATTAAATACGCAACATTAAAAATAAATGAAAAAGAATCAAAATTATGTTTTAAAACCTACGCAATATTCAGTATTTCTTCCACTCGAGATTCACCCGCACAAATTCGACCAGCGCAAACCCTAAATCAAATTTCAGTGCCTGAAACTCGAATCCACCTCCAAATTCGGGGAGGCTTCTGGGGCGTTGAAATCGAGAGTGTACTCCATCATCGCCTCCTTCATCGATCTGCAGCTGATTGGGGTTTTCGGGCCCTCGCTGGATCTAATGACGTGGACTGTCTTCGCGCCACTCGATGAGGATTTGGTCCAATTCTCGGGTGATATCCCCAGGTTCTCTTCTCTGTTCATGAGGCACCGCTGTGTAGAGTCGGCGATCTCGAGGAGATGAAGAATGGGACTGTGTTTTCCAACAGTGGGAGCGATTTTAGTTTGGAGATTACAAATGATAGGGAGATGGTGAAAGTGAGTGGAGCTGAAATCACGGTTCCAGAACAAAATACAAAAGCGAATGGCTAGTGATTCATGGGGTACGAGGGTTGATCTCATTGTCGAAGATGGAGAACTGTAGATGTTAGTTTTGTCAACAACATGTGTTTGTTTGTTTGTCTTTGGTTTCAGGTGTTAAGGTGAATGGATGCAAGACTTATAACTTGATATGGAATGATGGAGTCAAGGCTTTCAAGGATCATCACTCCATCTCAGCAAGTTGTCGCTAGCGCCAATGTGACAAGGTCGGTTTTTCTCTTCAACCTGCGAAAGTGTCGCTGGCGAAACTTTTCCAAGGTCCTGCATCCTTGCAAGCTGTCGCTAGCGAAACTTTTCCAAGGACCTGATCATCCTGTCGCTAGCGACACAATGCCAGGGTCCGGCATTCTTGCCTCCTGTCGCCAGCGACAACAACACCACGTCCCTGCACCCTTGCATTCTCTCGCTAGCGACGCCATACCAATGTTCGGGACCTGAGCATACTTTCGCTAGCGACACAATGCCATGTGATCATCTTATGGTGTTTTGAGTGTAACGTCCTATCATCAACGTCAAGTGCAAGTGATTCCTATCCACGTTCAAGTGTTGATGATGAGTGATTGTTGTTTACAACTTCAACGATATCGACGACCGTGAAGACGATGAAGTACTGAAGACTCAACGACGAGTGTTCGTCACGATGAAGTTGAAGATGAAGTATTGAGATCGACGGAGTCAAGATAATGTTGAAGTCTGAAGTTTAAGAAATCGAAGATTCAAGATTCGAAGATTCAAGAATCGAAGATTCAAGATTCCAAGATTCAAGAATCGAAGATTCCAAAAAGTGATGTCATCCATGGAAATATTGCATCATCCAAGCATGTGGCCAATCACAATGCTCCATTTCTTTGCTCCACATGTGCGGCTCACCTATATAAACCCATGGAAGCTGAAGACATCGGTTGACGATTTTGAGAGAACGAAATCCGATATCTGAGTATCAACGTTCGTTGTTTACGGCTTATAGCTTTAAGAGTTTTGGTAGTCGTTTTGTGTTGTGCACCGCTAGTAGAGTTATGCGATTTAGCTCTAGGTGATAGAGTACTAGATCATTAGTTCGTTGGAGTGCTGCGTCACTTGGGATACGACTCTTGATCATTCCATCTACCTTTCTCCACAAGTGTAATAGTTAGTTTTGTTTATCAATGAAATGAAACTATTATACAACATTTGTCTTCACTACTTAACTACTTGAGTTTGATCATATTCACATTACATCAGAGTGTGTTACGAAGTGTGTTTGAGCGAACGAAGACTGTTTTAAGACCGACTTCACGAAAAGTTGGTATCCTACGTCGAAGACGTAATTTCAATTGGTATCAGAGCGGGACGTCATACGTATAAGACGTGATCCGTTACTTGACTCCATATTTCCGCTACAATGGAGTCGTCCATGTTTGTCCAGAAACCGATTATGCTTACGCATCAGAACTATTCAAACTGGAAAGCCAAAGTGTCTGCTAGAATTAAGGGCTTTGACTCTAGATCTTGGATGGCAGTGTTAGAGGGATGGGAACGCCCATATACTGAAGACGCAGATGGAGTGAGAATTCCGAAACCGGAACGTAGTTGGACGAGAGAGGAGCATGACTTGTCTACGGCTAACAGCAAAGCTCTACTTATTATCTGTGAATGGCTGGACCTCAGTATGTATCAGCTGGTCAAAAATTGCACATCTGCCAGAGATGCATGGGAAACTCTACAAAGAACTTGTGAGGGAAGTCATGCAGTTAAGCGTTCCAAAATCCGAACTATCACTGCTCAATTCCATCAACTCCGGATGAGGGAAGATGAAGATATCAATGACTACTTGGACAAGATCATGAGATATGTGAATGAGGCTTTTGAACTCGGAGAAATTTTTCCTGCTCCCATGGTCTATGAGAAAGTCCTCTCCAGTGTTAGCACTAGGTTCGAAAGCAAGGTGCTGACTATCGAAGCACGCAATGACGAAAACCAAAACTGGGATTATGCCGACCTGATGGCTGACTTGAGAAACTATGACCTGACTCTCAAAGTTCGAAGCAACCCAGACATGTCTCTTGTCTACGAACCGATGACTGCTCTCAAGATTTCAGAGAAAGGAAAAAATTCAAGAAGCTCTAACTCTCGAAAGACTCATTTGAAAAATGAGAAAACTGAAAGTAGTTTTTCTGCTGATTTGTGTGAATCTGATGATGAGGAAGCTGAGGATATTGAGAGACTGATGAACTCTAATAATCCGGACAAACTGGCTGCACTGACTGAGATAGTCACTTATCTCGTGAAACAAGAATTTAAGAGAAAGAACCGTGCCCGAAATTTTCGAAAATTTCAGAAAAGTTCTAACTCATACCCAAATACTCCTGACAACCGAAATCAGGGATCGTCGTCGGACAAGAAGTTTAAAGGGACTAAGCTCTCACCATACTCCTCTACTAGCAAGGATGTCTCCAAGATGCAATGCTATGAGTGTAAGGGATATGGACATGTTAAAAATGAATGTCCTAATTTACATCGTAAGGAGAAGCTACCAGTTAGCTATGTTGTGATTGACGATGAGGGTGTCATTTCTGAGAACGACGAGTCTGAGGACAATAATTCTGACGAAGATGAAGACAACGCTCTAGTTGTCACTTTTGGTGAATCTTTTGATCTCGAAAATGTGGAGGTCGAAAACTTTGTTTTTGATGCATTTCTGAAAGACACTGCAACTGCAGACAACATCTTCCGTGTGGCATCGACAAACCGAAATTACTATGATGATAATATTTTCTCGGATGATGAATCTGAGACTGAGAACGGAAGGGAAGATGTTACAACTGATGTCCATCAAAGTGTCATTAAGCCTGCTGAACTGGTTGATCTGAAAGAGAGTTATTCTAAACTCGAAAAATTGTGTGACACAGCTATCACTGAGAATAGCACACTTGAAGTGTCACTGAAATTCCTAAAAGAATCTCTCGATGAACTCTCTGAAGAAAAACGCAAAATGCATGATGAGGATGTAGTGTTGAGAAACTCAGTGGAGAAGACTGAGGATGAGAAGAAAAAGTTGAACAACTCTCTGACAATTCTTAAAGTCAAATTTGATGATCTTTTCGAAGAAAAGCATAAGTATTTCAAGGAAGTTGTCGAACTGAGAGAAGTTTGTGAGAAGTTGAGTTCTGAAAACTCAAAACTGAAGACCTCACTGAAAAAGGAGTCAACTGAAGTTAAGAAACTGCAGACTCTGTTTAAGAACTCGGATGCTGAAAATGACGAACTGAAGTCATCTCTAATGAAAGTTCAAACTGACCTTGCCATGACTGACAAGGAACGATATGTGTTGAAAGAAAAACTTCATATGACTGATGAGCTGTTGAGGAAAATGAACACGAACTCTTCTGTGTTTGACAATGCTGCTTCATATATGAATCCTAATCGTTACGGTCTTGGATTTCAAAAAGTTTTTGAGTCTATTTACTCGACACCTGAAAAGAAGAAAGATGTGAGTTTTGTGAAGGCATCGAATGATCTGCCTGAGGAGAAAAGCACGGATGACGTTGAATCATCTAAACGGAAGGAGATTGCCGAAGGGAAGAAGACTGCTAAGTCTCCAGAACCTAAAACTCAAAAATCGATCTCGACTTCAAATTCTGAATCTGGGACATATCAATTCCCTAAGAATATTGTCAAATATCCTCGTGGTATCCTACCATATGAGAAGACTTTGCTGGAAAAGTTAGACAAATCTAAGAACATGAAGAAAAATGGACAATCCTCTCGCACTGAAACTGCTTTGGTCAAAACGTCCCCGAAGGTTGAAACTCGTCAAAGGCGAAAGTATGTTTGTCACTACTGTGATCAGCCTGGACACATTCGACCATTTTGCTATAGGATGAAAGAGGACATGAACAAAGAACTTATGACCATGAAGAAAAAGTCTGAAGTGACTAAGGAAATGAAGAAACCCATTTCTTCAAATCCGAAAGCTAAAACAAATCCGAAAGCTGTGACTGAGAGGAACGGTCAAAATTCTAATGGGAAGAAGAAGTGGTTGCCTAAGTCCCAAAAGAGTGAAGTTAAACTTAACTCCACCATTTTAACTGATTGGAAACCAAGGGAACTTATTTTCTGCAATGTTGCACTCAATGCCTCTGATGCTGGCAACAAAGGTATTTGGTACTTTGACAGTGGCTGCTCCCGACATATGACCGGCACTAAGAAATTCCTGAAAGAATATGAGCCAATGACTGGTTCCCCCGTGGTGTTTGGAGGGGGAGCAAAAGGTGTTGTCAAGGGAAAGGGGACGCTACAAATCAAAGGATTGCCTCCGATCAGAAATGTTGTTCATGTCAAGGGACTTGTTGCCAATCTTATCTCTATCAGTCAGCTATGTGATGAGGGTTTTAATGTTAGCTTTGATAAGGAATCGTGCAGAGTTTATGATGCTGAGGGAAAATGTATCATGGAAGGTCCACGTGCTAAAAACAATTGCTATACAACTGAGTATAGTTGCTTCTCCGTGACTGTTTCCGATGAAGTAGATTTGTGGCACCAACGACTTGGCCATACCAGCACTCAAAACTTGAGTAAACTGGTTAAGGGGGAGATAGTTCGAGGAATCTCTCAACTCCCCAAAATTGAGAAAAGAGTGTGTGGTGATTGTCAGAAGGGTAAGCTGACGAGAACTCCTCATCCCGCACTACCAACACTGATGAGCACTTCTGCTCCTTTTGAACTACTTCACATGGATCTAATGGGTCCAATGGAAGTGAAGAGTATTGCGAAGAAAGAGTATGTGCTGGTGGTTGTGGATGATTTCTCACGCTATACTTGGACAAGATTCTTGGCCACTAAGGATGAGACTTTCAATGCCTTCAAAGGTACTGTGAAATGGATTCGAACGAATCATGAAGCTAAGGTTAAAAGGATCAGGAGTGATCACGGCACTGAATTTGAAAATGCTAGCTTCAATGAATTCTGTATGCTGAAGGGAATTCATCATGAATACTCGGCCCCAAAAACGCCTCAACAAAATGGGATCGCCGAACGCAAAAATCGAACACTGCAAGAGATGGCGCGCGTGATGTTAATCTCTAAAAATCTGGCTCGAACTTTTTGGGCTGAAGCCGTCTCTACAGCTGGCTACATTTTGAATCGAATAAGTATTCGATCTGGCACTATTGCTACTGCCTATGAACTTGTAAATGGCAAGAAACCTTCAGTTGCTCACTTTCGTGTTTTTGGCTGCACCTGTTATATTTTGAAGGATCGTGATCCTCTGAAGAAATTTGAAGCCAAAGCTGATCGTGGCATTTTTGTTGGCTATAGCCAAAATAGTCATGCCTATCGTGCGTACAATCTACGAACTAGGAAAGTCATAGAAACTGTGAACATCAACTTTGATGAACAAGACTTCCTAGGAAAAGATGCAGAGGCTGATTGGGTTAAGGAAGGAATTCTTGAAGTTCGAACTTTTCCTTCAACACCCACGACTGAGACTTCCGAAAACGCTACTCCAAATACTTCATCTGAAGTTGGAGATTCTAGCAACCGAAATGATGACACTTCGGTCACTGAGGATGACGATGATGATCAAGTTGAAAACCCAGCTGACGCTCCGAGAGAAGCACCTGGTCATATTAAAAAACGCCATCCACCAAAACAAATGATCGGAAGTTTGAAGATTTTGAGAGAACAAAATCCGATATAAACCCATAGAAGCTGAAGACATCGGTTGACGATTTTGAGAGAACGAAATCCGATATCTGAGTATCAACGTTCGTTGTTTACGGCTTATAGCTTTAAGAGTTTTGGTAGTCGTTTTGTGCTGTGCACCGCTAGTAGAGTTATGCGATTTAGCTCTAGGTGATAGAGTACTAGATCATTAGTTCGTTGGAGTGCTGCGTCACTTGGGATACGACTCTTGATCATTCTATCTACCTTTCTCCACAAGTGTAATAGTTAGTTTTGTTTATCAATGAAATGAAACTATTATACAACCTTTGTCTTCACTACTTAACTACTTGAGTTTGATCATATTCACATTACATCAGAGTGTGTTACGAAGTGTGTTTGAGCGAACGAAGACTGTTTTAAGACCGACTTCACGAAAAGTTGGTATCCTACGTCGAAGACGTAATTTCAAGAACGAATCCGTCGGGAAAGTTGAGGTCTCGAGGGCTCCTGATGATGATGGGGCATATAATGGAATGAATAATAATGAGGGCAGAGATCGGAACAACAAGAGCAGTTATTGGAGTTCCGTTTCTTAGAAATTGATTCATAGGATTTGAGAAGAAGAAGAAAGGGGGAAACGTATTTCGATTCTTTTTTATTTATTTTTAATAGCTGCGTATTTAATGGTGTATATCTATATTTTTTATTTTCTTTTAAATTCAGTATATGATGGTGTATATCTATATTTTTTATTTTCTTTTAAATTTTGTATACGTGTGACATGGCATGTATTTCTGATTTTTTTTTTTTAAAAGTTATCGACCAATTACGTAATGACAAGTAGCGCTGAGTCAGCAGAGAAAGTGAATGTGTGTGAGACTGAAACGAAAAAAGCATACATTTGTGGGATCAATAAAATTTCTCTCTCTTAAAATTAGCTATATATCAAATCACATTAAGCATACAGTACAGAAATATTCACCATACACCTGAACATATAAGAGCTCAAGATACACATAAGAGCTCAAGATACACGAGTAATAAGTTTCTTTTTAAGTGATAAAATATATATCTATCCTCAAGTGAATTAATTAAGTATACTCCTTAACAAATTCAAACTCAAGAAATATCCTAGTAGACACCATTATCCTGAACATCATGAGTAGATTCATTATCAATACATATTATTAATAGACCTACAAATTAGAAAGAAAACAGACCATGTGATTCGTCAAAAGACTCGATTGTGCATGACAAAATGGTAGAAAGCAAAGGTCTTCACATAAACATATTTTGATCCGGCATAAAATGGTTTACAAATTAAATAAAGCTAATGGAAAAGAACTAAAAAATAGAGTTTGCATTTCATGGATAATAAGACCAATGAATTCAAACAACAATGTCGGCTAACAACAATGTCAGCCATCGAGCTCCCATCAACATCAACTAATGACACAAGAATTATGAAAACGTTTATTTGTGGTGAATTGTCTGAACAATTAAATACAATATTCATTTGCAAAAAGTCTAGAAATTAAATCGAGAAATTATTTATGCCAATTAAAACTTAATATGAATATATAGCAAGATCCAACGTCAAATCTGTGTGAGAGACAAATACCAATATACAAAGAAGCAGCTAAAAAACACAAACATAGAATTTTTTTACAGATCCGTTTGAGAGGCAAAGAGAACAACCACCACCGTGATCTACTCCAAACTCTTTACCACCGTTTTTGCCACCTCGTTGCACCACCATCGACCCAAGATACTGTTTCGCACGTTTTTGTGCGACTTTTCTATTGTTTTGTGTGACCTTTTTGTGATGTTTTTGTGCTCATATTCATCCTATTCATGTCATTATGTGTTTATATCGTTATGGTTTTGGTTTGGTAGGGCTTGAACGTAAATCGAGCGAAAACGGGAAGAAATGCACGAATGATGCCATACCGGCGCCCAGCTTTGTGCAGTCTTAGGAGAATCGTCATCCCCGCTTATTCAGCCGTTGGATCGTCTCCAAATTTTCCAGGCATGTAGAAGACTTCTAGAGCTACAATATGGACGGTGGGTTTCACGAAATAACTATCGAAGACAAAGATATAGTACACAGACGGAAGCAGCAAAAACTAGAAGACTGGCGCATTTGCGCCATCCTGGCGCATTTGCGCCAAACTGCTGAGAGCGTGGCGCATTTGCGTCAAGCGGCTGGGAGCGTGGCGCATTTGCGCCACATGGCGTTGACCCAAGTTTGACCAGCCTTTTGGAGCTCTTTTGGAGGGGCATTTTTGTCTATTCAAGGCCAAGATAAAGAGCACTATATAAGGATTTTGTGGGCACTAGAAGCATCTTATCCATTCCATCTTCACCAACATTCATCTCTTTCACCAACTTTTTTTTCTCTTTAATATTTTTCATGTTCTTAAATCTAATGTTTTAATATTTAGATTACTCTTAATTGATTTATCATCTCACAAAACTCCATTCACAAACGTTGTTCCCCTCGCCGAGCCCGTCGTTTCTATCGGAGCAATTTCTTCGGGTGACACGTAGAAGTTCGGCCCGATTCCGGAAGCACGACTCGCCTCCTCCTCTCGATTCCTCGACACCTTGTGAGCTCTTTTCGATTATGAGTTATCTATATGCTATGTACTTGATTGATTGCTTGATTATGAGTAGCTAGTCTTTTAGTTAGGGTATTAGAGAACTTTGCTTAGGGATTGGGTTGACATTGATTTGAGGATTTTAAATGAATCTAGGAGTCGTTTGATTTAAGTTGTGGGGTCTCGTGTTGAACATCCTCTCCGAGGAACATCACTAGTGGACCACGCACTCGAGTCGAACGACGTTTAGGTACGGTTCAATGTCGTCTCGTGTTGAGGACCTCATCGAGGTGCATCACTAGTGGACGACGCGATCGTACCTAAACGACCTCGTTTATAAATTGAGGAATTGTTAGGTGCAAGTTGTGGGGTCTCGTGTTGAATATCCTCTTCGGGGCACATCACTAGTGGATCACGTGCTTGTGTCGAGCAATGTTTAGGTACGGTTCAATGTCGTCTCGTGTTGAGGATCTCTTCGAGGTGCATCACTAGTGGACGACGCGATCGTACCTAAACGACCTCGTTTTTGTGAAAATCAAAGGTTTTGTTGTGTGTCAACCCATCCCCCGAAAGAAAAGGAACCTAATTCCCTAACCTCTCTCACATTTGATATATTGTCTCGTTTGTTATTCATTTTAATTGCTTGCTACTTTGATTTTAGCTTAATTGATCCCTCACTTTGAAAACCCCCCCATTTAGTTGTTAATTATTTGTTTTTATTTTTATCTCTTTTTAAAACTCGAACTAAACACAATTATGCAATGAGAGACATGTGCCGATAGTATTACTCCTCGAGAGATCGACCCGGGGAATCTACTTTCGTAGGTTTTTCGGTAAATATATAAATAAACTTTTTGTTCCAAACAAAAATGGCGCCGTTGCCGGGGAGTAATTTAGGCAACGTGTTTTGATTTGTGTTCTTGTGATTAGTTTTAGTTCAGTTTAATCTTTTGTTTTGTTGTTGTGTATGAAAGGTTGAAGACGTTCTTCCTATCATACTTTCATCTATTCTACAACGACCGAGGTGATATCATGGCTAGACGCAACGGTAACCGGGCTTATGACGATGATTATTCCGATTTTCCATACGAGAGGGACTTTTCTCCGAGTTATTGTTCTAGCCGCCGAGCTCATGATTTATATTGCCGACCTCGGCATGCCGGTGTTTCTTATTATGATGACCGAGATTACTCACCTCCACGCCACCGAAAGCATCATAGATACCGCGACCAAGATCTTTATTACTCATCCACCGAGAGGGATTCCATGTCACCGCCACCTTGTCGAGACCGAAGAGAAAGGGAGCCGCCTCGGGACCTTAACCGTGGAAACTACCGTGAAGAGAGATTTGTTGGGAATGGATATGATTATTGTCGTCAATACACCGTGGTGCAAGCGCCAAAGCGACGAACTATTGAGGATTTCTCAAAGCCAAAACTTCACCATGTGTTGCCTCCACGACGTGACATTGAGGATCCCATTCGATCGAGGTACATTTCCAACCCTTCTTGCAAAAGCCGTTTTCCGAGGGTCCAAGACGACAAGCTCTTGCCGCATCATCTAGCTCGACTACCGTCATTCTCCGGGTTGCCTAATGAGGACGCTACTTTGTTTCTTAAAAATTTTATCATTGAAGTTGAGACACTTCCATTGGACGGCTTTGAGAAGGATGAATTGAGAGTATGGTGTTTCAAATATTGCATGAGAGATGGAGCCCGTGATTGGGTGATGTCATTGCCTTCTAGATTCGTGCACACGTGGAAAAATCTCTTCGACGCATTTATCGCTCATTTCTTTCGCCCACCACAACGGTCTCCTATGCCACCTCCTCCATCTATAGGCATATTGATGGATGTTATCGAGGTCGATATTGATCACTTGCTTGTTGAGGTGATTTCACACTTTGTCGAGGAGCGTTCCAACGAAGAGGAGTGGGAATTTGAGCCCGGCACGTGCATCAAGGAAGATAATGCTTTAGTTGCCCGAAAAGACGAGACGTCTATGATAGATGCTACTCTTGAGGTCGAGAGTCCTCCCACTAATGACACAAGCCCCGAAGAAGACGAGTTTGAGAATATGTCTCTCCCATTGGGTCATTCGTTCGAGCCTCCTCTCTTATCTTCGGTTGACTTAATTTGTGAGAAGCCGATTGTGAGTTGTGTTTCCCAAGCCCATAGGTCGCTTGAGTCCGGTGTGGACAAGATGGGATTTGGTTGGAGCTTCGGTAAGAAAATATCGGGATTGGTTGATTTGGGTGTGGATATTGGATTTTGCCGAGGTATGACGGATGTGTCGAGAATTAATGAAGATAAAAGAGATAATTTTGGTTGCGATTCTCGGAAAGTTCCATGGACTTTGGTGGAGGTGATCTTTCTCCAAAAATTAAGTTCGATATTTTTAGAGGTCTCGGGGGAAGAAAGGAGTAGGGACGACTTATTGTATCCATTTTCTCATCCCGGTCGAGTATTTACTTCTTCCCATCTAGAAGATCGACCTCCCATGAATGAAAAGTTGTTCTTGAGAAAGTATAGTTCGATCTTTTTAGCGACCGAGGTAGTCGACGTCTACTATCTACATCTTGATGCAAGTGTGGGGGAGTTTTGTGGAATCCATCTTGTATTTTGTTTTGTGTTTATGTGGTTTGTAGGGATGTTTCCATTTTATTTTGGTGGATATTTTTACTTTGGATTGTTTACTTTTTGTGTGATGTTTGTTATTGTGGGGGGATTTTCCGAAACCTCGATGAGTTTGAAATGATCGAAAACATGAAGTTTTTTCCGGTATAACTAAATTTTTTGAGAAATGGTCGGGTGTTACAAAGTTGAATGTTGTTCGAGTGATTGTGTAATTGTGACGTTTTAACAAAGTCGAATTTTCAAAAAGCCGACATTGTGAGACTTGAGCCTTTTAACTTCGTTTGATGAGTGATAATTCTTTCGATTTCGATTTCTCGTTGATTCTTGAGACCCGTGCTTCCTTGTTCTATGACTTGGTGTGTAGACGATAAGAGATAACTAGAACATGTGCATTTCGGTTTTCAAAACTCATTAGCATAACTTTCATGATCTTGAAAATGACGGGAACTAATCGCTTAGGATCTTAGCCGTTCAAGGAGATTTTTGAAACCCCCGAGCCCGTCGAGGGACACCCTAGAAGCCCCTTTGAGACTACGTTTAGCCCTTTTATTCATCACCCTATATTCTCGATGTTGGAGAGTGTGTATAAAAATATATGTTGAGAAGAACTCCGTGTTGTGTGATGAGTGCTTCGTGCCTCGAGTTGTTTGCTAGTAGCCACCACATTTTGATATTTCCATTTCCATTCTATGTGTGCGAATAGCCACTTTGTACTCCCAAATATTGCTCTATGCTTATTATTTCTATCTATGAGAAAAGAGAGAGATAGTTGTTGTGAAAAGAGAGCATCGTTCATAAATATAAAGCGTGAGTACTTGAGCTTTTATGTTCCTTGATGACCCGAAAAATAGGTTAAGTGTTTCATTATATATAAAGTTGATCCTTGAGTGTTATTTGAGAGTTGAGGGTGAAGATAAGGGTGAAGGGAGAAGGAGAAATAAGGTTGGAGCCACAATGGCTAATGAGTCCAATTATCCATAAATTACCTGAATCTCCCTTAACCTAGCCCCATTACAACCCTTTAACGATTAGGAGTTCCCCGATTCTTGAGATTGATGACTTTGTTGAGTGGAGTCTTCCGTGTGTGCATGCTTATGGTTGTTATCGTCACATATTTTTAAGTCATTACATGTGGTCTTTTCCTCATTATGTTCCTTGTGTCCTATTCTTTCTTATATATGCAAGTTTACCTTGATTTGATTCCTTTCGCTTGCATATGACTATTTGGAGTGCACCTTATTTCGAGAGGTAAAAGAACGAGTGTACCATTTGTGAGGAAACTTCGGTTTGTTGAGATTGAACGATTGCTTTTTGAACTCGCTCGATATGATCTTTGTGATGTTTGAACTTTTCTCGGTGGCTCATATTTCTTGATTGATTGATGACCGAAATGAACTTCTATTTCTTTTGAGGAGAATTTGCCTTGTTTTCGTTGTTTGTGTGTTCTTTTGTTTGCTCGAGGACGAGCAAAGTTTAAGTGTGGGGGAGTTGTTTCGCACGTTTTTGTGCGACTTTTCTATTGTTTTGTGTGACCTTTTTGTGATGTTTTTGTGCTCATATTCATCCTATTCATGTCATTATGTGTTTATATCGTTATGGTTTTGGTTTGGTAGGGCTTGAACGTAAATCGAGCGAAAACGGGAAGAAATGCACGAATGATGCCATACCGGCGCCCAGCTTTGTGCAGTCTTAGGAGAATCGTCATCCCCGCTTATTCAGCCGTTGGATCGTCTCCAAATTTTCCAGGCATGTAGAAGACTTCTAGAGCTACAATATGGACGGTGGGTTTCACGAAATAACTATCGAAGACAAAGATATAGTACACAGACGGAAGCAGCAAAAACTAGAAGACTGGCGCATTTGCGCCATCCTGGCGCATTTGCGCCAAACTGCTGAGAGCGTGGCGCATTTGCGTCAAGCGGCTGGGAGCGTGGCGCATTTGCGCCACATGGCGTTGACCCAAGTTTGACCAGCCTTTTGGAGCTCTTTTGGAGGGGCATTTTTGTCTATTCAAGGCCAAGATAAAGAGCACTATATAAGGATTTTGTGGGCACTAGAAGCATCTTATCCATTCCATCTTCACCAACATTCATCTCTTTCACCAACTTTTTTTTCTCTTTAATATTTTTCATGTTCTTAAATCTAATGTTTTAATATTTAGATTACTCTTAATTGATTTATCATCTCACAAAACTCCATTCACAAACGTTGTTCCCCTCGCCGAGCCCGTCGTTTCTATCGGAGCAATTTCTTCGGGTGACACGTAGAAGTTCGGCCCGATTCCGGAAGCACGACTCGCCTCCTCCTCTCGATTCCTCGACACCTTGTGAGCTCTTTTCGATTATGAGTTATCTATATGCTATGTACTTGATTGATTGCTTGATTATGAGTAGCTAGTCTTTTAGTTAGGGTATTAGAGAACTTTGCTTAGGGATTGGGTTGACATTGATTTGAGGATTTTAAATGAATCTAGGAGTCGTTTGATTTAAGTTGTGGGGTCTCGTGTTGAACATCCTCTCCGAGGAACATCACTAGTGGACCACGCACTCGAGTCGAACGACGTTTAGGTACGGTTCAATGTCGTCTCGTGTTGAGGACCTCATCGAGGTGCATCACTAGTGGACGACGCGATCGTACCTAAACGACCTCGTTTATAAATTGAGGAATTGTTAGGTGCAAGTTGTGGGGTCTCGTGTTGAATATCCTCTTCGGGGCACATCACTAGTGGATCACGTGCTTGTGTCGAGCAATGTTTAGGTACGGTTCAATGTCGTCTCGTGTTGAGGATCTCTTCGAGGTGCATCACTAGTGGACGACGCGATCGTACCTAAACGACCTCGTTTTTGTGAAAATCAAAGGTTTTGTTGTGTGTCAACCCATCCCCCGAAAGAAAAGGAACCTAATTCCCTAACCTCTCTCACATTTGATATATTGTCTCGTTTGTTATTCATTTTAATTGCTTGCTACTTTGATTTTAGCTTAATTGATCCCTCACTTTGAAAACCCCCCCATTTAGTTGTTAATTATTTGTTTTTATTTTTATCTCTTTTTAAAACTCGAACTAAACACAATTATGCAATGAGAGACATGTGCCGATAGTATTACTCCTCGAGAGATCGACCCGGGGAATCTACTTTCGTAGGTTTTTCGGTAAATATATAAATAAACTTTTTGTTCCAAACAGATACTCGGACCACCGCAGTCTCCCTTAAACCACAACGAAGCCACCTCCTCTGTTCTTCAACATAGAACATAAGAAACAGTTAATTGATGAAAATGATGAAGAAGAAAAGAGGGTAAATTGATTGCTCAAAAGTTATTTATAAAATCCGAAAGGTTTACGTAGTAAACCCCCCGAGTCGGTCTCTCGAGGAACAATACTATCGGCACGTGAGATGGTTTTTGTATACGTTAAGTTCGAGTTTCGAGAAGGGAAAAAAACCATTAAAACTAGGGGGGTTTGCAAGAGTGTTTGATTAATAGCTAGAGCAAGTATTAAAAAGCAAAAGATTAAAAGAGCAAGTTGTAACAACTGAGTTTGGAAGCAAGGGTGTATCGATTAATCTTCCTAACGAACTAGAGTTGACGATATTTATAAAACTCTCAATTAACTAATAATCGGACTAAGATCACGGTGTTGTCACGGGTGAATGTTGTTTTGGCTACAACTTGGTATTTCCATACTTGTTCTTTTTTTGCAGGATTAATGCTCGAAGAATGAACATCTCAAAGTATTGAAGATTGGAGTATTGATCTTTGGACGAGCGATGTCAGACGCATGGGAGGCGCGGAGCGCATGGGACTAGGCGCTAGGCGCCATTAGTTGAGCTCTGAAGAACGTGCGTAAGGGTATTGCGTATCTGCCCCGTTCCAGAGGAAGCGATGCGCTAGGCGCGTTGGAGTCTTACATCAGGCACTTAGCCATTCCTGAAGAAAACGTGCGCTGTGCGCATTAAGCAGGTGCATCAGGCGCCTGACTCTCCTCCTGAAGTTGCAAGGCGTGAGACGCCTCATTTGACGCACCGGGCGCATCCTGTTGTGCTTCAAATTGGAATGCGCGGGGCGCCTCTGTTAGGTGCATCAAGCGCATGGGATGCGCATGATGTGTTAGGCGCCCTGCTTGAAGTCGCGCTGATTCAACATTCATCAAATGCAATGAAGATGACGACACGCCCAAACTTCAACACTTGGAATATTTTCATGTCAAATTGAAGGTGAAGCGTAGACGAGCTTTGGAGTTGTGCATCTGTTGAAGCGCGCCCAGATTCAAGATTCGAAGATTCGAAGTTTCATGGTTCGAAGATTCAAGATTCGAAGATGGTTCTGGAAGTGTGACGTCAAGAATTTTCGTTTGACGTCAGCCAAACGTGTAACCAATGAGGATCACTTTCCTCCGGCGTTCTCACGTGCGGCACTCCTATAAATACCCTCGAACCCGATTTGGAAAATCACTTCTTACACCCTTATTTTTGAAATCGAGTTTTTATTTAGAGTATTTTAGGAGTTTTAGGATTGTCGCTTGTTGCGCATTCCTTGAGAGAGTTTTCGTGTAGTTTGTTTTCGCTGAGCGCCTTGTATTAGAGTTATGTGATTTAGCTCTAGACGCAAAGCGGTGGATCCTTGGAGTGCTAGAGTGCTGCGTCACTTGGTCTGCATCCTTTGATCATTTTATCTACCGTTCTCTACCTTGTAATAGTTTTGTTTGATTCTAAATGAAATGAAACATATTACATATATCTTATCTCCTATCTACTTGCTGTTCAAGATTACAAGATTGTGATTTGAGTACTTTTTCCTTGAGAGGGTGATTCTCTAAGAGACTTGATTTCTCCTCTGAGTGTGTGCACTCAGGCGCCCAGTGACTTGTACCTCAGCGCATACCTCTTAGGCGCCGAGTACTGATTTGAGTGCCTCTCCTAGGCGCTTGAATCTTAGGCGCCCAGTATTGAGTAAAGCGCTGAGAGGTTCGACTCTTCGAAGGTTTCACGCCTTTTACACCGACTTCGCGAAAAGTTGGTATCTTAAGTCGAAGACGTAATTTCATCACGTTCTCCCTCACCAATGATCACACATCAACCGTATGGTCCACTAGCGATATACCACGAGGTTGTTCGACACGAGACCACTAATCGAAAGGTGCATTTGTCCAATTACTAGAAATCAAGCTACTTAAGAAATCAACTCTAATTCATTGAAGAATTTCATCAAACACCCTTACAAGTAATTTAGCTAGCCATGATCAAGCACTCAATATCACAATCCACAATCGAGTAAGCCATAATCGAGAGAAAACGAAGAGAATCTCACCACGAGAGTAATGGAATCGATGGATGAAGAAAACGATCGAACCGAGCTTCCGAAATCGAGGTCGGACTTCAACTTATCACCCGGAGAAACCGCTCCGATGAAAACGTCGGGCTCGATGAGGGGAATATCGTTTGTAAATGAGATTTAATCGGATTCTCGACGTACGGAATTTAGATCGTGAATTTGTGTAGAGAAATTGAAGAACACAAAAATGGAAATTGGATTGCTTGAGAAGAAAGCTAGAAATGTAATGTGTAAAGTGAGGAATGAAAGTTAGTTACCAGTCTGAAGCCAAAATCCTATTTATACCCTTCAAAAGAGGGGTCAAACAAAGTCAAACAAATTATTCTTCTCAATTTTGCCCAAAGGAAAGTGCTGGTGCGTTTTTCGATCCGTATCTTCTAGCTCGAACATACAAACACAATCTTGACCGTTGATATTATAGATGCTGAAGTTAGGAACCCACAGTTAAAATTTCAGGCTGATCCGACGGTTAACGAAGCTGGAAAAACATTTTTCCCGAAGTCGCGCAGTGCTGGACGCTGGTCAACACATTTAAGTGCATGTTGTCGTCCGACGGAATATTCCTGTCGTCCGACAAACCTCATGTCGTCCGACGGTAAAGTATGTCGTCTGACATCTTCACGTCGCTCGCGGTAAATCCACGTCGATCGAAGGCTAGGTGCACTGGACCACGCGTTGCTTCAGCTCGAATCGCGTCGCTCGCGGTGATTTTGTCGTCCGACAGCTTCGGGTGTCGTCCGACAGCTGGGTGTCGTCCGACAACTGGGTGTCGGCCGACGGAAAAGTGTTGTTGGCCGACATGATGATGTCGTCCGACGGGTCTTAGTGTCGGCCGACGGAAAAGTGTTTTCGCTCGATTCTCGTCCAAACTCTACCAAACCAAAACCATGACAACATAAACACATAATCACATTAATAAGATGAATATAAGCACAAAAACAATACAAGAAAGTCACACAAAACAATAGAAAATATCGCACAAAAACGTGTGAAACATAAATATGTAATTACATGTTTTTTAAATATATAAATAATTATAAAAATATTATTAGAAACACGTGTTGCCGGATTTTGTCAACTCTAAGTAGGAAAGTGCAAAATATGTAAATGTTAAAAGTCGGGTAATAAAGTAAATAAGTGTGTAAAAGTAAGATATTAAACTATAATTAATTCTATTTTTAGAAGAGTTGCATTTAAAGCTTAACCAAACATTAATTCGATCGTAATGCTTTATTGCAAACAAAATGTTTTTTTGATTTAAAAGAAAGATGTTATTAACACAATTTCATTGATGATTAATTATCTTAACATTGTAACAGAATAACACACACACAAAATCGGCTTGAAATTAATTGAATTCTCAATGTTTAACATTGTAACATAAATATAGAATAACACACAAAAAGCACACAGTTTTTATTCATTGATTTCGTAGATCATTTGTTCATAATTATAAATATAGTGATGTAATTAAGATGACAATATGATATGATTTAATTATACAAAGTCTTGCTCTAACTGTTGGGCGCATGAAGATCAGGAGATGGTGGCGCAGTTTGATTATTGAGGCAATCTGAACAACTTCCGCAATTGAACTCGTGTAGGTGGCAATCTGTACAATATGGGCAATCCTCGTAATTGCCATTGGTTCTAACGGTTCCTGATTGCCTCATATATAATACATAGTATTGTTAATATCCTAGCTAAACGAAAATGACGATACTATCAACATTAAAGAAAAGTCCTTACCCATCGTTGTGGTATTGTAAGTTTTGGCAGCTGAGATTTTCCTTGCTGTGAGTTCAGATGATTCAAGAAAGAGGATCGCAAATACGAAAATGAAGACAAAAACAATAACTTTGGAACCCATATCTATATCTTATACAGTATGAATGATTTTCGGTGAGAATGTTGCTGAAAGAGTTTCTCTATTTATACAAGTACATGGTCTAAATGCATGTGGATTAATAACCGTTAATTTAATATTATTTTATACAAGTGCACACACAATCACACGCACCGATGTGTATGGTGTATGCATCAACGGTTAAGATGCTATCAGAGTAATACATCAGGTGTAGCATTTAATAGACCTAGAGAGAGAGAGAGAAAGAGAGAGAGAGAGGTCTCATACGCACTGATGCGTAAGCATTCAAGAAATAGAAAAATATTACATTATTATTTTCTGTTAAATCTTTTCATATACTCCCTCCTATTTTTTTTATAAGACGTTTTAAGCTTTAGCACAAATATTAAGAAAAAAATTTATTTCAATTAATATTTATTGAAAAAATAAAATGATAAAAACAATAAAATTTGATTGGTGGAGAAAAAAATATGTGCATAAAAAATTGAAAAAATTATGGATTAATGTTATTACATCATTTAATAACGCTAAAATGTCTTATAAAATGAAAATAAATAAAACTCTTAAACGACTTATAAAAAAAAGAGGAGGGAGTATTAAATTATTATTTTTTGCTTTTACTCTCTTTGTCCCTCCCCCTCCCTATCTCTCTTTCTCTCTCTCTCTCTCTATATATATTCAATTTAAACATCTCTCTAATTAAGGTTCATTTAATTATTTGGTCTGAAATTTAAGTTTCTTCATTGTTGAATATTTGACTAAATTCGTAAAGAGAGCGCGTGGAACACATTACTTTAAAGAATAATTAACTGTGTCAAGTGGTTTTATGAAAAACGTATACGTCTACGGTGCATATTTGTTCCATACATTTTTTTTATAAATAACAAATTAGAAGTCACAACTATTTTGAAAGGGAACGAGTAATTATTGTAAAAACTATACATAACATAATGTTTTAAAAGTATCATCCATGAAAAAAAATGTTTATCTGTAAAAGAAATTTATATATATATATATCATAAAAATTAATACAAATAAAACAATTACGCACCTTTTTAAAATAATAAAATAATAAAATAATATCACGCTATTGAAGCGTGCGATGGCCCAACTTTTCATTTTTCTATGAACAACCCCATTTTTTCATTTTTCTATGAACAATAGTCAGCCAACTTATTCTCTTCTCTTTGTAACTTAGAGCGCTCCGCAATTCTCTCCGCCGATATCAAAATCTATGCAGACCTCCGCTGATTCATCAAAATCTAGACTTTAAGATTTTTGCATCCATGTATAAAACGAACCAAGATTCGGAATGAAAAAATCGTTTAATCCGTGAAGTTATTACTCGAATTCGAGTTACTCGAAATTTTTTTCTTTGCGCAACTTCTCGATTCTTGTCATATCTTTTTCGTACGAACTCCAATCGTCTCGATTAAAAATTTTCCGGAATATAGACTTCAATATATTTGCATCCATGTATGCCACGAATCAAGATTCTGAATGAGAAAAATCAGTTTAATCCGTGAAGTTGCTACTCGAATTCGACTTACTCGAAATTCTTCTCTTTGCGCAACTTCTCGATTCTTGTCATATTTTTTTCGTACGAACTCCAATCGTCTCGATTGAAAATTCCTCGAAATATAGACTTCAAGATCTTTGCAGAAATGTATGGCACATAACAAGATTTTGAATGACCAAAATCAGTTTAATCCGTGAAGTTGCTACTCGAATTCGAGATTTCGAGTTATTCGAAATTCTTCTCTATGAGCAGTTTCTCGATTTTTTTCGTATTTTTTTCGCCCAAACTCCGATTGTCTCGATTTAAAATTCTACGGAATCTAGACTTCTATATACTTACATACATGAATGGAACGAACCAATATTACGAATGAGCAAATTCCGTTTAATCCGTAAAGTTGTTACTCGATTTCGAGATTTCAAGTTACTCAAAATCGAGTAATGTACCGTCGAGTAACGTACCGTCGAGTAATGAGGATCTTCAATTGTTCTTCAATACTCGATGGGCTACTCGATTGTCTGCGCTATCGAGTAGTCCATCGAGTAACAGTCGCAAGAAAAAAAAAACGAAAATGGAACACGTAACTCTCGATTTTGCTCGTTAATTCACATGTATATTCGACTGAAAATTTCCAGAATCTAACACGGCAACATGTACGATTTTTTGTGTGGATTTAAGAAGATTTTTGATTTTTTTTTTTGGTTCTGGTTTGTTTGAATGAATAATGTATGAATCCACCATTAAACTCAAACCAAACCTTCCTACCAAACAAAAATATGATTTTGTGGGCCCACACCTATTTTGGTTTTATTTTTATTTTATTTGATTTTGTTTTTGTTTTTATTATTTATTTTTTGAATTTATTGAAATAGTAAAAATATAATAAACCATTTATGTGCAATTGGTTTAAATAACTAATTACTTTTATGGAGTAGGTTAAATAACATATCCCTTTATGAAAAATGATTAAAAAGTCACATTCTTTCTATTTTGATTAGCTACTAAAAGACTTTCACGACTGATGTTCACGCTGTTACAGAAATACAGTAATTAATTTATAGTTTTTTCATTTAAAAAAATAATTTGTGTTATACTTTAGTTACTTTTTAATATTTTTCTTAAAATTTCTTTCATCAATAATTTTGAAATATTTTTTTACAATATATATTTTAATAAAAATTTAAACCAAACAAATACTACCTCCATTTCCCGTACGAATATATAAATATATAATCTTTCAGTTTCGTAAATATATGACCATTTTTTGGACAAGATTAAGAAAAATATTATTTTTTACAAAAAGTGAAGAGTATAAATGTATTTTTTAAAGTTAAAAATTAAAAGGTAAAATTTATATTTTACCTTATAAACTCTTAAATTTTGTTTGGTAAAATTTTAAAAAAAGATCTTAAAAAACTTTAAAATAAGCTGTTTAAAAAAGTAAGGGGAGGTATTTTTTTTCAACAGCTTATAAGTTATTCTAACTTAAACAATAAAAGACCAAACTACCCCTAAAATTATTATTTTTTTATATATATACAAAAATTCCAAATTTATTATATAGTTAATATAAATATTTTTAATTATTTTTTCATATATAAAAATTTATTTTTGGTAATTTTATTTATATAAGATCTTAAATTGCCAAATAAATTAAAATCTTATAAGTTTATATATCTATTTTATCCAAACGGTTTAACAACTTATCTATTTAATAAGACATAACAAATTATGAGCTCTTAAAATAATTTATAAGACGTAAAATCTTATAAGCTCATTTAAATAACTGTCTCTAAACGTTATTTTAAAGTGTATTTTAAAGTGAATTAAATATTATTTTCTAAAAATTAAGTGTATTTTATCAAATAGAATAAGAATAAAATTATATTTTAAAGTTAAAAAGTAAATTTTTTTTAAAAGTAATATTATTATAAAATATTTATTTAAATAAGTGATTTTGTTATTATAAAATAGAGATTATTACTTTTGAGTATTTAAGTGTTTATAATATAAGATGTTTTATATTCTATCCAATCGATAGACCTCCGATCGAGGTGGAGTTTCTCGTCTCTCCTCTTTATCAAAAAAAATAATAATAAAATAAAATAAAATAAAATAAAAATATAAGATGCTTGGTGTGAATAATGTGTGAGAGAAAAATGTCAGACCACCACCTCACTGTACAATATGTGGTACGTCATGTTTCAAATAAAAAAACTGGCAGAATAAATAAATAAATAAATAAATATAAACCAGTGGCTGCGAATTGGTCATCGAGGACCTCAAGGTCCTGACAGCGAGGCAAGGAGATGTCAGATGGGTGACCCAACCTGGTTCTCTTGACCATTTTTTTATTGAATATTTATTGTCCAATATTTTTTACGATTATTTACGGAGTTGTTATATTTTTTTATCGAATACTTATTTGTTAAATGTTTGTTGTCGAATGTTATTTTATTTTATCGAATGATATTTCTTGTCGAATAGTATTTCTTTTATGGATATTTTTTATAGAATGCTTTTCGTTGAAGGTTATTTTATCTTGTCGAATGATATTTTTTGTATGTTTTGTTGAATAGTCAAATGTTTCTGATCGAATGTTATTTTTTTTGCTGAATGATTTTTTTTTTTTGAATGTGTATGAAATGCTCGAATTAAGAAAAAAAAATGGAATAAAAAAAATGGGAATGATATTTATTGCTGGTTGGCAAAGTGAAATTGTTGCTTACTGCTCACTTGTTGTAAAACGACGATGTATAGTACGAACAATATGCAGAACCCCGAATATAACTCAACAATAAATAAAGAAGGAGGAGACAAGTAAAGAAGACAAGGAATTTACGTGAAAACCCAAATCGAGAAAAACCACGGGAGGAACGACGAGAACTTTCACTATAATATTGCCGACGATTACAAGGATTGATATTCACTCTAAATCCCTCTAATCTCACACAATATTATCATATGGTGTCTCTCTTGGTTTTCAACACACATCTAATTGTGTCTATGGAGATCCCTATTTATAGGTGTAGAAAAACTATTAAATTGGAAACAATTAGAATTAGGAATAAATATTTTTCCTAATATATGACTCCTAAATCCATAAGAAATACAATTATATTCAATATAATTCTAATTTTCCTAAATAAGGAAACAAAATTCTTACGGATTCGAGTCGTATTCTAACAATCTCCACCTTGACGAGAAACCGCGAAATCTCATCGCACATATCTCACCAAGCCGCGAAATCCCATCGCGCATGCGAAATCACATCGCACATCAAACCATAAAGCGAAATCACATCGCCCTCCAAGTCTCGTCCCTCGTCTTCCTCCAAACGCCCCAACGGGCCTAGTTCCTAGAATATTAGACCTTCAAAGATCCCCATAAATCGGAACATACATACCCGAGTGTCTTCTTCGAATTGTGAGCTCAATTCGAGATATACCTTCTCGAACGCTTTTCAAGCGCACATGGCTCACCAGGTTTAGAAACACTCCATAGATCGAGAAACACTCGATCCTTCTTGTCGACTTTCCTCACATGCCCAAGCCGCACATGGTCTAGTCGTGTAGACTCTTCATCCGAGAGCCTAGTTTTTCCAACGGTTACTTCGTTCACCGCTTCATCTTCATCTTTAAGCTTGGTCACTCCGGCCTTCGATTGCATGCCTCTATGCCGGATAGACTCTTCTACCAAGAGTCGAGTTTCGGCCCCGGTTACTTCCTTCACCGCGCCTTCTTGGAGGACATAAGGTCTTCTCGCCTTTTCGTCTCCTCCCAACACTACCAAAGCCGCTTTGGTAGCCTCAAAAACTCCACCTTCACAGGTGTAGCTAAACATAACTCCGGTTACTTCTCCTTTCACCGAGTTATAGTGACATACCTTATTCCCGTGTCGCGACTTCGAATTCCCCGAGCCGCTCCCTTTATCACGGTACTTATTTTGGACGTCAAGTCCACCACGCGATGCCACATCGGAGACACCCACACCAATTCTCTTCACGTTCTCCCCCGCAAACAGCGCCAATAACACGGCTACATAGGATATTATCTCGAAAAGTTGCCACAACTCTTCAAATAATTCCCACAACTCCTTTGCGGACCTTGTCTTCATGGTTTCCTCGGTCATGGAGTTCGATAGATGAAGGTCAATATTAATTACCTTCCGATCGAGCTCAATCCTCACGGACTCCTCCATGTCGTGATGGTAAAGAGAAAACCACCCCGTTGAGATCTTAGTAGATCGTACTTCACGCTCGCCATCGAAAGCTTAGCTTGCTCCGGAAGGTAGTAGGATCGTAGTCTGGAAGGTCACGGGATCGTTGCCTGGCTCTGATACCACTTGTTAGCTTTTAGGATCGTAATCTGGCACTAATACCATTGTCACGGGACAAAGCTCTGAACGCCACACGATCAAGACCGGTGCCACTAGATACTACTTGTTGCAGATAGACGATGTATAGTACGTATAATAACGCGGAACCCCGAAAATATCTCAACAATAAATAAAGAAGGAGGAGACAAGTAAAGAAGACAAGAAATTTACGTGGAAACCCAAATCGGGAAAAACCACGGGAGGAACGACGAGAACTTTTACTATAATATTGCCGATGATTACAAGGATTGATATCCACTCTAAAACCCTCTAATCTCACACAATATTATCTCTCTCTATGATGGTATTAACTTGTGTTAACTCGTGATAAATGTCAGTGACCATGATATAGAATGTAGAATCATTGACAATGACTTACGTAGTTGGAGCACATGAATTGAGTACCTTAGGCTCAAGGTGTTGGGAAAATATAGAGGTCGGAGAGATCTTCGAAACGATAGCTCATTTGCTCAAATCGGAATTTAAATGAATGAGAAATTAATTTGTAAAATATAATCAAAATAGAGGGAAAAAGAAAAAAAAAATGAAAGGAATATTAGTTATCACACATTGGAAAACTATCAAAAGGCAAGTGGGTATATAAGATGCTTGGCCTTTAGTAGCTTATGAATCAATTATTATAGTATTGTTCCGCCTCCTACGTGCGCGCATGGGGTGCAAAACTTGGCTGCGATTTTTCTCTTCCGAACCATTCGACTATATAAACGAGCCTCATGTTTGAAAGTGAAACACACGAAAACCACTCCAGCAATCTGCTATCTTCTTCTTCTTTTTTTTCATATTATCTTTGGCCCTCCGATGAAATCTTTCAGACAACTCTCGGTTCGACGTGCAACGTAGTTGCTTCAGACGTTGTATCCTAGGAAACAAACGATCGGTAGAGGTCGAATTTTGTTTTAAGGAGATTGTGTCTAACACAAGCCTCGTCTTTCTTCTGTCCTTTGCCATCTCTGTAAAACCGATCCCTACACAAAGTTCGAACCCAAAACATTGCAATTCATCTATATCAAATAAAAATGAATTGAGTACCTTAGGTTGAAGGTTCGAATCCAAAAATTCACCTAGACAAAAAAAAATCACAAAAGGAGATTTTTTATATGCTTATTTTTCTTTTACCAAAATAATATAAATTATATTTTTTCTTAATTTATGTAGTTAGAAAAGTATTAAAATATTATTGTTACGGATAGAATAATGATTAATTAAAAAAATATAAAAGAAAGAAATCACACTAAAATTAAATAAATTGGAGATCGAGATTCAAGATTGCAAATTAAAATAACTCCAAAACAGAAAACACTTTTTATTGATTGATTTTGTAAATTATTTATTCTTAATACTCGGTATATATTATTATTGTGATGGAGTGTGAATGTGTGATTATAACATAAAGTAGGATATGATATGATTTAGACATACGACAATGTCCATTAATTTGTTGTTCTAGTTGGCAGCAGAGGACGGAGGATTATGTGGATGTGGACTATGGCAGTGTGTTCCAGGATGAACTTTTGGGTCACAGGATCGACGAAAACTGCCTTGTTCTGTTTTCATTCATGATTAAGTTATTAATTATTATGTAGCATAACACACACAAAAATAAAAATAAAAATAAAAATTATTACCTCAATTTTATCAGTAATTAATAATTACTCCTATTAAAGAAAATACAAATATTTTCAAAATTATTTGAGTTAATTTTCAAATGTTTAACAGATGTAATTGAGTAATTTGTTGCTCTAGAACTTGCCGGGAGCAAGAGCATAATATGCAGATCGATAACAACATATATAATACAGTACATATTATTGTTTGTAATTATATTCTAGATGGAAATGAAAATATATTAATTTATCGATCAATATTAATTAAAAGAAAAGTCATAGCTTACCCGTCGTCGTGGCAGGAGAGAGTTTCCTTGCTGTCATTTCGGATGATTCGAGAAGGAGAATTGTAAGTATGAATTAAACGAAGACAAGAACAATTACTTTGGAACCCATTGCATATATAATGTTGGATATTCCACATCGATTGGAATAAGAACCCTGGGCTCACATATAAGTTGGACAACCTTATCACCTTAACAAGGCCTTTTAAGGTGTTATTGGCCCAACTTTGACATTGTGATTTAATACATTGTGATTTATGGGGTCCAGCGCCTGTTACTACCGTCACTGGTTTTCGCTATTATGCTATTTTTATTGACGACCATTCTCGGTTCTCTTGGTTCTATCCTCTACATGTGAAATCCGATTTTGTGGGTATTTTTATTAAATTTCAACAGTTTGTTGAAACACAATTTTCTCGGAAAATTAAACAATTCCAAAGTGACGGAGGTACGGAATTCACAAATCATCGCCTACAGTCACACTTCTCCTCTTCTGGGATCCAACATCTCGTTTCATGTCCACATACTCCAGCACAAAACGGTCGAGCTGAACGTAAGCATCGCCACATAACAGAAATGGGTCTCGCCTTGCTTTTTCACTCATCGACTCCGTTATCTCATTGGGTCGACGCCTTTAGCACTGCGGTCTTCACTATAAATCGGCTACCCACTGCAGTCCTTTCTTATAAATCCCCATTTGAAATACTCTTTGGTCGGTTACCTGCGTATGAGAGTTTTCACGTTTTTGGTTGTCGCGTATACCCCTGCCTCCGCGACTACACCAAAACAAAATTCGACCCTCGTAGTCGTCCTTGTGTATTCTTGGGCTACAGTACACATCATAAAGGATTTAGGTGCTTGGACACTTCAACCCGTCGTATGTATATTACTCGACATGCAAAATTCGACGAGACATGTTTTCCGTTTGCCTCTCCCGGAAAATCTCAGATGTCTTCTACCCTCGTCATTTCCGAATTTCTCGATGCATGCACGACGTCCTCGCCTGCACCGACTTCTCCCGTGTTTCCACCATCTGGCCACCAGACCACATCATTCCCGTTCTTACATGATGTTGACTGCACAACTGTTCCGCCGGCGCCGGATCCTCACTCACCACAACAGCCCGCACATCTGTCACCACCTCCGGCAGACCCCCCTACTACGCAGCCCGCTGTTCCTGTACGTTCTCATCCAATGCGTACTCGAGCACAATCCGGCATCTTCAAGCCTCGTTATCCCGTTGATGTTGCCCTCCTACAATCGAGTCAATTATACTCGGCTCTTACCGCGGTCTCTGAACCGAAAGGCGTCAAGACTGCCCTTAAGCATCCCGAATGGGTTCAAGCAATGAACGAAGAGATGGACGCTCTTCGTCGCAACCAGACCTGGGAACTCGTTCCTCGACCACCTCACACCAACATTGTCGGTTCAAAATGGGTTTATCGCACCAAGTTTCTTGTCGATGGCACTGTTGATCGCTATAAGGCTCGACTTGTCGCACAGGGTTTCAGCCAAGTTCCTGGTTTTGATTTTACACACACCTTCAGTCCAGTGGTAAAAGCCTCTACGGTTCGTACGGTCATATCCCTCGCCGTCATGCAATCCTGGCCACTACATCAACTTGACGTTAAAAATGCATTTCTTAACGGTGTTCTCGATAAGCCCGTTTTTATGGAACAACCACCTGGTTACATAGACCCTATGTATCCTGATCATGTGTGTAGACTTAAAAAGGCGTTATATGGGCTTCGGCAGGCTCCTCTTGCCTGGTATCAGCGTCTTCGTGCTTTTCTTATTACACTTGGCTTCTCTTGTAGCACAGCTGATACTTCTCTATTTATTTTACGACGCCAGTCCCTTCTTATCTATCTTCTAGTCTATGTTGACGATATTATCGTCACTAGCAACAACAATCAGTCCCTTCATGATTTAATGGCTCGCTTAAGCAAGGAATTTGCCCTTAAAGATCTTGGTCGCCTTGGTTACTTCCTTGGTCTGGAAGTTTCTTACCCATCGTCAGGCCTCTTCCTCAGTCAGTCTAAATATGCTCGCGATATTTTAGCCCGTGCCGATCTCTTGGACTCCAAGCCTGTTGCCACTCCACTTGCACCCGGAGCTTCTTTTACTTCTGCCGGCGCCCCCTTCTCGGATCCCACACTATATCGCTCTTTGGTCGGCGCTCTTCAGTATCTCACTATTACTCGTCCCGATTTATCATACTCCGTTAATACTGTGAGCCAATTCCAGCAGCGCCCCACTGACGATCACTACCAAGCAGTCAAACGAATCCTCCGCTACGTCAAAGGCACTCTTAGTTATGGTTTATCTTTCTCTCCAGGTTCATTGTCTCTCCTTGGGTACTCTGACGCGGACTGGGCACGATGCTTAGATACACGTCGTTCTACTTACGGATATGCTATTTTCTTGGGGCCCAACCTTGCTCTGATACCATGTCAAAGTTGGGCCAATAACACCTTAAAAGGCCTTGTTAAGGTGATAAGGTTGTCCAACTTATATGTGAGCCCAAGGTTCTTATTCCAATCGATGTGGGATATCCAACAGTATATATCTTAAGATGATTTGAGAACGTTGTTGATCAAAATTAAAGGATTTCTCTATACATTTATACAAGCATAGACATGTACATTATTTGTAAAAGTCATTGTCACTTTGATAATTGTTTTGACCTTTAATTTTAAAATTATACCTACTGAATGTTGTGTTGACTCTTGGGGATCAATGAGAATAATACAATAAGGACTGGTGTCATGTATTCCATTTAATATTTTATTTCAACTTAAACATCTATTTATTTATATTATAATAATTATTATAATTATTATATTATAAAATATTAAATCAGTTCACTTTTTCAATTTCATTTCATTCCATTATGTCAAAATCCATTGAGACGAAAGAAAGTACTGTATTGTATTACATTTTAATCAAGAAATAATAAGTAAAAATATATTTTTAAGTTAAAAAAATAAGATATATAATGAAGTGAAAGTATATTTAATGTAATTTAATTTAATACAATAAATAGAAGTAAAATTATATTTTAAAGTGGAAAATAAAAAAAATAAAAAATTATTATTTTAGTTTTAGAAGGGTGGTGACCGGTGAGACATCCTAAAAAAAGGTTACGGTTGCTTAGATCAGTTGGTACTCGAATTGAGAATCAAAGATTCTAAGTTCATACCCAAAATATTGCAATTGACTAAAACAAAAAAAAACAAAAAAAATCGGTGATTCGGTAGGGGTTTGATCCCGATGTACTGTATTATACACTTTTTAATTTTCTATGTGACCTTTACCAAAAAAAAAAAACTAAAAAACTACTACTCCCTCTGTCCCAGAGCTATAGGCACAGGTGGTCAACATTAACTTTTTTGGTCCGTCCAATACATCTCATAAACATTATACGAAAATTATGAAAAAATAATTAAAATAAAATTTAATAGTTAAATTATATTGTAGTTATTTTTTCATAATTTTTACATATTGTTTATCATATGTATTGAACGGACAAAAAAAGTCAACGATGACCAGTTTTACCTATAGCTCTGGGACAGAGGGAGTATTATTTACAAGTATAATTCGTTTTCTAAAACCACACAAAAGAAATAAATCATCCCAAAATCAAATGATCTCATTCTCACGATAATATATATATAATTCAACACTGCGAGGAAGGCCATAAACACTGCAAGCCCGTACACACTTTTTTATTTGATATATATGATTCTGCAAATCAATTGTTCTTAATACATATTTTGATGATGGATATGTAGTTTATATAAAGATACTCGATTTAGACGAACGGGTATTAATACTAATTGCTCGCTCGCTCGCTAGTTGCCGGGCGCATGAGTATTATTCGCAAGCCGATTTGAACCAGTACACTACTCTCAAAGTCTTCCACTACTGATTTTCATGCTGTTAAAGAAATACTAGTAATTAATTTTTTCATTTAAAAAAAATATATATTGTCTTACATTTTAGTATACTTTTTAGTATTTTTCTCAAAAATTCTTTCATTAATAATTTATAAATATTTTTTCACATCAATTACGAAGCAAACCAAACAAATACTTCCTCCTTCAATATATAAATATATGCTCATTTCGTTTCGTAAATATATAATCACATTTTTTAACAGTAAGATTAATAATTTTTTTACTTTGAATGTTTAACCAAAAAGTAAATAGTATAAATATATTTTTAAATTAAAAAATAAAATAGTTGTGAGTAAAGTAAAAAACGTAAGTAAATAAAATAAATGTAAAATTATATTTTAAAATAAAAAAGTAAGATTATTTATTTTCTTTTTATGGAAAGTCTTATTATTATGAAACATTCATTTAAGAAAAGTTGTTACGTTCTTATGAAATGAAATAGAGTTTATTCAAAGATATTACTAGTTGACACATTTTTTTCTAGGTGTCTCATAATAATTGGCATATTTCAATAAAAAAAATCTAAATTTTCACATTAAAATAAAATTTTACCAATATTTTATTTACTTATTTTAATCACAATTATTTTATTTTATTTTTAAAATTCCAAATTTAATAATCTTGTGTCGAACAAAATGTATCAACTTTGCAAATATAGAGGGAGTAAAATACTACTCCGAATAATAAAGTAATACTCTCTCTCTCACTCAAAAATTGCAACGTTTTTCTTGTTAATGTGTTTATAATAGTTGATATATCAATAAAAAGAAATAAATATTCTAATTTTTTACTTTAAAATGTTATATTACCTTTTTTTTATTCCTTTACTTTTTAAAATTTATTTATAATTACTTTATTGTTAATTTAAAAATAAATTTTATTTTTTAATTAAAAAATTAAAAATTAACACTTGTATTAAATTCAGTGCTCACAACGTTTATTCACAATTACTTTATTTTATAACTTAAGCATTGTTATGAATATTATTAATTAGTGAATGACTAGTTTACCCTTTCTTGGTGAACAAGACAGAAACCCTACTTTGTATCCTATATAAAGGAGTCTTCCCATATGAATTATACAAGAATTCATAACAATTCTATTCTCCTCTCATATTGTCTCTCTTTCTACTATATTATTCTCTCTCAATTCTCTTGAGTTTATAACACGTTATCAGCACGAGAAGCTCAATCGCGTTCTTCATATCCAAGATCCGAAGTACAAGGCAAGAATTTATATTTTGTTTATATTTATTAAATAATTATAAATATATCTACTTCTTCTCCCTTCTTCTTAATATCATATGTTCCCAAATAACATTATAATCTGATATTCCTGAAGTAATATCACATGTTCCCGAAAAATATTATAATCTGATATTCCTGAAGTAATATCATATGTTCCCGAAGAACATTATAATCTGATATTCTTGAAGTAATATCAAATTAATTATGATTGAGTTCCTGAAGAACAATATGATATTCTTGAAGTAATATCAAATTAGTTATGCCTAGTAAATCAATTAAAATTAAATGTTCCTGAAGAACATGATATGATATTTCGAAGAAATATCAAAATTAAATGTTCCTAAAGAACATCATGATATGATATTCCTGTAGAAATATCAATATCAAATTGATTATAATTATACTAATAATCTCAAATAATATCTTTGAATATTGACCGTGAAAGATTCAATAGCTTTGTGGAAAGATTTAAAGGAAAAGATTCGATCACCCGAAGTTGGTCGTACTACCAAAACGTGGTATGATTGACTCCACATTGGGTTACGAGATTTAAATATGTTGAGACATATAATAAAACTATTATGAAAAATATTATAATTTGATATTACTGAAGTAATATCAAATCAATTATCTTTAATATATCAATTAAATTGAATGTTCCTGAAGAACATATACTCTGGTTTAAATATTATATTGATCTTTTAAGATCATCCTGATTTGATATTATTCGAGAAATAACAAATCAAATTCTCCTTTAATATTCCTGAAGAAATATTATGATAATATCTATGATATTATTGAGAAAATATCAAATTAAATTGCTCCCACAATAGCAATAAGTTTTAAATGTTCCTGAAGAACATTATGATATGATATTCCCGCGGAAATATCAAATCAATGGCTTTTGATGTAACAATTATTTTTATTGATTGCTCCCGAATAAGCAAAGTTCAAAACATTCTGTGTTTTTTAATAAAGTTACATCAAGATACTCATAGTGAAACACCAAATTCGATTGTTCTCGTTGAAACTTGATTACATATGAATTATCCCTGAAGGATATATTTTGAAAATCGAGAATAAATGTACTATGTGGGTACTTATGGAATATCGAAAAATTCGATTTCAATGTAATTTCTGAGAAAATTATATATTGAGATTTATTTTGATCCCCGAAGGATCATTGGTAAAAATATTATATCCCTGAAGGATCATTGGTAAAAATACTGTTATGCAAATTATCACATATCAAGAGAGGGCTCCGGAAGATCTTTACTAATTACCCCCAATAGTACTACAAATGTACTTTAAATTGAAAATGATGCATATCATGATTATTATTGAGTGCGTGGAAATTGTAATTTCCCATCTGCGAATTAATTTGAAATATGCAACTTATATTCATATCACCACTAAAGTGTATTTTTATAAACGGGCATAATATCTCGAGTCCACGATCCAGAAGATCGGTTTATAGCAATTACGCTGATTTGCATATTTAAGGAAGATCATTTCCCGGCATTAGGGGGAGATAAGAATATAAAAGATATAAATGCCGAGAAATTTCATGGAATGAAAACGATCTATAATTCTAGATCCACGCATCAATCATTTGAACCCGAAGTTCATGAAAATAAGTGACTTGCAATATTCAGCAAGTAATCTGCCAAATTCATATTAACGAAGGTGTGACAAAATCACATATATTTGTGATAAAATGAACTATAAGAGTTCAAAAGAGATCAACCCAAATGTTGATTCTAATATACGCCTGAAGCGTAGTAGATCGATCTGAAAATATAAAATAAATTCGCGGAAAAACAAAGAAATTAAGTCACCCTCAAAATCTCCTGAAGAGAGTTAGATGAAAATCCCATTGAAAAAGCATGTGCACATGATAATAGAAAATCGTGGGATTGCGGAACAACCAAATTAAATATTTTGGGAAATGATTAAAGATTTGGTTGATATATTGAATTGTCATCAAATGGAAAAATAAAAAGTCGTCAACGGCATATTTGCCTCAAGAGTTGCTCTAGAAAAACTGGATCCAAAACTTGATAATGTGCCGGCAGCACTCAAATAAGAAACGGGCAATTGAGGCTGAGGATGACTCGCTAAATAAAAGTGATATTTTGACTCTATAATACACACCTCAAAATATTATCCCAGAAGGATATACGTGGGTGTTCGTACGAAAACGAATAATAATGTGGTGAGATATAAAAGCGAGATTAGTTGCTCAAGAGTTTTTCGCAGAAACTCGATGTAAATCAAATATTTTGAAAGATGACATTAAGTTCCGCTACTTAATATTTATGGCAACAACAACGATAGATATATGCATCGAATGTATGATTTGACTATGGAGAAGACATAAGAAAGATACATACATGAAAATCCTTGATGAATTTTAAAATTCCTGATATGAAAATCAGAACATGTAAAATATCATATTGCATATGGACAAAAATGATATTGAATATAAGGTCCCGAAGACCAGTGTGTTTTGGTTGTTTTTGTACTTATCGGTAGTATTTGCTTGTAATAGAGGGTTTTGGTAAACAACACAAAATGGTAAATTTGTTATAGGTAAGAAAACAAGAGGATTAAGCTAAATGCAGAAATCATAAGTACTGGAAATGGAAGCTCAAGGCTCCTCTTTATTCAAATATCCATACTTAGAGTACATGATTAAAATCAAGGTTGCATGTCCCTTTTCCACTATCTAACTCCCACTATTTATAATACTCCATGCATGGCTTAATTATGCCACCTAATGCCCACATATAGGCCTCTTATTGGACCTCTACTCCACTAATATGAAGCATTAAATATCCACTAATTTCCCTTAGTGCTTAATCTGCCTCTTTCCCCGTGAAGTCCCAGTTCATTGACGGGCGTCCCAGGAGTCTCCCCAGGCGATTCCCCTGTGAAAGGAGTCTGATTCTACCGTGCGCTCTCTACTGTCCAAGCTCCTCATCTTCTTCTTAGATATGCCTTTGAAGGTCTTTCATGATTGTCTTGGCTGAATTTCTCTCTTGATGACGTGGCCCTTTGATTTGTGACACGTGTCGGTGACTGTTTTCTTGGGTATAACATAGGCCCCCAGGAAAATTAGAGCTTTCAACTCTGATTTCCCTGAAGTTTATGGTCGTCTTCCTCGGTTGACTTGTCTCGGAAATTGCATTCTGACTTTCTGTTGGTGGTTGAGACTTCATTCATTGCTGAGTTTTACGCCTTTAAAGGCTCTTCAACTCTGGATTATGTCTTCATATCATGGCTTTTATTTGGAACCGAGAGGTGTACCCGAATCAAATAACCAGCTTTTCTTCTCGGATCAGGAACCGGTCGATGAAAACTAAGTTGCCTCTTTCTTTGTCTTTTTCTCAGAAGTTTCCGGAGCTCGATGGACAGGATGTTGCTTTGGTAGATGCTTTTGAACGGGTCTGGACAGTTAAGGTAGAGAAGGATGGTCGACGTCTCGCTCTGAGTGACGGTTGGGACAAATTCTGTGAACGCCGTTTTGTCTCGGTGGATGTGACCATCTTTCTGGAGTTGCGTGGGCAAAAGTCTTTCAGTATTGGAGTATTTGGGCGAGATGGAGAGGAGATCATTGATCTGGGAACTGATTCTGAAGACAGCTCGGTTGATTCCGAACCTGAAAATCTTCCTGTAAAAGATGACTGGGGATATTCTTCCCCGTGAGGTTTATCCAGAATATAGAAAATTGGTATTTTCTTTGTTAAATCATATTCCCCCAGTTTTATTTCCCGGTGAAATGAATAAGTTTTGTTGTCTTTGAAGGACTCTTTTATTTTGTAAATCGTGATAAGTATCATAAACTTTCTTTCTGTGATAAATCAGTAAACTGATTAACAAATAAATAATAAAAGAATGTAAAAAGAGAGGTTTCTTTTCAACCTGGATTTTGTCAGTAAATATTTGCCACGTGGCATTATCCTGACCAAGTATTTTAGGTTTTACGGGGTAGTGGGGGATACTTGAGTGCGTTTCTCATCGGTAACCGCCCTCTCTTCCCCTTCCTTGATCTCAGCCGTTGATCAAATCAGGAGGCAGGGTTAACTTTCAAAACACATTAACCCTTTTCAAATTTCAAAACATCACATCTCTTTCCTCGATTCTCAGATCTAAAGATCGGTAAGAACCTTCTCCCCCTGCAATTTTACTGTGTAAATTTATTTAGTTTGTAGCGTAAATTTCCATCTGCAACCCTCACCATCATGCCAAAGTACACGAGAGTCGTTCGCCCCAAGGTGGTCGAAGAGCCTCACGTCCTGCTCGCTCGTCAGTACAAGGAATTTATGGACAAGGCGGAACCGGCCTTGCCAGAATTCCGACTGGACGAACTAGACGCGGCCCATCCCTACGTTCCCGCTGAGAGGACCATCACTTCGGTTCAACCGGACCCAAATCACCAGGAGTGGGGTGCGCATGGCCGAGATAGCACGGTGACGGCGGACGAACTCACCGACTGGAGGGATGACTGGCGGGTTCCCTTCAACGTGCATTTGCATGCGCCAGAAGAGGGAGAATCCGCCTGTTGTCCACCTCCAGGCATGGTGGCCATCGGCGTCGACGCGATGGATCAAGGTCTGCGGTTCCCTCTGCATCCCTCAATTTCAGGCCTGTTGAACCGGTGGGGTGTGGCTCCTCATCAGATTCATCCGAACGGGTGGGCTCAGTTGTATGGGGTTTTGACGGTTCTAGGACAAGTGGGATTTTCTCGACCCCTCACGGGGGATGAATTCCATTTGTTCTTTAGTCCGGTCAATTTCCAGAAAGGGTTGTTGGGTGATTACACAGTTCGATGCAGGAAAAACATGGTGAAAATAAAGGAACCGGAAGTTAAAGATCCTACTTGTTGGGATCGATGGTTTTATGTCTCGGGGAGATGGAGAACTCAGACCCGAGAGGGAGAAATTGAAATTCCTCTAACTTATGGCGTTAAAGATGAAAGTAAGTTATACTTTTAAAGTTTTTTACAGTTTTGACTGATCTAAAATTGTTCTTATGTTTGTAGGTGCCCGGATCTCCAAAACTGACTATAGCATCCCGTGGGATTTGGCTACAGCGAATCTTTTGGCCCAGTGCATTCCTACTACTGAGAGGGATTCGACGTACCTTAACGACGACAGTATTCGTGACGCAGCAGGCTTGTTCTGTCCTCCATTCGTTGAAGATAAACCTTGTTTTGGTAAAGTCCTGTATTTTCTACAGTTTTTGTTTTGTCTTATTCCCTGGGGACATATCCCTCGAGGAAATATTGTCAATTTTGTCGGGTGTAATATCTTTACTTTTCCCCGTGCAGAATTTTTCTCTACAGTGTTTGACGTGAAACCCCCAGAGATGGCGGATAACAGATTGTTTGAGAGACTTGGACTTGTGGATCCATCCCAGGTGGGGAAAGCCCGTAAAGCAAAAACCAGTTCAACCAGCATAGGTGGCCGAGGATTTGTGAAGACTCGGGGTGGAACAGTAGGTGCCCCGGCTTCCCGGACCAGATCCCGAACTGTCTCCGCCCAGGGCGGTGAGACAGATTCTCTGGGGATCATGGAGGTGGTGGACTCCTACAAAGATTCCCCGGCCCCCGCTGATACTGTGATGACTGATGTTGTTCCTAGTCAGGGTTTGCCTCCTTCTGGGTCGTCCACTCTTCTACAAGTCAAGCTCGAGGGCGACAAGAAAAGGAAGAAAGTTGATGGGGGTATTATTGATGTGACTGAATCACCTCCCCGTGCTGACATGAGTCAGTCTGTTTTTGGAGTTGAGAAAGTTCTCTCTGACAAGTAAGTTTTTATTAATTTTATACTCTTTCTTTATCTTTACAAAATATTCAACCTTATCCTTATATTTTATTTCTCGGCTAGGTTTTCCCAGGAAAAACTTCCATCTGTGCTCCTTCCCTTCTTCTCTGGCAAAGGCCCCATTGACCCTGTCACTACCCTGGGCAATCCTGTTGGTGATTCAATTGATGCAGTTGAGAGGTGCTGGACCTCAGAGCTCAATGACCTGATGGACCATGAGGAACATGCCTTTTCCCTGGCCCTTAAACTGGCCAGTCAAAGTGCAGTTGCCATCTCTGGTGCTCATACCATGGCTGAGAAACTCAGAGCTGAGGTTACCAAGCTACGCATCACCAGCACTGGTCAAGAAACACAAGTGAAGGAGCTCAATGCAGCCTATATAGCCGCAGCAGGGGACAGGGATAGGTGGAAGAAGGTTGCAGATACTGCACGGGCAGAGATGGGGAAGTTGAAGTCTGAGATGCAGGAAGCTTTGAAAACTATCAAGGAAAAAGAAGAACAGATTGAGGATGCCCAGGACAGCTTTGTCAGGGAAAAGAAATAGTTAAAGGATGAGGTGGTCAAGGTCACCCAAGAGCTGAAGCAGGTCCAGGATAACTTTGCACAGTCCATGGAAAGAGTGGTGGAGCTTGAAACTCTACTGGATTCTCCTGCTCACAATCCCAGGGTATTGACTGACCTCCTTTATGTAACTGCATATGCTGATCTCATTAGGTCTGCAGCAAAGGAGAAGAATGATGTGGCCAAAGAGTATGGACTCAAACTCCTCAAAGATCACATGAAGGGATGCACCCTGGATTCCAGAGTTCCTCAACCTTTCATGGATCTGGAAGTTGTCCATGGGATTGACATGACATGGTGGCCATCATACAGTCTCCTCTCTATGCCTGGTGAACCTGCAAAGTTAGCTGATGATGCTCCTGCTGATGAGGATGAATTTGATGATGAGGGTGTGGATCTACTTGGTGTTGGGCCTGATGGCAAGCCAAAAGATCCTCTGGTAACCCCCCCTGGTGATGGTAATTCCACCTCCTGAGTTTAACAACTCAGGAGTCTGCTAAGATGAACCCTACCCTGAGTGTAAAAAGCTCAGGGGTTTTTATGTTTTATTTCTTATTTGGGCCCAAGGCCATAAGACAATATTTGCTATTTCTGCTTGAATTTCAGAGGCAGTTTTTTGCCTGGACAAGTTTTTATATTTTGCTGGTGTGTAATAACTTTAGTAAGTTACTTTTGGATATTATCCTTTGGGTCTTACACATAGCCCGTCCACCATTTGTTTAGGCTTTCTTCTACCATAATTATCTGTCACTTGACAAGTCTATTCTAGCTTGTTTGGTGAATCGTAATTCTTGTGAACAGATAATTCTTGGCTCACACCCACGTTTTATTTTAAAACTTTGTTGGGACTTCTTCGTGAGCTCTTTGTCCTGCAAAAGTGATTTTCGGATTAAGTTACCTCTTGGAATTCTTTGATTCTGAGTAACATTTTTTTCCTCCATCTCTCCTTTTACAAAGACTGTCCGATCCTGTGGTTTGTCCATCATGAATACCCTTTTGAGGTTCAGTCCATGATGAAATACCTCTTAGGATAGTCCTCGGACCAATATCTTCCTCCCGCGCGATTCTTTGATTTTTTCTTACTCTGTTGAATCCGTACGCAGAAAGAAGTGTTCGGCCCCTAATCCGCAGATCTTTTGGGTCTTTACCGAACCTTAGTATTCTTTTAGGAATACTCAACATTCTTTATTCTGACCGGGAAATTTATTCATTTTCCCGGGAAAATGTTTTTCTTTATTATAGAGAAAATATAACTTTGAAATCATACAAGTATTTTTAAATACCGAGAAGATTTATAAGATAGTAAAAAGGTTTTTATAAAATAATACTCTTACAAAAAAGCCAAAATTAACCTTTCGGTTTTAGTGATAGAATTTCTTTAGGTGCAACGCATTCCACCGATACTGATCCTTGGTCCCGTCGAGAAGCTCTAACTCGTACGCTCCGTTTTGGAGGCAGTGGCTCACTCTAAACGGTCCCTCCCAGTTCGGCCCCAGTGCTCCCTGGTGCGTCCCCAAGATTTTCTTCAACACCAAGTCTCCTTCTTTCTTCAAGAAGGTCCAGCTCTTTCCGGATGGTTACTTCATTCTCCGGGGAGATTTCCTGGGCGGTCCGATGTGATAACACCGTTATTTCCGCTGGAATTACCGCCTCTGTTCCAAAAGCTAAAGAGTAGGGGGTTTCTCCAGTGGCATTTCTGGCTGTGGTACGGTACGACCACAGGACCTCTGGAAGTTCATCCGCCCACTTTCCTTTGCGACTTTCTAATTTTGATTTGATGGTGTGCTTTAGTATTTTATTCACTGCTTCAACCTGACCATTCGTCTGGGGGTGGTAAGGAGTAGAGAATAACCTTCTGATCTTCCATTTTTCACAGAATTCCTCCACCTCAGCCCCATCGAATTGTTTTCCGTTGTCAGAAATGATTGACTCGGGCAAACCGAATCGACATATAATGTTTTTCCATATGAACTTGATAACCTGTGGTTGATCAATTTTGTTCAATGGCTCTGCTTCAACCCACTTGGTAAAATAGTCGACTGCTACAATCGCATATTTCACTCCGCCCCGTGCGGTTGCTAGTGGTCCGATCAAATCGATACTCCACCGAGCAAATGGCCACGGGCTGTAAATGGATTTCAAGGCTTCTGGGGAAATGCGGATGTTAGGCCCATGCGTCTGGCATTTAACACATTTGCGTGCATATCCGACTGCGTCCTTTCTCAGGCTTGGCCAGTAAAATCCTTGCCCCATGGTTTTGTGTGCCAGGGATCTTCCCCCCACATGATTTCCACACACACCATCATGTATTTCCTCAAGGATTTTAAATCCTTCTTCCTTCGACACACATTTTAGTAGTGGAAGGGAATAACTTCTTCGATAAAGTTGTGTGTTTATTAAAGCATACTTTGCTGCTCGGGATCGGAGTTGTTTTGCTTCGGTTTTATCTGCTGGTACTTCCCCGGTATCTATGTACCGTTGAATGGGAATTCGCCAGTCTTCTCCGGCCCCGGCAAGTATTTGCATTTGTATCTCTCTTTGTTCTATTGATGGAGACATTAATTTTGTCAGAACAATATTTGAGAAATCTGCTGAGCCCTCAGCTGATGCTAATTTTGACAGGGCGTCAGCTTGTGAATTGTGTTCCCGTGGGATTTGTTCGATTAGAACTTCAGGGATTTTTTCACAAAGTTCCCATACCAGTTTCAGGTATTTTATCATTTGTTCCCCTCTGGCTTCGTAGTCCCCACTTACATGGTTTACTACTAGCTGGGAGTCCATAAACACATGGAGTTTTCTTGCCCCGACGGCTATAGCCAATTCCAACCCAGAAATGAGAGCTTCGTACTCTGCTTCATTGTTAGATGTGGGGAATTCAAACTTTACCGCATGGGTTACTGAGTCTCCATCGGGACTGAGTAATACCACTCCTGCCCCCGAGCACGCGGTGGTAGATGATCCATCTACGAACAGCTGCCAGGCGTGTGGTTGATTCTGGGATTTCTCAGGGAAAGTTAATTCCACAATGAAATCGGCCAGGGCTTGTGCTTTGATTGCTGTCCTCGGGGCGAAAGTTATGTCATACTGACTAATTTCTAACGCCCAACGCAGGAGTCTCCCGGAGATATCTGACCGGTGCAATACTTGCCTTAAAGGCATAGTAGTCAAGACTTCGACGGGGTGCTCGAATAAGTACGCCCTGAGTTTTCTAATTGACACTATTAAAGCATATGTTAATTTTTCCAGTGGAGTGTATTTAATTTCGGCCTCATGTAATACTTGGCTCACAAAATAGACCGGGAAGTGTTGTATTCCTTCCGCTCTCGTCAAGACTGCACTGATGGCATGTTCTGAGGCGGCCAGGTATAAATACAACTTTTCTCCTGGTTTAGGTGCCACAACTACTTTCGGATTGGATAAATATTCCTTTATCCGTACAAAAGCTTGTTGGGCCTCCTTCTTCCAGTGAAATTCCTGTCCTTTAATGGAGGCAAAGAACGGTCGAGTTTTATCTCCCAGGCAAGAAATGTATCTGTTCAGGGCGGCTAGACGACCCGTGAGTCGTTGTACGCCTTTTACGTCCCGGGGCTCTTGCATGTCCAAGATAGCTTGGACTTTGGTAGGGTTGGGCTCAATGCCTTTCTCGCTAACCACATGCCCCAGGATCATCCCTTTTTTGATTCCGAAGTTACATTTCTTGGGGTTCAGTTTCATATTATAATGCCCCAGAATTTTGAAAACTTCTTTGAGGTCTTTGATATGGTCTGATTCGTTTTTACTTTTTACAATAATATCATCAATGTACACTTCCATGGTTTTACCAATTAATTCAGAAAACATTAGATTTACCAACCTTTGATAGGTGGCCCCAGCATTCTTTAGGCCAAAGGGCATTCTTTCCCAGCAATAGATCCCTTTCTCTGAGTAGAAAGCCGTGTGTTCAACGTCATCTGGATGCATGGGAATTTGATGGTATCCGGCCTTAGCGTCCAATGTCGAGAATATCGCGTGACCTGTCAAATTATCAACCACATGGTCGATGTGTGGCATGGGAAAAAGGTCTTTCGGGCAAGCATTGTTTAGATCTGTAAAATCTATACACAAACGCCATGCTCCGGCCGTTTTTGTCACCATTACCGCATTGGAAAGCCAAGTGACATCACTCGAAGCTTTCCTGACCAGTTTACTTTCAATTAGTTTATCTACTTCCCCGGCGAGTGCCTGGCACTTCTCGGGGCCCATTTTCCTGCGCTTCTGCGCAATTGGCCTTTTGCAGGGATCAATTTTCAATCGATGGCAGGCATGTTTAGGATCTATCTTTCCTAAATCCGCACTGGACCATGAGAAAGCGGAGATGTTCTCCTTTAGGAATTTTATCAAGTCGCTCCTGACAGTGGATTCCATATGAGACCCCACAAGTATTTGTTTTTCGGTTTGCTCTGGATCTACAATTATAGAGTCCAGAGTTTCAACCATCTCTACACCGGGTGCTTTTTTGCATTGATATCCTCCCCGTGAGCCCCAATCCTCTAAGTTTGTTTTGAGTTTAGGCTGTTTTTCCCCAGGAGATGCTAAGTCTTCACTGGGTTCTTTTTCGGGGGGATTATTCATGTCATCCGAGGGGATCTGAAGAACTTCTCCGCACGGGTTTTTCCCGGGGGAGCTCATTCCTTCCTCGGGTATTTTAATGATATCTTTGATGTGATCGATTTGTTTTATGTTGCTTTCCTCCAAAATGATTTGGGGAATGTTAGCTTTTACTTTGTTTTTGATTTTATCAAGATCGCGAAAATACATCAAAGTCTTCTTAGCCATTACTAGGTCCCCTCTGACGGTGCCAACTGCACCGGAGGGTGTTGGAAACTTGATACAGTAGTAATAGGACGAGGCGACTGCTTCAAAAGCGTCCAGAAAGGGCCTGCCTAACAAAGCATTATAGCCACTAACCTTATCAACTATTACAAACTTAAGATTCCTAACCATCACGACTTCGGGATTCTTCGCGTCCATCATTTCCACTGGGAGGATTATTTCCCCGTAGGGGATGACTACGTCGTCACCAAAACCTTTCAGCACCATATCGCACGGGTTGACATAGCGCGCCAGCTTCCCCATCAGATCCAGGGTCTTTTTGTAAAGAACATTAAGATGCGCGCCATTGTCTACCAGCGTGCGAGACACGTCCAGACCGAGGATTCTTGCCTTTATCACTAAAGGCACATCCTTCGGGAACTTTGTCTCGGCTCGATCTTCCGGGGTGAAAGTTATCACCGCCGTTTCATTAATTGCTGCTTCCTTTGATGGGGCAGTTTCATACCAAACTTCCCACATCTGAAAGTCTCTTTTCCTTTTGCGGCGGCTCTCCTCGTTCACCGGCTTTAAACCACCGATCATCATGATCTGACCCACTCTTGGGGGATCCTGAGCCGGAGGAAGCGGTGGTGGAGCTGGTGCGGGTACTTCCCGGGGAGGAGGCCCCTGCGGATTTCCCCCGGCACCTGGCCTGGGCAAGAATTGCCATAGTTTCCCATCCTTGAAAAGTTTCCACAACAGTTGTACCAGT